>OY728150.1:1954071235-1954695692 GCA_963277665.1 Viscum album
TAATATATAATAATAATTTTCAATTACTCAAAATTATCAGTAATAATTGTTCTTATTTTTGTTTTTTAGATAACTATGAACTCATGAAGTGGACACCAGTTTCTATTACGTGATTAAGATTGGGTAAATCATCCCAAAAATCCCAACGAATATGGTATAAATATTGTCTAAATTAAATGTGTTGAAACATTTATATAATTTTCATCATTGAATTTATATATTTTTTCTGAAGGAACAATTAAATTTCCATTTAAAAAATGTGATCTTAGGAGAGTCATAACATTAGAAAATGTCAGACTTCATCTATTACATTTTGGTTTATGGAAAGATTATATTTTTTTGTATCAAAAAGGTGAAAATAATTTAGTATAAAATACAAATTTCTTGGTTCTATATCCATAATTTCATAATTTAGTACATTAGGCTATTGGACTGTCTATTCCTAAAATAACAAATCAGAATGATATTAGAAATATAGAATCACAACCTTCTCAATTTTATAATTTGTTTAAATCTACTGAGGAGGTATTATATTTGGGATATAAGATAAGAAAACATGAAGTTGTTACAAAATTTATAGATATTAAATCAAATTTTGGAATTCCAAATATTTGTTTCCATCAAATATTATTATTGGTTAAATCATTGTTTCCTAATGGAAATACGTCACCTACAAGTATCTATGAAAGCAAGAGGTTGGTCCATAATTTGGGTCATAGTTATCATAATATTCATGCATGTTCAATTGAATATGTATTATATTATGGTGATTGTGAGTCCTTGGTTAATTTTCCAACATGTGTAGAATCAATGAATAAAGTGTCAAAATAAAGAAAGTCTAAATTTCATTTGAAATAATTAAGGTATTTTCCAATTACACCTCGTTTATAATGTTTATTTGTATCTCTCAACATAGATACATTAATGTCATGGAATAAATAAAATATTTTCTTCAATAAAATATTAAATCATCTATGTGAGGGTGATTCATCGAAAACATTTGATCAGATGAAACCTTCTTTTACTTAAGATCCTCATAATAAATGGTTGAGTCTTTCTACTAATGGTTTTTGTCCATTTGGAGCTCATGCCATTCAAAATAATTGTCGGACTATTTCATTACTTCGTATAACATACCTCCTTGGATATTGATAAAGGTACCATATATATATTTGGTGATCTTAATTCTAGGTAATACAAAGAAGAATATTGATGTTTATTTGAAGTCACTAATTTATAAGTTATTTTCAATATGGAATAATGGTGTGACTACATTTCATATAGTTTCATACCTGAATATTACACTGAAGATATGGATGATCAGTTACTTTCTAACATATGGTATGTTATCTAGATGGAGCACACATGGTCTAAAATCATTTCAATACTACATGGATTAGAAAAAGTATTTATTCTTGGTAATGTGATAAAGGCTTGTTATTTTGACTTCCATCAGATATTTATTCATACGAATCACCCTTTTTGAAGGAACAGAAATAATTTTACAAAATATACAATTGAAAGAGAAAAAACTCCAACAATGCTCTTAGATATTTAGGTAAAATCTATCATCTCTGTATTACCTCCTATTACTTTCGTAGCAATCACAAATGAACAAAATAATGGTTTTGGGAAAGATCATAATTGGACAAAGAAGGTTATTTTTTGTATCTTCCATATTGGTCTAATTTGTTGGTTCATCACATGTTAGATGTAATGCATATTGAGAAGAATTTTTTTGATAGCATATTTTCTATCATGTTGGACACACCTTATAAGAACAAAGATAATGTAAAGTCGAGGTTAAATCTTTCCTAGATTTTTAAATGTCCTGAACTTGAATTATTTTAATATAAAATATCACATAATTTAATTAATCCAAAATTTTATTAACCTCCTTATAAAGAAATTCATTTATTATATTCTTAATGATTTCAAAATTTGAGCTTAACAGATGTTTATGCTTTTAATTTCTCGCACTGCAATAGAAATGGGCATATTACTCATTTAAAAAGTCATGATTGGAATATCATAATGGAAATATTATTCTCTATTGGTCATAGATGTTTATTGAATTATTAAATATGGGACATTTTGACCGAAATATCATATTTATTCCAAGATATTTGTGCAAAAACATCATATTATGATACATTGAGTATGCTTCAAAAGGATGTTGTTTAAATTTTATTTAAATTATAGAAAATATTCCCGCCATGCTTATTTGAATCAATGGTACATTAAATATTGAATTTTTTGTTTGAAAATAAATGTAGGTGACTGTTAAAATTTTATGGATGTACTCATTGAAGATATGTGTACAAAAGTTAAAGATGAAAGTATGTAACAAAGAATCAATTAAAGGGTCAATTGTCGAATCGTGCTTGCAGGATGAAATTTAAAATTTCTTCTCTTCTTATTTTCAATTGGAATATCCTTCAAAACATAATCATATGGGTTACAATGAGACTAATTTTGATGATGTCACAAACCATAAATTGTAAATTTTTAATCATCCCAAGATTGGAATTGGTGGTTATCATGAATGACAGCTTTCAGATGAAGAAATCCACAAAAATCATACATATGTTCTTCTAAATTGTAAAAAAATTAGATGATATGTGTAGTAAGTACTTATTTTTATTATTTTGTTAAATATTTATAAAATATAGCTTTATTTACATTAATTTATTTATAAACTATATGATGAGAATATCAAAAAACTAAACTGTACAAATTACATCTGCCACTCTTGAAGAATGTCATTAACAAAAATTTTCTTATTGGTTTCAAAGACTGGTAAGTTAAGTTACTTTCTATGGAAAAGTAAATCAATTTTGTAATGATATCTATTATTAATAATTTTTATTGTTTTCAGGAAACACAACATGAAAATAAACTTGATAGCCAATTATGTGTGCTCAAAAACCATCCATCCAAATTGTTAAAATCTTATAATGGGTATGTTGTTAATATATTTTGATTCCAATAATTCATATATCGTGAATCAAAAAACTAATGAATAATGGTGTTTGTTTGAAAGTATGTCATCATAAATAAATTGAAGTTGAATTTTATGGTATGTCGGATGAATAATGGAGTTCTGTTATTTAGGACCAAATTATGTAATAATGTTTAAGTTTCATTGGTTTGATTCTAATTGAATGTTGTGATTTCATCCAAGACATGGAGTCATTGACATTAAATATAATAGTCTTATTATATCAAATGAACCATTTATATCAGAAAATCAAGTTTATTATACAAATTATTATGATGTTTCGAGAGATTTGAATGACTGGTGGAGTTTGATAAAAATGAAATCACATAGAAATAAATTTATTGAAAATAAAAAAGGTTCTCTAGAAGTGAAATATATTGAAATTTTGCAAGAAACATCCGAAAATATATCTCTTACCTGATGAGATATAAATATCACTGATGAAACCCCCAGGTTATGGGTCAATGATCTAGATAATATTTATGAAGTAATGAGGGATGATGAAACTAAAAGTCTTATAGAATTTAACGATGCTAAAAAAGGGGATGAAGAAATATTTCTTGATTAAAATGACTAATAAGATGAAAATTGAGATATTATATTTAGATATTTATTTATAGGTAATTATTATATTATGATATTTATTAGTTTTTTATATTTTATATTTGTATTAACAATTTTTTATAGGTAATATTATTATATTCTTTTATTTATTACTTTTTTATATCAGATATTTGTATTAAAAATTTCTTACATGTAAGAATACTTGTTTTATATAGATGGATATTATCTGGATGATCTATTTTGTTATCTCACTAATGTCAGACATCCTGCTAATGTGGTTGATTCATCTAATCCCAAGGATGTAGTGCCTATTAGGAGGGGGTGAAGTCTTTCCCAATTTATGATTTAAAATCTCATTCTAGAGAGATGATCATCAGTATATTTTCATCCTCATTTATGGAGGTATGGTTAATTTTTTAAGATATTTATTTTATATAAATTTTTTAATAATATCACTAATAATATTCTATTTTATTTATTTATTTTCATAGTTTATCTTATTTAGTTGTCTCGCTAGCCCATGCAATTTTATGAAATTATTTTTCTGAGTGAAGAGTTTCATGGGACCTGGTTTCCATCATCTTTCATCACTAGATGTTTGACCACTGGATTGTATGTTATCAAATAATATATATTTTCAAAATTTATTTAATTACTAATATATTATTTTTAATTGTCTTGCAGAATTTATTTTTTAGAATTCCTAATAGCCTAAAAGATCATATCTGAGAGGCATGTTAGATTTTTATATACGTGTGCCTTCATCAGTTTCTATACAGCCTTAGAAATTGAGAAATGGATAAAGCTTATGCTACTACTTTTGACCGGTCTTGCATCTCCCATCGACCTGACTATATCTCAGCTCAAGTATGGGATGGATTTGGCTCTTACTGGATAGGGGATACTTTTAAGAGGAGGTTATCATGTGGACGTCAAATTTGGGGGATGAAATAGGAAACACATAGGGCTAAATGTTGTACATTTAGCATACATCAATGGAATATAGTAAGTGATATTATTTATTAATGTATATTTACTTTAATTGAAACATGTTGGTTATATTATACAAGTCTCTATTAACCCATATATTATAGAGTTTAAATGTTTATAAGAAGATGTACATTGATCCCTATACTGGAGATGTTGTAGGCGACCTACAGCACCATATTTTGGTTAGTGATTTATTTAAAAATTTCATAATATTAATTTTATTATTTTTAAATTTGTAATTATATTTGAAAGAAATGTATGAGGTTGTAGCTTCTCATTCTTGGGAGAGTCAAGATGAAAGTGAACAAGATACCACTAGTGATTTGGGTTTTGATGAGGGGAACTGGATATAAACAAATTTTCATTTTGTCGAGAAAGGATAGGTGATTATTATTGGTTCCTAATTGACACCTATGAGTAATTATGGTACTTCTGTGATGCCACCAGTGATCTTGAAGGGAGATTAGAGAGATTTGTTATTGATTTCATCATCCATTGCATGATATGAGGAGAGGTTGATCACTCGGGATGAGAAGATACAATGGATTTAGAAAGAGATGAAGGTGGAGCATGAGCAGTTGCGCTGGAGAGATAAGCAGATATCAGAGTATATGTGACGGCTTGCGTGTGGCATTATTATGGAGTTTCTTCACCCAGATACTTTGAGTGATCCTCCTCTGCTTGATTCCATTTGATGATTCGTGAAGTTTTATGATGGTATTTTAATTTTGTATGAAAAAATATTATGTTTAAAATGATGTATTGCGTTTATGTTTATTTTAATTGTTTTAATTGTTTTAATTATTTTAATTATTTTTAATTATTTTTAATTTTTTAATTATATTTAATTTCTTAATATTTTTAATTATTTTAAATTATTTTAAACTTTTTATTTTTTAAATTAATTTTAAATTTTTTAATTATTTTTAATCTCTTAAAATTTTTTATTATTTTTTATTTTATTAAAAAAAGATTTTTTAAAATATTTTAAATTACCATTATTTTTTATAATTATATTTAAAAAATAGATATATCTAATTATTTTTAATTATTTTATTCTTATTTTCTTATTTAAAAATAATAATAATATTTGCAACGGATTAATTGTTCATCACAAATACTATTAATTGCGGCAGTTCTTTGCAATTGCCTTTTATAAAACATAGATGAATACTGTTTTTGACAGGCACCTAACCCATCGTAATTAATTTTTATTTGTGACAAACCATCACAAATACCTTCATTTGTGATTTTGTTTACTTCCTGGTGCATTAGTGATGGACTCCTATCACAAATGACCTTTTGCGATGGAGCTTTTCACTAATTTGTCGTTGCAAATAACACAATCTCTAGTAGTATTGGGGAGTGGGTGATCGGGGCTGCGGGCGGCTGCAGGCTATGGATGTGTATGACCCAGAAACACACAATATTACCATAGGTACAATCTATGTTTATTCTACACCTGATTCAATACTAGTATACATAGGTGTAAGTCATTTCTTCATCTATCTACTCCTAGTATGATAACTAGAGCTCCCAGTTTGTGCTTTAGCCCAGCATCTTTGTCTTGTGGTTTCTATGGGGAATGCTTCTCCAATATATTTTATCTTCCAGAAGTGTGATATATCAATTTGAGGATAGAGTTTCTCATGGGACCTTATGTGATTATCTTGGGTTTAGATTGGTTGACCACAGTCTGAGCCCAAATTGATTATCATCGTAGATGATTCATATTCCTTTTCACTGATGGTATGAGATTATCCTTTGTTTGTGATGTAGATATCATGGTGTTAAAAGTATATTTTGTGAGAAAAAGGCTAAAACCCATCACCCATAAGTTTATAAGTGTAGAGATTGGCATAGAAGGGTCTTTAAGAAACTGGATTCCTTCTGTCGTGGAATATTTTATGGAAATCTTCCCTGAGGATGTTCTGGGACTACCTATAATTTAGGAGATGGATTTTTTCATCTACTTACACCATGGTACCACTACAATATATTTTTTGACTTATAATATGGAACCTACCAAGCTCTGGGAGATGAGGGTATAGTTGGACGACCTTTGGGCGATGGGTTTTATCAGACCTAGTGTGCCCCCCAGGGAAGCTTTAGTATTGTTCATGAAAAAGGTGGATGAGATCTTTCGATTATTTGTGGATTATCTTCGCCTAAATCAGGCCATTATAAAGAATAAGTACCCAATTTTGAGGATCTATGACAACTTTTATCAGTTGTGAGGTGAAATATGGTTATTGAAGATCGATCTCAGGTCTAGCTAACACTAGTTGAGAGTTTGCAAGGCTGATATTCTAAAGATGGTATTCTAATGTCGATATGAACACTATGGGTTCCTAGTGATGCCCTTATATGAGAATAATTCCCCCATTGTGGTTATGACTTTAATGAACTATATTTTCTAGCCGTACTTAGACCAATTTTTAGTTGTCTTCATTGATGACATACTCATCTACTCTACATCTGAGGAAGAACATGCAGAGCACTTGAGGATGGATTTAGATTTTCTTTAGGGACACCATATTTATAGTAATCTCTCAAAGTGATAGTTTTGGATCCATGAGGTTCAATTTATGGATCATGTAATTTCTGAGCATGGATTAGTTGTGGACTTGATGAAGATTAATGCATTTCTTTCTTGGGAGACACCCTATATCATGTCAGAGGTTTGGATTTTTTTCGATTTCCAGGGTACTTTGGGATGTTTTTTTCAGACTTCTCTAGGACGGTAGTCCGTTTTACTACATTAAAATAAAAATGGAATTTATTTACCTTGACTAAGTAGTACCAGAGAGCCTTCAAGGAGTTGAGGACAAGGCTTATGAGTGTTCTTATTTTGAGACTACCCAAGGAGGGCATAGAGTATATAATGTATTTTGATGCCTCAAAAGCTGGTATTAGCTTTGTGTTTATGTAGAGGTAGGAAGTTATTGTATATTTTCCAAGGTAGTTGATACCCCAAGAGCATAAATACACAACTCATGACCTAGAGCTGGCAATGGTAGTCTTCACATTGAATAGGTGGAGGAACTATATTTGGAGAGAGTGGTTTATTGTTTACTCAGTCCAAAAGAGTGTAAAGTATGTCTTCATGTAAAGATACCATAACTTGAGACAGAGTCATGGGATGAGTCCTTGTTGGAAAATGACTTATAGATAGTCTATACTGCTTGGAAGGGAAACGTGGGGGAATTTTCCCTTATCAGGAATCCCCAGGCTCATTTGGTGTAGGATATTTCAGAGTAGTTTGGTTCATTGCATGTGACTCGGGTTGAGGAGGAGGGTGAAACTTTTCTTTAGTTGATAGTGTTTAATCCTCCACTAATATGGTGTGTGAGAGAGTCCCAGTTGGGATACATAAACTATAAGGTCTTACATGACCATATATCCTTAGGAGATTCACCAGATGGGTTTTTTGGAGAAAATAACATCTTCATTTTAAAAGGATGGATGGTGGTCCCAATCATATGTGGGAGGAGGTGATAAGAGAGTTTCACACATCTCCTTTTGTTATAAATCTCAGTGTGGGTAATATGTATAGAGACCTTATGTGTAAATTTTGGTGAACTGGAATGAGACAAAGTGTGGATGAGTTTGTTCCTAGGTACCTCACATATCAGCAGGTGATGGCTGAGCACCAAGTTACGATAGGTTTGTTACTGCCTCTTGAGATCCCAAAGTGGAAATGGGATGGAATATACATGGACTTAGTGATGGGGATTCCATGGACAGGGAGAGGCCATGATGTCATCTAGGTGATAGTTGACTGACTCATGAAGTCAGATCACTTCCTTACTATCAGGGATTAGATTTTGGTGGGGAGTTTAGGGAAGTTGTCTGTATGGGAGATCATCCGCCTTGATGGGGTTCCCTCAAAGAATATCTATGACCATGATTTTTTGTTAATTTCATGGTTGTGGAGAGGCCTGCAAGAGGCATTCGGGACCCAGATAAGGATGGGTACATCCTTTCACCCCTAGACAGATGGGAAGACTATGCACACTATCCAAGTGTTGGAGGATATATTAAGAGATTGCGGGTTATACATCATCCATAGATGGGAGGATTAATTTCCATTGGTAGAGTTTTCATATTATAATATCCACCACTCTACTATATGCATTGAACCTTTTGAGGCCCTGTATGGGAGACCCTACAGGTCACCATTATGCTAGATTGTAATCAGTGAGGCATACCTTGTTGGGCCAGATATAGTGCAGGCAATGATGGATAAGGTCCATCTCATCTACAAAAATATGTGGATAGCCTATAGTATGCAGAATTATTATGCAAATTGACATCATAGGACCTTGGAGTTTGATCAGGGAGACCATGTTTTCATGAAAGTATCCCCACAATGAGGATTGTGGAGATTCAACCAGGGATTCATGCTATCTCTGAGGTTTATCAGGATATTTGAGATATTGTAGAGGGTTGGAGAGGTTTCTTACTACATCAACCTACCCCCACAGTTGAAGTAGGTTCACAACGGCTTCTACATGTAACAACTGAGGATATACGTGTTGATGTTATTAATATTTTTATATATTTTTACATACTCCCTTTACTGATTTTATATGAAATGGGAATAATTTGTGTGAAATATTAATGTTTAAATATTAAATATAATTTTTGAGCACTATTTTAATTTATCCAGATTCAAGTCTGTTTACTGTTTTAACAATAACTATCACCCTACTTATCCAAATTGCATGATTCTGGTTTTTAGGTTTCACAATTCCACATCCAACATTTTATTAGAAGTCACCTTTGACAAATTCATCCAGTTAGAGGGTCATATGGACCACACAAGAAGGCCCGAGGAAACTATGAAGAAACAGGACCATATATGAAGGTTGAATTTATGGGCTCAATCCAGAAGTCCAAATACCTTAATTATCCTCCCAATGTCTTAGTACATTTCAAGGAGTCCATGATATAAATTTCAGAATCCAATCACAAATACAAGTGGCTCAACTGATTCATTGAAGTCCATCCCACCATTCTGGCCGGGAATTAAAAATAGCTCAATAATATTGCAATTTCTCCTGATGTAAACATCCATTAGAGCTGATATTTTTCAGTGTGAAATAGTATACTTGGGTGGAAAACTTTGTTGAATAAATTATTTTTATTTGAGGGAATATTCCTATTCAAAACCCCATTCACATTATGGACTTTGAAAGAGTCTCTATTGAAATGGACAGATCAGAATTGTTTAATAAAACCGCTATAACTTTGACTCAATAAGTCCAATGGCCGCCAAAATTTCACAGTAGATAGAATCCATTTTTATCTACAACTTTTAAGAAGGATATTTCTCATGATTCGGCTGTCTGAATGTCCATATAGGAGAGACAAGTGGAGGGGTATTTCTGGAATGTAAACAGTCCACCACCTTGGGCTATAAATACATCCCCTCCTCTCCTTTAAAAAGGGTTGGAATTTCAGAAGAGAGGAAATCATATTGGCATGACCAAAGCCTTGAAAAAGGCTTGGGAGTACCTTACATACTCATGTTTTCACTTGAGAGACCTTTCCTCCTCTCTTTGTTTTCACTTAATTTTGTGTTCTTCGTTTTTGTAATTTTGTAAGTCTCTTTCTTTGAAATTATGTTTTAATGAAAGTTACTTCTTCAATATCTCTTATTATCATCCACATTCTGTAGTTTAATATTTATTTTCTTTAAATAGTTTAAATTCAGTTGAATCACCTTCTCTTCTTTTGCTTCCTCATTCAATCGAAAATCTGTTTTTAATTTTCTTCATCGTTTGTGTGTGTGTTCAGAGCACTACTCTTATCTTGTCCCTTTATTTTTCTTCTCTTTATAATTCATCACAATAAACATCTATTACCAAATTAATAACCATATTAATTTTTGAGTAGATATCTCATTGGGGTGAGTTTTAATTTAGGTATGTTAAGCGATTGAGAGCTTTCGCTCGATGAGTATTCGTTGAATTAACATTGTGTATGTTGGACTTAGCATGTCATGGATTACTGACTTGTTTTGTTTAACGTGTGGTTTCCATGGATTATTGGAACCATAAATACACTACCATAAAAAATATATGATCAATATTAGAACCCTAAGTTACTTTAAGGCTTGGATTAAAGCCTTAATACTTGGGAATTCAAATCAACATCAACTTGTGACATGAGTGTTAATTTAAATGCAATATAAAGCAAAGCTCAGGGATATCACAAGCTTAACTAACCTAATGATGAACTCACCCCAATCATTATAAATTTGTTAAATAAATCATAATCAATTAGTCATTTCAATTAAGCTCTGCAAACAAACCCCCCCAATCAGAATACAATCAACTAAAAACAAATGACTATTACAAAGTATCATCGTCGAGGATTCGACCTGAGTGCTGCTATACACATTAGCAGAGCACTGGAACTTTGACTGGTCGATAGGCGACAATCGGCTGTGCATTTCAAATTGTGCCATTTCCAGGGATGGTTCTTTATGTAGTCATTAGTTTCTGTTTATTGTAAAAAAAAGAAAAAAACAAAATTTAAAAAAAATTGAAAAAAAACACAAAGAAAACCCGTCTTCTCATAAAAATCGTAAACTGAAAAAATTACAAAGAAAATATCATCTTCATATTTCTTCCAAAATCTCTCTGAATGCCCCGTATCCTTCCAAAAAATCCCTCGGATTTTTTTGACCTTGAAATTGATCGAACACTTCGCCAACTTAGGAGGAACATAAGAGATAATCAAATAATTCAACAACTAGTCCTTGTCCAAGCAATTGAATTAGATATGGCCAATCCTAGGGAACAAACACTAAAAGAACTTTCTGCCCCTGATATGAATTACCAAACTCTTGGTATTCAATATCCAAACATAGAGTCTGACTTCGAACTCAAATCGAGTTTGATTCATCTTCTTCCTCATTTCCACGGGCTAGCCGGTGAGGATCCACATCTCCACCTTAAAGAGTTACAAGTAGTGTGCTCTACCATGAAGCCTCAAGGGGTTTCTGAAGAACAAATCAAACTTCGAGAATTACCTTTCTCCCTAGCTGACACTGCTAATTCATGGATCTACTACCTTCCTCTTGGTTCCATAACCAAATGGAATGACATGAAGCGACTCTTCTTAGAGAAATTCTTTCCTGCTTCTCGTACTGCTTCTATCCGAAAGGAAATAAGTGGTATCCGTCAATTCCCAAGTGAATCACTCCATGAGTACTGGGAGAGGTTCAAAAATCTTGTTGCAACCTATCCACATCACCAAATCCCTGACCAACTCTTTATCCAATACTTCTATGAGGGGTTATTGGCTATGGAGAGAACTCTCATTGATGCCGCAAGTGGTGGTGCTCTTGTTGATAAAACTCCTATAGCTACAAGAGATCTCATAAGTAACATGGCTACAAACACACAACAATTCCATACTGGAGAACATGCTCAAGTAAAACAAGCCCAAGATAATCAATCAATTGATCCGAACAAGATGACCAAGTGGATGAGTGAACTTACAGGTCTTGTGAGACAACTAGTTGTGGCCAACAAATCCCCAAACTCATCTTCTCCACAATCAATGTTTCTTGGACCTATCAAAAACTGTGGAATCTGAAACTCTCCATCTCATCCAATTGACACATGTCCATAACTTCAATAGGATCAATCTGATCCATCTAGACCAATGGATCTCAATTTAGCATATGCTCAGCGGAACACCAATCCTCAACTATTAGGTCAGTTTGTTAAAAAATTCAAACAACCTCACTCTGAGCCCTTCTCCTCTAACTTTAACCAAGTATTGAGGTATGGTAACCCCATGTATCACCCACCTCAATTCCCTCCTCAAAATCCAAACCAAATCCAATATGGTCAAGGTGGTGGTAACTTCCATCAACCTTATCCTTTTGTTCCTCAACCTCAAAGGAACAATCCTCATCCTAGATTCCATTATCCTAGTGAGCCTTCCGAATTCCAAAACCAATACAATCGATTTACCAAGAACCAAAATCAAGGAAATCCCAATCCGGGACAAGCCTCTTCTTCCAAGAAACCATGGGAAAGTGCAGAGGAAGATATTTCCTCTTTCACCCGTTCTTTCCTTAAAAACATTGAAACACAAACAGGTCAACTTGTATCCCACATGAGCCAGCAACAACAATCAAATTCTTCCCAACTCTCAGCTCAACCATTACCCAACCCCAAGGGTAATGTAAGTGCAATTTCACTTAGATCAGGAAAGAAACTTTCTATGCCTCAAGATAAGTCCTCCAACTCTCCTTTAACTGTTGACCTAGAAAAATAAAAAGAAAAAGAGACTTGAAAAGGAACCTGAATCCATTCCCTCACCTCCTTCTATTCCACATAGGAACCCAATTCCATTTCCTCAAGATGTTTCTAAACCTAGGAAGTCCTTTGAACCTGATCCCGAAATGCTCGACATGTTTAGACATGTTGAAGTCAACATTCCCCTCTTAGATGCCATAAAAAAATTCCTAAGTATGCCAGGTTTCTTAAGGAATTGTGAACCCACAAGAGGCAACTTAGGACCTTTGAAAATGTTTCCACTCGGCAGTCTATTCCCATAAAGTACAAGGATCCAGGGACCTTTACGGTTCCATTCCAAATTGGAAGTTCCAACTTTGATGATTCACTCATAGACCTAGGAGCCTCAATTAATGTCATGCCCAAATCCATATTCTCCAACCTTGGTCTAGGTCCCTTATATCCAACGGGTGTTGTCATTTATTTATCCAATAGAAGCACAGCTAGACCTGAGGGAATAATTGAGGATGTCCTTGTCTCAGTCAATGATCTTATATTCCCTGCTGATTTCTATGTCCTTGACATGGAAGGTGAGATGAACTCTTCTCGATCTCCCCTAATTCTAGGAAGACCATTCCTCATGACTACGAGAACCAAGATTGATGTCCATTCAGGCATCCTATCCATGGAATTCGGTGACCAACTGGTCAAGTTCAACATTTTCCAAGCCATGAAATACCCATCTGAGGATCAATCTACATTCTCAATCCATGCTTCTGAGGACACTTCTAAGAGTCAATTAAACCTCATTCCATCATGTTCATCATGTTCTGAAGAGATAGGATCTTGAGAAATATGCACAAGTATTAACAAAGTCATAAATGGTGAAGTTGATGTGGACATTTCATTCATAGACTCCTTCAATTTAGAGGATCTTGAAAAGTCTCTTGAATCCCATTTCAACTCTGATTAAAACTACTCCACCTTGGACAGTATTGGGAAAAATGAATCTGAAGCAACTGAAGTCCCATCCTCCATTTCTGAGTTTCCTAACCCAAAAATGAATGATGAGACTAATCTGAACCCCCTTCCTGCACACCTAAAATATGCATTCCTCTTCCATGATCACTCATATCCTGTCATTATCTCTTCCACACTTACTGAAACCGAGGAGTCCAAACTTGTTCAAGTGTTAGAGGAAAACAAAAAGGCCTTAGGTTGGACCCTAGATGACATACCAGGAATCAACCCTACCCTTTTCAAGCATCATATCCATCTGAAGGAGTCATCCAAACCAATTAGACAACCACAAAGAAGACTTAATCCACTCATACTTGAGGTAGTTAGGGAAGAGATCACCGATCCTCTTCAAGCTGGTATTATCTACCCAATTTCTAATAGTGAATGGGTTAGTCCAATTCAAGTTGTACCAAAGAAGGGTGGGATAACTGTTGTCACAAATGAACATGGGGAGGTAGTCACAACTCGAGTGAAGAAAAAATGGCGTGTATGCATCGACTATCGAAAATTGAATGCTGAAACACGAAAAGATCACTACCCTCTTCCATTCCTTGATCAAATGCTTGAAAGATTAGCCAGAAAGTCACACTATTTCTTTCTTGATGGATACACCGGCTATTTTCAAATCCCAATCTCACCTCAGGACCAAGAAAAGACTACTTTCACATGCCCCTTTGGAACATATGCATATAGAAGAATGCCTTTTGGACTTTGCAATGCTTCTGCAACATTCCAGAGGTGTATGATGAGTATATTTTCTGAATTCATTGAACACTGCATGGAAGTCTTCAGGGATAAATTCACCATTTATGGTGAATCATTTAAATCTTGTTTGAATTCACTCTCTCTAGTCCTTCAAAAGTGTGTCAATTGTAACCTCGTGATAAATTTTAAAAAATGTCACTTCATGGTTGCAAAAGGGATTGTTCTAGGGAACATAGTTTCAAAAGATGGTATTGAAGTTGATCTTGCCAAAATTGAAGTCATCCAATCACTTCCTCCACCCACTTCTATTCGAGACATCCGTTCATTTCTCAGTCATGCCGGTTTCTATCGGATATTCATTCATAACTTTAGTAGGATTTCCCTCCCACTCACTTGCCTACTCCAAAATGATGTCACATTCCATTTTGATGAGACTTTCAAGAGAGCCTTCATTGAACACAAAACTTCTCTTACATCTTCCCCAATAATCCAACCCCCAGATTGGTCCTTACCCTTTGAGTTAATGTGTGATGCTTCTGATAGAGTCGTTGGGGCTGTTCTTGGTCAAAGAAGAGAAAAAATCCCTCATGTCAACTATTATGCCTCAAAAACATTGGATGAAACTCAGTATCACTACACTATGACTGAAAATGAACTTTTAGCAGTGGTTTTGGCCTTAGATAAATTCTGGTCCTATCTCTTAGGTGCCGAAATCATCATCTTCACAGACCATTCTACTATTAAGTTCTTACTCAAGATAAGTGATTCCAAACCAAGGCTAATAAGATGGATCCTAATGCTCCAAGATTTTGACCTTGAAATCAAAGATAGACCAGGAAAATAAAACCATGTGTCTGATCACTTTAGTAGAATTTCTAATTCTTCTCATTCAAAAATCATTGATCCTGAATTCCCCATTAAGAACCTTTCGTCTCTCACTCCAAAGTTACAATGGTATGCCATAATTGTAAATTATTTCGTTTCTGGTGTTTTTCCTGAAAATTTTTCAAAAGAACAAAAAATGAAGTTAAAAAGTGATTCAAAATACTATTTTCGGGAAGAAAATAAACTTTGGAAAACTGGGGAAGACATGGTAATTAGGATATGTGTTGAAGAAAATGATCATTCTTCTATCTTAGAATTCTATCACTCACTTCCTGGAGGTGGCCACTTTGGACCACAAAGTACCTCATGAAAGGTCCTAGACTCTGGATTCTTCTGGCCTTCAATCTTCAAGGACTCACATGAGTTATTTCAATCATGTCCCACTTGCCAAAATTTCGGCACAATCTCCAAAAGAAATGAAATGGCCCAAAAGCCCTTAATATTTTTTGAAATCTTCGATGTTTGGGGCATCGATTTCATGGGACCATTTCCCCCTTACAATGGATTCTCGTACATTCTTCTTGCGGTCGATTATGTTTCAAGGTGGGTTGAGGAAAAACCCACTAGGAAGGATGATGCTCATACTATTACCGAGTTCCTCAAAACCCACATATTCCAAATATTTGGCATGCCTCGTGCCTTGATTAGTGACTTAGGAACCCATTTCTGTAATAGAACCATGGAATCTCTTTTGAAAAAGAATGGGGTTATACATAAAACTTCAACTGCATATCACCCCCAAAAAATGGCATGGCTAAACTTTCTAATATAGAAGTTAAAAGAGTGCTTGAGAGAATTGTAAAACCCACCAGAAAAGACTGGCCTAAAAGACTTGGTGAAGAACTTTGGGCTTATCGAACTACCTATAAAACACCAATTGGGATGTCTCCTTTTAGGCTAGTTTTTGGTAAAGCATGTCATCTACCAGTTTAAATCCAACATAAGTCTTTTTGGGCTGTGAAAACCAATAATTTTGATTTTCAAAAATCTGGTGAAGAAATATTGTTGCAATTGGCTTAACTTGAGGAGCTTTGACTTGAATCCTATAAGAATTCCAATCTGTACAAAGAGAAGGCTAAGGTAATCCATGACAAACACATCCTGATAAAGGTATTTCATGAAGGTGAAAAGGTAATGCTCTTCAATTCTCAATTTCGGCTTCACCCAGGTAAGATTAATTCTCGTTGGGAAGGTCCTTTTATTATCACTAATGTTTAACCATTTGGTGCAGTGCAAGCCCAAGACCACTCCTCAAAAAGTCCATTTACGGTAAATGGAAATTGGTTGAAACATCACCATGAGAGGACATGCAATCCTGGAACAACATCAACTTCTATTGGATCCACAGTAGACCCATCACTGGATGGAGATGGAAACCCACCAAATCCAAACCATAGGGCACATCTTTCCCTTTGACTCTTATTCTCCCTCTCTTCTTATCTCTCTCTTTCTTCTCCCTCCCTCATTCTCATTTTGTTTTTCTTACCACTTTCCTCATCACATTTTTTTCCCTTTTACTCTTTCTCTTTTGTGTAGGAGTGTCTTTATAAAAAACTAAAAAAACATTAAAAAAAATAAAAAACAAAAACAAAGACTCATAATTACTCACCATTTAATTTTTAAATTTTTTCCAACCATTTTGGGGAGTCAATAGATATGTTTCATCTCAAAAATTTTGTGTTTTCATCATAAAATTGGATAAAGAATATTGTGTCAAAACCAACAAATTTTGAATGCTCTATTTTTGATTTGGAAAATGGTTTTCCCAAACCGTGAGGAACAACATTTTCTTTCATGCCAGGGCCACCTATGGCCATCTTTTCAAAATATCTGTTTTTCACCACCATTTATGATTCTTGAGTTTGTGGACCTTCGAGCTAAATTTCCTACTTTAGTGTGCACAAATATGATAGAGGCATTGTTTTGAACCGCATGAGAATCACAATATCCAAATAGACTCTCATTACCCTTACATTAATCCTCCTTTTGAAACCCCCTTCAAGCCTATGAAAACCTTTTCTTTGATAGCCACATTACAAGCCCAATACCTTATCCCACCCAATATCAACATGGATTTTCATTGCATAAGTTTTTGATATTTAAGTGTGGTGGGAATGGATTTCATTTTTGGGTATCATTTCCTTACTTTCTGGTGTGTTATCATATGCTTGAGAAAAATCATCCATTTTAGTATGGGGGGAGGTTGTCATTCAGTGGGCTTTGGGAATGTATTGTACAAATGATATTGAAAAGTGTTCAAAAAAAATTCAAAAAAAATCAAAATAAAAAAAATAAAATAAAATGAATATAAGAATGGGTTGTGTCTTGGATGGGTCAAAAATCACTCTTCCTCAACCTTTGATCTTGTTATAACAATTATAATTAGTGTCGTGAGGAGATCAAACATGGGTTGGGATATGAGTGTGAGATCTGTTTCAAGTTCACCTTTTGAAAAAAATACAAAAAAAGAACACTTTCCATATATATTCTTATGTCATTGGGAGAAGTTGTTGTGTTTTTTAAATATTACATCTTCACATTCCCATCACATTTTTTCCCACTTTTGTGTCTTGATTCACATAATCATGCCCTTGTAAATATTTGTTTCCATGTCCTTCCATGTTTTATTTCATAAAATTTTTGCATTGCTTTTCCCATGTTGGTATTTTACCCCTCTTTCCACTTTTTTGAATAAAATATTCCTACCGTCCCATAGCTACAGAAAAACCCCTAAAAAGACCTCTTGGTTTATAAGCACTTTAGTATGTGGAATAGAAGCTGAGATCTTTTTCAAACTCTTAGATTTTTCACTTTTGGTTGGTGAAAGAGTGAACCTCCATAAATGAATTTTATCATCTTGAGAAGAGTAAGTTTTGAGTGCCACCATTTTCTATGTCTAAAGCTGAGCATGAAAAAATGAATTGTTTTTGGAACATTATTTCTGTAATAATTTGTAGTGGAATTCAATATGGATTAGTGAAATAGTCTAAACCTCCCCTGATTTGGGAAAACAAAATTTTAATATTTTTTGGTGAGTGAAAATGAGTTTGTCTTATTTTTATATTTATTGCCCATGAGGACATGCACAAGACTAAGTGTGGGGGAGTTGGTGTTATTAATATTTTCATATCTTTTTACATACTCCCTTTACTGATTTTATATGAAATGTGCATAATTTGTGTGAAATATTAATGTTTAAATATTAAATATAATTTTTTAGCACTATTTGAATTTATCCATATTCAAGTATGTTTAATATTTTAACAATAACTATCACCCTACTTATCCAAATTGAATTATTCTTGTTTTTTAGGGTTCTCAATTACAATTCCAACATTTCATTAGAAGTCATCTTTGGAAAATTCGTCCATTTAGAGAGCCATATGGACCACACAAGAAGGCCCAAGGAAACTGTGAAGAAACTGGACCATATATGAAGGTTGAATTAATGGGATCAATCCAGAAGTCCAAATACCTTACTTCACGTCCCAATTTCGGAGGATATTTCAAGGAGTCCATGAAAAAAATTTCAGAACCCAATCACAAATACAAGGGTCCCAACTGATGCATTGAAGTCCAGCCCACCATTCTATACGTGAATTAAAAATATCTCACTAATATGGAAATTTCTCCTGATGTAGACATCCATTCTAGCTGAGATTTTTTGTTGTGAAAGAGGGGATTTGTAAGGCTAAATTTGTTGAAGAAATTAACTTTATTTTAGGGCATATTCCTATTCAAAAACCCATTCACATTATGGACTTTGAAAGAGTCTATATTGAAATGGACAGATCAGAAATGTTTAATAAAACCGCTATAACTTTGCCTCAATAAGTCCAATGGCCGCCAAATTTTAGAAGTAGACAGATCCCATTTTTATATACAACTTTGAAGAAGGATATTTCTCATGATTCGGCTATCTGGATGTCCATATCGGCGATCCAAATGGAGGGGTATTTCTGGAATGTAAACAGTCCACCACCTTGGGCTATAAATGCATCCCCTCCTCTTCTTTCAAAAGGGTTGGCAATTAAGAAGAGATGAAATCATATTGGCATGAGAAAAGACTTGAAAAAGTCTTGGGAGGACCTTCCATACTCATGTTTTAAATTGAGATATCTTTCCTCCTCTCTTTCTTTTCACTTAATGTTGTGTTCTTCGTTTTTGTAATTTTGTAAGTCTCTTTCTTTGTAATTCTGTTTTAATGAAAATTACTTCTTCAATATCTCTTATTATCATCCACCTTCTGTAGTTTAATATTTATGTTCTTAAAATAGTTTATATTTAGTTGAATCCCCTTCTCTTCTTTTGATTCCTTATTCAATTGAAAATCCGTTTTTAATTTTCTTCATCGTTTGTGTGTTTGTTCAGCGCACTACTCTTATCTTGTCCCTTTCTTTTTCTTCTCTTTATAATTCATCACCATAAACATATATTACCAGATTAATAAACATCTTAATGTCTGAGTAAATATCTCATTGGGTTGAGTTTTAATTTAGTTATGTTAAGCGATTGATAGCTTTCGCTCGATGAGTATTCATTGAATTAACATTGTGTATGTTGGACTTAGCATGTCATGGATTAATGACTTGTTTTGTTTATCGTGTGGTTTCCATGGATTATTGGAACCATAAATACACTACCATAAACAAGATATGATCAATATCGGAACCCTAAGTTAAGTTAAGGCTTAGATTAAAGCCTTAACACTTGGGAATTTAAATCAACGTCAACTTGTGACATGAGTGTTAATTTAAATGCAATATAAAGCAAAGCTCAAGGATATCACAAGCTTAACTAACCTAATGATGAACTCACCCCAATAATTATCAATTTGTTAAATAAATCATAATCAATTAGTCATTTCAATTAAGCTCTGTAAACAAACCCCCCCAATCAGAATACAATCAACTAAAAACAAACGACTATTACAAAGTATCATCGCCGAGGATTCGACCCGAGTGCTGTTATACACATTAGCAGAGCACCGGAACTTTGATCGGTCGATAGGCGACAATCGGCCGTGCGTTTCACATGTATAACAACATGCATGTTATTTACTAAGGAAATATGGAAATCAAGGATGGATATACTTTTGTAGAGAACCTAGTGTAGATTGAGTATCAGTAATAGATAACTCTGTATAGATGGATAATCCCATTGGTTTGTGTATTGTGGTATCACGGGGGAATGTAGAAGAGCTCCTAGGAGAGGGAGAGCCAGATGTAGGCTAAGTACCCCAACCTTTTTGCTTATTTTTTCTTTTCAATGATGAAAATATTAAATGAGGTAGTAATTTAGAGACCTTGGTTTTTCCTTCTAAGAATTTTAAATATATCTATAAATATTTTTTAGAGTCATGTGTTGAGACGACGTGCGATTTTGAGGCTCAGTGTTCTTCGAATTAATTTCATTAAAATATAATTTTCATTTTATATTACATGAAAATGTTTTTTTATAAATAATGGGATAAATATTAAATGGAATATCATATTTCAAATCTGATACCATGGTTGAATCTAGAATGTTATGTATACCCTAGGTGTGACCTAAAGTTGGTCCGCATGCGGCGTTCGGATATAGAGATCCTTGGCGGGTGCATTTAAATTAAATTAATTAATTTAATTAATTATTTAATTTAAATTAAAAAATTCTATTTCCTATATAAGTAATAAATTATGTAAGATTACTAGGTTATCCTTATAACCCTGGGATCATTAAGTGGTTGTTCCACCATTCTCCATCATTGGTGAATCGAGATCAGACAACAACGTGCCTCCAAATCAAGGAAAATCAGGATGAAACTAACATAATGGAGCTTCTTAATTCATTAGAGAGTGAATTATTCATCAAATAATGATCCTAATTGAGGTAGTACCTATCATATGTGTAGTTATTCCCTTATGATTAAAATATTTAACACGATCATTTTCTTTCGTTTGATTTTCATTTATTATGATCCTTTTCATGTGCCCTTGTATTTATATTCAATTGGTTATTCAATATTTTTCTATTTTTCCATGTTTTATCACCCTAAATATCCAATTTTTTATTTTCTATCAAAGAAATCATTCCCAATTATTGTTTCATCTTTGTTCTTTTTTGTTCTTTCCCCTACCCTTCTTCATGTTCTTCACCGTATTCCTTTGGGGCACAGTTTGACATTTTTTAGTAGGATCAAGCTTGGTCAAACCACCATATTCATGTTATATTCACATATGATGAATGGATTTGAGATATAAGGATGAATGGGGATGAATTTCAGGATGTGAGTGATCGTTTAGTGAATTAGGGATCTTAGAAAAATAAGGTGGCAACACAAGAGGTGCGCGAGGTGGATACATGTTTCATATGGACCATCGTAGATCCGATTTATGGCCATTTGAGGGGGAAAATGATGAAAAATAGGATTTCCCCTTCAATTTTGGGTGGCATATAGACATGATTTGACATAGAAGGCATATATCATAGACACGTAGGATATATCTGAGTTTCTCAAAAAAACACAACTATGTGTTGTGTAGTTATGAATAACACATGGAGTATTTTTCATAAATCCATGGAGCTAGGGTTTTTGTGAGGTTATAAGTATCAAAAAAAATTGGGATCCCAAATTGGTGTGTGACTCAGTGAAGTTGACACTATGTGTACTCTGGGAGTACACGATCATGGTCATGGTTTGGCACACGGCCAGTGTTCACGAAGATGGCCCAAAGGACACAGGCATGGCCAGGAGAATGAGGCTCAACCCTTGGTGGCTAAGACATGACTTGTATTTAACCTACATGTCATGTTATTATATATGGGTAGTGGTTTGGGTGTGGTGAGAAAAGGTCCAAGAATCAGAGTGGGACCACACACCATGTGGGTCCCCTTACATGTTTTATTCCCCTACTTCCTTTTGAGAAAACATTTACCTATCATATATCCTTCATTTTTTCTTGGACATTGGCCCATTAGTAACCTATCCTGAGTTTTTTCCATGTATAATGTGATTTTTTCCTTATTAGTGTAATTTGGAATATGATGTGACATGTTCCGATTATGATGATTCTTTAGGAAGCAATCGATGATGATAGTAATTGGGTAGGATCACCATTGAAACTAGATTAGAACCCTCCTACTAGGATATTGAATGGGAATTCTAACTACTTATAGAGGGGAAACCACCTACTGGGATAGGGCATGGGTCCTATGTCTATCATAAGAGTGGAACTCTCCTATGAAGACAAGGAACGGGTCCTCTATTGATCATCAAAGTAGCACCCTCCTACGAGGCAGGGCATCGGTCATCTATAAAATATCAGAGTGGACCCATTCAGCTAGGTAGTACATGGGATTTCGACTATTAGAGTGGAAACCTCTTATTGGGTGGTGCATGGTCCACTATCGACTATAAATGTGACACCTTCCTATTTTGCTGGTCATGGGTCCTCAGCCATCAAAGTGGCACCCTTCTATAGGGAAGGGAATGGGTCCTTCATTGACTATCAAAGTAGAACCCTCCTATTGTGTCCAATAATGGATTATCTTCCCCTGGAGTGTAATGCTCCTATTTTACTAGGTTATGGTTCCTCTACCTAGAGATTGTGTCCCCTAAACAATGTGGCACTGTAGTGAGGTGTGGCATGACATGGATGTTTATTTGGAAGGATGCGTGAGATGTTGGGAATAATTTATTAACCCTTTGTAACTATTGGAACTCTTTTCCTAAGATGGGATGTAAGATGGAGATCCCATTTCTATCTTGTTTCAGCTTATTTTATTGATCATATATATATTTATCCTTTCTGTTGGATATCGTTTATCTCTTTTTATTGGTTGAGTTGTTTGTTCCTATTATGTCTCTTATTATTCCACCTTTATCTATAGGGGCATCCTACTGGGTTTGAATATAATCACCCCAACATGGTCATTTCCCACATGTGTCATGTCTTATTCAAACAATATATAGGTTAGTGGTGATTATAGATAATCATAGGTATACCCTGTTGCATTTGACTACCTACGGTGGTTAGAGCTTGGAGATCCCAATCTAGTCTCTCTCATTATTTATTTTCTACTCACTTTCAAGTTGGGACATATTTCTAGTTGAGCAAGTATTTTCCTATTTTTACTTTTAAGTTTATGAAATCCTACTCTTATATTCCTAAGAGTTTGTTACAGGCCTGGTTTTTTCTCTAGGTATTGCATCTTTTATTATTATTCCTTTGAAATTCTGCATGGAGATGGTTGGGTGCATGTGTACAGGTACAATAGGAAAAGGAATTTCATATTAGTTATTAATTTCAATTCTTGTAGACATATCATATCCTATGTAGGTGGGTTTGGGGTAGTTTCGGCTCAATCCTTATTGGTTCGGGTCATTACTTGTGCCTCCCTGTACACCAAAGGCCTATGACTAGTAGTGACGGTCTAATGGAGGTACAATGGGGAGACAATACCCTCTAGATCAATAATAAATACAATTAAATAAATAAAGGCAGTATAATATAATAGAACATGATCATTAATAATAAATGAAATAGTAATCTTGCATAAACATGCTACAATGTATAGTAATAGACACACAATAGGTAATAGATAAATAATTTGCAAAGAAAATAAAAATCACCAAGAACCATCACTATGAGCATCCAAATCTTCATCTCAATCATATGATCCTAATCACCCATGTACAAGCATAGTAGTGTAAATAACATCCAGATCCTAATCGGCAACAATATGATATCTATTCGGGTACCAAACGACAGTCGAAATAGTGTGTGGGATATACTTAGTAGGCCACCACCAACAATGTTTAAAGAAATCTAGTCCGTGTATATAAAATAATGTGGTGTGAAAGTATATCAAAAGTAGTAAATTTCCACAAATATAAATGTAATCAAGTCAGCTCAGATTCCTCAAGGACACCAATCCGACCATACCTACTTCGGTCTAAGATGGAATACCTCTGATGGAGTCACCATGTGTTTATATATATATGTGTGTGTGTGTGTGTGTGTTAACTTTATACATTGGTATATATATATCCATATATATATTCACTTTATACAGAGGAACTTATACATCCATATATATATATATACATTGTGCTAGCGAGGACTCTAGGCATAACTCGGGTATCCATGCATAATCACATGAGTGTTATAAGGTAGTAAGGGATGACGTCCCTGAGTATCATGAATATATAATGGATTTCATACCCAAGTATCATATCTATAAGGGATGATATTCCCAAGGATGATATTCCTGTGTATCATAATGGAAGGAACTTCATGTCTAAGGGCTCCATGACCAAGTATCATAATCATAATGGATTTAGTGCCTAAGGTAGTTATTCCTAAGTATCATAATTTAAAGGATTCCATACCCAAGGATTCCATGATCGAATATCATAATCATAAGGGACACCATGACTAGGGAATATATGCCTAAGTATTATAATGTAATGGATTCCATGACCATGAAAAATAATCATTTCTAATTTAACTATGCAATTATTCCCCTAGAACACTGATTCTATAATATAATTCACTTAATTAATCAACTAACTTCAAGAAGTAAAAAAGGGAATATAAAAGGAAATTCCATTAAATAAATTATTACAACACATTTAATCTTCTTCAAATAATTAAGTTGACCATAATTAATGAAGGACCAAGTGTGTATAGACATAACACTTCCAATTTTCCATGTTTTTCTACTCATTCCTTTTAAATAATTAGACCACCACACCTTAGAAAGGTGTTTAGTTACAAAATCCACATAGTCATCATATTAATTTGATTATGTGAGTCTTATATATCATTAAAACCCCATATATTCTAAGGGAACACTTCATGATTTCACATGGACTAGTAGAGTATCATCCTGAGATCAATTCAACCAATCCATTTTAATCTCATTTGGTGATTTTTGTTTAATGTAAAACCCTAACACACATAATGGTGGTTTAGATGATTATGAACATTAATCGCCAAGCTAATGCGGGGATCACACCCATGGGGTGGTCTAAATTTATATCTTAACATATAATTATTTTTAAAGGCCTCATAAGGGATCTATATCAAAGGCTAAGAAATTGAACATAAGAGTTACACAATTTAGGAGTGACGCTCGGAAAATTTGGCGCACAACACAATTAAAATATTTTAAAATGATGTAACTTTTAGGGAAAAAATATATACCACCTAGATCATTATTAAGATGGTCCACTCATCTGATATCAATATTTGATTCATGTTTCAATGAGAGAAATTGGATGAATCATCAAACGTCCTGAAGATAAGGAAAAACGTTTTTTCATAGAATTATAATTCCATATGGTGATTGAAAGAATAATAATCAAGTGGATCATTATAATTATCAAGAATATTACAATGTAATTGAAAGTTATGAAGTCAGAACAAAATTATTAGTTATTCACCAGTGAAGAGGATAGTAAGAGGTAGGCACATATGGGGGATCTACTGAAGAAATGGGGGAGGAAAAAGGTTGAAACCCCATTTAAGTTAGGAGGATCAAAAGGGTAATTTTTTCCTTTTTAAGGTGGCATATGGTTAGGACACATTTTTTGGATAACTTTATGTCAACCATGTAGCTTACACTGTTAAATATCTATAACCCCCATGGTTTGTCTACACGGCTTGGGAAAATAATTCACCAACTATGTGATACTACTGGTTAAGTGAAACTAACCATGTGCCTAGGCTCATGGTTTTGAAAAACCTACATAGACCATGCACCCACCTATTTAGTTTACTATATATATTATACATGGCCATGCTCCACACCTTTCATGGTTTAGTAAACCATGTGATACTACTTATAGTTATGCATGGTTTCTCTTGAGGGGGTGCATGGTTTAAAAAAATTGTTCACCCTACCAATTTCTCTTGGAAAGTGATATTTAAGATCCTAACACTCCAAAAACTCATCCAAACTTTTGAGACACCTCTCCAGACTTAAAAACCATCAAAAAACAATAATTTTAATTGTTCCAATTCTTGTAATTATGTTCTAAGACTCAATTTAAGATTTATCCAATATACCAAATGAAAAGTTCAATTGCCATTGGATTTTTCCAATGGTTCAAAACATGGAATGTTAAAACATCCCAAACTTAGAATTTATAATCCAAAAGAATCTCTAGTAACAATAAAACATCACCTGACATATTTGATTCATTAAGTTTCATTAAAATGGTTTTGTTTCATTTCCAAATGCTAAACACACCTCTAGGTATCACTTAAATTACATAGTAATTTAGCCACTAAAACATGTTCCAATGCTAAAAACTGTCATATTAACATTAATATGCCACTTATGAAAGATTGTTATCATTATGAAATGATCACATAGTCATCTCTTACATTATCTAGCATATGAATATCTTCCCCGTGGTTAGAATTTTAAACATCTAATTCTGATTCATGGTTCCCCCACTATCAGAACTTCCCACTGAATCACGTCTTTATAATTCCAAAGAAACTCTTAGAACATTTATCAATTAAAAATAAGTACACTAACATCAATCCTTGATCAAATCAAAATTTTCAATATTCAATTGACTAATCTCAATCTGGTCATGTCGACTTTTCCTTGGAAATCCATGATCAACATTTTATGATGCACCTGTCTCGTCTCAATGGAATTACTAATTAAATTTACTCATCATCAACATCAATAAAATCATGATAATTCATGTGAATGCTATTCTAGTTGACTATCCTTGAAAATATCATCTTAAATAGTTTATGCATCGTCAAACTAGATTCTTAATCAATTAATTAATGCACTATGAGAGCACGCTCACTTGAGTCTGTACCTAAATTTCAATGAGATCCCCCAGCTAAACTATCTCCTACTCAATATAGTTTTTATGGTGTATCACCATCACAGACCCAATCCTAATCCAGTATTCATGGGTCATTATAATCTACTCTAGGCTTAACACCCACATCATGATTTCATCCAAACACATTGTTAATTGATACATAGAATTTTTTTTGGATCTCATCCGTACATTGATCCATTTATTCAATGTCATATGAGTTTGAAATTGACCATCACATGACTACTCTCAAGGTACCATGACATTTATCTCATTAAGGTCACCCACAGGCTATTGATGTCCCACTCCCCACCTTAGGATAATCTTTTTACTATTTAAATGAAACAAAAACTAATTAACTCAATGCATTCCCTATCTATCCTAGACATATTCCTGGAATGGATAAGGTCCCACTCATCTCCAAGAAAAATTTTTAATTTCAATTGTCACTCATTCCCACTTCCAAATAACAGTTTCCACAGTGATCACCAAAATTGAATCACAATGAGGGTCATCATCCTCCAACATCCAATGGATTACTTTTCACCATCTAGGTTTCCTTTAAACCACTCATTAAGTGAAAATCACAAATATTTCTTCCATAAACTCATCAAATATATTTGGTTAGATAGCTTGGTGTACATCTAATTCTATCTCAGCATACTCAGGATGATGTCAATATAGGGTTATGATCATATCTATATTTGGATTAATCTAATATTTCATCGATAGGAATGTATAGATCTCTTAATACACTCTCACATAAACCATTATATATTTTCCTTTAACATGATCAAACACCACATCTCCTAATGATGTGTGTGTCTGTCCTACCATGGATCAAATATCTCGCATCACCTGGTTTATTTCCAAACTATCCCTCCTTATAGTGCACTTTTTTTAGTTTACCCCAAAGATCTGAGTCACCAGGACCACAAGCATCACTTCCTAAAACCCATTCATCCTCATCTTGCACCCCACTCACTGATGTTCATATTCAAATAGTTACCACGCACAAATGGTGTGAAACACTTATCACGCAAAAAGTATATACATCCTAGAACATTGATTTTTAAACTTGAATCATGCACCCATGAGTCATCCAAAAATAGGGTTAAAATGATCATGTTATATAGTAAATTGGTATTAGAATACACTAGGAGTTCCCTCAAAGCCCCTCTACAAAATTGGACACCTCACCTATTCCATGATTTATCAAATGACAACATCCCTCAAGGTTTTGTTCTCAAAAACTAAATCATTTACCACAAAAATATTGTTCAACTAGGATATTCACCCAAACCATCATTCCCATTGAATACAGTTTTAATATCCAAGCACCCTAGGTGCTACCCTAAAAAAAGCACCACCATGCATTTAACACAAAACCCAAGTTCATACAATTCATCAGTCTCATAACAAGCATAAGTCCAAGCTCATTTCCTTTAAGTAAAACATAAACTCCAGGACAACCCCTCTCATAGGCTTCTCTAAAAGAAACTGAATGATGACCTACTATGGTCTGAATCAAATTAAGGGCCTCTAGGTCTCCACCTAGCTTTATCAACCAACCTAAGAACTGGGTCACTAGGTCTATCCATCAAGACCTAAGGTCTCTAGAATGGGAACCACATACCGTTTATAGGAATCTATTAAATAGCATATAATACACCTATAACCATTCTTTTCGAATAGGTTAGACTAAAACAGGTAAGGAAACATCAACCCATAAGGGTTGAAAATTAATATCATAAGTGTAACATAATCACCTTCCAAATATCAAACTACTAGGTCTTGATTATTACTGAGCATCTGAATATGATAAATCTCACTAAATGTTAAAAATTATAACATAAAGGGTTAAGGGCTATCACTCAGTGGTATCCACATACGGTAAAACTCCATTTTTTGGTACATTTAATATAAAAGCACACTTCTACCTATGGGTTTCATTTCATTATCTAGAGTCTTACTTAGTACATCTGGAAAGAGAATGGAACCCCACATTTGAAACTTTCCATAACATTTAGAAAATATTGAAGGTTTTGTGGGTGCTACCTCAATGGAAAACCCCTAATTTAATATATGGCATCGATATTTAAAACTATATTCATGCTTAAATGATCACTAGGCTCTAGAACCTAACTTTTATATTCATAAAAACCATGCCAAAAGATAACGGTGACCTATGGGAAATGATCACATTCTTACTTAGCATAATTATAAATTTAACCCTTATATAAGGGATGTAATAACCCAAAAAATATATTCCTTATATTAACGGATTTCTTTCATCTTAATAAGTTTATTATTATTTTTTATAATAAAGTAACATAGAAACACTCTTTATTTAATGAGAAGTTTTTACCTCATAGGTTGAGATGAACTTTTACAACCAGGAAGAGTAAAAGGAAAGAAATAGTTACTAGAAAAACAACAAAAAATTATTCCTTTATTTAAGAAAATTTCATTCAGTCAACAATAATAATTATATATTTATGAATGATAATATATTTTAATCAATAACAAAGTAATTCTATTATAATAGTATGAATGGTGATTTTTCTATTAAATTGTTGATTTTCAATAAAATAATGATTTATTTAAATATTAAAATGCACATACTTAGAGAATTATTTTAATAAAATAAACTTTATTTCTAGACTAATCACATAAAAATTAACTTAGGGTTATTTTCTGGAAATTTTCTAAAAAAGTTGAATTTTTAGTGAAAAAGTGAAAATTGCTGCTTTAAAAATCACTGTGATTTTAGAAAATCATTATTATGGAATCATGATTTAAATATTTATGAAAAATATTATTTAATAACAATATAATTTAACAATCATAAAAATTATTTTAAAAAATATTATTTTTAATTTATAAATTTAACTCATTCATTTTGGAACCAAAAATTGGAATTTTAAAGATAAAATTTATTTTTGGTTTGTGTACATTAATTGGGTTAGAAATAAGGTGTGGTTATGTTTTGAGAGGAATTTAATATCCAACCACCACCTAACACCCTTTAATATTCCATAAATATGGTGAAAATTTATTAGTCTTTCAAGTGGTTGGATTATATTGTAAAATAATGGATATTTAATCACTTAAAACCCACCCCTCCTCATGTATAAATACCACATTTCCTCCTTCTCTACACTCAAAATTAAAAATACATGAAGTTATAAATATTTACCCTATCTATATATCCTCCAATATGATCCCAAGGTGTCTCCAAGGTCCTATGGTTTCCTCCTCCATGATTTAGGAAGCAACTTTTCAAGGTAAGGGAAATTCTCATCCTCTACTTTCCCATTCAAGTGCCTCCTTTTTGTAAGTTTACATAATATAAAATATTATTTATTTTCTTGAACTTGTTATCTTATATATACTAAACAGTTATTTTTTATCAATTTTAGACCTCAATTCCCACCCATTATTCCTTTTTAAAAATGAATGTTATGTACTGTTTTGGTGCTGAAATTTAGTATGGGATAATCTCCTTCTCCTTTTTATTCAAGCATATACATTATCTTCTTCATTTTATCTCCAATTCCTAATATTGTTATAAGTTATTAAAAATACCCATTACATAATTTATAATTTATAAATGATGATATACCCCTTTCTCTCTCATAAATCCCTCCCATGAACATTTATGTTCCCCCATTATCCTGCCAAAATTTCATTATGATTTTCATGACAAATAGTTCTGTAGTGAATAACCATACTCATTTACTATAAAGGTTTTTTACCTTTATTTACATATTCTTATTTTATTAGGTAATTAAATTATTTTAATCCACACTCCATTTTTATGGGATTATATTTTATGACATATGTTCTCATGGATATGATCTTTGTGGCACACTTATGCATGTACATGATATGATTATGATGGGTGCACCTAGATAGCACTCAAATGCATTGAGTAATGTTTTAGTCTCATTATATTCTAGGTATTGTGGATGGGAGGTTATCCTAATCACATTATTTTATGTTTGATTATTGTTTAACCATGACTTATGCTTATGATGTCATGTTTAAAGTTTTTTCCACATTCCCATGTGGAATTATCATGCTATATCATGCCTCATTGTTCATATTTATTATTATCACCACTTTTATGTACCATTTATTGTATAAAATTTAATACCTTCTTCATGTTATACTTTTATCATTCCCTTACTGGGCTTCATTCTCACCACTTTCTTTTGTAAGTCTCCAAGTTACCCCATGTAGTTGTAAGAATGAAGGAATATTATGAGCATGTTAAGTAAGTTTTTAATTTTTTTGTTGTACCCCCGGTTTTAATATAATAAAAATTAGTATTCCAAAATAATTGAATAATGTTTGTGTTTGTATTATCCTTGTGTAATAAATGTAACATGTACCAAATTTCCAAGACTCTAAACCCAAATGATCTTCAAAATTGTTAAATTTTGTAACTTAAAATGAAATATTTATGTATTTAAAAGGTTGGTCACTCTAATTGGTATCAAATGATGGTTTATCTATTTGTGGAAATTGGGATTATAAAAACATTATTTAAAATCCTAATTATAAGTCTAAATATATTAAAAACATCTTGGTATTTTGGTGATTATTAAGTAAGTAATTTCTGAGCTAAGAAATCAATGTCTAAATATAAACAAGTGGATGTGGCTCTAGTATAGATGTATCTAGGAGTAGCACCTAAAAACACCGGATTAAGATAGACTCAATCGGGAACTGGTGCATAAAAATGAGCCTTACTGCACTCCTAGATTGACACTCCCTGGGGATATTCTTTGGTTAATCACAAGATTGGACAAACCATTATGAAGGGTATAAAGATAATGTGAAACATTTATTAATATTTAAGTATATCATCTTAGAATCATAATATTAGAAAATTTTAAGATGTTTCTTTCCTTCATAAATTTTTTTATAAGATTCCCAATAGTTAAAAAATTATTATTATTCATTCCTTTAGTATATAAAATGAAATTTTGAGGGTAGAATTTATTTAAGGGGGGTAATTTAATGACCCTAAAAAATATAATACTTTTATTAATGAATATATTTACTCCCAATAAATTCGTTATTATGTTTTACAATAGAAGAATGTGGAACAAATTTTCATTTAATATTAAATTTTTACATCACAAGTTTAGATGAACTTTTACATCCATGAAGAATAAAAGGAAAGAACAATTTTTCTAGAAAACCAACAACACTTTATTCATTTATTTAATAAAATTACTTTCAGTATAAAACAATTCATATATTTAATCCAGATATTAAAATTTAAATACTAAAAGGTAATAAATAAATTAATATATAATAAAAAGTGTAGCCTCTATCCCCTATAATCATTCCACCCATGAATATCTCTATAGAAAATAAATAGAGAGCTAGTAAAACAAAACACTTTCTAGTAAATATATAGAACCTTGATAGAATCAAAGTGAATGATGAAGTGCATCAATGATAGTTTATATATATAAATAAAATAAAATAAATTTTTTCCTTTCAACGAACTTGTATGGTCAAAATTATGATCATTAGTCAATAAAATAGTTGGTTATTAATTTGTTGGTTACATAGATTCTTTTAGATGAACATCAGGATTATTTAATGATATAATCAAACTATATTATTTTCAAAGACTATAAAATACATTCTATTAAAATATGTTTTTTGGGGAAGTATTAAATAAAATTTTATTTCATTGAATCGTCATATAAAATAGTTTCTAAATGATAATGTATTTTAATGAATCCCAAAGTAATTTTTTTATAATGGTCTAAATGTTGATTTTTTTATTAAATTATTAATTTTCATTAAAATAATGATTTATTTAAAGAATAAAATTCACATAATTAGATAATTATCTTAATGAAATAAAATTATTTTTATGAATCGGAAAATGAAAAATAACTTACGGTGATTTATTGATAATTTTCTTAAAGAGTTGAATTTTTAATGAAAAAGTGAAAATGACGCTTTAAAAATCATTGTGATTTTATGAAATCATTATTATGTCATCATGATTTAAATATTTATGAAACATTTTATTTAATAAAAATAAATTTAATAAGTATAGAAAAATAAAAAATATATATATTATTTTTAATTTATAAATTTATCTCATTCATTTTGGAACCAGAAATTTGAATTTTAAAGATAAAATTTATTTTTGATTTGGGGTATTGATTGGGTTGGATAGAAGGTGTGGTTAGATTTTTGGATTTCTTTAACATCCAATTACCACCTTATAATATTTAATATTCCATTAATATGGTTGTAATTGATTTTTCTCACAACTGTTGGGATTATATTGTAAAATAAGGGATATTTAATCACTTAAAACCCACCCCTCATCATGTATATATACTACATTTCTTCCTCTTATCCAATAACAATTAAAAATACACAAATTTATAACCACTTATACTCTATAAATATCCTCTAGGTTTTTTCCAAGGTTTCTCCAAGTTCATATGGTCCCCCCCCCCCCCCATGATTTAGGAAGAAACTTTTCAAGGTAAGGGAAATTCTCATCTTCCTCTTTTTCATTCAGATTCCACTTCTCTATAAGTTTAATTAATGTCAAATATTTTTTATTTTCATTCAATTTTGATCTTAAGACTAATTACCAAGTAGTTTTTTATCAATTGGAAACCTCAATTCCCTCACATTATTCCCTTTTTTTATTCAATGTTATGTACTATTATGTTGTCAAAATTTAGTAAGGGATCCTATCCTTCTCCTTTATATTCAAGAATCTACATTATCTTATTCCTTTTATATCCAATTAAAAATATTTGGGTATGTTCTTACATATCCCCCTTATTTACCTTATTATTTATAAATTATTATAGACCCGTTTCACTCTCATTAATCCCTATCATAAATATTTATATTCCCTTGTTATGCTGCCAAAATTTCATTACAATTTTCCGTGCCAAATAGTTGTGTAGTGAATACCTGTAACTATTTACTACCAAGGGTTTTCACATTTATGCACTTATACTTCTCTAATTCGGTAATTACATGTATATAATCAACACTTCATTATTGTGGGATTAAATGTGATGAAATATGTTCTTATGTATATGATCTATGTGGCACACTTATGCATGTACATGATATAATTATGATGAGTGCACCTAGATAGAACCCCAATGAATTGGGTAATGTTTTATTCTCATTAGATTCCATGTATGGTGCATGGTAGGTTACCCTAAGTATATTATGTTGTATTTTATTGGTGGTTAAAATTGACTTATGATTATGATGTCATGTTTAAAGTTGTTGCCACATTCCTATTTTCCGATTATGTTATCATGTTATATCATACCTCATTGTTCAAGTTTATGATTCTCACCCATTTTATAACCCATTGATATTCATATTTTCTAACATGTAATACTTTATTCATATTATGATTTTTTTATTCCTTACTAGGTTTTATAATCACCCCTTTCTTATGTATGTCCCTAGGTTATCCCTTATAGTTTTAAGAATGAAGGAATATTATGAGAATGTTAAGGAAGTTTTTTAAATTTGGTGTTGTACCCTCATTTTTAATGAAGGAATTTTTTATTTTTATGTTATCTTTATGTAATTTATGTAACATTTACCTAATTTCAAAGACACTAAACCCAAAATATCTTCTTAATTATTAAATCTAGTATCTTGAAATGAAATATTTATGTGTTTAAAAGGTGGGTCATTGTAAGGGTTCATTCTATAAACACAAATAAAAGGTATAATATTAAGATTTTACATCAATTCATATTTATTAAAACTTCAAAAATTCTCAAATTTATAAATATGGAAAGTAGATGTTATAAGGGAAAACATTTCCCAAATAGTTTTTATCATTTTATTCAGCTGATTCCAAGTGGTATTATAGGAAAATTAACTTAAAATTTTTTTTTAACCCTTTTAAATCATACATAACTCATTACAACTATATTAGTTAAAGAAATTTTCAATTTAAAATATATAAATGAAAACACCCTTTAGGTTTTAATTTTCATTTTAATTAAATAAAAACTGAAAATAATAAATCTGAAAAGGAGAAAAAAATATTTCATAAATTTAGGGGGTTGGTCAAGTAAGATTCCACCATATGTTTATATGTGTAACACCATATAAGAGGATTCATAAATATTAAATAATCATCTATTTAACATAAGCATGCCCTTATAGGGTTAAGTACCTAGGTGTAAATGAATAAGGTGACCTATGAGGGTCACATTATTTCATTCAAGATTCTAAAACGCCATTAGTGGGTTTAACTCCTAAACAAAATTCCCTAGCTGGCCTACTTGGGTCTAGTTTGTGAATTTTTGAAATTTATTCATATAATTCATCATTCCCAAGTTATAGAGGTGTTAATATTTTTTCAATTTATAATTTACATCATTTTCTATAAGATTTACAATCCATCATATATATATACATATATATATATATATCATGGTTCAATTAGATGAATTACCATTCCTAAATAATAATGGTTCTTGTATATGGAATTCATGTAACAGAAACTAGGTTATCACACTTTTTTCCATAATATAACAAGTTTAAAAGAGATGGTTTGATTATATGGGTCACCATTCTCTAATTTATAAAGCTCTCATACACTTTATAAATTTCAAATCTGTAACCCATTGAATCGAAACCATTAATATTTTAGATCATGTGACCAATGGCCATAGATTAAAAATATCCAAATTGGTTGGTTAAATAGAATGACACCATCAATCTATGTGTGAAAACATCATTTAGGTTGGTATAAACAATTTAATTAACCATCCATGTTTCATAATTATAATCAGTCGTCCTAATAACGGGAAATGAATACAAGTAATCAACAAAGCATGGCATACAAATAAGCATGGTGATAATTCACACATCATGGTATATAGAAAATCATGTTGAAAAAAATCACATAATCAAGATATAAATGTAATCGTGCTAAAAAATTACATAATCATGGTATACAAATCGTCATACACCAGGAAATATCCAATAAAACCAACATGGCCTGGTATATTCATAGATTTTGAAATTATATGTTCCTATAATGATTCATTTAATAACAATTCCTTGACATATCGGTCCAAGATTAATTTCATAAATCATAAATCAATGACCATTGGAAGTAAAAAAATCACCCAAGGTGAAATAATAACCAATTGTAATGTAGAACAATAGTCTCATCCCTGGAAACTTAATATTTCCCTCATGCATGGGGTGGATGGACCCAGACACAAGCTATTTACCAAGAATTGACATATTCCTATTACCCTATCTAACATCCCAAAATGGTAATGAAAAAAGGGAAAAATAGGGATATGATACCATTTATAGTGTCCCGACCTGAGAGCCACTAAAATGATGGCTCGATCTAATTGGACACTAGACCTAAAGCGCACCTATATCCTAGAGGTTGTCGACTAGCAGATAGGGTCTAATGGAGGTACAATGGGTAGACTATACCCTCTAGATCAGTAATAAATATAGTGGAATAAATAATAAATAAACATAGTGGAGTGTAATAACAATTTATCATCAATAATAAATGATAGAGTAATCATGCATAGACATACAATAATATACAACAATAGATACATTCTAGGTAACAGATAAAAAAATTACAAAGAAAATGAAAATCCCAAAGGGAAATATTCATGAGCATGCTGAGCTCTAGCTTGGTCCTCTACTCATAATCTCCCTCGTACATTCATAGAAGCACAAAGCATAGCCAAATCCTAACCTACAACCAAATGATATCTGCTCAAGTACCAAAAAACAGCCCGAATAGGGTGTGAGATATACTCTGTTGGCCACCAACAACGGTCTAGAAATAAATACAATCCATGCATATAAAATAAATTAGTTTGTAGGTGGTATCTCCAAAATTTACCCAAGATTTTATCGTTAAGCAGTCGCTTGTAATTTACTTGGGTTTTCAAATCCTTAGATACCTAATATGTAACCTACAGAGATGAATATTCAATGGATTTTTTTGGATATGAAGTGGAAAATTGGTATTATTTTAGATGGGTTTATGTGAATTCTAATAGACTTAAGTGAATTCAATTTAAAATAATTATTTGATCCTAGGTTATCACTTGGGGTGGATTGGGTGCATTCCTTTTTCAAAAATTTTAATTTATTATATTTGAGATGGGTTCATTTAAGAAGATCAAACAACATCATAACTTACTATTTTAATACCTAAACACCCTAATACTAATCACCTATACACTTGAGGGATCAATTTTTTGAGCACTCCAAGGTAAAGTTTTGTATTATAACTTGAAATGTGTGGTCTTAAATTCAACAAGGACGAAGGGGTTTAATGATTGTCAAACAAAATTTATCAATTAAAAGAAGTGATTATACATTAATGGAGTGAGAAATAACATCCAATACAGCCCCTTGAAACTCCCTTAGATAAACCCATAATTGTGTTATCCCTCCATTGATTCTATGGTTTCAATGTAAGTGGTAAGTAAACTCATGAGGGAGGAATTAAAGAAGTAAAAAAACAATGAAATAACAATCACTCCAACATTATGTGATAATTTCACAAGGTTTGGTGTGAATAAATTCACACCTTGAGCCAACGGTATCAATGTGATATGAAGAAGAATAGAATAAGAGTATAAGAAGAACTTTTAAAAATAAAATAAGGTGAATTGAAAACATACATGAGAAAGACAAAATCAAGGCAATAAAATCACAGCATAACATTACAATTAAACAAAGCACCAAATATCATCAAATAATTCACCACCAATGCCTTAAATAGTAATTTCAAGAGTCATGGGTCAAACTCCCAATAGTTAAAAGAATCCCACTTGAGTATGGTAGGCCTAGGGTGGTGGAAAGTAAGGGATAGTGGACTTCTTTCTCTTTGACCAAAAGTGGAAGCCAACTTGAATCCATCGAACAGAGGTGACGAAATGACCATTTATATGGATAAATTTTAGTGGTCCAAATAATAATAAAATAGATCCCAGAATGTTTCCTAACAACCTGTAAAATTTTATCCTAAATAAAAGTTTTTTTTGTGTGTGATATGATTGCAATGGTGGAATGTTTTTCTGGGCCGCAGAATCTGGCCCAGAATTTCATCTTCAACTTGGGCCGCATATACTCCATTAAAACATCAGATTTAGATCTTTTCACTATTTTATGAAATATTAAAATGATTTACTCTATCTTAATTTCAATTTTAAGAATTATTGGGCTTGTATCTTGGCCTATACAGTAGTTTTATTGGGCTATAGTCCAGTTCACTTCGCCCAAAATGTTGTTAGTTCAAGGCCCACTTTGGTGGTCGTCCAATGTGAAATTGCAAGTGATCCAAAATAATTAATTGTTTCTTATAACATGTGAGACCTAAAAATAAAATATGAAAATAAAATAAAGACCATTGTGTGTCTTAGGAGGTGTTCAAATATGTACCAAGTAATATTGAAATTTTACAATGAATTACAATCATAATGTGAAATAATGTTCAAATTGTAAAATGCACTAAAAATGATGTTTATGAATAATTAAGATCATGGATATTATACATATTAAAAATGAAATTTATCTTATTTCATTGGATAATCGGAAGGTATTTCAATATTAGGACAGTTCCATAAATGTAAATGTAATAAAGATGGATTAGGTTCCTCAAGGACAACTGGCCGACCAAACCTACTTCAGCCTAACATAGAATACCTCTGATAGAGTAACCATGTGTTTATATATATATTTATATAAATATATACTTTATAAATAGGTATTTATATATCCATATATATATTTGTGTGTGTGTGTATATATATATATACTTTATACGTAGGAATTTCTACAGCTATATATATAGATACATAGTGTTAGCCCTGACTTGAGGCATAACTCAGGCATTTATGCATAGCCACATGAGTGTCATAGGGTAGTAATAAATGTCATGATTGGGTGTCATGAACACATAAGGGACGTCATGCCTAAGTATCATAGCCATAAGGGATTCCATTCCTATGGATTCCATGTCCGAGTATCATAATGTAAGGGACATTATGCCTGAGGATTCTATACCTGAGTTTCATAATCAAAAGGGACATCATGTCCAGGGGCACTATGTCAAAGTATAATATTATAAGGGATGCCATACCTAGGGATTCCATTCCCGAATATCATAATCATAAGGTACTATATGCCCAGGGATACCATGCCTGAGCAATATAATGTAATTGACACCATGCTCATGAAAAATAACCATTTCTAATTTAACTATGCAATTAGTCCATAGGAAAACCCACTACATAATATAATTCACTTAATTAATAGATTCACTTAAATAAGTAAAAAAAGATAATATGAATGGATATTCCATAAAACAAATTCTTTTGACACAATCTTATTCCAATAACCATATTGAATATAATTAATGATGGACCATGTGTGTATAGAACACTTCCCCCTTTTCCAAGTTCATTCATACATTCATTCTAAATAATTAGGCCATCACACCTTAGAAAGGTGTTTGGTTACACAAGACACAAGTTCATTATACACATTGGATTATTTAAATCTTACATCTCATTCCAACCCCTTATATTATAATGGAATACTTCATAATTTCACACGACCTAGTAGGTTATCATCCTGATATCAATTTCCCAATCCATTTTAATCTCATTTGATGATTTTTTTAAATGCGAAGCCAAACACACTTAGTAGTGTTTAGATAATTACAAACATTCTTTATCAAGGTCATGGGAGGAAGGTGTGGTCTAAACTTAGGTCTTAACCTCTAAAAATATCAAAGTTCCTTATAAAGGATCTATATAGTAGGCTAGGAAATTAAATTTAAGAGTCATACAATTTAGGATCGATGCTCAGAAAATTAAGGATGCAGAACAATGAAAATATTTATATTGATGAAACATTGAGTGAAAACATATATTCCACCTACCTAATTTTTAGGATGGTCCACTCATCAGATATCAGGATTTGATTCAATCCATAATAATAGAAATTGGAATAATTTTCAAACATCCTAAAAATAGTGGAAAAGAGTTCATATGGAATTATCATTCTATATGGCAATGTAAAATGAAGAAATAAGAAGGAGGATTGTTTAACTTTCTAAGAGGCTTCCAATGCACCTGACTAAGATGGACTAATAATAGAGGAGATTAATCAAGTATGAGGAGAGGAGGAGGTAGGCCTTTGTGGTGGAGATGCTGGAGAAATGGCAGAGGAAAAATGAGAAAACCCTTTTAAGGGAGGGGGAAGGTAATTTTCCCCTTTTAATGATATTAATGGTTAGGACATATGGTTTGGATAACCATTATCCATACATTCATCTCACACTATCCAAGATCCATACCCCACATGGTTTTTCCACATTGTTTGGGCTAACCATACATCACTGGTTAAGTAACACAAACCATGAATTTAGGCTCACGGTTTGGAAAACTATGTGTAGGCCATGTACCCACCATTAAAATTTATTGTACACATTTCATTAGGTCATGAAATCCACCTTTCATGGTTTATAAAACCATGAGAGACCTCTTATACATCTCTATAAATTCTACCAAGGGGTGGACAGTTTAAACAAACAATGTGCCTTATCTGTTTCAACTGGAAAGTTATATTTTGGATCAATGCACTCTCAAAACTCATCCAAATAAGAAAGACATCTATCGGGCCTTAAACCACATACAGAAAAAAAAAGTGTCTAAAATATTATAATTATGTTTTGAGATGTAATTTAAGATTTACCTCATCCACCAAATGAAAACTTCAATTTTCTTTATAATTTTCAACTAGTTCAAAACACGAGATGTTACACACTTCTAGGAATCATCAAGTAAGAATTTTAAATTTGTAACATGTTATAACCTATATTATACTATTCAAATCAAAACCAAATCAAACACATAATATATGTTTTTTTTCTTTCAATGATGTAATGAATATTAAAACATTTTAGGATATAACATACAAGATATGTTGCATTACTATGTTTTAGACCAGGAATAAACACCTCCCAATTCTCTTAGGCATTCCATCACTCTCTAATTGACAATATTACACAAATGGGATACCCATAGGATTTATTTTGTATCGTGAGTGATTGTGTAAGAAATTGTATAATATAAAATGGGATACCCACATGATTTAGTTTGTATGACACGTGTTAAAAAAAATTATAAATCGGATACCCATGTGATTTATAATTCAGTTTTTTTTTATGAAAATTCATTTCAGTGTGAATTTCAATACTTTCAATTGAAATATGATGGATAGGATATGAATTAGGAATTTGAAACTATTTCAACTTTATCTCTTTTTATTCTATGAACTTTATATGACATTTAACTTAACATATTATTTGACATGAAATTTAGAACATAAATTCAATCAATAAATATTTGATATAGATGATAAAATCAAAATTAAATTCAGCAGAAATGGTTTAACTTTATAGTATCTTACAAAAATAATTCAATGAATATCAATGTAGGATGAAAATAAAAATTGAACAGGCTGACCAAAAGTCAATTATTATGTTCTTATGATCCAATTTTGTTTTGTGTATCAACTATTATTCACTATTTAGTTTTTTGTATTCTTATATTATACATATTTAAAGTTTTTAATAATTCAAAATTATGAGAATGGGTATTTTAATTTTTAATAACTTTATTACGTCATGAAAATGCATGGGTTGTGTAATGTCCTGACCCGGCTCACCCCTGATCTAGTGGCCGGATCGGTCGCCACATGACCTCAAGCGCGTCTCCCCGTATGCCAGAGGTTGTCGACTAGCAGCGAGGGTCTAAGGATAGTCAGTGGGGAGACTATACCCTCTTGTCAGAGTTGCACAGTGGTATATCACTGTGGATAACAAACAATACCGGAAGCAATAACTCATAAATAACAAACTGTGGAAGAAAAATAATACTCTTTTTATAAAAGTGGCCAACGACAATTATACAGCTGATGCATGCATGACATGCTAATGATACTAAATATAAAACAGTGAACAAAACATAATGCTTTAAATTCCTATAGAGAAATAAATAAATAAAGACTTAAAGCTCTAAGGGTGGTCTCCTCGAGCATCTCGAGCATCTGCTCGGTCCTCTACTCCTCTCTCCCAGGTAAAAGAAAATAGAATAGTCCTGTAACCAAATAGAATCTACTCGGGTACCCAGTGCAATGGCGGCCCGAGTAGGGTGTGAGATATAAATCTCGGTAGGACGGGACCACCGGTTTCTACCCCAAATCCAGACCTTGGATAAATAATTTAAAACACATGAAGGCATACATAAAATAAAGCAAATAGTACAAAGTAACTATATACTCAAGTACCTGCTTCAGATGGTGTCTGAACCTGCACTATTAATTTGTCTTGCATACTTAACAATCAATACATAATCATTTATTGTTTATCAATTATTCCAATCTTAATAAATTATGAAAGTTTTGAGATTCTTCCTACGCCCGACATTCCCCATATAAGTCACTCACCAAAGATGTCTCTAAAGACCATCTAAGTAATCAAAGTAAAGACCAAATCCAAGCTTGTGCTTTGTCTTGGATAACACGTCATAAGTTATTCAATATAATCTTTCTTATACTAATTATATGCCCATCCACTAAAATTGGTTCACCCAATTCATAAATAAGTCTGAACACTTTCACATAATCAATTCACAAAACATCATGTCACAGCAGCCTTCATTAACCATTAACTTGTATCATGCAAGAACAATTGGACCCACAGTCCAATGTTAATTAATGGGTGTAGAACGTCATGTCTAGAACCCTCATGAGTATTCGGAGCATCAGTCCATGGATCACAACCCATGGGTATTTAGAGCATCAGTCCCTGACCCAAAAAGAATATTTTCTTGCAAGATGGATGTAGAACGCCATGTCAAGCACCCCGTGAGTATTTGGAGCATCAGTCCCTATCTCATAGCCCATTTATCAATCATACATATACATCTATCATTGGTGTAGAATGTCATTTCTTAAACCTTGTGAGTATTTGGAGCATCTGTCCCTATCTCACTACCCATTCATCAATCACACATACACATTTATCATTGGTGTAGAATACCATATCTAACACCATAAAACCAAACCGTTAATTAATTAAACAATAAATTAACAACACAAATCACTCTTCAGATAAGTCAACACTTAATTATAAATTCAACATATCATCAATTAATAATTAACTAACAATTAATTATTCTAGAAGGCTAACTGAATAATTAACTCAACACTTATTTATCCAAATTCATTAACAATAAACACCAGGGTCACGCTCTAACCCTCTCTAGTGTTCCATTCAGTTAAAACATCATTTATAATTATCAAACAACACATAAGGCATTACCGCTTATGCGTTCTAATTAACCATATCAAATTCACAACCCAACCCATTAAACTATGTCATTTAGTGCACATTCCCTATTCAAAATCACTTGATCCAATTTGCCTAAGCAAGGAAAATTGGTCAAAGGTTCCACATGAGGGATATTCCATCTAGTTTCCCAAACCTGGCAGGATGATTAATAATACAAGATTCATAGTCATTTCCCCTAAAGGTTGTCAAAATCTCATTTAATTCATCCTGAGTAAGAGATTTAATCCCCCTGTCTCAAGGGAAAATTTAATTACAAGTTAAACAGAAATAAAAGGGGTGTTATGGCGGAAAGTATTTTCCCACTCAGGCAATTGCAACACAGAAGATATATGAAGCTCAACATTTCATTTAACAATTATATCAAGGCATAACAAGTAGGAAAAAATAATGTATACTTCCTACTTTTTATCTTGAAGACATCGCACCTCTAATAAAGGGGTTTTATTATTAAATCGTTAGTTTAGTGACCAAGCAACCTCTTTTATCTTATTCATGTATTCACACGATTTTCACAGAAGAATTTAATCGAAAATAAACTTGCATAATTAAAATGATAAGGTAGTGCAATATTAAACTCACTATTACTTTACTTAAATTTAAAGGTCAAGGAGAGGGACCCTACCTCCAGGTGGATCCATCCGTCCACTCTGGTTCTTGGCGCTTTCTAACTATGAGCTGATGTTGCTCCCCCACTGAGCATATGCACCTACACACACCTGCAAGGACACCTAGCCCCTATTAACTTATTCGCATGGCCCATGAATACGTGCAAGGGGATCCTTACACATGTGCTTATATACATACACTAGTCTACACTCACCTACGCACGTGCATTTCATATATGTACATAGGCACACCTAGCCCCATACACATATACCCACTACCATGGATGAATATACATGTAACGGGGGAACCTACATACATATATATACTTACCTATGCATGCGCAGGAGAGTCCCCTAGACTTTGGCGACTCGAAACCACCCCAAAACCTTCAAATCACTAATAGATAAATACAAGGAACCTTAAAATGCTTAAAGAAACCATTCTAGGTGTTGCGAAACAAATTGGGGGGAAAACCTTACCAAGAACCAAAGCTGGCAACCAAAGTCGCCGGTATCCGCCTCGCCTTCGGTGGTGGATGCCCAAACTTGAACCCAAGGGTCCCGAGACAACCTTGTCACAACCCTAGAATGAAGGAAAAACAGGAATCAAGAAACCCCCAATACCTAGGGTTCGGTCGAATCCCACGGTTCAACTGATAGGCTGAAATTTATCCAGAAAACAAGAGGACACGAGGGATAGAACCTTCCCTAAAATATTCAAAGAAGGAACCGGAGGAAATCGGTGGGAGAAAACGAAGAAATAGGAGGCCTTAGGGAGGATGAGCTCGTCGCGTGAAGGGGGGAGCCCTCTCGGGTGCTGGGTCGCGCGGCTAAGACGAGTGAGGTTGAGGGAGGTTCTAATTTTCTTTTTAAGTTTTTATTTTATTATATTTTAAATTTAATAAATTTCTTTAAATAGACCATCCCACACAGTTTGATCCGCACGGTTTTCCAAATAGTGCGCAAACCGTGTGGCACCCTCTATCTAAGAGGGATCCCTCGCACAGGCTAGGCGCACTGTTTGGGAAACCGTGCGCATCCCATGAAAAATGCCTCTTCCCCCTTTCTAAAACGCCGCACTGCCTGCCTCAGTGGGCCACATGGTTTTCAAACAAACCATGCGCCCTTTTCAAGTTTCCAAAACATAGAAAACCCAGCCCTGCTGCTTTTGAAACTTGACGCAACACCTGGGAAACATAACGGGGCTTCACCCAAGTCCACAAACATCACTTTGAAAGGTTACAACTCTGGGAATTCCAATTTTGAAGCTTGGTTCTAAAAACAACCCATTCAGTAATCGAAAAAGTTTAAATTCCTTTGGGTTTTAGTTCTTTTCAAAACGCGGGTCATTACAACCTTCCCACCGTAGAACTTCTCTCCCTTGAGAAGCTTTCGGGAACAATGTACACATCACACAACCTACAAGGGTCGTGAAGCTTCATTCAAACGATCATGTTGCATTCACAAACGTCCAACACACCCTTAAGCATCCATTAAACCCTACGGTGCTTAAGCCACCAAAACTCGAGCCAATGCTCGTTTCCCAATCGAAACACCAAGATGGATCCTCCCGAGCCCATATACCCAGAGAGATGAACCCTACTTCGTCTCGCCAAGAATCCAGCCACAGGTACTTCCCACCTTAGATTTTTAAAATTAAGCAACCAACTCCAAACTACAGTTCGGACCACCGTTTGAATTAACTTTCAAAGCACGCCCCAATCATTCCCACGACACTCCTAGCTATATTTGAAATAGATCAAACAGTCGATTCCCCTATCGACTTCAAGGCCCAAGTCGAGCTGGTTGTTCATATTAGGCACCGTCCGACACAAACCGCACTCGCCTCTACTTGAAGACATTCCAGAGAATGATATGTCACCGACCGCAGACATTAAACAAGAACCCTGAGTCAAGCCATCTCCAGCTGACTATTTCCAAGAACGCTCGGCCTAAACGGCTGATGTATTTCAAATATAACCACAATGCCTTTCTCCAAGGCACCTTATGTTTAGCACAAACATGTTCACTGAAGCCTACACTCGACTTCCGATGACGTTTCCAAGATCAAACCATACAAGAATCCATGCATCCCGTGTGCAACGCCAAAAGAGAACCATCTGATCAATCCCAACGGTTTAAAAGCATTAGCGCAGATAAGACTAACGTTAACTTAGTGTCTCTATGATGAGGTCAAGATAAGGGACATGCTCATCGAATTCAGAAGATCACACTAAGAGAAAACTGAGGTCATTAAGAAGATCAGTCAAACCATTTCTGGAAAACTCTGTTCTAAAATCTCGGCCTCACCTTCCAACACGTTTATCGAAAACAAAGCGACAATACCCACCTTAGAATTTTTGATGACGTCTCAGGAAAAGATCAGCCACTCAAAAGCACGTGTTTTTAGAACACATTAACACATGTGTGTGACGTTCCTCAAACCACAATCACCACATCAAACATTGATCAAAAATGCCGTAACATAAACCTATCAGAGTTCCATAACACTCGAGTACCAAGAAGTTCTCTCGAGTAGTGGGATGAACTTACTTTAATTCCCTAGAACATTCTATTGGTATTACCAACCACAGGTTACCCCCTTACAATCATTAACTTCGACCATCTCTCTTGGTCAAACAAAGCCAAAAACACAAGATTAAAAACCCCTTTTCTTTTAGGAATTTTAATTAATTCATTTCAACCTTTTAACATTTGAATGAATTTCAGTATACACACCAGTACATGTTCACAACAAGTCACTTGGTTTTCAAAACAACGACCTATGGGAAAAAATAGGCATGATATCACAAATATCCTCTTTAATCATCATCCAGTGTTATTCAATATATAAAGAGGAAATTTATCATCTAAATTCCTTTTACTGAAAAGGCGACCTCCAAAGGTCTCATTTATTCAATCTGGGTTCTTTAAAAAGCAACCCAACAATAGTTTATTACAATCAAAACTCAGTAGTTTTACATTCATAATAATTTTCAAAACATACTATGGTTATATTATTTAGTCGTGTGGGTGGCCATATTCCAATCAACAAGTCACCCATACACCTTATCGCTAGAATTTGGCTCCCATTTATCATAATATACATTTATTTAACATTTTATCTTTAGCACCCCTTTCACATATCCAAAAAAAAATCTCTAACATGTTAGCATAAGCAGTAACACAACAACATTATATAACATAGAAGCATGGAACAACAAAAAAACATGCAAATAACTGATGTAGTATGGAATATAATCACTCAAGCATGTTAAATCTATTACCGAAACATGTTATCTATAGAGGTATGCTAAAGCAGATCAAAACATGGCATTTCACCCAATGAACAAAATACAAATTAACGGGCATCCTACTAATGCAACTAAATGGCATGTTATATGAATGACATTTGAATCACTAAGTAACTAAGATGATGAATGTATGAAACTTCCTTGCCATATCAGGCCAAGACAATTATTTTTCAAAAATATCAAAATCAATAAACAGCGGAAAATACACCAGTCACTCATATCAAATGTAACCTCTAATAGTACAAACATCAATTCCCATCCCTGGCCACTCGGTTATTTCCCATACATGAGGTGATCAGTCCCAAGCACGGCTATTAACCCAAGCGCCAACACATTTTTAGTCTCCTATCTACCAACCCAAAAAAGCGTAAGATAAAGGAAAATAAAGAAAACTAAAACCTTTGATACCACTTTGTAATGTCCTGACCCAGCTCACCCCTGATCCGGTGGTCGGACCAGTCGCCACATGACCTCAAGAGCGTCTCCCCGTACGCTAGAGGCTGTCAACTAGTAGTGAGGGTCTAAGGATAGTTAATGGGGAGACTATACCCTCTTGTTAGAGTTGCACAGAGGTATATCAGTGTGGATAAAAAACAATAGCGGAAGAAATAACTCATAAATAACAAACTGTGGAAGACAACTAATAATCTTCTTAGAAAAGTGCCCAACGCCAATTATACAGTTGATGCATGCATGACATGCTAATGATACTAAATAGAAAACAGTGAACAAAACAGCATGCTTTACATTCTAATACAGAAATAAATAAATAAACACTCAAAGCCCCAAGGGCGGTCTTCTCGAGCATCCTAAGCATCTTCCCGATCCTCTACTCCTATCTCCCAGGTAAAAGAAAATAGCATAGTTCTGCAACCAAATAGAATCTACTCGGGTACCTAGTGCAATGGCGGCCCGAGTTGGGTGTGAGATATAAATCTCAATAGGCTAGGACCACCAGTGTCGACCCCAAATCCAAACATTTTATAAATAATTTAAAACACGTGAAGGCATACATAAAACAAAGAAAGCGGTACAAAGTAACTATACACTCAAGTACCTGCTTCAGCACTCAGCTGGTGTCTGAACCTACACTATTCATTTGTCATGAATACTCAGCAATCATTACATAATCATTTATCGTTTATCAATTATTCCAATCTTAATAAATTATGAAATCCTCGAGATTCTTCCTACGCCCGACATTCCATATATAAATCTCTCACCAAAGATGTATCTAAAGACCATCTAAGTAATCAAAGTAAAGACTAAATCCAAGCTTGTGCTTTGGCTTGGATAACATGTCATAAGTTATTCAATTTAATCTTTCATATACTAAGTCTGAGCCCGTCCACTAAAAGTGGTTCACCCAATTCATAAATAAGTCTGAACACTTTCTCATAATCAATTCACAAAACATCATGTCACAACAGCCTTCATTAACCATTAACTCGTTTCATGCACGAACAATTGGACCCACAGTCCAATGTTAATTAATGGGTGTAGAATGTTATGTCTAGCACCCTCGTGAGTATTCAGAGCATCAGTCCATGTCTCACAACCCATGGGTATTTGGAGCATCAGTCCCTGACTCATAAAAGAATATTTTCTTGCAAGCTGGATGTAGAATGCCATGTCTAGCACCCCGTGAGTATTTGGAGTATCAGTCCCTATCTCACAACCCATTTATCAATCATACATATATATCTATCATTGGTGTAGAATGTCATTTACAACACCTTGTGAGTATTTGGTGCATCAGTCCCTGTCTCACTACTCATTCTTCGATCACACATACACATTTATCATTGGTGTAGAATATCAGATCAAACACCATAAAACCAACCCGTTAATTAATTAAACAATTAATTAACAACACAAATCACTCTTCAGATAATTCAACGCTTAAATATCAATTCAACATCTCATCAATTAATAATTAAATAAAAAATAATTATTCTAGAGGGATATCTGAATAATTTACTCAACACTTATTTATCCAAATTCATTAACAATAAACATCGGGGTCATTCTATAACCCTCTCTAGTGTGCCATTCAGTTAAACCATCATTTATACTTATCAAACAACACATAAGGCATTACCTCTTATGCGCTCCAATTAACCATATAAAATTCACAACCCAACCCATTAAACTATGTCATTTAGTGCACATTCCCTATTCAAAGTCACTTGATCTAATTTTCCTTAGAAAGGAAAATTTGAAAAAGGTTCCACATTAGGGTCATTCTATCTAGTTTCCCAAACATGGAAGGATGATTAATAAAACAAGCGTCATAGTCATTTCCCCTAAAGGTTGTCAAAATCTCATTTAATTCATCCTGAGCAAGAGATTTAATCCCCCTGTCTCAAGGGAAATTTTAATTAAAGGTTAAACCGGAACTAAAGGGGTGTTATGGCAGAAAGTATTTTCCCGCTCAGGCAATTGCAACACAGAAGAGATATGCAGCTCAACATGTCATTTAACAATTATATCAAGGTAGAACAAGAAGGAAAAAAATAATGTTTGCTTCCTACTTTTTATCTTGAAGAAAGCGCACCTCTGATCGAGGTATTTTATTATTAAATCGTTAGTTTAGTGACCAAGCAACCTCTTTTATCTTATTCCTACAATTCACAAGATTTGCACAGAATCATTTAATCGGAACTAAACTTGCACAATTAAAATGCTAAGGTAGCGCAATATTAAACTCACTATTACTTTACTTAAATTTAAAGGGAAAGGATAGGGACCCTACCTCCAGGTGGATCCATCCGTCCTCTCCGGCTCTTGAAGCTTTCTAAATAAGAGCCTATGTTTCTCCCCCACTGAGCATATGCACCTTCACACACCTAAAAGGACACTTATATGCTATGCACGTATTCACATGGCCCATTAATACGTGCAAGGGGATCCTTACACATGTGCTTATATGTATACACTAGTCTCCACTCACCTGCGCACGCACTTTTCATATATGTACATAGGCACACCTAGCCCCATAAATGTATACTCACTGCCATTGATGAATATATGTGTAACGGGGGAACCTACATACATATATATACTTACCTATGCATGTGTAGGAGAGTCGCCTAGACTTTGGAGACTTGAAACCATGCCAAAACCTTCAACGCACTAACAGATAAATACAAGGAACCTTAAAACACTTAAAGAAACCATTCTAGGTGTTGTGAAACCAACTGGGGAAAAAACCTTACCTCGAACCAAAGACGCCAACCAAAACCGCTCGTATATGCCTCGCCTTCGGCGGCGGATGCCCAAACTCGAACCCAAGGGTCTCGAGACAACCTTGGCACAACCCTAGAACAAAGGAAAAATAAGAATCAAGAAACCCCCAATACCTAAGGTTTGGTCGAATCCCACAGGTCGACGGATAGGCCGAAATCCGGCCGAAAAACAAGAGGAGAGGAGGGAGAGAACCTTACCTTGAAGATTCGGGAAAGAACTGGAGGAAATCGGTGGGATAAAATGAAGAAAGAGGAGGTCGTGGGGAGGAGCAGCTCATCACGCGAAGGGGGGAGCCCTCTCGGGTGCTGGGTCGCGTGGCTCAGACGAGTGAGGGTGAGGGAGGTTCTAATTTTCTTTTTTAAGTTTTTATTTTATTCTATTTTAAATTTAATCAATTTATTTAAATAGACCTGCCCACACGGTTTTAACCACATAGTTTTCCAAACTGTGCGCAAACCGTGTGGCACCCTCTGTCGAAGAGAGATCCCTCGCACGGCATGCCTTAGTGGGCCGCACGGTTTTCAAACAAACTGTGTGCCCTTTTCAAGTTTCCAAAACATAGAAAACCCGGACCTGCCACTTTGGAAACTTGACGCAACACCTAGGAAACATAACGGGGCTTCACTCAAGTCCAAAAACATCACTTTGAAAGGTTAAAACTCCCGGAATTCAATTCTGAAGTTCGGTTCTAAAAACAACCTATTCAGTAATCAAAAATGTTAAAATCCCTTCGTGTTTTAGTCCAGTTCAAAACGCGGGTCATTACAGGTTGGTTACTCATTATTATATGCATACAGTTGGGAAACATAGGAATTAGTACCTTTTAACACCACCATTACACCAGGATGTGTTATTGAAAACAAAGATTGTGCATCCCCACACATATGCCCTACCCCTCACATGCGTCTATGGTGGGATCCTAACCTCCTTTCTACTTCAACTGTTTTTGATTAATCCCAACACTTGATTTAAACTTTTTCCACTAATATTTTAATACCCTCTAATTAATCTCTCTAGCGATCATATCAGACAGTTCAATAGGTATTTTAAATTCATTTTTTATGAAAATTTCAGTGGAATTTTAAGTGGAGTTTTCACACACAAAAATAGAATACTAAATATGTATTTACACTTATTATATATGTTATATATTGATTTATAAGTTAATTAAAAATTAATTTTAATTAAAAATATTGATTAATTGATATTAAAAGAAATTTAATAACATTTTTTTATATCAATGTTTGTTTCCAATTTCACATATATATCAAATAATAAATATCTAGTTATTAATTGAAAATATAAACTAAATATGTATAAATACACTTAATATTTCATACAGTAATTTCACAAATACATAATTAATTCAATTTTATAGAAACACACATACACAAATAATAAATTAATACTATCATTTTAAATTTTTATTTATTGATATTAAACAATTAATATATATTATGTTTTTAATTATTAATTTTTATTCATCTTTTATTTTTATTTAATATATTCTATTTATTACTTATATAAATATATATATATATATATATATTAATTTATTCATTTTTAATTATTTATTTCATTAATAAATATTTAATATTGTTGTAATTAATTCATTTTTAATATTTATTTGTTTAATATTATTTAAATTTTATTCACTTTTAATTTTTTTTAAATTTATATAATTAATAACTCTTATTCATTTTTTTAATATTTTTTCAATCTTTTCATTTTTTAATTAAATTTTACTCATTTTTAATATTATTTCATTTAATATTATTTATTAATTAATAATTATAAGTATTTTATTTACTTTTTTATAATTTATTTGTTTATAATATTTATTCATTTAATGCCTTGGTAATTTATTCATTTTTTATATTATTTTATACAAGATTATTCATTAAGATATTTAATATTTTTAATATAGAAATATATTCATATAAATATATATATATATATAACAATATGAATATATGATGTTTTCTTAAATATGAGTTATGTAATGCAAAAAATGTATTTACATTTATATAATTAATAACTTTTATTCATTATTTTTAATATTTTTTCAATATATTAATTTTTTAATTAAATTTCACACATTTTTAACATTCGTTCATTTAATATTATTTATTCATTAATAATGATAAGTATTTTTTACTTTTTTATAATTTATTCGTTTGATATATTGGTAATTTATGTGTTTTTAATATTATTGTATACATGATTATTCATTAACATATTTAAAAAATTTAATATAAAAATATATTCATATCAATATATATATAGTTAAAATGGTTTATAATTAAAAATTAATATTAATTATAAATATTGACTAATTATTATCGATTAATGGATGTTTAATATGCATATTATATAAATTTCATTTGTTTTTTCAATTTAACATATATATATATGTTATGTATATATATACATTAGTTCTGCACATACACATATGTAATTAATAAAAATATTATATAGAAACACACACACTCATGATATTTCTGTAATTTATTCAAATTTTAATATTAATTTTATAATTTTATTTATTAAAATAAAATATTTTATATATTATGTTTTTAATTAGTAAATTTTATTCATTTTTATATTTTATCTAATAAATATTATATATTTATTTTTTTATTTTAATAATTTATTCATTTTTAGTATTATTTATTCATTAATAATATTAATTATTTTTTAATATTTTTTAAATTTATTCATTTTTAATTTTTATTCATTTAATATTTTTTGTAATTTATCCATTTTCTTTGTTAATTTATAAATGTTTATTCATTAATTTTTTATGTTTTTAATATGGATGTAATTTATATAATTAAAATGTATTCATTTCCTTTTTTACATATATTCATTTTTAATTTTTTTATATAATCTATATAATTAATAACACATTCATTTCTTTAATATTTTGGAAATCTATTGATTTTTTAATTATTAAATTTTACGTTTTTTTAACATTAATTCATTTAATACTATTTATTATTATTTATTCACTAATAAAGTTAATTATTTTTTATAGGTTACTCTTTTTTATTGTTTATTCATTTTATATTTTTTAAATTTATTCATTTATAATATTTATTTATACCTATTTATTTAATAAAATTTAATTTTTTTAATATGGGTAAAATGTACATATTTAATATGTATTTATCTTCATTTTAATATATATTCATTTTATTTTTTTAATAATTTATATTATTAATAAAAATCATTTTAAACAGATTTTATCATCGCTTAAAATCACTGATAAAGATTTGTTTTATTAGTGATAAAATGAAAAGTGTTGATAAAACATATCTCTAACAACATTTTATAGGAAGTTCCAATAAAACTCTTCATTGACTTTCAAAATGAACCCTAACAGAACCCCACTCACTCGAGTTGTTCAAGCTCTCGTTGAACTCAACCACTACCACTACCCCCCCTGATCTTCTCATGTTAGTCGACATCTTCCACTGCTCTCCCTCGATCTTCTCGGACAAATCAACCTCTACCAGTACTTCCCCTTGATCTTCTCAGACAAATTGTCCCTCTAACAACTAAAGGTATGTGATTTTTTATAATTGATCTTGTATTGTTTCACAAATTTTAGCTCTTCTTTACCTGTGTACCATTCCACCCGCATTCCCCTTCTCCTATCACCTTAACCAAGTGAAAATGATCGATATCATCATATTTTGTATTACCCTAGTTTAATGAAGCTAATTCCCTCATGGTTATTTGTTCGACCTTGATTCTAAAGGGTTTGGATACTCAAATTTGGGTGTTTTTAATTTTTCAATACTGTTAGTGGATGTTCACGGTTTTTTTCAAAAAATTTATCTGTAAAAGACTCTTCTAAAATGTTAGAATCTCTTTCTCCCATATTTTTTTACTTTATTATGAAAATTATTATTAATTGTAGGGTCAAACTGGTATCAGTGTGTGGGTGTTTTGGAATGTTATTTTAGATATAAAACAAAATAGATTTAAATCAAAAATTGAAATTAATATGATGAAATTTCAAAAATATTTGAATCAAAAAATGAAAAATGGTGAACTTCTTGGTAAATCCCATTAACGATGCTAATTTGATAATGGGAATTTTATCACTAACCCCCTCATCAAAATATTTTTTACTTAAGGATAAAATATATTTTTCTTGAGTTATCTCCCAAGGAGGTGTTTTTGGGTAGGATGAGTGATTCCCAAAAGGATAAGACACCTATATTGAATAAAAACAAAATTATAGATGATTGAAAAAAAAAATATTTTTTACAATATTCCTTATTTAAAGAGATAAGAGTTCGTCAGATACATAATTGAGCCTAGTTAATTCATAAGTATTAATCCATATATTAAAAAGTTTATTAGCCAAGTAATTTTCCTCATGGTGTGCATGTGTGATGATGTAGTTCATGGATGAAAGAGAGTCTGTTTAGTTTCCCTATCGGGCATTTAACTTCCATGAAAGAGGAGTAATTTTATTTTTAAAATATTTAACAACAGTGGTGGAGTCACTTTAAAATCAAAAGTTTAGGTAGCCTCATTGATTCAATTTACACTACATTAATTATACCAAGAATTTTATCATCAATGGATATGGTGATTCCATAAGGACCATAGAGAAATCCCATTACTTCACCTCTATCATTTCTAAAAATTTCCCCATAACAAAAGGACCTAGATTTCCTCTTGTGGATCCATCTGTGTTTCATTTGATCCATCCTGAAAGTATAGGTATCCATATAACTTCTAAGATTATAGAAGTTTGATGATATTTACTTGTAATAACAAAATGATTAATCACGGTAAGATCATGTATTAAGTTATCACAATAACCATTTTTAATATCATTTTCATGTTTCAAAATAATAATAACACACACTAGGGCCAACTGTAGGCAGAAGGTAGTGTTGTCATTTAAAAATTTGTTTTTACTAGTACAAATGATATGGATTAATTCATAATTATCCATAAGAAATAGGTTCCAAAGATATTTATAAAGAGCCAACATCATACATGCATGAAATTTCTCTCAGAAGCTGGCTGTATAGAATATTTTGATTTTGAAAAAATCAGAAACTACTAGCCACAGTGTTGAAGTTATTACATGTCTTAGAAAAAGGTCTTCAATGTTATCCCTAGGTTGGTAACATATGAAACATATAAATAATATATTAATACCAAAACCCTACAGAAAATCATCAATAGGATTCTTGAAGTACATTACTCTCTATGTAAGGGAGAATCTGGAAGGAAGTATGCATCCTATGTTCATAACCTTTTCCCATCTGGTTGTAAGGACCTGCACTACCTCTTAGAAGAAAGACTTTGAAGAGAACCTCCGATTTTAGGTAGGTTCTCAAATAGGAATATCATCACCATTAATGAAGTTTTAGTTCAAAACCAATTCCTTGATTTCAATAGGAATCATTTCTAAGGAATTCACCATTTTTTCTTTGATCGACACATTTGTGTCTAGTGATTTATCATAAGAGTTTTGAGTGTGGATAAGACTTGTATCTACCCAATTGTCTACCCATAAATACATGGGTGAGTTGATGTTGGCCATCCAGTGATAATTCACTAAAATGATGGAGAATAAAGTCTTGAGTGCAGGTGAAATGGATGAGTCCACATAATTTAAATTATCAATTTTAATCCTATTTAAAAACTAGATATTAGAAAAGAAAGAGCCTCAAAATTCTAATTGATAATCCTCCATATTATGTTAACCTAAAAATATTGATTCAATTTACAAATATTTTTTAAGTCAATGCCACCATATTCAATTGGTTGACAATGTTGTTTCCATGGGATAGTCACAAGTCTTCTCTGAATAATGCTTCCACTCCAGAAATGTTTTTTGATAGAAGTGATGATATTCTTAATGAGCGAAGATGGCCATTTATAGACCATAAAAAGGTTAAAAAATTAACATGATAATAGATTTAAAAATTCTAACCCTTCCAACCATCAAGAGTGTATTCCCTTTACAAGAATCCAACTGATTCCTGACCTATCTCATAAAGTGAGAAAAATGACTGACATGTGGTTTTCCCCAAAGCATAGGGACACCAAGATAAGTAAATAGAATCACACATTATCTGATTCTCAAATAATTGATGAAGTCATCTTTTCAAGCTATAGGGATATTTTTTTCAAAGTATATGAATGACTAATTCCAACTAATCTCTTTCCTTGATAATTTTTCATAATGAAGAAGAGAATTTTTTATGTTCTTGATGTTTATTTTGTCACCTAGGGTGAAGAGGACAATATCATCATTATACATTATGTGAGTGGGGTTAATAAGACCTTTGGCATCTATGATGGGATTGATTTTATTGGCACTTTCCATGTTAAGAAGGATACTTCTTATTAATCTTCAACAATGGAGAAAATAACAGCTCAGATAGGATCACCTTACCTTACACCTCTAGAGCATGTGAAATATCCCTCAAGAGAGCCATTAACAAGAATTGATATCTGTTATGAGATCATAGGTATTCTAACCCATTTAATAAGGATGTCATCAAATCCAAAATTTCTTAAAACCTTGAAAATGAATCCCCAATATAACATATTAAAGGCTTTTTTAACATCAATCTTGAGAGAGATGTTACCACCTCTAGTGGATTTCTTGAGATGGTCAATACATTCATAAGTAGTAATAAGGCAATCATGAATAGTTCTACCTTTGATTAAACCAAACTAGTTTGTAGGCACAATCCTATTGGTAATTCTAGAAAGCCTGTTGGAAAGAATTTTCCCAATAATTTTGTATATAGTGTTGAAAAGGGCTATGAGTCTAAAAAAATTAATCTCATTTGCGTTATACACTTTGGGAATGAGTGCAAGAAATTGGGAATTAATGCCCTCTGTCAACTGGACACCCTTAAAAAATGACTAACAAGACTTCAAACATCACAATGAATAATATCCCAATAGATTTAAAAGAAAGAGTTTGTGACCCCATCTAGTCTAGGAGAGAAACCATAATTTACACCAAAAAATATAATCTTTGATCTCAAATTCGAGGGTAAGAGCAATAATTATTGAATTTTCTTCATCATTGACAAACCTAGGAATGATATTCTTCATAATATTAGTACTAGTATTGGTTCAATAAAAGTGGTTCTTGTAAAAATAAACAACATGAGTAGAAAAATCATCTCTTTTATCAAGAAACATCCCATTATAACTAAGAATGGTCAGGGGTCTACTGAATTTCATAACTCTTTGAAGCGAGTTAAAAAAATTGTATACCCATCACCCTCCTTAATCTATTTAACATTAAAGTATTCTATTTGTATAAATCATTTGATATTTAAAAGAGTATTTAGGTCATGTATAGTCACATTTTCATTCTCAATACCTATAAAAAATAACAACTAGTTTCATTCTCTTTAATGGTCTGAAACAATGATTCAAGATGAGAAATATTTTCCTCAATGTGGATAAAGCATTCACGAATCCAAATTTTTAGTCATCTCTTAAGAATTTTAAGATTAGAACACAATACAATGAATAATCCTTATAATTTAAGGATTTCCATGTGTCTTGAACCACTTTTTTAAATTAAGGATGCATGATCTAGGCATTTTGAATCTGGATGGAAAAGGAAGTTTATTCTCTCTAGTGATAAAATTTTTCAAAATAGGATAATGATCTAAAATAAATCTTGCTAGGGTGGAGCATAAAATGAAGGTATAAACATTAAGGGACACATAATTTAACAAATACCAACCCAATTTACTATACACCACTATATTAAGGTGCTTTCTGTATTAAGTATATTTATCACCCACTAGGTTAAATTCATTTAGGCCATTATTCTCAATATTGACGGAATACTAACATTTTTATTGATTTTGTCAAAAGAAAACCTCAAAAAAGATGATTCAAGGGGGTCTAAAGTAGTGAAGTCCCAAAGCATAATTAACAATAAATTTTATTCCCTCAGTGGGAAAGGAACCCAAGTGAAGGAAGTAGGATATACTTTGGTTCAAAGGAGTTGTCGATTCCAAGAAATCAACTGCCATGTTGCCTTCTCAACAAGTATGAGTGTAACACACTGAGATTTTATGAAAAATATTCTTTTTAATTTCATTGGTGTCTTGTGTTGTACGCTACACCAAAGGGAGCTTTCACAACACGCATCATTGACTTTCCTTTAATTACGCGCAATCGCGACCTTCCTCGATAGCGTGTGTAGTACGCAATACTGAGTTTCACTAAACAATGATATGTTATTAAAATATTATTAAAATTAGTCGTTATGAATAGTAATAACCACTTTTTTAAATTTTGTAAATTTTATTTTTCAAAATGGACTTCATTTTTGGATTCGGAATATCGAAATTAGATTAGGGTGAAATTTTGGTACTTTTCGGATAACTTTCATTTTCTGATGAATAGTGAAAATTACTAATTTTTTATTAAAAACACCCTTTTTAATCGAAATAATTAATAGTGATAAATTATTAATTTTAGTGGTTTTAAAGTATATTTAGAATATATTTTTATAATTTAATACAATTTTGGTCATTGGATGTAATTTCACATTTAAACCAGACATAAACAAGTGTCAATCTTTTGATAGTTATTATCTCTTAAGAACACGCTATTTGTTTTGACGACGGGAATTAATTTTTTAAATTAAGTAATGAAACTGATATGTTTTGAATTTGGTAAAATAGACATTATTTTTCAGTTCATAATATCAAATATAGATTAGGCCTAATTTTTGGTATTTTTCTGGAAACTTTTATTTTTTCGATGAATAGTGAAACCACTAAGTGGTAGTTAGAAAAATGAATTTTTCATAAAACATAATTTTAACGCTTCTATGAGTGGAATTTCAAAAATCTGAGAGACACGGTTGATGTCAGTAAGTAAAATCTGGTTCAATAAGATGAAAATCATTTTTGGTGAATAGTAACTTTTTACTTTTTTTTACCACGGTTAAAAGTAAATGGGGTAACTAAGGGTAAAAATGATATTATTATTACCATAACACATGTCCTAATTCTATTGGATAAGTGTAATTCGACCAAAAACAACCTTAGGAATAAAATATGACCATTTAGGCCCACCTGGATTAGATTAGGACATTTATTATTAATTTATTTAAAGAAGGGTTAAAATAGTTAAAATCAAAGTTTAACAAGTATATCATTTTTAATATAGGGTTATACATAAGATAAATTCGACTCTAAATATTCATTAGAAATATAAAAAGATTTCCTACATAATGGTATTTTATTTGAAATTTTTAGACATTAAATAATTTAATTTATTTATGACACAAAGATGATGCAGTAATTATTTTATTAATGAAATATTGACATAATTTATGTTATAAATACAAAAATAAATGTAATTTGAGACTTTTTATGAATTACACTAATTTTCTAGGTTAATATGACATGTTATTATTTATATAATTAACTTTTTTTGAACTAATAAGTCTGTTATGATTTTCACAAAAATCAATTACTAAATAGTGTCAAAATTGACATAAAATAGTTTTTAAAACAAATATTATATTATTAATTGTTATTGTATTCTTAAAAATATAAGGTTCAGCCAAATGACTTAGATAAGGTTATATATATTAATAATAAAAAACTTGGGGTTCTTTTGGCTTCTTATAGTAAGTTTATTAACCTTATAGTGTAAGAACACAAAAAGACACGATAAAAGTAAAATTATCTAACTTAATGTTAAATCTAAATTATAAGGTTAAAATAGGAACCTAAACTTGTCTAAATTCTATTGTATGAGATTATTTCGACCCATACCCACCTTATATTTTAAATAAATCAATTTGGAGCTATTTAAAACCGAATTTGGCTTTATAATAAAATAATATTTTTTGTTATTCCAAAGGTGCCCCTCTCCTCCCTTATAAAAGGGAACCTCCTCCCTCTCTTCCTCACGCCACTTTGAGCCTTCAAGCTCAGACAACCCCTGAAATATTATCTTCTCCACTTCCCTAGAAACATCCTAGAGGTCTTGGTCTTCTTCAATGACCAAGTATAGTTCCCTAAGAGGAGGACTCAAAGAGGCGTTTCAAAGAAGAGGTAATGTCAGTTACCGATTCTTTCAAATTTATTTCTTCTTCCACTTCTTCTTCTTAGGTTGTTTCATTATGAAGTAATAACATCAGTATCACTAATATACTGATATTTTATTATAAGTATGAAACAACCCTATTTCACCATCTATCCATCCTACGGAAAACGAAATCACCGCGCGTGTGTACGTACGGAATACCGTCTCCAAGTCGGGGTGTAATCTATTTTCCACCACCACCTTACTTGGGTGGGTATAATGGTGTACATAATAACTATATATGATTATTATAATGTGATATTTATTCTTAAACATTATACATACACTCCAATACAATTCCACGATCATGAGAACGATATCATCACTCGTGCGTACGTACGGACTACCGTCTCCACGACGCGATGAGATTCATTATCCACATTAACCATTCATGAATGATTATAAAGTATATATAATAAGTAATCATGAAATATATGACATAATAATGATACTGTATTGATGTTTATATATATGTATGTCCTATACTTAATTCCATTCAACTCAATAAGGAAACGAAAACAGCGTTCATGCGTACGTACGGCCTACCGTCTCCATGAACGGTGTATTTCTTTCCATTTACTAATCTATTATATATATGTATATTCTGAATATATATTATATATAAATCATGTTTTATATTCTGGAATTAATTAATCATGATCTAAGTAATCATATGAATAATTACAAGTCAAAACACGAACGACAAATGAAACGATTTCACCCAAAATGCTCTTTAACATGGAATTTACAAAAGAACGGGTAATATAGTCATAATTGAACCATATATGATATCATAACAATGAGTATGATTATGGAAAAAGTCAATGACATTATTTAAATCATTATATAGGAGTTTCGGACAATTACGAAGCAAATCGGACCTAAGGTAAGGGATAATTTTGCAAAATCTCATTTTTATCCGAGATTTCTTATTCGTAAGTATTTACTGGGGTTATTTCTATCATCCATGTCCATGTTTTATAAAAGTGTTTTCATATTTTTTTAAAGTCCTTTTTACACATTTTGACTTTTACTACATGGTATGTATGGAATCTTACTATTACGAGGTACTTTTGGAATTTTCCGTCAAAAGTACGAGAAGAATGTTTTTTTTTAACTTATACGGCACAAACGGATTTTTACGGTTTTATAAAGCCTTATTTTCATGAAGCTTCCTCTAAAATGTTTCATGACTATTTTCAACAAAATCTCTTTCTTTTAAAATAGCATGACGTTGTGTGAAAATAAATTGATTTTGAAGAAGAAAGGATATTTTCCTCAAGAATACATTTCAAGTGTTTTACCAAAACCATTTTCCATATAAGATGACATTATTTCATATGTGTATGTTTCAAGTATAAAGTATCTATGATTTACATGGTTTCACTTTTCTTATTATAAAATGATATCCATTTATTTTATATGGATTATGTGATGATGGGATTATGTTTATGAAACCCATTTTATTCGTTGGGTTATTATGAATGATGTATATTTATTTTGTGGCACAAGTAAGAATGATTTCATTATGAGATGGGTGGAACATATATCTCCCTCAAATGAATTGGGTAAATATTTATATCTCATGAGATAGACATGGCTGGAATGGAAAGTTAAACCGGTTCAGTAATACAGGACTGGAACGAGGAGTGAACTCGATTCAGAAAGGGACTTTGTCCACTATGATGGTCTTGCCAGCAATGCCTTGGTTACTATGGAAATCATTTCATGTGCTTAATGGTTTCCACAATTACATGTTTTATTCCCATGCTATTTTATCATTCTTAATGTTTCTTTATGATCTATTCCTTACGTACTTCCATGTTTTGTGTCATTTCTCAAGCTTTTGATGTTTAAACATTATGTTCATGTTTTTAAGTTCAAATGTATATGGTATGTTTTATTTTATCCATGCTTACCCTTACTGAGCATTTGAGCTCACCCTTTTTATGTTTTCTTTTCCCCAGGATATAAAGAAAGGTTTTAGGTAAGAAAAAAAAAAGATGATCTTTATGGGAGATGTTGAAGATCTTTCACCACGATTAGAAGATTACATTCCAAGTTTCCAAAGAAACTAAACTATTGCGGTCCATGTGTGTCTGTTTTTGTTATGTATTAAGTATTCCGCTAAAGTAATGTAATTTCCATGTACATCAAGCTTTGGGTCTGTACAGTTGGTATCAGAGGAAAAGTTTAGTCAACCTTTGGAAACTAGGATGTGAAAACGTTAGTGAGATCCCTAGATATATTTCTAAGGTATGTCTAGGGATGTCCCTAAGGATAAGTATATGTATAGTATATAGTCCTAGAACTATGGTAACAATATTAGATTAAACCAAAGATGTTAGATATTGAAGTTACTCCCCCTTTATTATGATTTTTTCCTCTCACACTATTCTTTTTGGGTTTTAGAAAATGGCTGGAAACAAGATGATTCACGATAATGGAGGATATGATTGACAATGGAATGATATTATTCATGAGCAACCAAATGAAATGGGATTTGGAAGTCTAAACATCATTATTATGCCAAATCAGCAATCTCATAATATGATCAATAAAGTAAAATTTGGTAAGTTTCCTGACTCGTCTAATAAGAGAAAGATGGAGTTTCATGATGATCATAGAGAAAAGAAAGTTCAATTTCCCCTATGTAAATCATGTGGGAAGAGGCATCAAGGAGAATGTTTCAAAGGAACTGGAAGATGCTTTGGGTGTGGAAAATAAGGACACAATGCCAGTAAGTGCAAAGGAAAAGGTTCAGTTAACACTAGGGATGAGGATAATGGTATTGCTATGACATCAACAATGGTTAAATATTTTAAATGTGGAATGTACGGGCATTATGCAAACCAATTCCCTAAGGGAAAGTCTCATGAAGAGAATCAGTATGGTCTTATGGGTAGTATTTATGTTGATTATGATGAAGAGACTACAAATGATATGTGAGATGAACGAATTGTTGAAGCTTGGTCAATGGTTTAAGAATGTAGTGGAATGATTGCATGTTTATCATGTGTAATGTTGTATAAGTAATCTCATGGTACTATGGAATAAAGAGACATCTAAGGATTGTTACACTGTTGTCTTTCCTTGAGTTTTGAAAGTGTATGATTAATGGTACCAGTATCCATGAAAGGTTATTCAGATATTTTTGGAATGTAGATGATATGCGCATAATGAAGGGATAAGGAGAAAATTAAATGTTTGATAGTATTCATGAGCTCATGACTGATATAAGGAGAAGGTTATATCATGGTTTGAGTATATAGAATTTTTGGATTTTGGTATGTGGAAAGAGTTAACTTTTGACATGCTTGGTTGATGACATTTCAAGTAATCATTTTCTTTATACTATGAGCTTGGACCGAAGTATTTTAGATAAGGCTAAAGATTAGAATGGATTATGTTAACCATAAGTTAGTATTGTTTAAGGATAGAACTTTTTTTTTGATAGTATTTATGTGATGTTATAGTAATGTAGTTTTAGAAAAAGGAAAACCTGTAGGATGGGCGACAGCCCATCGCGTCGGACAAGGCTGTGGGAATCAAACCCACAACCGAATTGTGACTGGCCTTTATCTCCTACCACTGGCCTACAGGAAGTCCCTATTTAGTAGAAAATAGTTTTATTATATTAAGCAGTATGATATATGAAGTATAAGTCCATTTTAGGAACTATATATGATTAATCTCACTATAGATGGACTTATGTAAGTTTTGATAACTTTTCTAACCTTTTGTTTGAGACAGATGGAATGACCCATCATTCTATCACATGATCTGCTAACACATCATGAATGACAAATTCGACTTCATTTATTTAAGAGATGAAGTGGAAATTGTCCAAAGAACGACCAACGGTGAGACTATACCAAAATCACGAAAGTATTTCTTCTAATTCCAATTTCATCAACTTTAGGGAAATGATCTTGAAAACCAAAAATGTTGTCCTAGTGATCTTATATCTGATGAATCAGATGGTACCTTAGATCGTCACAAATTTATGGCTTTGTGATTGATGGCTTTTCCATATCCATGTTCTCTACCACTCTCCATTAGAACATGATGGTTAGATTTCTCTTCTATATCCATATTTTCACCTATGTGGAAACCCAGTGATTAGTTTATTTGGGTAACCATTAAGTTTCATACTTTTGTTTTTAAATATTGGTTTTGGTATTCTTTTTTACGATGTGGTTTTCTATTAAAGAAAATTTCGAGGAGTAAACCATTTATAACCCCGATGAATTTCGAGGGCGAAATTCATTTTAAGGGGGGTAGAATGTAACACCTCGAGATTTTATGAAAAATATTCTTTTTAATTTCATTGATATCTTGTGTTGTACGCTACACCAAAGGGATATTTCACAACACACATCATTGACTTGCCTTGCATTACGCGCAATCGCGACCTTCCTCGATAGCGTGTGTAGTACGCAATACTGAGTTTCACTAAACAACGATATGCTATTAAAATATTATTAAAACTAGCCGTTATGAATAGTAATAACCACTTTTTGAAATTTTTTAAATTTTATTTTTCAAAATGGACTTCATTTTTGGATTCGGAATATCGAAATTAGCTTGGGGTAAAATTTTGGTACTTTTCGGATAACTTTCATTTTCTGATGAATAGTGAAAATTACTAAATTTTTATTAAAAACAACCTTTTTAATCGAAATAATTAATAGTGATAAATTATTAATTTGAGTGTTTTTAAAGTATATTTAGAATATATTTTTACAATTTAATACAATTTTGGTCATTGGATGTAATTTCACATTTAAACCAGACATAAACAAGTGTCAATCTTTTGATAGTTATTATCTCTTAAGAACACGCTATTTGTTTTGACGACGGGAATTAATTTTTTAAATTAAGTAATGCAACTGATATGTTTTTAATTTGGTAAAATAGACATCATTTTTCAGTTCATAATATCAAATATAGATTAGGCTTAATTTTTGGTATTTTTCTGGAAACTTTCATTTTTTTTTTATTAATAGTGAAACCACTAAGTGGTAGTTAAAAAAATAAATTTTTCATAAAACTTAATTTTACCGCTTCTGTGAGTGGAATTTCAAAAATCCGAGAGACATGGTTGATGTTAGTAAGTAAAATGTGGTTCAATAAGATGAAAAGCATTTTTGGTGAATAGTAACTTTTTACTTTTTTTTACCACGGTTAAAAGTAAATAGGGTAACTAAGGGTAAAAATGATATTATTATTACCCTAAAACATGTCCTAATTCTATTGGATAAGTGTAATTCGACCAAAAACAACCTTAGAAATAAAATATGACCATTTAGGCCCACTTAGATTAGATTAGGACATTTATTATTAATTTATTTAAAGAAGGGTTAAAATAGTTAAAATAAAAGTTTAACAAGTATATCATTTTTAATATAGGGTTATACATAAGATAAATTCGACTATAAATATTAATTAGAAATATAAAAAGATTTCCTACATAATGGTATTTTATTTGTAATTTTTAGACATTAAATAATTTACGTTATTTATGACACAAAGATGATGCAGTAATTATTTTATTAATGAAATATTGACATAATTGATGTTATAAATACCAAAATAAATGTAATTTGAGACTTTTTATGAATTCCACTAATTTTATAGGTTAATATGACATGTTAGTATTGATATAATTAACTTTTTTCGGACTAATCAGTCTGTTATGATTTTCACAAAAATCAATTACTAAATAGTGTCAAAATTGACATAAAATAGTTTTTAAAACAAATATTATATTATTAATTGTTATTTTATTCCTAAAAATATAAGGTTCGGCGAAATGACTTATATAAGGTTATATATATTAATAATAAACAACTTGGGATTCTTTTGGCTTCTTATAGTAAGTTTATTAACCTTATAGTGTAAGAACACAAAAAGACACGGTAAAAGTAAAATTATCTAACTTAATGTTAAATCTAAATGATAAGGTTAACATAGGAACCTAAACTTGTATAAATTCTATTGGGTGAGAGTATTTCGACCCATCCCCACCTTATCTTCTAAATAAATCAATTTGGAGCTATTTAAAACCGAATTTGGCTTTATAATAAAATAATATTTTTAGTTATTCCAAAGGTGCCCCTCTCCTCCCTTATAAAAGGGCACCTCCTCCCTCTCTTCCTCACACCACATTGTTCCTTAAAGCTCGGCCAAACCCTGAAAAATTATCTTCTCCACTTCCCTAGAAACATCCTATAGTTCCTGGTCTTCTTCAAAGACCAAGTTTAGTGCCCTAAGAGGAGGACTCAAAGAGGCGCTTCAAAGAAGAGGTAATGTTCGTTACCGATTCTTTCAACTTTATTTCTTCTTCCACTTCTTCTTCTTAGGTTGTTTCATTATGAATTAATAACATCAGTATCACTCATATACTGATATGTTATTATAATTATGAAACAACCCTATTTCAACATCTATCCATCCTACGGAAAACGAAATCACCGCGCGTGCGTACGTACGGAATACCGTCTCCACGCCGTGGTGTAATCTATTTTCCACCACCACCTTACTTGGGTGGGTATAATGGTATACATAATAACTATATATGATTATTATAAAGTGATATTTATTCTGAAATATTATACATACACTCCAAAAGAATTCCACGATCATGAGAACGATATCATCGCCCGTGCGTACGTACGGACTACCGTCTCCACAACGCGATGAGATTCATTCTCCACATTAACCATTCATGAATGATTATAAAGTATATATATTAAGTAATCATGAAATATATTAAATAATAATGATACTCAATTTATGTGCGTATATATGTATGTTGTCTACTTAATTCCATTCAACTCAATAAGGAAACGAAAACAGCGTTAATGCGTACGTACGGCATACCGTCTCCATGAACGGTGTATTTCTTTCCATTTACTGATCTATTATATATATGTATATTCTGAATATATATTATATATAAATCATGTTTTATATTCTGGAATTAATTAATCATGATCTAAGTAATCATATGAATAATTACAAGTCAAAACACGGACGACAAATGAAACGATTTTACCCAAAATGCTCTTTAACATGGAATTTACAAAAGAACGGGTAATATAAAGTCATAAGTGAACCATATATGATATCATAACAATGATTATGATTCTGGAATAAGTCAATGACATTATTTAAATCATTATACAGGATTTTCGGACAATTACGAAGCAAATCGGACCTAAGGTAAGGTATAATTTTTCAAAATCTCATTTTTATCCAAGATTTCTTATTCGTAAGTATTTACTGGGGTTATTTCTATCATTCATGTCCATGTTTTATAAAAGTGTTTTAATATTTGTTTAAATTCATTTTTACCCATTTTGACTTTTACTACATGGTATGTATGGAATCTTACTATTACAAGGTACTTTTTGACTTTTCCGGCAAAAGTACGAGAAGAATGTTTTTTTTACTTATATGGCACGAACGGATTTTTACGGTTTTATAAAGCCTTATTTTCACGAAGCTTCCTCCAAAATATTTCATGACTGTTTTCAACAAAATCTCTTTCTTTTAAAATATCATGACGTTTTGTGAAAGGAAATTGATTTTGAAGAAGAAAGGATATTTTCCTCAAGAATACATTTCAAGTGTTTTATCAAAACCATTTTCCATATAAGATGACATTATTTCATATGTGTATGTTTCAAGTATAAAGTCTCTATGATTTACATGGTTTAAATTTTCTTATTATGAAATGATATCCATTTATTTTATATGGATTATGTGATGATGGGATTATGTTAATGAAACCCATTTTATTTGTTGGGTTATTATGAATGATGTATATTTATTTTGTGGCACAAGTAAGAATGATTTCATTATGAGATGGATGGGACCTATATCTCCCTCCAATGCATTGGGTAAAGATTTATATCTCATGATATAGACATGGATGGAACGGCAAGTTAAACTGGTTCAGTAATACAGGACTGGAACGAGGAGTGAACTCGATTCAGAAAGGGACTTTGTCCACTAAGATGGTCTTAGCAGCAATGCCTTGGATACTATGGAAATCATGTCATGTGCTTAATGGTTGCCACAATTACATGTTTTATTCCCATGCTATTTTATCATTCTTAATGTTTCTTTATGATCTATGCCTTACGTACTTCCATGTTTTGTGTCATTTCTCAAGCTTTTGATGTTTAAACATTATGTTCATGTTTTTAAGTTCAAATGTATATGGTATGTTTTATTTTATCCATGCTTACCCTTACTGAGCATTTGATCTCACCCTTTATATGTTTTCTTTTCCCCAGGATATAAAGAAATGTTTTAGGTAAGAAAAAAAAGATGATCTTTATGGGAGATGTTGAAGATCTTTCACCACGATTAGAAGATTACGTTCCAAGTTTCCAAAGACACTAAACTATTACGGTCCATGTGTGTCTGTTTTTGTTATGTATTAAGTATTCCGCTAAATTAATGTAATGTCCATGTACGTCAAGCTTTGGGTCTCTACAATGAGTGATCTCTGTGTGAGATCCCATAAATTCTTTACACTTTTTGATCATGTAAGAAATGTTCCAAGGGTACTTATTCGTGACAGATAATGCATTATATAGGATCATTGAGTCCGTCTCCACTACCTTTAGGTTGATATGACTTTGTATTCACAACTCCAGCCTGGTGATCAGGGCCATGGCCTCTGCCTGAACCACATTTCCTCTTCCATACCAATTTGAGAATGCTCTAACAACCGAACCCCCGTCCCCCCATCCCTGATCACTCACCCACCATGAATCTCCCTGCTGAGAAGATATCCATCCGAGTTCAGTTTGAAACCACAACTAGGATGGCACCAATGGACCCAGTGCCCCTACCCCTACCTACTAGTCTGGTTAGTTATAACATGATTTAGAAGAGAAGGCCTTATCAACGGAGCACCCTGGCAGTCGATGCACAAGATGTCCATGTCCATCAGTGTATTCCTCATTTTGAAGGTGATGCTGGTATGAGAGCCTATTTCATTATTGTGGAAAGCATCGTTCTGATCCTTCCAGATGATCTAGTAGCCCACTATGGAGATAAAGGCCCGACATTTCCTCTCAGGACCCTGATCACCCACCCCCTAGAACCAAAAGTAGAAAAAAAAATTCAAGCATGCCTCCTTGATTATCCCATTTAGTAGGGACCCCATACTCCTTCCACACTCATCTTTCCAGATCACTATCCACAAAGAGGTTCCCCATCGTATCCAGTTTTGGATCCCTGTAGCAATAGCACTAGGGATCCAAGCTCACTCCCATGCGTTGAATTCTATCATCTGTGGGTAGAGTATTATTTCTCACTCTCCACAATAGGAAATTAAATTTGGAAGGAACCTCCTTTCACCACAGAATCCCCCCCTCATGGGTTGACATTAATTGGAACTATTCTCACATGAGAAAAATCATTGATTAAGAAATCTCCCGACATGGAACCTAGAAAAATTAATCTATTCGGATCATCACTAAGCATAATATTATTGAAATAGGTTTGTTGGTCCTCATCAAGAATGGCCTGAATAAAACCGGGATGAACATATTCCTCCCTGAAGTAAATGAACAGAGTGGAGAAGCCTGGGAACCACAGCCTTCCACCCCCCCCCCCCAGTTTCTCTCCCAGAAGTTAATATCACCTTTTCCCACCTTCCATTGTGATAGAGGTCTCAGAGTATCAATAAACGGATGGATCATCTTCCATATCTTCGAAGGGTTTGGCCTCTTTATGCCCACATCCTGTCCATATCTATAATGCATGGTCATTCCCCACAAGTTCATGTCTTCTATATCCTCCCATGTGAGTTTTATGTGAAACCCTTTCATGGTCAATGAAATGCTCCTAAAATTGATGCCCCCTTCTGAAATAGGTCTTGAAAGATGCTCCCCCGAATCCCAGTGGTGTCTGACTTCCATCTTCCCATACCATACAAATTTTACCAAAATACTCTCCATGTTGATGATGACACTTTTGGGTACCTTCGGGGTGGAAATAATGTGCATGGGAATAGACACTAGGACACTATTAATGAGTGTTATGTGACCACCAAAATATAAGAACCTATTCTTCCTATTAAATATTCATCGTGTGATAATGCTAATGATTTTATCAAATTTTTGTACATTGAGAGAATTATGACTACCTGGTGCTATGAGATACTCCATAGGAAACTCTTCTCATATTCAGACCGGCATCGAGGCCCCTTTCCCTCCTGCTTGAGATTTTCTTTGTAGTGAAATAAAGGCTTTTTCCCCTATTGACCACCTGCCTACTCCACTTGCAGTAATCAAAATGGATATGATTCATCCCAAGCACTGATCTTATGCTTTCATTGATGAACAGAATCATATAATCTACAAACATCAAGTGCAAGGTTCCCCCTAAAGCATGTTGGTTCCTGTATGATAGGATTTTCCCAATGCGAAGGCCCTGATTAATGGAGTAGCTAAGAGCATTTTGGGATAGGATGGAAATAGTGGGGGAGAGGGTATCCCCTTTATTGAGCCCTCTACAATCCTTGAAGAACCCAAATTTTTTTCCCATAAAATAATTTGATATCCACACCGAGCTGAAGCACTGAAACATAAGGTCCCTGGTCTAGTGGGAAAACCCTATGCAAGCCAATACCCATAGAATAAAACCCTATTTTTTATTCTATCATATTCCTTGATCATGTCTAATTTAATCACCAGATTACTCCCAAAAACGTTGTTATTGATGTCACTCACCATCTCCTGCACTATTCCAATCGCCCCCTGTATTGACTACCCCTTAATAAAACCATGTTGCTCTGGAGGTATCTAGGAGGTCAAGTAGGGATCCATCTTGTTGTTAAGAATACTTGCGAAAACCTTTTATGGAAGGTTTCACATACATATAGGATGATACTGCTCAATGAATTGGGGATTGCACACCTTCGGGGGTAATATCATCTTAGTTGAACATGAAATAAGTGGCAAGTCCCCCCCTTGGAAGTAGCCTTTTAATGCTCTCATGAGATCCCCCTTAACAGTTTTCCAAGATTCCCTATAAAAAGAACATGGTATGTTTTCAGGCCTTGGTGCACTATCTGGGTTTAAGGTCTAGATCGCCTCATGCACATTTTCTTCTTCTGGAGGACTTCTCAACCTCTCATCCACATCTTCTGACACACATCATGGAATGTCTTAAAAAATATTTGCTTCCCCAGTTGGATAGCCTTTGTTCATGTTGGGATTAGGTCCTTCTAGAAGATATTTAATGATAGCGTTGCCACCTCCCCCACATCCTGATAGTCATTGGTGTAAGTTTTGTCCCCCCTTAGGATGTTAGGCCAATGTAAGTGATGTCTTTATTTTATGCACGCATGGAAATAACTGGTATTCCTGTCCCCCTCTTGAAGCCATTAGACTCTGGCACCCTCTCTCACTACCCGTTCTTGTCATATAATTATATCAGTAAGGTGGTCCTTCTTCCTCCTTATCTCATTAAACATACTTTCATCCCATTCCTATTCCAGACATGTCTTGAAACATTATAACTCCCTAATGACTTCGATGGGATCATGATCTCGGGCTGGGAGAGTCCTTCTCCATCTGTGAAACAAATGCTTTAGTAACCTTAACTTCCTGTGGATTGTTATCCACGAGTTCCCCATATGAATGAGAGACCATTATTCCCTTACAATATCGTTGAAACCATGTTCCCCCACCCACATTTTTGAGAACTTCATTTACTCTTATCTCACTAATACTCACCCCAACGTAATGTTCAGTGGAGAGTGGTATGAAAGGCATCGGACCATGTGAGTAATGTTGGTGTCCGAAAAGAGAGAGATAGTTGCCTCATTCATCAAACACCAATCCAGGCGACACCGGGTGCATCTTCCGCTTTGTTGATTATTGAACCATGTGAAATGTTCCCCCTCATATCACACATTCATAAGCCCATTCCTCTTTGTGAAAAACAAAAACTCTTGGCTGGCGCTTTTGGGAAATTCACCCCCCCCCCCCCATGTTTCTCCTCTAGATGTGCAATAATGTTAAATTTTCCCCCAACAATCCACGGGATGTCATCTGAGATAATTCCATCCAGGTCACACCATAGATCATTCCTATCCTGTGCAATACACATTGTGTAGATGAAGGAGGTGATGAATTCATGAGGACCTGTAGAGACACAAGTAACCAGATATTGGTCCAACGCATTGGAGAATTAGACCATGATGTAGTCCATCCAAATAGACAGATATGAGAATTAGGAGGGTATCCATTCATGTAACCTCATACTCTAAGACTCTGTGCATACTCCTTGATTTTTCTTGAAACTAGTTTAGGTTCAAGGATCACCACTATCACAACCGAATTATTGAAGAACTCGTTAACAATGAAGTCAGATTTAGCCTAATCCCCTAAACCTCAGGCTTTCCAGATGAGAAATTTAAACATTCATACGTTCATGTCAAGATTTAAACCTAGAATCTTGGCCCATGATGAGAGACGAAAGTGGGGAGCTCTCCTGTATCTGTTTTTTCTTCATATGTAGCCTTGTGCATAGCCTAGTGCTTTGGACTGACAAGTCAAGGGCTGATTGTTGAAGAAGAGAAGAGAGTTTGGGAGATTTCCCCTTCACCAACTTAGTTATGGATTGATCCATAGTCTCATTCTTGCTATCCACCCTAAAAAAGAACAACCTTGAATTAGAAGCCTAAGAGATACTTCCCTCCTCCTTATCCCGATCCATTGCCACAACTTTCAGGGTAAGAGCCTCCGAGACATTCTCGGCCCGAGGCCGTAATCCGTAACAAGGTCCTAAGGATTTCTCCAGTGACGGAAGAACAAGAGGAAGGGTCCCTAGGGAGTAGACTAGTGAACTTATAATCCTAATAAGGAGATATTTGTTTGAAAACCATTGAGAGGGGCTGCAAAGTCAAGATAGAAACCCCAGGACCATGAGGTGAGACCCACAACTGTAGAGACCCAAAGCCTTTTGATGTTGTTACTGGACTTATTAGTGTCTATTAGTTGGTATCCCATCTTTTCAAGAGAATTATTCCTCTCATAAAAAATCCTATTCAGTTTAAAGAGACCTAGAAGATAAATTTTGTGCATATTGATAAAAATATGAAGCGAGAAAATTTTTTTAAGAGTGGCCGTGGAATGAAAATTCTAGAACATAATCCTTATTTAAAATTGTGTTTAGAGGAATACCCCCCCTTCTTCTTTCCACCAAAATTGTTATTCCTGGATGATTTTATGATTATAACAGCTTTCTTCCCATCCTTTTCTGGACTTTCATCTTTTTCCTTGCATGGAGTATCTATGTTGGAGCATCATGTTTCCTTTTTTTGGTCTGAAGAATTATAAAAATGTGGGTAGTGTCATTTTTTACTACCCTCAGATTTCAACACTACTTGGTTATTTATAAGCTCCATTAAGGCATCATTATGATTTTACATGGAGTTGGAATCCTCCATTGCATCATGCTTTCCGCTTTTATAGGATATGACTTCCTCCAAAGCTGTATTTTCAACAGTAATGGTAACTTTTTTAGAAAGAGTAGATATCTTCCTAAAATTGGAATCAATATTTGAATCATTGTGAGACTGAGAAAGATCATTCCTAATGAAATCTTGAGTATAATTCCCATGATATTCCTAATTCACTTTATTATTGTCTCCATTGGGATTCACATAGTACTTATTTTAACAGTAATCTAATATGTTTCTTTCATGTATTGGTAAAGACATATAGGGACTGTTTGTTGATCTTCCCATAATTATATAATTTTAATTGGTGTGGAGTTTCTCTTGTCCTATTGATATCTTGGAGCCCTATGGAATGTTTGCTTATTCCTTTAGAAAATTCCACAGGATCATTGAAAATAGTATTATCAATGATCCTACCTTAATAGATAGATAAATGTTTTTGAGTTATGTCATGCTAATAAATTTCAATACCATCATTCTTGTTAGATTCTCTATTGAATTTCTCATCTTGTATAGATTAAATATAGATCTTGATTTATTGATAAATTTCATATAAATGATTTCATCATCACTATTCATAATTTGATTTACTTTTACACTACCACCAGAAGGCACATTATGATTCTTCAGGTTTATAGAATGCCCTACTAGTTTATTTTCTCTTTCTTCTTCATACACAAGTGCCACCAAAGATTTTCCACTAGAATTATTTAAGTCAAATGTATTTGATTTTTTCACCAATTTACTAGGATTAAACATTCTTATAGGCTCACCTTTTTCTAATATATCATATTTTCTTTTCTCATTTCTATTGAAATCTTTTCAGGCATTAACATCAAAGGGATGTTTCTGTTGCTTTTGGATAACCCTAAAATTGTCAATGGAATTCCCTATAATCCTAAAAACTACACAAAAGGGAAGTAAATATTCATACTCGACCTTTACTTTAGTTTTGAAATCATTGGAAATGAATTTATCACATCTGGAATCTTTGTATTAAAATTAGCATTAATCAAAATTTGGCATATCATCCCAAATTACCATTAATAATACGATGATCCATTTTTAGAGGAATTCAAATGAAAGTAGCAAGGTAATTTAGAATTTTTGGATACCCAAACATTAAATTTAGATCATGTAGTCTAACCAAAATTTGGGTTATTGAATTCCTTTGATTGGAGGGTTTAAAGTTGAAATCTCATTCATAGATCCTCAAAATTCCAAGTTTCACATAAACATTCCCAATCTTCATGATCTAAGGTTTCTCTTCTTATATTTCTAAAATATTTCTTACAATAATTGATTTTTAGTACTTAATCTGTAATTATGAACTAAGTACTAATATAGTTGAAATCAAAGATATTTTTATTATAATCAAATTGATAATTCTTTTTATTTTAAAAAGATTGATTAAGTAATCAGGGATCAGGGATAAGAGGAGTTCAATGAAATACTAAGTGTGGTCATAGCCTTAATTTAGTGTTAATAAATTTAAATATTTTTTAAGTAATTTAATACATTATTATTTAGTTTTTAATTCTCATAATAGCATTCAAGGCAATAAAATTTCAATCAAACATATTAAAACAAATTAATGGAAGAGAAAATATCAATTAAATTTTTTAGGAACAAAGAAAAAAAACAATTGTTCAACTCAATGTAAAAATTCCCAAAATAAATAATATGAAAGTATGTAAAAGATAAATGAATATTTCACTCGATCTATCCCATTTTTAGGTCACCAGTAGTTTATCCAGACATGGACACATAACAAATTATATCCTTTTTTTCATTAATTTTTTTTCATTTCTTCTTTGTGTTTTCGATGTGTGTGAGATTTTTTTATAAGGAAAATAATAAAATTTCATTGAAGTATCAATAAATTTTTCCTTTGATTGTGAATATTTTTTACGACTTTAAAACATAGGCTATAATTGTTTACACACAAATAAGTTTAGACACACGCATATACACAATTATATATTTACAATCAAATTCAGAAGCTTTGTTTATATATCAATTCATATATACATTATATGAATACCTTAGGTGAATTTAATTATTTTTCTAAAAAATAAATGTTGTTCAAACTAATAGTATGGATATAAATTGAAAATCGATGGATGTTAATCATATAAAAAAAGAGTAATCACTATTACAAAACTAGGTTTATCTAGCACTAGGGTTTTAACAGCACTCACTAAAAATGATGTTAAAACCCCCCTTTCTTAGTGCTAGAAAAAGCGTTGTTAAAGGGGGTCTTTAACAACAGTTTTTATTAGTGTTCTTAAAAGGGGTCTTTAACATCTCTAAGAAAAGTGATGTTAAAGGGGGACCTTTATAAGTGCTTATAAAAAATGTGTCGATAACCCCCCCCCCCCCCCCGTATTAGCACTGGCTTAAAAGCACTGATAAAACAGGCAATTTATCAGTGCTTTTAAAAAATCCCTAATAAAGGGGGGTATTTATCAACACTTTTAAAAAAGTGCAGATAAAAAGGTGGTATTTATCATCACTTTTTTAGAATTTCTGATAAAGACCCTCCTTTATCATCACTTTTTTATTAGCATTGATAAAAGGTATATTGAAAAAAATATTTCATTAACGAACACCCATAGAAGAAGTTATGGCCATTTAGAGGACTTATGGTCCTTTTAGCCTCAATAGAGGTGATCTAGGGTTCCCATGGGTCACCAAGCTATAGACCTCATCTCAATATTTGATTTAATATGTAGTAAAAGAAAACCAGACACCCATTTCAGAAGTTATGGTCATATGAAAGGTCGTTGATTGTGAAAAACCCTTAAAACCCCTAAAGCCCCTAAAAAGATCATAACTTTCGATCCGTGATTTTGTTTAATATCTTAAACTAGTAAAATAGAATCTTATTAAATTATCTAAAACTACATGAAATTTAAATCATGTGATAATCAAAGGAATAAAATATATTATTGTTTCAAAAAAGTCAGAAATCGAACTCAAACTTCAAATAACCATAACTTTTGATCTTGGAGTCCATTTGGGATCTACAACATATCAAATCGAATCCTACGATGATATCTATAACATAAAGGGTCTCAAACTAATATCTATAAGATATTTCTAGTTTTTCTCCCCCAAAAATTCTCAGAAGGCCACCAAAAATGAGATTTTGTCACCGACCACAATTTTTTAAAATAACAATGACTATAACTTCTAATCCAAGTTTCTTTTCAGTATTTACCACATATCATATCAAATATCATTTCATTATCTTTAATTTTACTAGTTTTGTATCTAAAACGGACTCTGGGATCAGAATTTATGGTCATTTCATGGTGTTTTAGGGGTTTTAGGGTTTTCAGAGTTTCTTAATGTTTTTGTGTTTAAAGGTTTTTTAGAGTTAATTTCCATTTTAAAATATATATGTGTGTGTGTGTGTCTATATGTATTTAAAATATATATATATATGACTATATATAAAAACATATATATATATAGATAGATAGATATATCATAAAATGTAAAACAAAACAGTATAGGGGAGTGGAAAAAGCATTGGTGTATAAGATAGAGGTCTCCAGTTCGAAACTTGCAGGAGGAAGGGGAACACGTTGGGGGTGGGATTTTATAAATCACTGATAAATGGGTGTGGTAACCACTGATAAATGGGGCAGGGGGGGAACTTATAAGGGGGTGTGAATATCCATTATCATGAGGGCCTTTATCAGAATTTTTTAGTGCTCTTAAAGGCATCCTTTAACTATTCTAAAAAACACTAATAAAGGTGGCCTTTAATAACACTAAAAAAATAACTAATAACATCCCCCATTATCAGTGCTAAAAAATAACTGATAAAGGACCCCTTTAACAACACTTTTTTAGTACTGTTTAAGGGGGGCTATATCAGTTCTTTTATAAGCACTGTTAAAGATAACCCTTTAACATTGCTTATATTATTAGTACTTCAGTAGAGCTAATAAATACATTTTACTATAACTATTAAATTACTGATTTGCAGTAGTGATGTGGATAAAGTTAAAGAGTTTATCTTATTTGCAATGTAGTATGCATAAAACCACTCTCAATTCCTTTGTCTATGTTTACATCATTTTTATTCAAGATGAATTCGTCCAAAATAGTTGGAAGAACATTTTATTTATCATATAATAGATCAAAGATATAAATATTGGATTAAACATGGGGAAAAATGAATCAACATACTATCGGGGTTGAGAATCCTATTTATGGATCATTTGATATGAATACTAGTATAAAGGATGATGGAGATCGTATGAAGGAAATAAAAATGAAAATTGAATATGACCTTCATGATTGTACAAAGTTGTTTTAAAGGTTAAATAGTTGTGCAAAGCGGCTATTTTATACCATTTTTTCTAAAATATAAAACATTTGTATCTGTATTAAAGTTATATAATTTCAAAGTTGGAAGTAGATAAAGAAACATCAGATTTACAGAACAACTTAGTCTCTATAATGATATGATACCAAAAGAAAATGATCTTACTTGTCAAACATGTGATGTTATGTTCAATGGGTATGATCTATGAAAAAATACATTCTTATACAAATGATTGTATATTGTTTCACAATGACCGTTAATCACTTACAATATACCTTGAGTGTGGCACATATTGAAAAAAGAAAAATGAATCAATTCCTTGGAAAGTTATATGGTACTTTCCTATCATTTTAAGGTTCATATGAATATGTGGATGTCAATAAACCACTACGAATTTTACAAGGAACATAAATACAATAATTGAATATAAAAACTACATCACCCAATATACTCTACTTCATAGAATAAAATTGATTATAAGTATCTCGAATTTGGAAAAAAGCTGAGAAACCTTCATATTATGTTATCTACAGATGGAATAAATCATTTTGGTGCAGAAAATAGTACTCACAATACATGACCAGTTATGTTGGTAAATTATAACTTTCCATCATGGTTATATGTAATGACCCAAAAATTTATGAATAAAAATCCCTTTCTTTTAATAACTTATGGATATAGAAAAAACATTCACTTTTTTATTATTATTTGTTTTAAATGGCCATTAATTATCAGTATCGTTGATAATATATTTGTTGTATAGTGATCACACAACTGATATAAACATAAGGTTTTAACAAATCCTTTAGACATAGAAAAGGGAGAGGATGGCCTCATCCAGTACACTCAGTTCGAACAAATCTCATTTTTCAGAGCTCATAAAAGAGGTAGCATCATTGGGCTTCTCTCTTGACTAATCCCAATCCAAGCTTCAACATTTTAATCTTGAATAGAATCGCCTATGGAAGAAGTTAAATTTAACAGAGATTACCACCCGGGCGATGTTATTTGAGCCGCCCCAAGAGTCTGTCACCATAACACACCTTACTCTTAGGTATTATGCAGGTGTTATAAGGGGTTATGTAAAAAGGTATCAGTTACTTATTATCTAATCCATTTTTATAATTAAAATTCTTATTCCATCAATTCCTTTATGGTAATAGTCTTTCTTAAAAAATGATGAATTTGATAAATTGATTTTTTGGGTAAAAATTGTACTTTTGAGAAATATAAAAATTACATTAAATTATTTGTTTTATTAATAATATTATTAAAAAAAATATTATAAATGATTATTATATCATTACTTCATCTATAAATGATTAGTTAATTGGTCTGATAAGAGTTATATTTTTTATACAATAAAACATAAAGTGTATTTTTTTAAGAATTTATTTTAAGGAATTAATGAATTTTTTTAAATAATTAATATTTTAATAAAATATTAGTATCAAATTACTTTAATTAAGAATTAATGATTATATAATTTTTATGAAGTCAAATTAAATTTTTATTAAGGTTTTAAATTTGTTTTTTGTCCAAACTTATCAATTTTGGATAAAGGTCAATTTTTTATTTTAAAAGTAAAAATTCACATATTTATAAAATTATTTAAATAAAATGAAAATTATTTTTGGAATTAGTATGTAAAAATTATCCAATGGTGACTTTTTCATAATTTTCTGTGACAATCAAAATTTTGGGTAAAAATTAAATGTCGTATAAATATATAATGTGTTTTATGACATCATAATGACTCAATGGTGATGTAATAAAATAATATAAAAGGTATATTCATAAGATATATTTTTTACCTTTAAAATAATTTTATTTTATATTTTTTTTATTAATTTTATAATTCCTTAGTAAACCCTCCAAGACTTATAAAATATTTTAATATTTTAAAATGATTTTCTTGAGATTGTGACTCAAATCCAAATAATAAAATCGAATATTTTAATATTTTTGTCACTTTGACTTATAAAATATTGTATACCACTACCGTTTGGTATAAACCATGGGAAAAGACCATGGAATGGTTTGTGGTTTTAAATATTTTAGTGTGTAAGGTCCAAAACCAAAATAATAAAGAATTCCCACAACTTTCCTATATAAACCCACCCAATATCCCATTCCTATTCACTAAAACAATTTTTATCTTGAAAAATATCTAACACATAAACCCTAGGGTCCTCCCAAGGTTCCTCTAATCTCCCATGAATCCACTTCCATTCTTTTAGGATCACACATCCAAGTAAGGGATCTTACACCCTCCTCTTTTATCAAGCATTATTTTCATGTTATGTGTTTTAATATCTATTTTTCCTATGTTAGGATATGTTATTAAATATAATACTTACTTTCCATTTTATGTATAAATTATAATATCCCATTTCACTCTCATTTATCCCTCTTATGAACCCTTATGTGCACATGTTACCATGCCGAATATTCATAAGGGATTCCTTCCCTTCCCATTTTTATCTAAGTTTATTTATGTTGTTATACCCTTTTATTTTCAATTAAAAATGTTGGGGTATGATTTTTCACCTACCCCATATATCCCTACTTATTTTTGAATTTCTAGATACCACTTTGTCTTTCATTAATGACTTCTGTGTACACCCGTTACCATTCTAAAATTCCGTAAGGGGTTTCTCTTTTCTTATTTCCATTAATTATTTTCTTCCATATTATGAATATAAATTCCATTTCATATGTTGGTACATTATGTTACATGGTACCCTTACTGTATATTTCATCTATAAATGATGATATACCCATTTCTCTCTCATCAACCCAACTAATTAATTTCCATATGACGTCGTTAAGCTGCCAAAATTTGCACCACGATTTTCCAAGCCAAAATCATCATGTAGTGAATACCATATCCATTTATCTATAAAGGGTATTCATCTTTATGCACATATACGTATTTAATGGTACTTACATTTATGTATTCCAAATTCCTTAATCATAGAATAACTTATGATGTTTAATGATTCCATGTTATATTATCTATGTGGCACACTTATGCATGAAATGAAATGTTTATGAAGGGTGTGCCCTGATAGCACTCCAATACATTGGGTAGTGTTTAGTATCATGATACACCATGTGCAATGAGGGTTTATATATTATAATTCATGTGAAATGAGGTTTTACTCATGCTAATTCATGTGCAATGAGGGTTTACTCATGCTAATCCATATACGATGAGCCTTGGCTCGTGCTAATATCATATTCTATGTTGTTGCCACATTTCCATGTTATGATAATCATGTTATATCATGCATTTATGTTCATATTTCTCTTAATCCCCATTTATATGACCATTTACTAACATGTATTGTATTCTTCATGTTGTTCCTTGTTTACTACCTTACTGGGATTTATATCTCACCCTTTTCTTATATAAGTCCTCAGGTTATCTCATGCAATTCTAAGTACGAAGGAAGGTTACGGTCATGTAAAATAAGTTTTCAATAATTATGTTGTAATTTTTGTCTAAAGTTGTCAAGTAATGTTCTTAATCTATAAATACACTAGTCCTCTTGGTACTCTAGGTTGTATTATGTGCAATTTTATGTATTAAATCATGTTTAAATGTGTAATAAAGAGCAGGGTTGTTATGGTTGGTATCAAAGGATAGTTTTAGTTGTTTTTGGGATTAGAGATATAAAACTCTATTGAAAGCCTTATGGATAATACTAAGTATAATAAAAACATCACTAAATTTTGGTGATTATATAGTATGTGGTTTATCGAGAAAATACATCCCTGGCTGGATTAGAACAAGTATAGGTGGCTCTGGCATAGATTTATCTAGGGGTAAAACCCAAAAACACTGTTTTGAGATAAATATGAATAGGAAATGGTGCATGACAACGGTCCTTGCTGAACTCTTGGTTCGACACTCCCTGGGGATATGCTTTAAAAAAATTCATAAGCTTAGTATAAACCATTATTAAGGGAGAAAAAATCACATAAGAATATAAGTTAGGAAATTGATCAGAGATAACTTAGATTGAAGCCTATAAATTCATAAGTTAAGGAGATAAATGTAATATTTAAGTTATCACTTTTTGTCATTGTATTCCCCTTTATGTGTTAAATATATTTAAATAATTACCCCTAATATTTATTTTATTCTATCCAATGGTTGGTAATAGGAGGACTCGGGCTAACAACCAATGTGAAGATCAATGTGATGACTGTTCTAGTGAGATGCTCAATCTGATGGGAGAGAGAATTTAAAACTTTGTCACAATACTCTCTCAATTCACTCAATTTTTTAATATAACCATGGGTCTAGAAAAACGTCCACCCCCCCCCCCCTGAGAAAGAACAAGTCGCAATCAAGAGATTCATTATACAAAGGCCTCCTACTTTCAATGGAACGTTCGATCCCTCAATCACCCAAAAATGGATCAACTCCATTGAGAAGATCTTCTCTATACTTAAATGTTCTGAACAAGATAAGTTTCTTCATTCTTATTATCATATGGAGTTTTAAGTTGATCAATGGTGGACATTGATCAAAAATATTAAGCTTGAGGAAGAGATCGAGGTATTGGAATGGAAGGATTTTTGGAAAATGCTTTTCGATAAATATTTTCCCTACACCCTTCATCTTAATATGGAAAGATATTCCCTTGCACTCAAGAAAAAGGATAATGAATCTATTGGATTTTACGAGGAAAAATTCACAAAACTTGCACGATACACTTTTGTTTTTTTCATTACCCCTAAATGAAAGGTTGGCTGCCTCTTTGGTGGGATAAAAACTAACCTATGGAAATCCCTAACGATTCACGACATTGATAGCTATGAGGAGATTGTCTGATGTGCCCTAAAAGTCGAGATAGAGATTGTAAAATCTTGGGGGTATCATGGGGATAAGAAGCAGAAAGTTAAATTTAATTCTAGCATCCTGATGGAAAAAACCAATGGTGCTAATAAATTCTAGCATCCCACTTGCCAAAGGTGTGGGAAGAAGCACCATGGAAATTTCTTGAAGGAGATGAGGAAATGCTTTAGGTACAGAAGAGAAGATCGCCTGAATATTGATTACCGACAGAAGAAACCCAATAAGGTGGAAGAGGAAAGGAATACTCCAGTCGACCCTCAGCGCATTGTTCATTGATACAACTACAAGGAACTAGGGCACTTTTCAAACCAGTGACCTAAGACAAGGGTAATTGGATGCAACTAACAACCTCCAAGGCAGTAAGGGTGAGATTTTTCCATCACTACTACCAAATTGAATCCTGTAAATGAATTGGTGATAGGTATGCTAATTATTCATTCAAGAATAGTGAATTTACTTTTTGATACTGGTTCTACGCATTCTTTTATATCTCAAAATTTTAGTAGAACAATTCAAACATCACCAAAAATCATGAAAGTAGAGATGTCAATGAGAACACAAAATGGGGAAATTATGACATCCCTTGAATATAACTCCTCCCATATCACATTTTGTGTATTAAACTTCCCAGATAATCTCTTCATACTCCCTATGGTAGAATTTGATGTAATTATTGGCATGGATTGTCTTTCCCTATATAGAGCCAACATAAACTATTGTGAGAGAGAAATCACTCTCTATATGGTGAATCAACCTCTGATTCTGTAAAAATTCATGGAGAATGATGAATCTTATTTAGAACCATAATCTCAATCATGGATATTAATTCCCTATGAGAACTCATATCTTTCTCATATTATTGAGTCTAAGGAAAGAACCATCCTCAAAGTCCTTCCTATTATAAGGGAATTTGTCGATGTCTTTCCAAAGGAATTTTCTGGTCTTCCTCCTAAAATAGATGTTGAATTATCAATTGATATTATACTTGGGGAATTTTCAATATCCAAGACTCCATATAGAATGGTTGTTGTGGAACTTGAGGAGTTAAAGAAACAACTACAAGAGAATCTGGATAAAGGGTTTATACACCCAAGTGCTTCACCATGGGGTTCACTAGTACATTTCGTCAAAAAGAAGGATGGGTCAATGCACCTTTGTATTGATTATCATGAGCTCAAAAAAATCACAATAAAGAACAATTATCCTTTTTCACAAATTTAGGACTAGTTCGATCATTTATGTGGATCATAATTGTAAAGACCCGTAAAATTCAAAGTAAATTTTTTCTTAATTTTCTTTGGGATTTTACAAGAACGCGGTTTCTGACGGCACTTGATTCTGAGGCCCGGTGTGCCCGGAATTTCTATCCGAAGTTTAGATCGGGTACGTTCACTGAACGAATGAGCGGGTTTTTCTAACTTTTGAACCATTGCTCAGAAACGAATTCTGAGGGCACCGATGGATTCGTAGCACCGGTAATTGCTTAGGAACACTTTTTCCAAAGTTGCGTTTACACGAGATAAGCTGTTAAAATTTTGTGGAAGGAAAAAATAAAATTGAGCATCAATTTTATTTTTCACTAAGTGGTTTAATGCTTTGGGTGGAAGTTAGGGGAAACCACCGAACTTCCCATGGGAGGTTAAGAGGGTGGTGGGTCCCACACGAACCCCAACCCTTCATCTTCCCTAACCTTCCATACCCCTTCATTAATTTGACAATTTGAGTTAATTAATTGAGGGAATTAATTCAGGTTTTGAAATTCAAATGCTTAAGTTATGTAAATAAAATAAGTGATGAACTTATTTTATTTTGTTGGAAATCTTGTTGCTTGAGAGGTTTGGGAGAAAAGCTAAGGGAGGCTTGAAGATCTTCATCTTTTTCATTGAAGAACACGAAGAATGCGAAGAATGCGAAGAACGCACCAATCTCCGACGAAGAACGTCGAAACCTCGGAGATCGACTACGCGATACCGTGTACCGCGATGCCAACGACGCCTTATTCCATGACAATTCTCCTTTCGCGATGCCTCCTTCCATGATGGTTATTTCCGCAATGAACCTCTGTTCAAGCTATGCTCGAGGTAGGGGTCTTATGTGTTTTTTTCGTGAATTACTTCCGTCATCTATCCTCGTTCAATTGGACCGCTTGCTATCATTTAACGGGAGGGGGCCGGACCGCACAAACACGACCGACCCTCCTCCCCTATTTTTTGTGTTGTTGCGGTTCAAAGGAAAGTGATGTGGTGTCGTCGTACCATGCGGGAATGAGCGTCAAGGATGGGTGGCGCCGTCGCGCCGCGCATTTGAAAATCGAACCAAGTCGCGGCGCCGTCGCCCCGCGCCGGAAAAACATGAAGACACCGTGGCTGGAGCGGGGCCGCGGTGGAGGGGCGCAGTGCCGTCGCGCCGTGACGGACAGAACAAGTCGTGGCAAAGCAGGGGGACCGGCGGCCGGTTCCGGGCCGCCGGAGTCGGAGCAGGGGGACCGGCCCTCGCCGGCCCCGTGGCGGCAGAAGTCGGCCGGCCGGACTGGGCGGCCGGTCAGGGGGAGAGCCGGGGGTTACGACCCCCGACTGGCCAGCAAAGAGTAGCCCCCATTATGGGGGGCCACAGTTACATAAAGCGGGGGGCAGCGCCACCCCCCCCCCCCCCCCCTCGAGTCCCTTCGCTTGGCCGAAACGGCCGAGCCCCTGGCCGGCTGCCCAGGCCGGACCGCCAGGCTGGGTTGTGCCCAGGACGGGCCGGGCCGCACCGCACCCAAGTGGGCCAGACCCGGACCCATTTTGGGCCGACCCTGGGGGTATCGGGTCGGGTCGGACCAGGCCTGAACCCCTTAATACTGAACCACTTTCGGTCTGTTGCCCATAACTTGAGTTTCGGACCTCCGATCAACGCACCGTCAGTTGGGTAGCGATCGTTGGATCAAGACAGTCGTTTCGATATATTTTACTCAAGGTTTCGAAAAACTTTGGGTTTAGCTGGGTTGGTTTGTACACGAAACCAACAGGGCCCTCGGAGCGGAAATGCTTATTACTTGAGCTCCGGATGTCCAATTGACGTGTCGTCGACTTTGATGGATTCCTCTAAGTGAGATGGACCTTTTGGCTTACTCCGCTCGAGGTTTGGATGCAGTTGGAGTATGGTCGGGTTGGTTTGGACTTAAAAACTAACCGGGCCCCTGGGACGAAAAAGCCAATAACTCTCAGACTGGGCGTTCGATTGACGCGCCGTCTGTGACGTTGAGTTCCTGTTGAAGAGATAGAACTTTTGGATACATCAACTCCGGAATATGTGTCAGTTGATGTATCAGCCCCTCGGCTTGTGGAGCGGACCCTCCCGAACGAGCTTGCTATGTGCGGAAACCCTAGTTCTGGCTGCGACCGCGACGACGATGACGACTGTACAGAAATCCTTCGTGGATTCGACGGCGACGACTACAGCACTCAGCGATCCTACGTGGATCAGTGCTACCGATCCTGTGTGGGTCAAATCCTATGTGGGTTAGTGCTCAGCGGTCATGTGTGGGCCAGCGCCTATAGATCCTATGTGGGTCCGATCCTGTGTGGGTCATTGCGGGGGTTAGTTACCTATCAATCCTTTGTGAGTCATTGCGGGGGTTAGTTACCTATCGATCATTTGTGGGTCATTGCGGGGGTTAGTACCTATCAATCCTGTGTGGGTCCGACGGCTTAGATGAATCAGTGGCTATATCTGATCATCTCTATCGTCTTACGAATTAGTATACCTGTGTGAGCTGAATCTTGACTTGCTTTCCTATGTGGATTCTGTTGTGCTATCCTGTGTGGATGTGATCGAACTTGGGCTCGGACATTGGAGCCGAACGAGAATTGAAGACTTAGGTATATGTGTGGGAATATACCTAAGTAATGTCGGATGTTACTTCGTGATTGTATCTTTCCTTTGTGGATTATCCTTTGTGGATTCTGGGAGACCTTCGGGGGTCTCAGGGTCCCTACTGATTAGCTTATACTCACCCCTGCACAGTCTATTCCCACACTACATTTTGTTGGTTGCAGACGACGGACAGCGCAGATTGTGGTTGAGGCTTGCGGAGTAGGACGGTACCTGGAGGTGGACCATCGGGCGGGGCGTACTCGGAGCGGACGGCTGGAACCGAAGAGCTGTGGAGGCTATCTGTACCCACCCTTCAGGTGGGACTTCGAGAGGATGGCTTGATGTTGCGGCTTTACTTTCAGTTACTGTTTTCACTTTCCAGTTGTACTTTACTTTCATTTTGGGTTTGTATACTGGCCCACTTACTTTTCCGCACTTACTATTGTACCCAGTTTTTACTTAGTGTTTACTTATGCTTGCTTGCTCTATGGTGTTTGTTTACTTTATAAATGCAATGACTTCCCTTTTTACCATGAATTACGCCTTGGTGCTAGTCGCTAGCCCCTGGCCTATGGAAGGCGGGCTTGGGGTAGTCACGGCACGGGCCCCGAGGATGGCTCATGACAACAATACTTCTCCAAGGTGGATCTGTGGCTGGGATATTACTAAGTAAGGGTCAAGAAGAAGGATATCCCCAAGACTGCTTTTTGTACAAGGTATGGGTACTATGAATTCATATTAATGCCTTTAAGACTCACTAATACTCCATAAATCTTTTGGGACTTGATGAATAGAGTCTTTAGAAATTACCTCGACAAATTTTTGGTAGTCTTTATTAACGATATTCTAATATACTTAAAAACAAAGCATGAGGAGCATCTAATCAATGTACTAGAGAACTTGTGAAAGGAAAAGCTCTATGCAAATTATATCAAGTGTAAGTTCTAGTTGAAGGAATTCTAATTATTTGGGAATATCATAACTAGAAATTGGATATCTATGGATCCTTCCAAAATAAAAGTAATTGAGGGATGGATGAGGCCGACATCTATGATGGATATCCATAGTTTCCTATGGTTAGCTGGATATTATTGCCAATTTGTTAGAAATTTCTCATGATTTTCAACCCCTATTACCAAGATAACTCGGAAGGGAGTCAAGTTTTCTTGGAATTATGAATGTAAAGAAAGATTCATGGAGTTGAAGAAGAGGCTTGTCAATGCCCCTATGCTCTCACTACCCACAAGTGGAGAGATTTTCATAATCTTTAGCGATGCTTCAAAGAAGTTCCTGGTGAATGTGTTGATACAGAATGAAAAGGTCATCAATTATTCCTCAAGGCAGTTGAAAATTCATGAGAAAAACTATCCCATGCAAGATCTGGAGTTGGAATCTATGATCTTTGTATTGAAAATATAATGGAATTATCTCTTTTAGGAAAAGTGTGAAATATATACGGATCACAAAAGTCTCAAATATATATCCACACAGAAAGATCTAAACATGCACCAATTAAGATGATTAGAGCTCATCAAGGATTACAACTGCCCAATCCATTACCACACTAGGAAAGTGAACAAGGTAGCAGATTCTCTAAGTAGAAAGGACCCATTAATTCTATCTTTAACGGGAATTGAAAATAATCTATTCTTCTTATATTTGATGAAGATGGAAATGGGATTAATAAAGCAGGGAACATCATCAATCCTCTCACAAATTATTTCTCAACAGTATCTTTTTTAAAGGTTAAAGGATGATCAAAAAGATGGTGTGGGAATTCAGAAGAAACTGGAAACTATTAGAAAATGGAAATCCTCGGAGTTCAATGTTAATGAAGAAGGAATTGTTAGATTTGGGTCAAGACTATGTGTTCCATAAAATCTGGAGTTAAAGAAATAACTTTTGGATGATTCGCATAGTTTGAATTTCTTCATCCACCCAGGAAACTCAAATATGAATTGGGGTATCTGAGGGAATTATTGGTGGGATAACATGAAGAAGGACATCTCCAAATATAAATCAAATTTCTTGGTATTTTAGAAAGTGAATAATAAGGGGTAGAAGTATAAGGGGATGATAAAACCATTACCAATACCAAAATGGAAATGGGATAACATCACCATAGAATTTTTAACTAGACTTCCTAATATATCCAAAGGAAATAATGTTATCTAGGTTGTTGTGGATCATCTTACAAATACTGCACACTTCATTACAATTTGAGAGGATCTCTCATTAGATCAAATAGAATAGATATACATCCAAGAATTTTTAAGGATTCATGTTGTACCACTATTTATTGTATCCAATTGAGATCCAAGATTCACCTATGAGTTCTGCAAGAGTCTCCAACATGCTCTGAATATTGAGCTGAACTTTAGTACTGCTTATTATCCTTAAATCGATGTCCAATCTGAGTGGACTATCCAAACACTTGAGGGAATGTTGAGAGAATTCTCAATGGACTTCAAATGAGGATGGGATCAACATCTTCCTCTGGTTGAGTTCTCTTAAAAAAACAGTTTTTAATCAAGCATCCAAATGGCTCCTTATGAAGACCTTTATGGGAAGAGGGGTAGAACACCAGCATGTTGGGATAAATTTGAAGAGTAAAAACTTATAGATCCAAAAATGGTTTAAGAAATTGTGGATAATTTTAATACCATCTAGCATCACATCAAAGTTTCTCAAAGTCGACAAAAGATCTATACTGACAACCATCTATGAGACCTAGGGTTTGATATTGGACATATGGTTTTCCTCTACATATCTCCATGGAAGAGAGTTATGAGATTTTGGAGGAAAAGAAATCTAAGTCCAAGGTACATCGGCCCATTTGAGATCCTTTATCACATTGGAACAACGGCCTATCGACCAGTACTCCCATCGAACATATCTCAAGTACAAAATGTATTCCATGTATCACTATTTATGAAGTACATATCTAACCCATCACATGTACTCAATCAAAAGGTGGTACCATTGGATAATGACCTCTCCTATGAAGAGAAGTCGGTGAATATCTTAGATCGTAGAGAAAAAGTTCTATAAAATAAGATGATTCCCCTCATAAAAGTGTTGTGGAGAAACAAAAAGTTTTAAGAATTAATGTGGGAACCAGGGGAAGTGATGAGGTAGAGTTACCCTCATCTGTTTTAGTGTGGCAAAAGAAAATTCCAAGGTTAAATTTTCTTAAGGGGGAATGTTGTAATGACCTGAACATTTATGAATAAAATTCCATTTATTTTAATGTCTTATGGATATTGAAAACACATTCACTTGTTTTATTATTATTAGATTTAAATTACCTTTAAGTATCGTTATTGTTGATAATATAGCCATTGTATAGTGATAACACAACTAATATAAACATAAGGTTTTAATAAATTCTTTCGACACAGAAAAAGGAGAAGATGTCATCATTCAGTAGACTCGGGTCATACAAAGCTCATTTGTCAATGCTCGGAAAAGAGGTAGCATCACTGAGATTCACTCTTGACCAAGCTCAATATGAGCTCCAATATGTTATTCTTGAAAGGAATTACCTATGGGAGAAGTTCAATTTAATAGAGATTACCACCTAGGAGATGTTATCTGAGACACCCCAAGAGTCTATCACCATCTCACACCTTACCCTTAGGTCTTATGTGGGTGTTATAAGGGGTTATATAATAAGGTATTAGTTACATATTGTGTAATCCCTTTTTTTACATAAAATTCTTATTCCATCAATTACTTTATGGTAATAGTCTTTCTTAATGAATTTGATAAATTTATGTAACACCCCGAGATTTTATGAAAAGTATTCTTTTTAATTAATGTCTTGTTTTATACGCTACACCAAAAGGAGTATTTCACAACATTCAACCCTGACTTGTCTTGAATTACACGCAATTGCGACCTTCCTCGATAGCGTGTGTTGTACGCAATACCGAGTTTTACTAAACAACGATATATTATTATAATATTATTATGAACTAGCCGTTATGAATAGTATTAACTAAATTTTGAATTTTATAACATTATTATTCATCTTAAACATTTTCTAGAACATGGTATAAGAACAAAATAAATTTTTCGGGTAAAATATGTATTTTTCAAAAAATGCAGTTTTGCCGCCTTTTGATGGCGCACCCACTTTAAATCTAGTTGTTGACATGTTTATAAGTTCAATTTGACAAAATAAAATTCTTCTTTTGAATCAGGATATAAAAATTTACATTGGATAAAGTTTTGATATTTTTCTGATAACTTTCATATTTTAATGAATAGTAAAAACACGCTATATTTTAATTAAAAACAACTTTTTTCATCGTAATAATTTATATGGTTAAATTATAATATTGAGTGGTTTTAAAGTATAAATAGAATATATTTTTACCATTTAATATAATGTATGTCATTAGCATTGATTTTACATTGAATTCGTAGGTTAAATCAATTCAATCTTTTGCAATGTTTTAAACAAAAACCCGTTTTCATTCGACAACGGGATTAATTTTAATTTAATTTCTGAAACTTCTGTGTATTGAGTTTAAAAAAATGGATTCAATATTTGGAATCCGTGGGTCCAAATTATGTTAATAGGCTACTTTTTATTTTTGTAAATTATGAATAGTAACTACGGTAAATTTTATTTACCATAATTAAAGGTAAATCGGGTAATTAAGGGTAAATATAATATTATAAAATTACCCTAACACATGACAAAATTCTATTATATGGCTAAAAGTATACCCATATCACCTAATGGTCGGATTAGATTCATTTTATGGACTTTGGACCATGAAAAGAATTTAATTATTATTAAAACCAAAGAAAGTGACAACATGTCACTCTCTTAAATCTTATAAGTATAATAATTTTAATTTAGTGATAAACATCATAAAACTTCGAACATGAATAGTCTCCAGAAAGATAATAAAATTATATACATCATGATAATTTATTTAGAATTTTTTGGGATTAAATAATTGTCATTAATAGTGATACACTAATGATGCAGAAATTATTTATTTAGTGAAAAATCAATAATATATTTTTTATTGAAATAGTAATACATATCAAAAGGCCCAAAAATCTGTACAAAACTTATTATTAGTGTATATATAAACCCTAATCATCCACTGGCCAAATTTTTGACCATTTGTATCCTTATTAAGGAAATTATGACACTTATATTATTTTATTTTAAATGATGCCAAAGTTTTCACCTTCATAATTTAATAAATATAACAATTTAAATATTGTGATTTTAAGATGATAAATTGGAGTAAAAGTATTATTTTGAAAGGTAATAGATTTATATTCATCATAGGATTTTATTTTTAATTTTTATTCAACAAATAAGTATATTAAATAATTATACAAAAATGTTGTAGTAATTATTTTATTAAGAGATTAACCAAATAGATGGTTTTTAAAAATAATAAAATAACTATTATATGAACTATTTAATGTGCTCAACTAATTTTCTAGATACATATGAACTTTTATGAATCTATAAAATATTTTAGTTCGAACATATCTTCTGTATATATTTTATTTAAATTCAAATAAATGAATAGTGTCAAAATTGACACTATTGTAAAATTGTTTAAAAATCACAAAAATATTTAAAAATTATAAATTTAAATTTATATGGTATAAAATGTTGTAGAGTATCCAATTATGTAAAATTCACAAAAAATAAGTAATTTTTTGTTATAATTTAAAATTTATAATGTTATTACCATAAATAAAATTAAATTGATTAAATAAGGATAAATCAAGTTGATAATGTTTAAAATAAATTCCTAACATGTCTAAATTTGATTAGTTGATGATATTACAATCCTATCCCATCTAATCTTCATATATGAGTCATTTTTGGAGGTTTTTAAGTGGGGTAATATTTATTATAAATTAATATTTTTAAGAATTCCAAAGGTGCCCCTCTCCTCCCTTATAAAAGGGCACCTCCTCCCTCTCCTCCTCACACCAATTTGAGCATTCAAACTCGTCCAAACCCTGGAAAATTCTCTTATCCATTTCCCTAGAAACATCCTAGAGGTCCTGGTATTCTTCAAAGACCAATTTTAGTGCCCTAAGAGGAGGTCTCAAAGAGGCGCTTCAAAGAAGAGGTAATGTCCATTACCGATTCTTTCAACTCTATTTCTTCTTCCACTCCTTCCTTTTTAGTTGTTTCATTACGAGGTAATAACATCAGTATAAATAATATATTGATATGTTATTATAATTATGAAACAACCATATTTCACCATCTATCCATCCAATGGAAAACGAAATCACCGCGCGTGCGTACGTACGGAATACCGTCTCCACGCCGTGGTGTAATCTATTTTCCACCACCACCATACTTGGATGGGTATAAGGGTGAAAGTAATGAATATATATGATTATTGTAAATTTATATTGATTCTTTAATATTATACATACACTTTAATACAATTCCACGATCTTGGGAATGATATCATCGCTCGTGCGTACGTACGGACTACCGTCTCCACGACGCGATGAGATTCACTCTCCAAGTTAACCATTCATGAATGATTATAAAGTATATATAATGAATAATAATGAAATATATGACATAATAATGATACTGGAATTACGTATATATATATATATATGTATGTCATTTACTTAATTCCATTCAATTCAAAAGGGAAACGAAAACAGCGTTCATGCGTACGTACGGCCTACCGTCTCCATGAACGGTGCATTTCATTACTTTTTATCGATCTATAATATATATGTATATGATGAATATATATTATATATAAATCATGTTTTACATTCTGGAATTATTTAAATCAGGATATAAGTAATAATATCAAGAACGACAAGTCGAAACACATACGATAAATGAAATGATTTTACCCAAAACGCTGCTTTAACATGGAATTTACAAAATAATGGGTAATATAAAGTCATAAGTGAAACATATATGAAATCATAACAATGAATATGATTATTTAATAAGTCAATGACATTATTTAAATCATTATATAGTAGGTTCAGATACGTACGAAGCACATCGGACCTAAGGTAAGGGATAAATTTGCAAATCTCATTTTTATCTGAGATTGCTTATTCGGAAGTATTTACTGGGGGTTATTGATATCATCCATGTACATGTTTTATAAAAGTGTATTCATGTATTTTTAAAGTCCTTTTTACCCATTTTTGACTTTTACTATATGTTATGTAAGGAATCATTCTTTTTTTTACGTTACGAGGTACTTTTTGACTTTTCCGGCAAAAGTACGAGAAGAATGTTTTTTTAACTTATATGGCACGAACAGATTTTTACGGTTTTATAAAGCCTTATTTTCATGAAGCGTCCTCCAAAATATTTCATGAATATTTTCAACAAAATCCTTTTCTTTTAAAATTGGATGACATTTTGTGAAAAGAAAATGATTTTGAAGAAGAAAGCATATTTTCCTCAAGAATTCCTTTCAAATGTTTTATCAAAACCATTTTCCATCTAAGATGACATTATTTGATATGTGTATGTTTCAAGTTTAATGTCTCTATGATTTACATGGTTCACTTTTCTTATGATGAAATGTCCATTTGTTTTATATGTATTATGAAATGATGGGATGATGTTTATAAAACCCATTTTATTCTTTGGGTTATGATGAATGTTTTAAGTTTGTTTTGTGGAACAAGTAAGAATGATTTCATTATGAGATGGGTGGGACCTATATCTCAATCCAATTCATTGGGTAAAGATTTATATCTCATGAGATAGACATGGCTGGAATGGTAAGTTAATCTGGTTTAGGACTGGAACGAGGAGTGAACTCGATTCAGAAAGGGACTTTGTCCACTAAGATGGTCTTGGCAGCAATGCCTTGGATACTATCTAAATCATTACATGTGCTTAATGGATGCCACAATTACATGTTTTCTTCCCATGCTATTTTATCATGATTTATGTTCCATTATGATCTATGTCTTATGTACTTCCATGTTTTATGTCGTTGCTCAATATTTTTAATGTTCATGTTTTTTTAAGTTCAAATGTATATTGTATGTTTTATTTTATCCATGCTTACCCTTACTGAGCATTTGAGCTCACCCTTTTTATGTTTTCTTTTCCCCCGGGATTAAAAGAATGATTTTAGGTAAGGAAAAAAATGGGAAGATCTTTATGGGAGATGTTGAAGATCTTTCACCACGATTAGAAGATTATGTTCCAAGTTTCCAAAGACACTAAACTATTATGATCCTTGTGTGTCTGTTTTTGTTATGTACTAAGTATTCCGCAAAAGTAATGTAATGTCTATGTAAGTCAAGCTTCGGGTCTCTACAATTTATTTTTCGATTAAAATGGTACTTTTGATAAATATATACATTATATTAAACTATGGTTTTTATTAATAATATTATAAAAAAATTCTTATAAATGATTATTATATCAGTTCATCATCTATAAATGATTAGGTAATCAGTTTGATAAGAGTTATATTTTTTATACGATAAAACATAAAGTGTATTTTTATGGAATTTATTTTAAAGAATTAATGATTTTTTTTGAAATATTTAATATTTTAATAAAATAATTTTATAACTTTAATTTAACTAATAATAAATGGTTATATAATTTTTATGAAGTCAAATGTAGTTTTGATTAAGGCTTAAAAAATGTTTTTGTCAAAACCTAATAATTTTCTATAAAGGTTGAATTTTATTTTCAAAGTAAAAATTCACATATTTATAAAATTATTTAGATAAAATGATTATTATTTTTGGAATCGGGATGTCAAAATTATCCAATGGTGAATTTCTCATAATTTTCTGAGACAATCAAATTTTTGCGTAAAAATTAAATACCGTATAAATATATAATATGTTTTATGACATAATAATGACACAATAGTGATGTAATAAAATACTATAAAATGGATATTCATACAATTTTTTTACCTTTAAAATAATGTGATTTTATATTTTCTTGATTAATTTTATAATGCCTTAGTGAACCCTCCAAGACTTATAAAATATTTTATCAAATTAAAATGATTTCCTTGAGATTGTGACTCACCTCCACATAATAAAGACTAAAATTTTAATATTTTAGGACCTTTTACTTTTAAAATATTTTATACCACTTATTTTTTGAAGAAAACATGGGGAAAAACCGTGGGATAGTTTTTGGTTTTGAATATTTTAGTGTGTAGGGTTCAAAACCAAAATGATAAAGAATTCCCACACCTTTCCTATATAAACCAACCCAATCTCCCATTACTCTTAACTCAAACCATTTTTATGTAGACCAAAATCTTTCCCATACTCCCTATAGTCCTACCAAGGTTCCCCTAAGCTCCCATGAAGCCACTTCCAAGCCTTTGGGATCACACATCCAAGTAAGGGATCTTCCACCCTCCTCTTCTATCAAGCATTCTTTTAATGTTATGTCTTTTAATTTATTGTATTACTATGTTGGGATATGTTATTAAATACTATAAATACTGACCATTTTATTTATAAATTATTATATCCCCTTTAACTCTCATTTATCCCATTTATGAACCCTTATGTTCACTCATTACCATACCGAATATTCATAAGGAATTCCTTCCTTTCCCATTTTATCCAAGTTTCTTTATATTGTTATACCCTTTTATTTTCAATTAAAAATTTTGGGGTATGATTTCCCACCTCCCCCTTACTTTATTCCTTATTTTTTAATTTTTAGATACCTCTTTCTCTCACATTAATGTCTTCTGCGTACACCTGTTACCATGCCAAAATTTGGTAAGAGATTTCTCTCTTCTTATTTCCATTCAAGAATTTATTCCATAATATGCATCTAAATTACATTTAATATGTTGGTAAATTATGTTCCATGATCCCCTTATGGTCTATTTCATGTATAAATGATGATATTACCCTTTCTCTCTCATCAACCCAACTTATGAATTTTCATATGACGTCGTTATGCGGCCGAAATTTACACCGCGATTTTCCAAGACAAAATCATCATGTAGTGAATACCATATTAATTTCTCTATCTAAGGTGTTAACATTTATGAACATATACTTATATATTGGTACTTACATGTATGTATTCCACATTCCTTAATCATGGAATAACTTATGATGTTGAATGAGTCCATGTTATATGATCTATGTGGCGCACTTATGCATGAAATGAAATGTTTATGAAGGGGGTGCCCGGATAGCACTCTAATGCATTGGGTAATGTTTATTATCATGATACGCCATTTGAAATGAGGGTTTAATCATGATAATTCATGTGCAATGAGAGTTTTCTCATGATAATTCATGTTCAATAAGGTTTTACTCATGCCAATCCATGTACGATGGGCCTTGGCACATGCTAATATCATGTTGTATGTTGTTTCCACATTTCCATGTTATGATAATCATGTTATATCATTCCTTTATGTTCATGTTTCTATTATTCTCCATTGATATAACCATTTCCTAACATGAATTTTATTATTCAGGTTTTTCCTTGTTTACTCTCTTACTAGGATTTATATCTTTCCCTTATCTTATGTATATCCTCAGGTTATCCCATTAAATACTAAGTATGAAGGAATTTTGTGGTCATGTAAGAGAATTTTAAATAAATATGTTTTATTTTATGTATTTATTTTTAATTTAATGTTCCAAATCCCCAAAGACACTATACCACTCGATCTTCTGGGTTGTAATAAGTGCAAGTCTATATATTAAAGCATATTTAAATGTGTGATAAAGAGCATGGTTGTTATATTTTACATGAAATGAAAATATATTATGATGTATCTACTTATATGTGGACAAAAAACTAGAAATGACATTGATTTCCATTTGGATCCATTGATTGAAGATCTAAAATTGATGTGGGATATAATTTTCACATTGTATGATGCTCATAGAAGTGAATAGTTCACAATGAGAGCCATGTTATATGGGATGATAAATGATTTTCCTACCTATGAAAATTTTCCTAGCTATAGAATTAAATACATGTTAGGGTGTATTATTTTTGAAGAAGGTACACACTCAGTTAGTTTGAAACATTACTCAAATATTTTGTTTTTAGGACATCACAAATTTTACCTCAGTTACAAAAATACCAATCCTAGACAATGTAATTTGATGAAAATACAGAACATGGTACAAAACCATATCCAATAATGGTTGATAAAATTTTTGAGAATGTAAAATATATTGACACTATTTTTAATAAATCATTTTTGAAAAACCTTATGAAAATTGTTTAGAAAAAGATATCATTTTTCTTTGAATTATTATACTATAATTGTCTATATGGTAGAAATTTTCTTTATGTTGTGTGATACTATTACTATCACATTATGAAATGCATCATAAAAAAATAAGGCATTAAGTCTTGGTCTTACATGGTTGACATGGGGAAAAGGGAATATTTTTCACCAGTGAAGGATGAAAGATGAAAATTTCTTCAACCAATATCTTAAACTCTATCCAAAAAATATAAAAAATTATTTAACTTCCTTAATAGTTTTAAATTTTCCAGAGGGGTATTCATCAATTATCGATTATTTTGGGTCCATGATTAATTTGAAGTTATATAGTGTAAAATTAAATTTTTTTCATTTTTTGATAAGAGATTTAATTCCTATAGATTTATTTTGTATTCTTCTTAAAAATGTGAGACATACATTAACTAGACATTTCTTCTTTTTTAAATCCATATACAGTAATGTTATTGACCCAGCAAAGTTTTCAATTATGAATAAGGAAATTAATGTCATATTATGTGAATTTGATATGTCATTATCATTTTAATTCATTTATATAATGGTCCACCTAATAGTTCACTTGGTTAGATAGATTCAACTATATAGTCCTATACATTACAGATAGATGTACCCCACTAAATGGTATATGAATATTTTTAAAGGGTGTATTAAAAATCAAATTTTTCTAGAATTTTTTACTATAGAGCGATATATTATAGAAGAAGTTATTTAATTATGTACTAATTACCTATTGGATATTGATAGTATCAGTGTACCAAAATCTTATCACAATGAACTCCTTATAGGTAAAGTGGTTTCGCAAAGAGATGTTGTTACAATTACCATTTTAGAGCAGGAGAAACCTCACCTTGACATTTTACATAATAGTGTAGTGGTTTATCCATATGTTTTATCCCATAAAGTAATGCTAAAAAATTTGATTTCATCAAGGGAGAAAAGATGAATATCAAATACACATAATCAATATTTTATATGATGGTTCTAAGATAATATTTGTAAGTAATTATCTTCAAATATGAATTCAATTGTTGAATGACTTTTATGGATAGCCAAAGGACCAAATGTAAATATATTATCTTATAATGGTTAAGTAATTAATGGTTATACATTCTATATCAAGTAACAAGATTAATGTGTTTTGATGAAAAATAGTGGTGTTACACTTGTGGTGGAAGTGATTCGTATATCTAGTTCCAAGTATATAAATTAAATTTATATCAATATGTCATACTTTGGCATCATAAAACACATATAATAGTTGTATTATACAAAATTTTATGTGCATAATTTATATTGAAAATAGGTAGAAAAATATTGTAGTTAAAGATAATGAATTGGTATTTTTTGAAGGTGGAAAATGGATTATGTATGTTTCCCACTCTTATGTTTTGTGATTTTATCCCCTCATTATTTGAATGATCATCATCACTATTTATTTTGGATGGTAGTTTTAAAGTACCCAAAAACTGATCACAGTATATTTGATCATTGAAACAACTAATCATTTTCATGGGTTTGGTTATGGGATTAATGGAATAATCATGGTTTTATGATGATGATGGATGAACAAGAAGAACATCATGAATTTTTATCTAATGTTTTCCAATGTGGTGGTTCTACATGAAGGTAGTTATTTCCCAAGAGTATTGGTTGGCCAAAATTTGACCACTAGTGATGATTTGGGTTTGTTCAACATCATATCTGAGTTCCTTAGTGGATTTTGTGGTTGGATCATAGGCAACGGAGATTTAAGAAAAGATGAGTGAGAGTTTATAGGTTTCTAGGAAAACCTGAGTTATATGGTGTGTATTTTATATGAACACACTCCATGTAGACCCCATTTTTTGTGGTGGATAGGGTTTCACACAATGATAAATATCACAGAGTGTGTGGTCTAACCACACACTGTGTGATTCGATTTTTATGACCCGACATGTACCCTAGGGGACTATGGGAACAGGAACGACTAGGGACATGGGTACAACCAGAGTACTCAGACATGACTAGGTACATAGACACAACCAGAGTACATGTGCATGGATGATAAATATGGGCATGTACACGTGTAGGTTTGAAATTAGTGGGACACATCGTGTACTCCCTGTACACATTTTGTACTTCTCCCAAAGAAGTTTGAGGCCCTTTTATCTTCATTCTAGATGAATATTAATAGGTTAAATTCCCTTGGTTAATATTTATTAGGGTATAGTGAGTTATATTACATTGACCACACGATGATTGATACCTTCTACAGATTAGTCTTGGAGAGAGTCAAGTATCTCTCTATGTGTACTGAGGTGTGATCCTCTATCATTCCTCACTAGGTTGGGTCTGGAATCCCATTACAAACTTTTAGTTTGTTTGATCCTCATCCTAGTGGATTAATCTAGGTAGATTTAGGTATCCCCCCTAGGACCTAGTTGTGATCCCTTATCTATGTATCAACATCTTCTAAGCTCCAGCATGTGCTTCTTCATGGAAAGGCATGAAATTAATGACCCCTCACATGAGTGTCATTAATATTAGCAAGACCCTATGAGTGAGTTCTCTTGAATAAAAATTATCTTAAATCTTTAGAAGGAATCATAGGGTAGCAATATGGTTGGGAAATTACTTTGAGAATTCGTGTCTATATTGAGTATATTTGGTTTATTATTACTGTTGTCTCATTTTTTGATTAGCATAACTTTGTGATGATGAGATGACTACTCTATTTGGTGATCTTCACTTGGTGATTTTGGAGTGTCCTACTAGGTATGATATACTCACCCCTATATGGTATTTTCCCACACATGTCATATCTTATATATACGTCAAGACTTACAATGGAGCCCTAGGTGGACAAGGAGCGGGTGAACCATAGTATAGCTAGACGGACAATAGTTGGTTACATGATTTGTATTTGACAGTAGAACCCTCATAATTAGCAGGTTGGACCCTTTCACATTTTTCATGGGAATTTATTTGGCCCTTTTTCTTTCCCAAACTTGTGTTGTACTTAGATGTGAGAGTTAATTATATGCTTGCATCTTAGTATTGGTTATATATTTCCTTTCGTCTTTATATTGGTTCTTGGAGAAGTGTTTGTGTGTGTTTGTGTGTGTTTCTGTACATGTGTTTTATGCTAAGGTCTCTCATGTGTGTATTATGCCTACTTTGAGCTAGTCGGCAACCCCTGGCCTATTGGAGGTGGGCTTGGAGTGTCACACTCGGCCTATCATTGGCCATAACGGCCTTGGTCGTAACACCCTAAGATTTTATGAGATAGATTCTTTTTAATTTCTTTGATGCCTTATGTTTTAAAATACACCAAGATTAGTTTGTACTATACTCAACATCATATTATCTTGAGGTATATGAAACACTATGCTTGTCTTGTGTTATACAAATTTTCAAGTCCTTTTGTGATAATTCATTTCATGCAAGACTGAGTATAAGTGAACAACTAAATATTATTATGTTACCTTATAACCTAGCTATTAAAATGGTGGGAATGAACAGTATTAATTGATTTATGAAAATATTGTTTATACATACATTTAATAAATTATTTTGTAAACAATTATTTATAAATGAAAATTAAACCCTTTTTAATTAAAAGGAAATGTTTTTTATTAAAAACTATTTAAATGAAAATAAGTGAGTTTATAAAATAATAAAATAAATATTTATGGATTTAATTAGTGAAATATAAATGTAATATATTCAATTTAATGTTTAAAATTCATCATTTATGTTTTCTAGACATTATATAAGAACAAATTCAATTTTACGGATAAAATGAATGTTTTTCAAAAACTACAATTTTACTGCCTTTTGATGGAGAACCCATTTTAAATATAGTTTCTTAAACTTTTATAAGTTCTTTTTGAAAAAATAAACTTCTTATTTGGAATCAAGACATAAAAATTTACTTTGGTTTATTTTTTTTTCTAAAAATATTCATTTTTTAATGAATAGTGAAAAATACTGCATTTTAATTTAAAACTGCTTTTTCATCTGATTTATTTATACAAAAATGTTATCCTTTTAAATAGTTTTAAAGTATAATTATATTATCTTTTTATAATTTAATCAAATTTTGTTCATTTGAAGTAATTTTTCATTTAAATTATATATAAACACACATCAATCTTTTGATGGTTTTCACTTTTTTTAAAACTCATTTTCTCGCTTTGAGAATGGGAATTAATTTTAAATTAATTATTGAAAATTATGTGTTTTGAATTTTGAAAAATGGATTTCATATTTTTAATCAATGGCTAAAAATTGTGTTAATAGTTTACTTTTTTTTGATATTATGAATAGTAACTACAGTAATTTTTATTTACCAAAGTTAAAGGTAAATCAGGTAAATTTTGGTAACAAAAAATATGATAACGATAATAAAATTATCCTAAAACCAACCAAAATAATATTGAATGAATTAAAGTGGACTAATGTCACCTAAGGTTAAGAATTTATTCATTTAATGTTATTTTTTCCATGAAAGTGATGTAATTATAATTAAAACAAAAGAAAGTGACAACATGTCACTCTCTTATCTCTTAAAAGTATAATAATTTTAATGTACTAATAAAATTGATAAAACTTAGAAAATAAATAGTATAAATGAGGCTAATCAAATTATCTAAATCATTATAATTTATTTATAATTTTTATATATTAAATAATAACCATAAATAATGACACAACAGTGATACAGTTTTTATTTTATTAAGAGAAATATCAAATAAATGATATTATAAATGGTAAAATAAATATTATTTGAAATAATTTATGTCATACACTATTTTTATAGAATAATATGACATGTTATAATACTATTAAATTCTTTATTTATAATTTATATCTCTTTTTGGATTTTATTTAAATTCAATAACATGAATAGTGAAAAAATTGACACTATTGATATTTTATTAAAATAATATTTTATTAAATTATTTAAAAATTATAAAAATATTTTAAAATTAAAAAGTTAATTTCATAAGGTAAAAATTTTAATTAATTTTCCATTTATTTTAAATTTACCCTAAATAAGTAAAATTAATAGCCTCTGAATAATTAAAATGTTGTTACCTCAATTAAAATTAAAAGAGAGTAATTAAGGGTAAACTGAAAAGATAAGGTTTAAAATAAAATAAATACATTTCTAAAAATTATTATATGAGATTACTTATAACCATTATCATATTATATTATAAATATATTGCTTTGTAGCAACTATAATTCGAAAATAAATTTATAATAAAATAATATTTCAAGACTTTCCTAATGTGCCCCTCCTCCCTCTTATAAATGGCCACCACATATACCCAATTACTTACACTTATCAATCCCCTTGGATCATCCAAATTATACTATAATAATATCCCATAAATCCCTCCCTTCCTCCTATACTCCACACTTTGGGAACAAAGCCATCCTAAGGAGACCTTTTGCATAAATCAAAAGAAGATACTCAAAAAAGGTAATTGTTTTATCACCTCTTTCAGAATTATTTTCTTCTTATACTTCCTATTATTATGTTGTTTAAATAATAAAGTACTAAATAAAATAAATTATATATGATGATATGTTATAATAATTATGGGATAACCTTATAACTTCTTTTTTTCATCCTATGAACAACGATATCACTATGTGTGCGTACGTATGGCTTATCATCTCCATGTTGTGGTGTAATTTGTTATTCAACAGTACTTAATTTGGATCGGTATAACAATGAGTATAATGGATTTAAATAATGAATATAACATAATAATTATTCTTTATAATTAATATACCATCCAATCCCATACCATTTAATCATTAACTGAATGATATCGTCGCTCGTGCGTATGTACGGCCTATCGTCTCCACAATGTGAAGTGATTCATTATACATAATATTCATTAAACCACAATTTTATAAATTAATGGAATTAATAAATATGATATATATTATACAAATATCATTATGTAAATGATATAACTATAACCAAAGAATTGGAAAATGAACTTATCCAACAAGCCTTGCATAAGAACATAAAGCAGTTAATATCTGAATAATGAGTGACAATGAAATGTTACTAACAAACATATGATAATATGATAATACATGATATCATAAAAATGACTATGATTATGGAATAAGTCAATAAAATTATTTAAATCATTATACAGGAGGTTCAAATATATACAAAGGATATCAGACCTAAGGTAAGGGATAATTTTTTTAATCTCATTATTATCTGAGATTTTTTATATGTAAGAATTGAATTTGGTATATTTATCATCCACATCCATGTTTCCTAAATATAAAATATTATTTCAATTATTATACAATTTTATAAAGTCAAATTTACCCATTTATTAATTTTTATTAAACGGTATGGAAGGAATCTTTCTTTCGTTTTCCATATGAGGTACTTTTTGACTTTTTCGGCAAAAATATAAGGATGATGTTTTTAACTTATACAGCATGATCATATTTTTACATATTCATAATTACTTTTTGTCACAAACCAGCCCGAGTCGACCCTAAACCGGTCACCCGAGCCGGTCCGCAGCAAGCCCCGAGGGGCGTTCCCGATCCCCCCAGGATGGAAACTAGTGTCGGGCATCAAGTTTTAATCATTGGGAACGATTTAGCCCAAACAAACCAAGATCTGTAAAAGAAAAACAAACAAAAAAACAGGCAACACTAACAACGGAAAAAAACTACACAACAACCATACCTCCATGTGACCTCGCGGTCACCACCCAACTAAACACCAGCATCGCTCCATCACTGAGTGACTCAAACCAGGAAAACCTGAACACAAGGAACCTGCAAATGAAATGGTAAAATATAGGCATGAGCATAAAAAATTCTCAGTAGGTGAGCCCAACAATAAAATCCCAAAGCACTGCCAGTAAATAAAGAATCTATAAATTCCAGGTTTGAAATACAAAGTATAAAAGTAAAATTTCATAATGTTTCACTTGAAGATCAAAACATGATACATTACCCTTATTCTTTTTCAAAAGTTGAATTCCTTTCTTTGGTGCGAAATTCATTCTAAAAGGGAAAGAAGTGTTACACTTTCAAATTTTACACAAAGAGAATAACACATTTTCATCTGAAACCCATTTTCACAAAGTATAACAGTATAAGCTGTAAAGAACAACTAAAAGTAAACAAGCAGGAAAAAAAAGACAAGTAACCATGGGTGATCCTAAACATCCCTAGAAAACCCCTGGACGTACTCGGGTTCAGACTACCTACCGGCATGGTACTCCACAGTCAATAACCAACTGGCCGCCCTAACATCCAACCAGTGGCACGCCCCACAAGGCCTTACCTACCAAGGGGGGACCAACCCATCTAATTGGGGTTATCCAGCAACCATCACTCGATTCTCTAAAAGACGCCCAGGAACCCACTATGGTTTTAATAATACTGTGTAAGTGGGAGGCCCTCGCACACGTGACTCACCTCACCGCACTTGCCAACCCCTTACGCGGACACCGCTACACGACAACCCTCAAAGGGAAGTCCCCCTGTAGAGATGCCTCCTAAGTATGTATATATATATATATATATAATCACTTCACATTCCATAAAGTGCCAACCGGGCCTCAGAAACCATGTAATAGCAAAACATTTCCAACAGACGCAACACCCGCCATCACGTTGAAAACCTGTACACACTTAGAACCTCATTTAAGAAACTCAAAACAACATTTTAGAACTGAAACACATTAGTGTCACAAGTAAAACCATTTTCCAATATCCTAATGCATGCCACTTTTATCAAGAGCCAAATGGGCCTTTAATCATTTTTTTGAAGGAACATTATTTCTGAAATGAAATCCAAAATTTTTATTCACGCGTCAAAGGAAAACATCTTTCAACAACAAATAATCCACACTTGAAGTTTCCAAAAACAAGTTTAAAGGAAAAACGAGCATTTTCTCTATTCAAGGTTTAAAGAGAACACAATTTTCCATAAACAATACACCTGCCATTTTACACACACCAAAACCATTTTCAATCACACTTCAACATGTCTTGCACACTTCAAAGAGAACTCATTTAGCCATATCACTAGAAAACCACTCAATTATGTCCAAGAAAAATGCTTCCAGTGCAATGCAAGAATTAAACAGATTTCATTTTCAACAGGTCACCGCACTAAGAATAACTATTTAATACTACTTTAAATTTACTGAAATTCAATAAAAAGAAAAGGAATAAATAAATTCTAAAGTTAAAGGCAAGTTCAGTGGGAGAAAACCTACCTCGACTTGCAGTCCAAACATGACGACGTGACCCGCTTCACGCTTGCGCACAAAAACCTGCAAGCCGACGACTCGGTGCGGACCAACGCAAAACATAAAAATAACCAGGGACTCAGAAACACAATAAATTATTGACCTAAAATTATACAAAAAAATAAACAACGCAAAACTCACCTCGGTGCAGAGGTATTCTCAACTAGAAGGGTCTGAGCAGGGTTCACCGGGGCTACGGGACCCGCAACGGGAGGCAGGGACAACACCGGGAAGGCGCGGGCTGTCTGGAATGACGCCAGCAGGCCGTGCGCTGGCCGAAACAGCATTGACAGGGCGCGTTCAAGCTGAGACGACGTCGTAAGGGCGCGGAAAGTCTGAGACGACGCCGATAGGGGCGGCGCGGCACTGGAAGGGGCGGCGCCGGAAAGTGCAGCGCTGGCAAGGGCGGCGGCCGGCGGCCGAGATCCAGCGGGAGGCACGGCGGAGCACCGCTACAGGCAGGAAGCGGAGGAAGTTGGCTGGGATCTGGCGGGAGGGCAGCGGCGCGGGGCGGCGTTGCGCGATGGAGGGAGCAGGCCGGGAGGGTGCCCGTGGGACCGGCGGCGGTGCAGCGTCAGGGAGGCGACAGGGAGGGCGCGGGGTGGAGACGCCGGAGAAGAGGGGGGGGGCAGTCAGGAGCGGGGTCGGCGCGGCAAGTCGCGGGCGCCGGTGGTCGCACGAGGCCAGGGGGGAGCGGTGGAGGGCGCTGGACAGATCAAGAGCCGTACGGGTGGGTGCGGCGAGGCGGAGGGCCGGCGAGGCGGAGCGGGGTGCGGCGGAGCCGGGGGGTGCTGGCGCGGGGAAGCGACAGAGGGCGCCGGGGCTGGGCGATGGGGAAGGGAAGCAGGAGGGGGGGCGTGCGGCGTAAGAGGGAAAGAGGGGGGGGCTCGATGCTAGGGTTAGAGTTGGGTTTTTTTCATAATAATAATATTATTACATTAATAATAATCACATTAATAATTATAATAATAATAATAACAGAAATATTATAGTAATAATAACAATTATAATAATAATAATAATAATAATACCAATAATAATAATAATAATAATTCAAATAAAAATTATAATAGTAATGATAATAAAAATATAAATAATAATAAAAGTTATAATTCTAATAATAATATAATGATAATAATAATAAAAATAATAATAATAATAATATTGAGCAATTTCATGACACCTGGGCGAATTGTGTGGCTACCGCCAACAGTGCGGTGGCCGCGTACGGTTCTGAAACCAACTAAAAACATTAAATGTCAACAATTTTAAAATAGGACTCAACCCAAACAATGGCGCGAGAACCCGAAACTAAGATATAATAAATTGAAAATTAATTCAAAAAGTCGGGATGCGACAATTCTCCCCACCACAGACACTTTCTGCCCCTAGAAAGTCAGCCGGCCGAGAAAAAAAACAACACAAGAGTCCATGCCTGACTGAGACCAAAAGAAACCACAATATAAGAGAATGGAAGAACACGAGAGGGTTCTCCCCACCACAAGAACTCAACTAGTGTGGAAATTCAACACCCAAACATACCATCCTGGGAAGGGGGGCGACACGGGAACTCCCAACAAAACCTCCACTAAAACTTGGAACTCTCGACATAGACCAAAAACCCCGAACAATAGAGAGAGACCTCCCTGAAGAACTTAACCCACGAAGTAAACACGAGCATTACCGAAAACGTCAGTCCTTCCATAGGCACTTACATCTCCAAATGAACACAGTGAAACTAAGGTTAACCCACACAAGGTTCAAACACACTTTTAGGAAAAACGCACGATCCAGAACACCATAATCAGACAAATGAGACTGTTTGGATTACAAACGAACACATTCATCCCAACCCCATGATGAAATAATGAACCTACAACAACGCCAAAACTTTAACAGTGGAAGGAAGAGAACGGAAGGAATTTAAATGTTTTGCTACCAACACAGAACACAAAATCCGAACTAAGGCGTCACAACCCCGACAACTCCTGACTATGCACAAGATTAACCCCAAGACATGTGGTTGGGGATCTGATGGTTGAAGCATCTCCTGACTCACAGTCAGGAACTGGAATCTTCTGGTCACAGCGTCTCCCTTAGGCGACGCTTCCTGCAAACCTTCTCTAGGTAACCCAGACACCAACAACGATGGCATGTCATTGAAGGGGTGTGACATGACGGCCTTGTATACCCTAAACAGCCATACTGATGGTACACCATTAGACGGTCTGACGAACTGAAAAACAGAGCCACTATAGAGGACTCTTTGGAAACAGATCCATCTGACACACTCTGCTCGTCATATGGGATACCTACACGAGCAATTGGATACGGTGGATTTCCAACCATTTGTTCTCTGGAGACTAACTCAGCTAAAAACACCTTATGCACCAACTTCTCAAAAGTGATGCCCGAAAAAGGGAGGGATCTCTCCTTGATCTCTGGAAGAAGACACCCGTTAAAGAGAGGAGTTTTCATCAGATCCTGCGATTCTATCTATGGAAAAGAGATACAAGATAGTTGAAATTGTCAACACTTGCTTTCACATCTGTTGGCCATGTCGAGCACACATGAGCTCTTCCAACTTCTTCATATTCCTCTCTTTAAGTATAAACCTTTAGAAGAAAACGACTTTAAATAAATCCCACATCATCCCAGCTTGTAGTGATGGCAGGGTGAAAAACTCTCACTCGTCCAAAGCTGGACCCTCGGACAAACTCAAAACACCACGCACTCAAACAGCGTTGGGAGTTCCCAATACCCTGAGGACATGCTCGACCCCTTCAATCCATTGCACTATCTCTAACAGGCTCCAATCACCATGAAGGACAGACAATGTTCGAGAAAGACCAAAAACTGGGCATGACTCATCAAAATTCTAGGGACCTTTCTGGGCGGCATTTCTGAACAACATATACAACACTAAGTCGAAACCGATATCAATCTAAGAAACATCAATAAAGCATCATCATCCAAAACAACCAGCTCAAAACAAACCAAACAACCACAAACACAACCCAGAGTTTCCTGTTCAGAATTTCTGTTTCATTTTAGATTCCAAAACCACTCTTTTATATATATATATATATATATATATATTTCAAACCCGCTTTCTTTTAAAACCAATTTCCAAACACCAATCCACTTTCAAATAAAAATCACTTTCCAAAACCATTTCCCCAATTTAAAGACCAATTTAGAAAACAAGGCCAAGCCTTTAATTTCAAATAAACACTCAGGTAATCTCATGACCTGTTGCACATGTCGTTGTCCACATTCCATTCATACGAGCATCAACACACACTTCTCATGCATTGTCACACATGTGAAAACGTTCACAAAGAGGACCTGAGCTTTCTCCCCAAACCATTCTCGACCAAATCCAATCAAACAATAGATTTCCAAATCAAAAGCTTCCAATTTTTTTAAAACCCATTTCATACATTTAAAGTCATTTAAAAGAAATCAGTATCATTTTCAAAACCCCTTTTTCATTTCCAACAACGCACTTACACCAACCAGAATGAAAACAACACTCAAATTGCATCAAACACCAGAGTGAGGGACTAATAGTCACGCCTAACCAAGCGACATGGTAGTGGGTCATGTCCCAAGTAAGTGTCGACCACTAGGAGGAATTCAAACTGTGTACCCGGACTCCACATGGGTCACTAATCCATGTGAAATCATGATAGAACATCGTCTTGTCTCTGTTGTCATCCCTCAATTCAAAACAAACCAGAAAAAGACAAAGAAATAATTCCCAGACTACCACTGGCGACTCGAGGTGCGGAATGGGCAAGGGTTTAGGACGTCCTTCCCGTACCTACCTCTCGAGTCCTGATATTCCTAATCTCCACCTACCGGACAACCCAAATAACAAGAACCTCCTCTGATACCATTTTGTCACGAACCAGCCCGAGTCTACCCTGAACCGGTCACCTGAGCCGGTCTGCGGCAAGTCCCGAGAGGCGTTCCTGATCCCCCTGGGATGGAAACTAGTGTCGGGCATCAAGTTTTAATCATTGGGAATGATTTAGCCCAAACAAACGAGGATATATAAAATAAAAACAAACAAAAAAATAGACAACACTAACAACAGAAAAAAAAACTACACAACAATCATACCTCCACGTGACCTCATGGTCACCACCCAACTAAACACCAGCGTCACTCCATCACTGAGCGACTCAAACCAAGAAAACCTGAACATAAGGAACCTGTAACTAAAATGGTAAAATATAGGCGTGAGCACAAAAAAGTACTCAGTAGGTGATCCCAACAACAAAATCCCAAAGCACTTCCAGTAAATAAAGAATCTATAAATTCCAGGTTTGAACTACAAAGTATAAAAGTAAGCTTTCATAATGTTTCACTTGAATATCAAAACACAAGACATTACCCTTATTCTTTTTCAAAAGTTTAATTCATTTATTTGGTGCCAAATTCATTCTAAAAGTGAAATAAGTGTTACATTTTCAAATTTTACACAAAAAGAATAACACATTTTCATGTGAAAACCATTTTCACAAAGTATAACAGTATAAGCTGTAAAGAACAACTGAAAGTAAACAGGCAGGAAAAAAAAGACAAGTAACCATGGGTGATCCTAAACATCCCTAGAAAATCCCTGGACGTACTCGGGTTCAGACTACCTACCGGCATGGTACTCCATAGTCAATAACCAACTGGCCGCCCTAACAGCCAACCAGTGGCAAGCCCCACAAGGCCTTACCTACCAAGGGGGGACCAACCCGTCTAATCGGGCTTAGCCAGCAACCATAACTCTATTCTCTAAAAGACGCCTAGGAACCCACGTTGGTTTTAATAATACTGTGTAAGTGGGAGGCCCTCGCACGTGTGACTCACCTCACCGCACTTTCCAACACCTTACATGGACACCGCTACACGACAACCCTCAAAGGGAAGTCCCCCTATAGAGATGCCTCCTAAGTATGTATATATATATATATATAATCACTTCACATTCCATAAAGTGCCAACCGAGCCTCAGAAACCATGTAATAGCAAAACATTTCCAACAGACGCAACACCCGCCATCACGTTGAAAACTAGTACACACATAGAACCTCATTTAAGAAACTCAAAACAGCATTTTAGAACTAAAACACATTGGTGTCACAAGTAAAACCATTTTCCAATATCCTAATGCATGCCACTTTTATCAAGATCCAAACGGGCCTTTAATCATTTTTTTGAAGGAACGTTGTTTCTAAAATGAAATCCAAAATTTTTATTCACGCGTCAAACGAAAACATTTTTCAACAACAAATGATCCACACTTGAAGTTTCCAAAAACTAGTTTAAAGGAAAAAAACAAGCATTTTCTCTATTCAAGGTTTTAAGAGAACACAATTATCCATAAACAATACACCTTCCATTTTACACACACCAAAACCATTTTCAATGACACTTCAACATGTCTTGCACACTTCAAAAAGAACTCATTTAGCCATATCACCAGAAAACCACTCAATTAAGTCCAAGAAAAATGCTTCCAGTGCAATGAAAGAATTAAACAGATTTCATTTTTAGCAGGTCACCACACTAAGCATAACTATTTAATACTACTTTAAATTTACTGAAATTCAATAAAAAGACAAGGAATAAATAAATTCTAAAGTTAAAGGCAAGTGCAGTGGGAGAAAACCTACCTCGACTTGTAGTCCAAACATGATGACGTGACCCGCTTCACGCTTGCGCACAAAAACCTGCAAGCCGACGACTCGGCGCGGACCAATGAAAAACATAAAAATAACCACGGGCTCAGAAACACAATAAAGTATTGACCTAAATTTATACAAACAAATAAACAACGCAAACCTCACCTCTGCGCGGAGGTATTCTCAACCAGAAGGGTCTGAGCGGGGTTCACCGGGGCTACGGGACCCGCAACGGGAGGTCGAGACAACACCGGAAAGGTGTGGGCTGGCCGGAACGACGCCGGCAGGCCGCGCATTGGCCGGAACAGCATCGACAGGGCGCACGCAATCCGAGAAGACATCGGCAGGGCGTGGAAAGTCCGGGACGACGCCGGTAGGGGCGGCGCGGCACCGGCAGGGGCGGAGCCGGAAATCGCAGCACCGGCAAGGGCGGCGGGCGGCGACCATGATCCAACGGGAGGCGCGGCGAAGCACCGCTGTAGGCGAGAAGTGGAGGCAGCTGGCTGGGATCCGGTGGGAGGGCAGCGGCGCGGGGCGGCGTTGCGCGACGGAGGGAGAAGGCCGGGAGGGCGTCTGCGGGACTGGCGGCGGTGCGGCGTCGGGGAGGCGACAGGGAGGGCGTGGGGTGGAGACGCCGAAGAAGAGGGGGCAGCGGTCGGGAGCGGGGTCGGCACGGAGAGTCGCGGGGGCCAGTGGTCACGCGAGGCCAGGGGGGCGGTGGAGGGCACCGGGCAGAGCAGGAGCCGGACGGGGGGGTTCGGCGAGGCGGAGGGCTGGTGAGGCGGAGCGGGGTGCGGCGGAGCCGGGGGGTGCTGGAACGAGGAAGCGATGGAGGGCACCGGGGCTGGGCGACGGGGAAGGGAAGCAAGAGGGGGGGCGTGCGGCGCAAGAGGGAAAGAGAGGGGGGCTCGACGCTAGGGTTAGAGTTGGGTTTTTTTTCATAATAATAATATTATTACATTAATAATAATCACATTAATAATAATAATAATAATAAAATAAATATTATAATAACAATAACAATAATAATAATAATAATAATACCAACAATAATAATAATAATAATAATTCAAATAACAATTATAATAGTAATGATAATAAAAATATAAATAATAATAATAATAAAAGTTATAATTATAATAATAAAATAATGATAATAATAATAAAAATAAAACAAATAATAATAATAATAATAATAATAATATTAAGCAATTGCACGACACCTGGGAGAATTGTGTGGCTACCACCAATAGTGCGGTGGCCGCGTGCAGTTCCGAAACCAACTAAAAACATTAAACGTCAACAATTTTAAAACAGGAATCAACCCAAACCATGGCGCGAGAACCCAAAACTAAGATATAATAAATTTGAAATTAATTCAAAAATTCGGGATGCGACACTTATTACCATGAATCTTCCTTTATAATATATCATGTGAAGTTTCAGTTAAATTCTTTTCTTTTAAAATTCCATGGAATTTTGAGAAAAGAAATCATTTTTGAAGAAGAAAGGATATTTTCTTCAAGAATTAATTTCAAGTGTTTTATTAAAAATTATTTTATATCTAAGATGGCATTCTCTAAATTGGGTTATATTTACCTACCCATTATTACTATGATTTTACTGAGGTTATGATGGAATTAAATTTATGAAATTCATTTGTTTTATATAGATTATGATGTAATTATGTTTAAGAAACCCATTTTATTCCTTGGGTTATGCTATGATGAATGATTTATGTTTTTTGGAACACATATGTATGGTTTTCATTATGTGATGGGTAGGACCTATATCTCCCTTCAATTCATTGGGTAAAGATTTATATCTCATGATATGGACATGGTTGAAACGAAAAGTAAATATGGTTCAATAATAAAGGGTTGAAATGGAAAATAAATCTGGTTCAATAATACTGGGCTGGAATAAGGAGTAAACTCGGTTCAGTAATGGACTTTTTCCTCTATGATAGTCTTGGAAATGAGCCTTGAATAATATCCAAATGATTTTATATGCTTATGTGTTTTCCAAAATTCCATGTTTTATGTCAATGCTATTTTTTCATGGTTATTGTTCCTTTATGAATTATGTCTTACGTACTGACAATATTTATTTTATGACTCGAGATTTTGATATTAAAAATATATGATCATGTTTTTACATTCTTCTATTTATGTTTTGTTTGATATTCTACATGTTTACACTTACTAATCATTTGATCTTACCCTTTTTATATTTTATTTTCCCCAGGATATAAACAAGGGTTTTATGTAGGAAAACTAAAGGTAAAGATCTTTGTGGGAGATGTTGAGGATCTTTCACCAAGCTAGAAGAATGTGTTACATGTTTCCAAAGACACTAAACTAATATGGTATTTGGGAATATATTTGTGTAATGTATTAAATATTCCACAAAATAAATGTAATGTATATCTACATCAATCTTGGGTTGTTGGAGTTTCTATCGGAGGGAAGGTTCAGTTAACCTTTGGAAACTAGGATGAAAAGTGAGATCCCTAGATATATTTCTAATGATTTTTCTAGGGATGTACCTACGGATAAGTATAACTATAGGTTACTATCCTAGAATTATGGTAACGATCATGAATAACATAAGACTAAACCTAAGATGTTAGAGATTGAAAGTACTCCCCCTTGATTATATTGCTTCCCTAGAATGATTTATTTCTTTTGCACTAATCTTTTTGGGTTTTAGAAAATGGATGGAAATAGGAGGATTCATGTTAATAGAGAATATGATGGACAATGGAATGATATTATTCATGAGAAACTAAATGAAATGAGATTTGTAATGTGAAACATAGTTATTAATCCTAATCATCAATCTCATAATATGATCAATAATCTCAACTTTGGTGAGTTTTCTGAACCATCTAATAAGAGAAATATGGAGTTTCATAATGATCATAGAGGAAAGAAAGTTCAATTTTCCTCATGTAAATCATGTGGTAATAAGAATCAAGGATAAGGTTTCAAAGGAAATTGAAGATACTTTGGGTGTGGAAAATAAGGACACAAATCTAGAAATTGAAAAGGAAAAGGTTCAGTTAACACAATGGACAAGGATAATGGTATTTATAATACATCAACGACAGTTAAATGTTTTAAATGTGGAATGTATGAGAATTATGAAAATCGATGCCCTGTGAGAAAATCTCATGAAGAGAACCAGCATGGTCGTATGGGTAGTATTTATGTTTCTGATGATGAAGAAAATACAAATGATATATTAGATGAAAGAAGTGTTAAGGAATAAAATGATGAAGCTCAGTCAATGTTTTAAGAAGATAGTGGAATGATTACATGTTTATCAGGAATAATGTTGTATAAGTAATTTTATGGTACTGTGGAATAAAAAACATCTAAGGATTTTTACACAATTGTTTTTCCATAGTTATTTGAAAGTATATTTTGAATGATACCAGTAACCATGAAAATTTATTCAAATGTTTTTTGGAAAATGCATGATATGTGCATAATGATAAGATAAGGAGATAATGATATGTTTGATAGTATTAATTACCTCAAGACTGATATAAAGAAAAAGTGATATCATGGTTTGAGTATATAGAATTTTTATGATTTTTGGTATGTTGAAAGAGTTTATTTTTAACAACATGCATTTTTTCACTAAGGTTCTTAGGTAATTCAAGTTATTTCCATGTTTCAAAGAAAATATATGATTAAGGTATTCACATGTTTGGAATGTGACAACCAATAACTTCCTAATGAGATATGGGAGATAAATCCTAAGCCAATTTAGTTCACCTCTTTCTAAAGTTTAAGATTTTTTTTTTAAAAATTGTAATGTTATCCATTTATGGATAGTATAAGTTATAATTAGGTTGAATTTTTTTTATTAATGTACTATCTCACTATAGGTGGACTTATTCATATGTGATAACTTGTGAATACAGTATTGTTGAGATAGATAGAATGTCCTATCATTCTATTTATGGATCGGATAATCTACTAACACTACAGGAATGAAAATTTTCATTTATTTGAATAAGAGATGAAGTGTAAATTGTTCAAGGTGTGACTAATATTGAGATTTTACCAAAATAAAGTATGTATTTCTTCTCATAAAAAATTCTTCAGCTTTAGGAAAAGAACCATGAAACTAAAAATGTTATCCTAGTACCTTTTTATTCGATGAATCAGATGGTATCTTAAATCATTGAAAATTTATGGATTCCTAGTTATTAACTTTCTCCAAACCTTGTTCTCTATCACTATCCATCATAACTTGATTCTTAGATTTTTCTTCCATATCCATGCTTTCACTTCCCACCTATGTTCTCCTATGTATAAACCCAGTGATGACTTGCTGTGGGTAACCGTTATGTTTCTAAATTTACTTTTTCAAATGAAGTTTTGGTATTCCTTTTTACTATGTGGGTTTCTATGAAATAAACTTTCAGGTAGTAAAACTTTACAACCCCGATGAATTTTGAGGGTGAAATTAAATTTAAGTGGGGGTAGAATATAACACCCCAAGATTTTATAAGATAGATTCTTTTTAATTTATTTGATGTCTTATGTTATGTGTTACACCAAGATTGGTTTGCGTTATATGCAACACTGTATTATCTTCAGGTTTACGCAACACTATTCTTGTCTTATGTTACACAAAATTTCAATTTCTTTTAATATAATTAATTTCATGCAAGACTGAGTATAAGTGAACAACTAGATATTATTATGTTTCCTTATAACCTAGCTGTTAAAATGGTGGGAATGAACAGTATTAATTGATTTATGAAAATATTATTTATTCAGGAATTTAATTAATTATTTTGTGAATAATTATTTATAAATGAAAATAAAACCCTTTTTAATTAAAAGGAAATGTTTTTTTCTGAAGAACTATTTAAATGAAAATTAGTGAGTTTATAAAATAATAAAATCACTATTTATGGATTTTATTAATGAAATATATATTTAACATATTCAGTTTAAAATTTAAAATTTGTATTATATGTTTTCAAGATATGATATAAGAATAAATTCAATTTTACAGATAAAATGAGTGTTTTTCAAAAAATGTAGTTTTAGCGCCTTTTGATGGAGAACCCATATTAAATCTATTTTTTTACACTTTTATAAGTTCATTTTGGAAAAATAAACTTCTTATTTGGAATTAGTTCATAAAAATTTACTTTGGTTGAATTTTTTCTATTTTTATGATAATATTCATTTTTAATGAATAGTAAAAATACTACATTTTAATTTAAAACTACTTTTTCATCTGATTTATTTATATAGAAATGTTATCCTTTTAATTGGTTTTAAAGTATAACTACTTTATGTTTTTATCATTTAATCCAATATTTTTTATTGGAAGTAATTTCATGTTGAAATTAGATATAAACGCACATTAATCTTTTGGTGGTTTTTACTTTTAAAAAAAACTTGTTTTCTCGCTTTGACAATGGGAATTAATTTTAAATTAATTACTGAAACTTTTGTGTTTTAAATTTTGAAAAAATAGATTCTGTATTTTTAATCATTGAGTCCAAATTATTTTAATAAGTTACTTTTTTTATGTTATGAATAGTAACTACAATAATTTTTATTCACTAAAGTTAAAGGTAAATTAAGTAAATTAGGGTAACAAACAATATGATAAAGATAAAAAAGTTACCCAAACACCTTACAGAATCCTATTGGATGAATTAAAGTCTACCATCACCTAAGGGTATGAATTGATTCATTTAATAAACTTTTTTCCATGAAAGTGATGTAATTATAATTAAAACAATAGAAAGTGACAATATGTCACTCTCTTATATCTTAAAAGTATAATAATTTTTATATAGTGATAAAATTGATAAAAATTTAAATATAAATAGTCTCCAGAAATATAATTAAATTATCTAAATTATGTGAATTTATTTAGAATTTTTATATATTAAATAATTTCCATAAATATTGACACAATAGTGATATAATAATTAATTTATTTAGAGAAATATCAAATAAATGATATTTTAAATGGTAAAATAAATATTATTTGAAATAATTTATGTCATAGAAAATTTTTATAGGTGAATATTAAATGTTATAAGACTGTTAAATTCTTTGGTTTGATTTTATAACTCTTTTTGGATTTTATTTAAATTCAATGAAATGAATAGTGTAAAAATTGACATTATTGATATTTTATTAAATTAATATTTTATTAAATTATTTAAAAATCATAAAACTATTTTAAAATTAAAAAGTGGATTTGGTAAGGTCCAAAAGTTAATTAATTATCTAATTATGGTAAATTAACCCCCTATAAGTAAACTTAATAGCCTCTGAATAATTAAAATGTTGTTACCACAATTTAAATTAAAAGAGAGTAATTAAGGGTAAACTGAAAAGATAAGGTTTAAAATAAAATAAATACATGTGTAAAAATTATTTTATGATATTATTTTAAAATATAATCATCTTAAACTCTAAATATATCACTTTTGAACTATTATAATTTGAAAATGAATTTATAATAAAATAATATTTCAAGACTTTCCTAAAGTGCCCCTCCTCCCCATTGTAAAAGGACACCACATCTACCCACTTACTCACACCTCTCAACCCCATTGGCTCATCCAATTTATGCTAAAATAATCTCCCAAAATCCCTCCCTTTCTCCTAGATTCCACTATTTAGATATAAATCTATCCTAAGGATACCTTTTATGTAAATCAAAAGGAGATACTCGAAAAAAGAGGTAATTGTTTTATCACCTCTTTCCAAATTCTTTTCTTATTATACTTCTTATTCTTGTGTTGTTTCCATACTAAAGTAATAAATCAAGTATCTTCTACATTTGGATATGTTTTTATAATTATGGTAAACCTTATACAATGTTTTATCTATCCTACAAATAACAATATCACCATACGTGCGTACGTACGGCTTACCGTCTCCACGTCGTGGTGTAATTTATTATTAAACAATAATTAATTTGGATGGGTATAATGATGAGTATAATGGATTTAAATAATGAATATAACATGATAATTATTCTGTATAATTAATATATAGTCCAATTCCATACCATTTAACCATTAAGTGAATGATATTGTCACTTGTACGTACGTACGACCTACTATCTCCACGACGTGATGTGATTCATTCTACATAATATTCATTAAACCACTATTATATACATGAATGGAATGAATAAATATGATATATATTATACTAATATCATTCTTTAAATGATATAACTATAACCTAATAATTGGAGCATGAACTTATCCGAAACAACTTGCATAAGAACATAAAGTAGTTAATATCTGAATAACAAGTGACAATGAAATAATACTAAAAAAAGATGATAATATGATCATATATGATGTTATAAAAATGACTATGATTCGGGAAGAAGTCAATAAAATTATTTAAATCATTATATAGGAGGTTCAGATGCATATTAAGGATATCTGGCCTAAGGTAATGTATAATTTTACAATCTCATTATTATCTAAGATTGTTTATACATAAGTATTTATTGGGGTATATTTATCATCCATGTCCATATAACATGATCAGACTTTAACATCTTCATAATGCCTTATTTTCATGAATATTACTTTATAATATTTCAATTGAATTTTTAATTAAATTTTTTCTTTTAAAATTTCATTTCATTTTGAGAAAAGAAAATATTTTTGAAGAAGAAAGGATATTTTTCTCAAGAATTAATTTCAAGTGTTTTATTAAAAATTATTTTCCATCTAAAATTACATTCTATAAATGGGGTTATATTTCTATCCCCATTATTACTATTATTTGATTGATTTTATAATGTAATTATATTTATGAAATATAATTGTTTTATATGAATTATGATGGAATTATGTTTAAGAAACCCATTTTATTCATTTGGTTATGCTGTGATTAATGGTTTATGTTTTTGTGGAACACAAATTTATAGTTTTTATTATGTGATGGGTGAGACCTATATATCCCTCTAATGCATTGGGTAAAGATTTATATCTCATGAGATAGACATGGTTAAAATAGAAATTAAATCTGATTCAGTAATACAGGGCTGAAAAGGAAAGTAAATCTGGTTCAGTAATACCATGCTGGAATGAGGAGTGAACTCGGTTCAGTAATGGACTTTGTCCTCTATGATGGTCTTGGCAAAGATCCTTCTCTAATATGGAAATGATTTTCTATGCTTATGTTTTTCCAATATTTCTTGTTTTATACCCTTGTTATTTCTTCATTGTTAGTGTTCCTTTATGAATTATTCCTTACGTACTGCCAAGATTTATTTTATGACTCAAGATCTTGATATTGAAAATATATGTTCATGATTTTACATTCTTATGTTTATGTTTTATTTTATGTTCTACATGTTTACCCTTACTGAGAATTTGAGCTCACACTATTTATGTTTTCTTTTTTGCAGAATATAAAGAAGGTTTTTATGTAGGAAAACTAAAGTGGAAGTCTTTATGGGAGATGTTGAAGATCTTTCACCAAGCTAAAAGAATATATTCCAAGTTTCCAAAGACACTAAACTAATATGTTCTTTGGGAATATATTTTTGTAATGTATTAATTATTCCACAAAATAAATGTAATGTCCATTTAAATCAATCTTGGGATGTTAGATTGGTGCTTTTGGTTATGTCATTCAAAAGTTATACTTCTAAAACTTTTTCTTCCAAAAGATCCACTTCCTATACCAGGAAATGGTTTTCATAGTAGTTCCTAATAGTTTTAATATGGTATGTGTGTTAATTTTGAGGTATGAGATGGCTGTAGAATGGTGGTTTATCTTTTTATATGGTTGTTTGATTATCATGTTTTTTTATTTAATTCATGGATAGTTTTTTTCATTTACGTGGATACATGATAGTTCTATGGAGGAACCTGCTGAGTATATTTATATGATCCCCCATTATTTATATACATATTTAGATTATTTTGATAGATTTGGTGGTGTTTTCAAGTGATATTAGCTTAAAAAACAAGATATTTTTTATTGGATGCGGTTTTTTTATTGTACCTTGCCAAAGATATAGTGGATTTTTTTATTTTTCCACTTGTGGCTTGGCTTTGTATAACATGTCAATAATTTTTCAATACATTATTCATGTATTAAGATTATTAAATTAATTTTTATTTTTCATGGTGGTTTAGTAATTTTATTTAAAAAGAGTATTATCTTCCATATATGTGATATATTTCTGGTTTTAGTCATAAACCCACGGACTGTTGATAGCAGGTCATAAGAGTCACACTCAATCTCGTGGTCATTATAGGTGGAGTCCCAATAAGGGTAGGTCAAAACATATTTTTTGTTCAAATATACTATTATTGAATATGTTTTATTTTATTCTTCTTAGCTGAAACCTTTAAAATTACTTTATATTTCTTCCAAGAATGTTGTTTTTATTTATATTTGTTTATAGTTTATTTCATTACAATTTTTTTTTTCCAAAGTAAATTTTTTTGTGCACTTTGGAGATCAAGAATTAATAAAATTTATTTTCTATATTGAATACTTTTGATACAAGATAATACATTCATGTTTTGTGATAGTATGTTCTATGACATGATAAATGATTTGGGTTTCTATTATATATGATTAGAAACTAGACACATCATTTTGTTTACTCGTATATGTTATGTGAACTCAATTGGTTATTAACATTGAATATGTGACCTCACTACAAAAAACAGAGGTATTAGCTATGTTTTTTTTTGAACTAGTGGTGGTTTAAACTTTTGTTAAATTGTTTAGTGGTGGTTATAAAAACTGTCATGTCTTTCATGGTTAGAAATAATTTAGCAATGGTTATTATTTTTTATGGATGATTTTTTTCTTTTATTTTTTTGGAATAATTTAGCGGTGGTATTGATTTTATTTTTTAGTGTTTTTTTAAAAAAATAAGCCAAAAAATATTTTAAATGAACCAAACCCCTATTACATACAATAGAAATTGTTATATTTAGCGGTAGTGAATATTAACTGCTGCTAACTAAAATTTTAAGAAATATATTTAGCGATGGTAATCATAAACCGCCACTGAATATATTTCAAAAAAATATTTATAAAAAAATATAAATATAAAAAATCTCACATTAAATAAACTAAAACATAAATTCACAATAAACCCATCATACATCAATATTCATATATACATACAACCTCATCACCATAACCTTAGTCAACTCATAACCTCAATCAACCCATACCTCATTCATCAATATATACATAATAAATATGTCCAAAAATGACAACCGATGGACAGTATATGTCTATCCCATGACCTCTATTGCATCCATATTCCTACATATCATCTCATCAACTATAACTAATCACATCATCTCATCAACTGTAGCAAAAAAAAGACAAAAAAACTAAACACGATAAATTAGAATTAAAATTGAATCATTGATAAAATTTAAATATACCATAGAATCCAAGAACTATCCCAACTGCCTTTTGAAGAATGTTTTGTATTAGAACAGTCAACCTCCTGCCTACTTCCGACATATGTCACCTATAAAAAAAACAAGAACATTTAAGAAGATAAATACAAAAGAGAAAAGATATATAATATATTCTGAATTTTTTATATAAAATTTTTTATTTTGTTAATTAAACAAAATAATTTTTATCAAAATAATAATAATATATCATTAAAAAAATGTTGAAAGAGTAAAATTACCTATTTAAAATATGATTCGACACTTGAAACTGAAAATGGATAAGTATATAACAATCTAATTAATTTTTAATTCAATGTGTAGTGATTTTGAAGTTTACTTAATAAAAAAATTAAAGACTTTGATCTAGAATCATGTCATATATTTAGGAATAATAATTCAATGATGGTTGTCCCATGATTTCACACCAATTTGAGGTCATTTTCTATGTTTTTGATTGTCGCATGCACATTTTAGTGTTTTAAAACACTAAAACGTGTTTATGAGTATCCTAGAAAAATTGTAACTTGGGATGATGTGTTTTGAGTTATCAAATTTCAAAAAACAATCTATGGTTGTTTTCCTTTGATTTCATGGAAATATGACATTATTTTTCTATTTTGACCCCCCGATACACATTTTTAAAGGCTTCGGTACCTTTAAAAACAATTTATTGAGTCATTCCAACCACATTGCACATTAGATTGACATGTTTCCAACATGTACGCATCCAAAATAAGAAAATAGTGCTTTACCATGATTTTACATCAATACATGGTAGTTTTCTAGGGTTATGACTATTACACACATGTTTTGGTGTTTTAAAACTCTAAAAATGCATTTACAAACATCCCAGACAAACTATGACTCTGAATGATGTGTTTTCAATTCCAACATTTCAAAAATAAATATAGAGTCATTTTACTCTAATTTCATGGAAATCCAATGTCATTTTATTGGTTTTTAACCCTATACACATTTCTAAAGGTTTTGGTACCTTTAAAAACTATTTACTAAGTCATTCTGACCACACTTCACATTGGATTGATGTTTTTTCTGTGCGTACATGTTAAAAATAACTCAAAAGTTTTTTTAACATGGTTTCAAATCAATTTGAGGTTGTTTAATATGATTTTGACTGTTACACACCCATTTTAGTGTTTTAAAACACTAAAAAATGCATTTACTATCATCTCAGGAAACCCATAACTCAAAATTAAATTCCATCAGTTCCTATATTTAAAAAATAAATCTATAGTCATTTTTCTCTAATTTAATGACCATCCAACATTATTTTCCTAGTTTTGACCACCCGACACAAGTTTTTAAAGGATTTTATACCTTTCAAAACTATTTACTGAGTCATTCTGACCACACTGAATGCCAAATTAACATTTTTTATATGCATACACATAAAAAATAACTCAAAGGTGGTTTTACCATGATTTCAAATCAATATGAGGTTTTTTATATGGTTTTTACCATTACACGCATGTTTTAGTGTTTTAAAACACTAAAAATGCATTTGATGGCATCCCAAGAAAACTATAACTCAGAATGATGTGTTTTCAGTTCTTACATTTCAAACATTAACATACAGTCATTTTCCAATTATTTCAGGTCAATCTGACATCGTTTTCCTAGTTTTGACCCCCCCCCCCCTTCCTGATATTTGTTCATAAAGGATTTGTTGCCTTTAAAAACTACTTACCAAGTCATTATGACCACACCGCACATCATATTGATGTGATTTGTGAACGTACACATGAAAATTAATAAATAGGTGGTGTTTCCATGATTCCATTTTAATCTGAGGTCATTTTCTATGGTTTTGACCATTACATGCACATTTAAGTGTTTTAAAACACTAAAAGAATGTTTACAAGAATCCCAGAAAAACTATAAATTATAATGATATTTCATCAGTTCCTACATTTAAAAAATAAATCTACATCAATTTTACTATGATTTCATAGAAATTTGACATTGTTTTCTAGGTTTTGACCCCCCCCCCAACACACATTTTTAAAGGCTTTGGTACCTTTAAAAATTGTTTATTTAGTCATTCCAACCACACCACACATCATATTGACATGTTTTGTACACATACATGTCAAAAATGACTAAAAGGTGGTTTTACCATGATTTCATATCGTTCTAAGGTTGTTTTATACTATTTTTACCATTACACACACATTTTAGTATTTTAAAACATTAAAAGCATAGTTATGGGAATCCGGAGAAAATTATAACTCGGAAAAAAAATTTCAATTACTATATTTTAAAAATAAATATTCAGCCATTTTCCAATAATTTCATTACTATTTTATGATATCTACCTAGTTTTGACCCACCCCAACCCCCCCCCCCCCCCCGAACACAAATTTTTATAGGATTTGGTACCTTTAAAAACGATTTACCAGGCATTCTGACCACACCTCACATCGGATTGATGTGTTTTCTATGAGTACACAGAAAAAATAACTCAAAAGTGGTATTCCCATGATTTAATGTTAATATGAGGTCATTGGATATGGTTTTGACTATAAAGACCTGGAATTTCCGTGTAATTGTTTTTAAATATATGGGAATTTTAAGAGTCCGCGAAAAATTGACAGCGCATTATTCTGAGGCCCGGAGTGCCCGGAATGAATTTCCAAACTTTTGTTCGGGTACATTCAGTAAACGTGTGAGCGGGTTTTTCTAACTTTTGAACCAGTGGTTGAAATTGAAATCCGAGGGCACCGTTGAACTCGCAGTACCGGTATTCGCTTAAGAAGACTTTCACCTCGACGGAAGTTGGTCGAGGGTGAAAGTTAATTTTTGGGTTTTTCGTGGAAATAATAAAATAAAATAAACTTATTTTTATTTTATTTTGAGCTCCCATGTGGATATTTCAGGTGGGGACCACCCAAACTAAACCTCCTATGAGAGGTTATGGTGGTAGGGGGAACCTGAATTAACCTCCCATGAGAGGATTCGGTGGTGGGGACCACCCGAGGTTAAAACCTCTTGAACTCCCTATTAAGTGGGGAGAAACCTCTTGAGCTCCCCACATAATGGTTCCATCACCCCCCTTATTTAATTTGTGTCGACCCTACACATTAATTATGTCAACCTATGTGATTAATTCCCAATTTGAATTATGCCAACATATTCTATTAAGTGGTTTATTTTCATTTTGGTTGGATTGAGGGAAAGGATTGGCAAAGGAGAGAGCTCTTGGAGAAAAGATCTCCAACGAATAATTCCAATGATGAATTACAGCTTTGACTCCTTCTTCTTCCACGGGACATTCATTGACGAAAAGAGTCTTCAGTGTCAACGAACCGATGATAGAGGAAACACTGACGTCACTGACATCCGTCTTTTCCCAAAGACATTGCCTCCATTTCTGCGGACAATATTCAATGAATCGAACAACCAAAGGTAGGTGTTTATTGTGAATGATTATATTATATTCCCAAGTTTTTCCCTTCTAAAACAAGGAGTGGGGATCAACTTTCTAAATAGTTGATCCACATTTGTTTTCTTTTTCGGGTTGGAAACAATCATTGTGGGTGGGTTTGACGTTCAATACTCATGTTCTTGATGAGCTTCTTGCTACCACCCTAACGCAGAGGGTACGGGACAAACAAACATGGCCTAGCCCCTTTGCGAATCTTGTGTTGTTTTGGGGTGTTGAACGCGAATAAGGTGACGACGCAACGACACTGCCTCGCGGCCGCCGCCGCCTTGTGACCTTTGCGCCCCACGGCTCCACCGTCAGTCGGGCCGCCACCATCGTCCGTCGATCCGTCGTTTTCCGAGACAGCCTCCGCCAAACTGTCGCGGCTGGACCGACAACCCGTGGCTGGTTCACCACCAATTCGGCCGGTCCATTCCCTCGTGGCCGGTCCACGCCCCTGCCGCCAGTCTGCTCCCTCGCGGCCGATCCACGCCCCCATGGTCGGTTCGTGCCCTCACGGACGGTCTGCGCCCTTGAGGCCGGTCCTCGCCCTCGTGGCTGGTCCGCACCCTCACGACCGGTCCACGCCCTCGTAGCCAGTCCACGTCCTCGTGGCCGGTCCGCGCCCTCACGGCCAGTCCACGCCCTCGTGGCCAGTCCATGCCCTCGTGGCTGGTCTGCCGCCCTCACGGCCGGTCTGTGCCCTCGCGGTACCCCTCGGATGAGCCGCCCTCATGGGTCGGGCCGGACCCAATGGGCTGGGCCACACTGCAGGTCGGGCCAGACCCAACGGGTCAGGCCGGGTCCACCCAAATCGGGTCGGCCCAAGATGGGTCGGGATGGGTCGGTCCGACCGAGTCGGACCGGACCCGGGCCCACTACGACCCAGTTACTTTCTTTTGGGCATAACTTTGGCACCGGGCGTCCGTTTGACAAACCGTCAATGGCACTAGAAATCTTGGATCATGATGGTCCCTTTGAGTGATACCCCACTATGTTTTGGATTAATTTTTGGAACGGTCAGGTTGGATCGAGCATGAATTCAACTGGGCCCCCGGGACTAAAAGGCTAATAACTCACAGGCTAGACGTTTGATTGACGCACCATCTCTTACATTGAGACCCCTATGAACTGACTGACCTTTGAGACACTTCTTCATGGGAATTCGTAGAAGTTGGAGTATCGACCAGTAGCTTGTGGAGTGGATCATCCTAGAGACGAGCGAGCGTAGTTCGGGAGCCCAGTGGCTGGCTGAGACTTGACGACTGCTGACCGTTTCGACTCGGAGTGACTCGATAGGCCTAGTGCGGAGTGCCTTGGTGAAACGGAAGACCCATGGTGGGGAGTGCCTTGGTGACACGGTAGACCCACGGTACTTGACAAGAGGAGTCCCTTAGCAGGCTATGAGGAGGAGCGCCTTTGTGTGACGCGGCAGACCCACGGTGGGGAGCGCCTTGGTGACGCGGCAGACCCACGGTACTCGATATGAGGAGTACCTCAGTAGTCCAAGGTTAGTGGGAAGCTCCTCTATGTGACGCGGCAGGCCCACTGTACTTGATAGAGGATGAGTTCTCCAAAAGCTGATTTGTTCGACGTTGTAACTAGAAATGTTACTTTACACTACCCCTAGAATAAATCTTGGTGTGAGTTGAGTCAATATCTCAGGTTTTTTCATCATGATTAAGATGTATTACTTGATAACTTAGGTATATGTATGGCCATATACCTAAGTAAGGTTATATGTTGAGTTTTATACTTTTTGTTTTATCCTTGATGGATTTTGTGAGACCTAGAGGGTCTCAGGGTCCCTACTGAGTATCATTATACTCACCCCTGCACGAGCTATGATCGCACCTTGTTGTGTTGGATGCAGACGATGGATAGCGCTGACTAAGGCTGAGAGTTCCAGGACAGGACGGTACCAGGAGGTGGACCATATGGTGTGTCGGTACGCAGAGGAGACGGGTGGATGTGGAGTGCTGAGGAGGTGATCCGTACCTACTCTTCAGGTAGAAACCTAAGAGGAAAACCCAGCAGCTGACTTTACCTTTTCTTCAACTGTATTGTATCATAGTTGTACTTGTACTTTCCAGTTGGGCTTGTATTCTGGACCCTTTTTCTTACTGCACTCACTCACTTTGCAGTTTAGTTTACTTGTGTTCCTATCTTGTTTTGTGCTTGGTTATGTGTGCTTGAAAGATATAAAGGCAATGCCTTCCCAGTTTTAGGGAATACGACTTCGGTGCTAGTCGCCAGCCCCTGGCCTATGGAAGGCGGTCTTGGGGTAGTCACAGCACGGGCCCCAGGGGACAATTCGTGACAAATTGGTATCATAGGATTCAGTTCTACTACAGAACTAAAACTCTAATATTTTCTGTGAAGCAATAGTGTTATGGGTAATAAGTGTGGTTTTTAGTTCAAGGAGTCTAGTGTTCGTACAGCGGCCGACGTATCCATACACCAGGACCCTGACTTCTGATTTCTGACTCAATGCATGAAAACACTGATTGTGTGTGTGTTTTCAAAAGTTTTCATTGTGATCTTTTGAGTCATCTCACCAGGTATAAATTTTATCTCACCAGGTATAACTTTTTAACCATGGTTCACTTGTTTCTTTTTCGGATGCCTCCATGCAGATAGCCAGCTAGAGTTCTGAGATTTGTACGCACTGATAGCCCACCGAGCAACGAGGCCTAGGTGTAGGTATCTTTTCTAGTAGAGGCACCAGTGGATGCACTAGCAGTACCACTCCCCATTGGGCCACTGATGCCACCAGCCCCAGCAGTAGATGGTACAATCCATTAGAGCGCATTGCACAAGTTCCAGCGCCAGAGGCCACCCATGTTCAGGGGAGATATGGACCTGTAGGCAGCTGAGAATTGGATGGAGGCTATGATGAGAGTCTTTTGACTCATAGGGACACCAACCGATCTCATGGTTATCCTTTCCACCAACCTTCTATAGGCAGCAGCAGGCATATGGTGGAGCTTGATGCTCCAGGTTCACGACGAGGTGACGCTTCTCTGGGCATACTTAAAGAGCATGTTTCGGGAAGATTTTGTTCCAAAAACCCTTCATGTAATACGCATATAGGAGCTTCTTCATCTGCAGTAGGGCAACATGATTGTGGATCAGTACTCAGCGAGGTTCACTGGCCTCCCACTCTACTCCACAGATATGGTGCGGGGGCCTTTCTTTAGGGCCCAAACCTTTGAGAAGGGGCTCAGGCATGAAATCAGGGCCTCGAAGATCTCACTCAGCATCCCGACACAGGAGGGGGTGTTAGAGAGAGACCTCTTGGTGGAGAGTTTCCTTGTCGAGCAGTCACTAGTAGCGAGACCCACTACCAGTCGTCACGTTGAAGAGTCTTCTGCAGCTTGCAGCAGACAGACATCACAGAGGTCCAAGAGGACCAGACCTACAAGTGGACGACCGCATGACTCAGTATCAGTTGTGTGGGGCACCCAAGGAAGATCCAATTATACAAGGAGCAGGCAGTGTTACGCATGTGGAGGGTAGGGTCACATGGCTCGTGACTGTCCAACCCGTCGTACGAATGATCAGTAGATGGTCGACGGACCACCCAAAAAGAGACAGAGGTTCGACCGAGGAGGTCTGCAAGGAGCATGAGGACGTGGTAGAGGAGTTGTTCATGCAGCTGGCAGTGGGAGACGATTCAAGATGTTACCTCCACGACAACCAAGAGGTCCACCCCGACCACAGGGAGCGGGTGAAAAGGGTAGAGCTCTGCTCCAGGCAGCTTAGGTTTACGATCATGGTTCTCCGGAAATGATACAAGGTATGATCTATGTCTACTCCACCTTAGATGCAGTTCTTATAGACACAGGTTCTAGTCATTCTTTTATTTCCACTGCCCTCGTTCATAGCTCGGAGATTCCGACAGAGCCTTTGGCTTGATCCTTACGGCTAGAGACTCCTAAAAGAGCAGATTCGATGATTACGTACTGGTGCCGGAGGTGTGAGCTTACTCTAGAAGGTGAGATCTTTGGCTAGGATCTCCTAGTAGCAGCATAGAGGCCTTAAGATGTCATCTTGGGTATGTACTGGTTATCTACAATCCATGCTCAGATAGATTGTATTAGGCGCAAGGTGAAGTGTGTCCGCACGGATGGGACTAGGTTTACCTTCACCGGCGAGAAGGGAGCCTTTGAAGGACAGGATGGACTTACCTGGAGGAGAGTTTAGTCAATTACTCATCATTTGGCTAGCCTTACCCTCAGAGCTATTGATGCGGAGAGTCTGAGCTATCCTATAGTGGTGGACCAGTGCGTGGATTTTTTCCCTGATGATGTTCCGGGTCTACCTCCTCACAGATAGGTAGAATTTTACATTGACTTATACCCCGGGATGGCACCGATATCTACACCATCATATCGGATGTCTCCTGCGGAGCTTCACGAGCTACGGGTACAGCTAGAGGACTTGCAGGGGAAATGATTTATCCAGCCTAGTGTTTCCCCATGGGCAGTCCTGATTTTGTTCGCCAAGAAGGTGGATGGGAGCTTGAGGCTTTGTGTTCACTATCGGTGCCTGAACCAGGTGACTTTGAAGAAAAAGTACCCACTCATGAGGATTGACGACCTCTTTGATCAGTTGAAGGGAGCACAGTGGTTCTCAAAGAAAGACATCATATCAGGCTATCACCAGCTTAGAGTTCGAGATGAGGATGTGAAGAAGATAGTCGTCAGATTTCAGTAGAGCCATTATGAGTTCTTGGTTATGTCATTCAGTGTAACTAATGCTCTAGCAGTGTTCATGGGGATCATGAACAGGATCTTTCAGCCGTACCTTGATTGCTTCATAGTGGTCTTCATCGACAACATTCTGATCTACTCGACTACTGAGGATGAGCATGCCTATCATTTGCAGATAGAACTAGATACACTCTGAGAGCACCTGTTTTATGGTAAGCTCTCGAAGTTCCAGTTTTGGATCTGAGAGATTCACTTTTTGGGACATGTCATATCAGAGTCTAGAGTTGTAGTGGATCTAGTGAAGATTGAGGCATTACTTTCTTGGAATCCACACAGGAATGTGACGGAGGTACGGAGTTTCCTGGGTTTGGATGGATACTACCAGATGTTTGTGACAGATTTCTCCAGAGTTACAGCACCACTATTAGCCTTGAAGAAGAAGGGAAAACCTTCATTTGGTCGGAGATATGCCAGAAGAGTTTTCAGGAGCTAAGGAAGAGGCTGACTAGTGCCCCCATCTTGAGGCTGCCAGAGGAGGTTGTCGGGTACATAGTTTACTGTGACACATCAGGAACCGGGATCGGATGTGTTCTAATGCAGGAGTGAGTAGTGATTTCATATGTTTATCGATAGCTGAGATAGCATGAGCAGAACTATGCTACCCATGACCTGGAGTTAGCAGTAGTGGTCTTCACCTTGAATATGTGGCGGCACTATCTGATGGGAGAATGTTTTATAGTGTACTCTGATCACAAGAGTCTCGGTATATCTTCTCTCAGAAGGACCTGAACCTGAGACAGCGACGTTGGCTTGAGTTTCTCAAGGACTATGACTTCAAGATAGTCTATAGTACTAGGAAGGGGAACGTTGTTGCAGATGTACTTAGTAGGAGGTATGGTATACAGCTGCTAGGTGAGGCGATGGAGAAACTGGCCGCTTTGTAGATATCCTTTGTGGATAGAGATGGAGTATCTTTTCTTCAGTCTCTTACAGTCACTCCCCCACTACTTCAGCAAGTCAGGGAGGCATAGTGTGGGGACACTGACTGTGAGGCTTGACGTGCTCAGATATCCACAAGGCAGTCACCTGATGGATTTTCTAAAGGTGTAGATCACGTCATCCTCTTCATAGGACATACCATGGTACCAGTGTCACTTCAGGAGGAAGTGTTGACGGAGTTCCATACATCCCCTCTAACGGTACATACAAGAGTGGTGAAGATGTACCAAGATCTCTGACGACAGCCCTGGTGGCCAGGAATGAAGAAATCTGTTGCAGAGTTTGATTCTCAGTGCCTCACTTGTCAGCAAGTGAAGGTGAAGCATCAGGTACCGGTAGGCTTGGTTCATCCTTTAGAGGTCCTGGAGTGGAAGTGGGATGGTATATCCATGGACTTCATGACAGGAATTTCATGTACATCTAGAGGACATGACTCGATTTGGTTGATCGTCGACCGACTCACCAAGTCATCCCACTTCCTACTGATCAGATAGAAGGGTTCAGTAGAGAGATTGGGACGCCTCTATGTGTAGGATAATTTATGGTTACATGGATTACCATCGACGATTGTCTCCGATTGTGATGCACATTTTATTTCCCGACTATCAAAGGGGTTGCAAGAGGATTTCAGGACGTAGCTTCGTTTGAACACTACCTTCCATCCTCAGAGGGATGGCCAGACTGAGCGAACCATTCAGACCCTCGTGGACATGTTACATTCTTGTGTCCTCGACTTCGGTCTCAGTTGGGAGGATCACTTTCCTTTGGTGGAGTTTGTATATAGAAACAGCTATCACTCCACCATTTGGATGGCACCTTTCGAGGCATTGTACGGGCGACCTTGAGATCACCTTTGTGCTGGACTGGCCCTGGGGAGTCGGCACTAGTGGGACCAGAGATGGTACGGGCTACCACAGTGAAGGTTCAAATCATCTAGGAGCGGATGAAGACTGCACAGAGCAGGCAGAAGTCATATGCCGACAGGAGACGGATACCTCTGGAGTTCGAGGATGGTGACCATGTCTTTCTACGGGTCTCACCCTGATGAGGTATACATAGATTTGGACAAGGTGGCAAGTTATCTCTGAGATTCATCAGAACTTTTCAAGTCCTCAAAAGAGTTGGCGATGTGGCTTACTGCTTAGATATTCCACCTCAGTTGCACTGGGTGCATGACATCTTCCATGTGTCCCAGCTGAGGAGATACGTGCATGACCCTTCTCACATCATCGACCATGGCGATCTGGATGTCGACGATGGGGAGACTTTTATAGAGGTTTCAGTAGAGATTGAGGATCGACAGGAATGGGTCCTTCATGGATGGTTGATACCTCTGGTGTGCGTTCGCTGGCAGCACGGGAACCTCCAGGAGATCACATGGGAGCGGGAAGCTCAGATGCGTGCACAGTACCCCCACTTATTCCTTTAGTTTGAGTTGCGGCTTATGGGGACGTAAATCCTTTAGGTGGGGAGAATGTAAAGACCTGGAATTTCTATGTAATTTTTTTAAAAAAAATATGGGAATTTTAAGAGTCTTCAAAAAATTGATGGCACATGATTCTGATGCCCGGAGTGCCCAGAATGAATTTCTGAACTTTTGTTCGGGTATGTTCAGTAAACGTGCAAGCGGGTTTTTCTAAATTTTTAACCGATGATCGGAATTGAAATACGAGGGCACCGTTGAGCTCGCAACACTGGTATTCTCTTAAGAATACTTTCACCTCGATGGTACTTGGTCGAGGTTCAAAGTTGATTTTTGGGTTTTTAGTGGAAATAATAAAATAAAATAAACTTCTTTTTATTTTATTTTGATCTCCCATGTGGATATTTCAGGTGGGGACCACCTAAACTAAACCCCCCATGAGAGGTTATGGTGGTGAGGGCCACCTAAATTAACCTCCCATGAAAGGATTTTGTGGTGGGGACCACCCGAGGTTAAAACCTCGTGAACTCCCTATTAAGTGGGGAGAAACCTCTTGAGCTCCCCACTTAATGGTTCCACCACCCCCCTTATTTAATTTGTGACAACCCTTCACATTAATTATGCCAACCTGTGTAGTTAATTCCCAATTTGAATTATGCCAACATATTCTATTAAGTTGGCTATTTTAATTTTGGTGGTATTGAGGGAAAGGATTGGAAAAGAGGAGAGATCTTGGAAAAATCCCTCCAAAGAAGAACACCAAAGACAAACGCCAACTTATAATCCTTATTCTTCCATGGGACATTCATTGACGAAGAATTTCTTTAGCATCAATGAACCAACGATCGAGGAAACACCGACGTCACTGACATCCGTCTTTTCCCAACGACATCGTCTCCATTTCCGTGGACAATCTTCAACAAATCGAACAACATTAGGTAGGGGTTTATTGTGAATGATTATATTATATTCTCATGTTCTTCCCTTCTAAAACAAGGAACACGGATCAACTTTCTAAATAGTTTATCTGCATTTGTTTTCTTTTGCAGGTTGGGAACAATCATTGCGGGTGGGTTTGATGTTTAATACTCATGTTCTTGATGAGCCGCTTGCTACCACCCTAACACAGAGGGTACGGGCCAAACAAACATGGCCCAAACCCTCTGCAAATCTTGTGTTGTTTTGGGGTGTTGAATGCGACAAAGGTGATGGCATAATGACACTGCCCTGCGGCCACCACCGCCTTGTGACCTCCGCGCCCCGTGGCTCCGCCACTCGCGGCTCCACCATAAACCACCGATGTTTTCGTCGTCCGCCCAGCCGTCGCTGTCGTCCGCCGAGCTGCCGCCGTCGTCCACCGAGCCACCGCTGCCATCAGTCGAGCTGTCGTCCACCTCCGTCGAGCCGTCACGGCCGAACCGCCGACCCACGGCCGGTTCGCCGCCCTCGCGGCCGGTCCACGCCCTCGTGGCCGGTCCATGCCCTCACTGTCGTTCTGCACCATCGTGGTCGGTCCGCCGCCCTCGCGGCCAATCCGCGCCTTCATGGCCGATCTGCACCCTCACGGCTGGCCCGCGCCCTCACTGCAGGTACGAGCCCTCACGGCTGGTCCGCGACCTCACGGCCTATCCACGCCCTCGCGGTACCCCTCGGCTGAGCCACCCTCGCGGGCAGAGCCAGACCCAACTGGTCAGGCCGGGTCGACCCGAGCCGGGTTGGCCCATGCTGGGTCGGGTCGGGTCAGTCCGACCGGGTTGGACCAGACCTGGGCCCACTACGACCCAGTTACTTTCTTTTGGCCCTAACTTTGGCACCGGACATCTGTTTGATGAACCGTCAACGGAACTGGAAATCTTGGAGTGTGACGGTCCCTTTGAGTAATACCTCACTGTGTTTTGGATTAATATGGGGAATAGTCAGGTTGGATCGAGCACGAATCCAACCAAGCCCCCGGGACTAAAAGGCTAATAACTCACAAACCAAGCATCTGATTGACGCACCGTCTATTACGTTGAGACCCCTATGATGTGACGGACCTTTGAGACACTTCTTTGTGGGAATTCGTGGCAGTTGGAGTATCAACCAGTAGCTTGTGGAGCGGATCCTCCTGGAGATGAGCGATCATAGTGCAGGAACCCAGTGACTGGTTGAGGCTTGATGACTGCTGACCGTTTCGACTCTGAGAGACTCAAAAGGCATAGTGGGGAGCGCCTTGGTGACACGGCAGACCCACAGTGGGGAGCACCTTGGTGACGCGGCGACCCATAGTACTCGATAGGAGGAGTACCTCAGTAGGCCACGAGGGGGAGCGCCTCTGTATGACATGGTAGACCCACGGTGGGAAGCACCTTGGTGATGCGGCAGACCCACGGTACTCGACTGGAGGAGTACCTCAGCAATCCAAGGTTAGTGGGAATCACCTCTGTGTGAAGAGGCAGGCCCACTGTACTCGATAGAGGAGGAGTTCTCCAGCAGCCGAGGTGTTTAACGTTGTGACTGAAAATGTTACTTAACAATACCCCTAGAATAAATTTTGGTGTGAGCTAAGTCAATATCTCTGTGTTTTTCCTCATGATTGAGATAGATTACTTGATAACTTAGGTATATTTTTGGGTATATACCTAAGTAAGGATATCTGTTGATTTTTATACTTTGTGATTTATCCTTGATGGATTTTTTGAGACCTAGAGGGTCTCAGGGTCCCTACTAAGTTTCATTATACTCACCCCTGTATGGGATATGCCCGCACCTTGTTGTGTTATATGCAGATGACAAAGAGTATTAACTGAGGTTGAGAGTGCTAGGACTAGATGGTACCATGAGGTGGACCATACGGCGTGTCGGTACACAGAGGAGACGGGTGGATGTGGAGTGCTAAGGAGGTGATCTGTACCTACCCTTCAGGTAGGAACCTTAGAGGACGACCCAGCAGCTGACTTTCCCTTTTCTTTAGTTGTATTTTATCACATTTGTACTTTTACTTTCCAGTTGGGCTTGTATTTTGGCCCCTTTTTCTTACTGCACTCACTCAGTTTACAGTTCAGTTTACTTGTGTTCCTATCTTGATGTGTGCTTGGTTACGTGTGCTTGCAGGTTATAAAGGTAATGCCTTCCTAGTCTTAGGGAATACGCCTTCAGTGCTAGTCTCCAGCCTCTGGCCTATGGAAGACGGGCTTGGGGTAGTCACGGCACGGGCCTCGGGGGACGGGTCGTGACATTGACCACTACATGCATGTTTTAGTGTTTTAAAACACTAAAAATGCATTTACGGGCATCTTAGGAAAACCATAACTCAGAATTGATGTGATGTTAGTACTTACATTTTCTAAATCAATCTATAGTCATTTATATCTGATTTTATGGCCATTTGGCATCATTTTATAAGTTTTTACCCCCTAAAACATGTTTTTAAAGGCTTCAGTGCCTTTAAAAATTGTTTGCCTAGTCATTCCAACCACATTGCACACCAGATTGATATATTGTTTGTTCATACACATCACAAACAACTTAATAGTGTTTTTCCCATGATATCACACTAATAATAGGTTTTTATATATGGTTTTGATCGTTACATGCATGTTTTAGTGTCTAAAAACACTAAAAATGCATTTATAAGCATCCTGAAAAAAATAGCAACTTGGAATGATGTGTTTTTAGTTCCTACATTTCAAAAATAAATCAATGGTCATTTTCCTTTGATTTCATGTCCATCCAAAAAAAATTCCATGTTTTGAACCCCCCACCCTTGACATGCATTTTTAATAGGCTTTGGTACATTTAAAAAAATTTATTAAATCATTACAACCACACTACATGTGAGATTGACCCCCCACCCCAAACACATTTTTAAAGACATTGGTACCTTTAAAAACTATTTTCTAATCCAAAACCAAGAAAAAGAGTTCCAATTGTTTTATAACTTTAGGATAATGATCCATAATTCATTTTTGATGTATAGGAATCAAAAATGTGTAAATCTAGAACATGATGTGGTTGGTATGACTCGAAGTGCATGTTTTCAATATAAAAGCTTCATTTCAGTTTTATTTATGAAAATTGTATGTGTTATTTGAAAATGTGTCAATGATCTATGAAATTTATAATTTACCTTGGAAGGATAAGCTATAAGGATATAAATTTACACATGGATCATGTTGATCATCCGTTGAAATATAGAAATTAAATCATTTTCCATTTTTGACTACCATTGATCTTGTGTTTTCCTATAATATTCTTTTTCTTTCACTTTTTCTTCCAACCTTGAAATTTCTCTGTGTGATTCCCAATTAATGGAACTAATAAAACTCCCATTGGGTGTAGTAGTAACTAATGATAATTCCCTACCAAAGATAGTTGATGGAGTAATATCATAACTTATCCCTCGTACATACCTAGGAAGCTCCTTCCCTAAAACAATTGCAACTATATCATTCTAGGAAACTGATGATGATCGTGAAGGATTCTCATCCCAAGATTATTTAATTTTAACCTATTAATAAAAAAATATTAAAAATTATTTTTAAATATTCTGAAATTTATAACATTATCTAATTTATAATTTTTTCATCAATGTAACACCCTGAGATTTAAAAGAAAGAAAATTATGTTCGATGGCATATTCAACACGCAACACCAAACTTAAATGACCCATGATATATATTACCATTATAACCTAGACATTAGAATGATGGGTATGAAAAGTATCAACTAAATTATTAAAATAGGGTTTATATATATTTTTTTGTTTTTAATTAGAAATGGAAATCAAACCCTTTTGAAAATAAAAGGAAAACCTTTTCTGAAAAAAATAACTATTTTAATACGCACAAGTCTGTTTTATACCAATAAATTAAAAAAATTAATATTTTTTGGATTATATTAATTAAATTTATATATAATATATTCATTCTTATTTTTTACATTCATACTATGAGTTTTCTAGACATAATATAAAAATAAATCCAATTTTACGCTTAAAACAATACATTTTTCAAAAAAGTAGATTTATCGCCTTCTTATGGTGTACTTATTTTAAAATTAATTTTAAAACTTTTATAAAATTTATTTTAGAAAATAAACCTCATTTTTTTATGTGTAATATCAAAATTTAATTTGGTTGAAATTTTTTGATTTTTTGGAAAATATTGATTTTTTGGTGAATAGTGAAAAATACCAAATTTTTTTAAAAAAAGTCATTTCATTTAATAAATAAAGTAATTTAAGAGCTAAAATGTGTTTTTAATATATTTTAAAGTAATCTAAGTATTATTTAGTAATATTTAATCCAAATAATTACATTTTAATTAACTTTATATTGGTTTTTATTATAAGTTGTTTTTGTGTTTAAAGACGAGTTTTTCTAAAAACTATTTTAAAATACATAATGTTTATCCTTTTTAATTAATTAAAACAATCCATAATGGGGACTTTTTTAAATTAAATTATATAAAATATATCATTAAATATCAATTTCTTTTCATGAATTGATTATTATTAGTCATAGAATTAATATAGAATCGTCTATTTCTAAAAACAATACTCTTCTTAAAAACCTGTTGCCTCGCAGCGTCTGTGTGATTAATATTAAATTAAAATTTTACACTTATATGATTTTAATTGGTAAAAATGGATTCTATATATGTAATAATCATAATTTCTTATTTATAATAAGTTAAAATTAATTCTTTACTAAATAGAATAGTAAAACCAATTAAAATTAATTACCGTGATTAAGGTAAAAATGAATTTACTTAGTTGTTAAAATTTAATCTTAATGGAACAAATGACCTAGAAACTTAGAAAGAACATATTTTATAGATATATTCAGACCTTATAACTTATATGATCTATGTTTTCATTATTATAGCCACTTTACATGGAAAAATGTGGGTGGAATTCAATTTTTCAAAAATTTACAAGTTTGCCACTCACCCCATTAATAAAAGGCCTCCCCCTCTCCTCCTCTATTCACACATCTCAATACATTTTTCTTATAAAATATATGACCAAATAACTTATAAAATTCCATATTATCATCCTATAATCCTTAATTTGGTTATAATTACAACAATGGAAGTAATTCTGTGCAAACCAAAAGGAGTTTCCTGAAGAAGAGGTAACATTCATCAACATGTGTTCTTGTTTTATTTATTTATACACCCCATAAAACTCTTAATATACCATGATTATATAATAACCTAGATATAATAAATATAATTATATTTTTTATGTTAATTTTATAACTTATAAAAACACACACTTCTATAAAATGGGTTACGAAATCACCATTCATGTGTATGATGGATTATTACCTCATGAAATGATGTCATTTATTTTTTCAGTACCACCTCTCATAGTCGGTCAGGATGATGGACATACTATTTATATTTGATATTTATTATATTTATAACATAATTATACATATTTATTCATTATATCATATAAATCCTTTTTACATTTCATACCGTAAGGGATATGATAACGTCGCTCATGTGTATGGCAGACTACCGCCTCGCCAAGTGATGTGAAGCGTTTTTCACTAACGTATAACATGGAGGGTAATAATGGTAAATATAATAAATATATATGAAATAAATTAAATAATTACGATATTAATGACATGATTATATTTCTCTAAATATAATATATCATTTTATTCTTACCATTTCACACACTGAAAAAGTGACAACGTTATTCGTAGATGTGTGGACTACCACCTCCTCAAAGTGATGTGATTGTTATTTTTTCATCTACACATAAAAATAATGATACATATAAGTATATATAATTAAATATTATGGTATTTATGATATAAATATCCTTTTTTAAATATAAATTTTACTTACCTTCTTACCATAATGATCATTGAAAATAGAAACTTTACTCATTCGTACATATGGCCTACCGTCTCCATGATCATAATATTAGTTCATTATTTTTAACCATATATCATTATTGGTTTTAAAATTATAATTGATCTATAAATATGATAATTATTTCAGGATTATTTTTCTTTAGATGTTTATATAATGGCCTCTTTGACCATAGTCAATCCACCTAAGTCATTTTTGACACACAATCCAAATATGATCAAAACATTCTATGTAAACTTAATTAATTGAGTAATTGTATAAAACATTTTAATAAGTGAAATAAAATTTATAATAAACTTTAAAATTTTTATAAATAAAGTAAATAATTCACATGATTTTATTATTTATGAATATAAATAACAAGCAAGATGAATCGGACTTAAGGTATGGGACTTCATCTCAATCTCCTTTCATTGAGTCATATCTTGATTTAATAAACCTATATTATTTAATAATGTTTATATTAAACCCCTTTGAAATTATATGTCATGAAGTTATCTATTTTAATAGTATTTAGTATTACTTTTTAAAAAATTCTTTCATGGCACATATGATTTAAATATTCCAAAGTGATATGGAACTTTTCTTCTAAATAAACTATCTTTTAAAATCTTCATTCAAACCCTCTATTACATGTTCATGTTTTTAAAATTCTTTTTAATTTTTTTATATGAAAATAATATATTTATAAATTTAATTTTATACTTTATTTTTTAAGGTTTTCAAAAGGAATCTTTTTATGTGTTTTATACAAAATGTTTTGAAAAATGAAAAATGGAAGTCTTAATGTACACAGTGACAATGAATTTTCTGCCACCGTGACCATTATATTATTTATTTATTCCTCTTAAATATTTCATGTTTTATTCAACTGAAAAATCACTTTCTCTTTCTTTAGTATTTTGGTATTAAAAATGGTTTTTCAAAAGAAATTTTTATTTTTATCCAAAAGTGTTTTTCATGTGAGTTTAAAAGAGTTTTTCAATGTGTTTTATGATGAAAGATTTTAATTCATGAAATGATAATTTAGCATTATATGAAGTGGGTGAGCCCAATAAAACTTATATGAAGGTCTTTTCACCATTATAACTCATAGGTGAGCCTAATATAGCTTATATAAAAGTTTTATCCCCATTATAGCTCACAAGAAATGAGTGATCCTATTAAAACTTATAAGGGTTGATCCCCATTATAGTTCACAGGTGAGACCAATATAGGTTATACAAATTTTGATCCCCACTATAGATCTTAAATTAATTAGGTAATTATTATATTGGAAGTAGGTCATATGGTTTTTCTAATTAAAATGGTTTTAAAAGGGTTTTATGAATATGATGATATAAATCATCGAAAAGAAGTTGTAATTTATTGTTATGGGTTTTAAACGATTTCCTTAAGAAAAAGGTGTGTTTGTTTTCTTGTGAAAATTATTTATTTCATATGATCAAATAACATTGATGTAAAGTTAAATATTTCACATTTTTCATGTTTTTACAAAACTAATGGATTCCTTTATTTTTATATCCCTTAATTATCTTTTGTTATCATTCTAAGTTTTTAAAATGTTTTTCATGGTGTTTAAGGATGGGTAAGGGAAAGGAATGGGTCATGTTGAAATTCATGGAGATTTTACCTAAAAATAAATCATGCTTTTTTTTAAAGTGTAATCTTATGGAAAAAATGGATACTGATTGGAAGTGTATACTTTATATTTTATGGTTTTGTTATGTTTGATTTATGGAATAACTCTCTAAAACACTAAACCTGAAAAGAACCTCTAATGTATGAGAATTAATTCTTGACTTATAACTCAATATTAATTAAGTTTTAAGGATGGGTCCTTATAGTTGTTATTAAAGGATGGTTTAGACTACTTTATAGGTTAGGATAGTGTTAATAAAATTCACTTGGAAGATTTTACCTTATGGTTAAGGTGAAGTGATATAACACTTTAAGATTCCCATGTTGATTTATCTAAATTATGTCTGTTCAAAATGGTTTTCCATAGAGAAAATAGTAAATATATAGTGGGAAGTCAACGAGAGGAATATATCCTTACAAATTAGCATCCCAATATGGTTGGAATTGGAACATGACGGTTTTTTATAGTGATGGATCATTTGACACAAGATATAAATGGTGGTGGTTTCTATACTAGAGAGGGACTTGATATACAATGAAGTAACATGTTAATAATATAGCATTTCATGAGGAATATTCCCGCATTTTTCAATGGATCATTTGACTCAGTGGTTTTCAAAGTATGGATCAATACATTGGAGAAGATATTTGAAGTCATAGGATGTTCAAAATGTTAATAAGTTAACTCTTTCTATCTATCATTTTGAAGGGGAAGCTGACCAATAGTGGTATTTGGTTAAGAATACTAGAGATAATTATGATCTTGATGTTATGTAATGGGAAAAATTTAAGATTATTTTCCATGATAAATATTTCCCTAATGTTGTTCGTCTTAAGATGTGGAAACAATTTTGGAATAGAGGAAAAAAGATAATTATTATGTGGCTACATATAAAGAAAACTTCACAAGATTATATAAGTATTTTCCATACATTATTTGAGAAATTAATGGTAAAATTAATAAATGTTACTAAGGATTAAAACCAATATTACAAAGATAATTTCCCATATGATAATTTCAAATTCATGAGAAATTTATTTTTTCTGTTGAGAAAGTTGATATAGAGTTTTCTGAAACTTATATTCCATGAGATAACGAGAGTAAGAAGTCATCAAGGTGGAAGTAAATGGAGAATCAACCATCTAATAATTCTATAGGTAAGACCAAAACTTGTTCTAAGTGTGGTAAAATATATTTCATAGAATTCATGTTAGGATTTGTAAATTTTTACCAGTGTGGTAATTTTAGTCGTGAGGTTCATAACTGTAATGAAATGAGTCCAAAAAAAATTCAAGAATGAGATGACAGGTATCCGGTCAACAGTAAGATACTTTAGCTACAATTAATTGGTACATTATTTTAATGTGTGTATGAAGTTACTTACTTAGGGTGGAAATAATCATGATCAGAAGAAAAAAGTTAGGGAAAATAATTTTCTACTTCTATAGTGGATGTTGAACCATCTGGTGAAGTGGTGACATATCCAGTGAGATCAGTATTTTTCAAATTTTGATCATAAGTTCAATGAATTATGCAAGCCTCTTTTGATGTTTTAAGAAATGTATGTAATTTGTGAGATATTTATTAAATTTTCATAGATATATTGAGTATATGTTATAGTGGAAATGTTATTTTAGGAATAATTTATTTAACTTTTATATACATAAGTTTAAATTTTTTTATAACCTTTAGGGTTAATAAGATCATTAATGACATTTTTTAAGTTAAAATATTTGAAAAAAAATAAATATTAATGATGAACCAGTGGTGTTAATTTTGAGATATAAAGAATGATTTATTATATTGGATATATTGTGCTAACCATTTTGGTTTTGAAAAAAGTTTATAGATATATAGAAATTCTTTTCATTCTTTTATGGATCTTATTATTTGTTAAAAATGAATTTCAACGGTTCAGACAAAGAAAAAAATCATTTTTGGATATCATTTCTTGGATTAAGGGATGAATTGGAAATTGATCAAAGAAAAACCAATGGATGAGATTTTTCTTATGAAATAGAAACATATCAATTAAGTATATTTTCTTATATTCTTAAAGAGTAAAATAATTCCATAGATTTAAGGAAAGAATCCTGAAATAAAAATGTTATTATATTACATTCACATATGATGAATCATATGGTCTTTTAGTTCATCACATATTTATGGTATTGGGGACCTCAAATTTCCATTTTTTGGGAAAAACTCCATTAAGGAATCATTGAAGTATTTTTGAGGTGATTGTGTTTGTTGAAAAAGTGAACATTTGTGTTGGGATTGTTGACAATGCGAACCATGACATAAAAATTTGTTGAAAAATGGGATTTCATGGTGGAATGTCGAGTTCAAGAGTTGTGGTCAACGATCCATGTTTGATTCAGGAACGTCGACAAAGTAATGGATGATCTGGAGGTGGCATAAAAAGAACAGATACAAGGTGGTGTCGTTTTCCAGTGTTTGCTAAATTTTTGGGCCTGAAAATCAACAAATGAAGAAAACTGTTTTTGGAAAATGTACTTGCACGCCGAGGTCTTGGAGGATAAGAAACTTGCGTGCCATATGTTTTTGAAGATCAGATCATCAAAATATGGAAAAGGGATAAGGATCGCACAAGTATTGGGTTGGTCGCACAAGTGACTTGCGCGCCGAGAAAGGACTTGGGAGCCGGTGCCTAGGAGATTTGGGAACTTGTGCGCCTATGGTTTTCAAGATTAGAAGATCAAAATATGGCAAAGGAAAGAGGTTCGCGCAGTTTGGAATTGGGTCGCGCATGTGACTTGCAGGGGCAGAGACCTACGCGCCGAGACTTGCGCGCTAAAGGGAGACTTGTGCGCCGTCGCACAGGGTGGTCAAATTGCCTATAAATACTGGACCACCCCTCCTCATTCTTCACCAGAGTTCAACCCTTTGAAGATTCAGAGCTCCCTTCGCGCAGGTGTGGTGGTCGCGCAAGTGGTGGTGTGTCGCGCAAGTGGGACTTGCGCGCCAGTGTAGGAAGTTGTGCGCCAAGTGCTAGTTGCGTGCCTGAGGTGGTTTAGGAGAGGAAGGAAGTGAGTCGCGTAGGTTTAGAGTTGAAGAGGTTTGTGTCGCGCAAGTGTTGAGGAAGACTTGCGCGCCAGTTGTGACTTGCACGCCGATACTTGCACGCCGAATTAGACTTGCGCGCCAAGTAAGTTTGAGTTCCACAGAAGTGTTTTCGGGCTGCGTGGAAGCTGGAAGTTTTTCTGATACCTTCGGTGCAAAGAGAGATTCATCTAGGGTGAAAGATAGATTTCAATAGAGCATCTACATAGAGATGAAGATGCATTTCTTCATGCAAATGAAGAGACCTACAGGTCTATAAATTGTGAGTGGATCCTTTTCGAAGCAGTGAGCAAAGGAAGAGGAAGAAGGTGATCCTCTCCACCGGCAGTGATCCATAGAGAGAGACACAGGGAGTGACCCTTGGGAAAGCAGTGAGCTAACCCTAAACTTTGTAAAGGTAGTGAGCCTAGGAATAGAAGTGATCTAGCCCGAACCTTGTAATCTACAGCTAGTGAAGTTTAGTGGAATTTGGTACGACCGGCAACTTGTCGGCGTATGCTCCTTGGATGTAGCCCAGTGAGGGTGAACCAAGTAAAAATTCTTGTGTCTTGTGCATGCTTTAATTTATGTTTATATTATGCAATAGTAAAGAGAGAGAAGAGTTTTTTTCTTATCACTGAAACAAGATCAGAACGGGCTTTAATTTTAAATTAGTCATACCCTGATTCACCCCCCCTCTCAGGGTATTCATCCTTGTGGACCTAACACCATTGATCATTAAATTTCTTATGATCAATAACTAAAATCACTATCTATAATTATTTACACTTTTATTCCATTACCAATTATCTGTTATTTGGAAACTGAGTTATGTGTTATTCAATATGACATTTTTGGTTTCCTTTCTCTCTTATTAAGAGGACATTTTATTAACCCATTTTATGTTGTGGGTTTATAAAAAAATTATTTTAAAATTTAAAACCGTTGATTACTGATATTAAGTTAAAATTATGAGGATAAAATTTATTAAATTGGGGGATGTTACACCTCGATATTTTAAAAAAGAATAAAATTATGTTAGATGATGTATTCAACACGCAACACCGAACTTAAACAACCCATGATATATATTACCATTATAACCTAAATGTTGCAACTATGGGTATAAAAAGGATTAAGTTAATTATGAAAATATTTTTTATATATATTCTTTTGTGTCTAATTAATTATAAATGAAAATAAAACCCTTTTGAAAATAATAGTAAATATTTTTCTGAAAAAACTATTTTAATGTGCACAAGTGTGTTTTATACCAATAAATTAAACCAATCATTATTGTTGTATTAAATTATTTTAATTTATATATAATATATTAAATCTAAATTTTTACATTCATACTATATGTTTTATACACATGATATAAAAATAAACCTAATTTTATAGTTAAAACTATACATTTTTTTAAAAAATTGATTTGTTGCCTTTTATGGCACACTTATTTTAAAACTAATTTTTAAAACTTTTATAGAATATATTTAAAGAAATAAAATTAATTTGTTAAACCATAATATAAAATTTTACTTTGGGTAAAATTTTGGTATTTTTTAGAAAATATTTATTTTTCAATGAATAGTGAAAAATATCGATTTTTGTAAAAATGTATTTTCTTTTAATAAATTAAGTAATTTAAGAGTCCAAATATGTTTTAAATATTTTCTCAAGTAAATTAAGTATTATTTATTTATATTTAATCCACTTAATTACTCTTTAATCAAATTTTTATTGGTTTTTAATATAATTTTATTTTTGGGTTGAAAAATTGGTTTTTCTAAAAACTGTTTTAAAATGTATAATGTTTCACATTTTCAATTAATTAAAATAATCCCTAATGGGGAATTTTTTAAATGAAATTTATATAATATATATTAGTAAATATAAATTTATTTTCATACAATTATTATTATTATTCATAAAATTTAATATAGAATCATCTTTTTCTAAAAAAATATTATTTTTAAAAGCCCGTTGTCTCGCCGTGTCTGCAGAATTAATATAAAATTTCATTTTTCCAATTATTTTATTTTAACTTAGAAAAATTGATCTCATATTTTTAATTATAATAATTTATAAAATATAATAATTTCTACTTAATTTTTTACTAAATAAATTAGTGAAATAAATTAAAATTAAATACAGCGTTTAAGGTAAAAATGAGTTTACATAGTGGTTAAACTTAAAACTTAAGGGTCCAAATGACCTAAAAACTTGGAAATAACAAATTTTATAGCCATATTTTTAAATTATACCTTCTTTTATTGTTGGTTTCATTATTGGATCCACTTGACCTGGAAAAAACATGGGTTGAATTCACTCTTTCAAAAAGTTACAAGTTTTCCACTTACCCTATATATAAAAGGCCTATCCTCTCCTCTATTCACACCTCTCAATCCCTTTTCCTTGGAAAATATCTACCCAAATCAATTCTCCAATTCCATAATCTCATCATAGAATACTTATTTTGTAAAAAAATCCATCCAAGGAATTCCTTTGGTGCAAACCAAAAGGTGTTACCCGAAGAAGAGGTAACGTTTATCAACATGCATTTTTGTTTTCTTTCTTTCTCCACACCATTAAATTATTCTTATACAATGATTATATAATAAATTTAGTATCCTAAATATAATTTTATTTTTTTATGTTAGTTTTATTCCATATAAACATACACACTTACATCAAATGGGTTACCAAATCAACATCCGTGTGTATGACGGACTATCGATTCATGAAACGATGTTGTTCATTTTCCCATTACCACATATCATGGTTGGTAATAATGATGTACATAATGTTTATATGTGATATTTATGATATTTATGACATTATTATACCTATTTATTAATTATATCATATACACCCTTTTAAATATATACCATGGGGTATATGATAACGTCGCTCATGTGTATGACAGACTACCACCACGTGAAGTGATGTAAAGTGTTTTTCACTAACGTGTAACATGGAAGGCGATAAGGGTAACTACAATTAATATATATGATATTTATTAAATCATTATAATATTCATTAAGTAATTAAATATAATTATATATAGTTAAATATTGTGGTATTTATTATATAATGATCATTCTTCAAAGATAAATGTTACCTACCTTCTTTATATAATTATTATTGAAAAATGGAAACCTTACTCATACGTAAGTATGGCATACTGTCTCCATGATCGTAACGTTGGTTCATTTTTCTTAACCATTAATAATTATTGGTTTTAAAATTATAATTGATATATAAATATGATAATTATTTCATTGTTATTATTATGGATATGTTTATATAATAACCTCTTTGACCACAGTCAACCCACCTAAGTCTTTTTAACACACAATCCAAATTTGGTCAAAACATTCAATGTAAACTAAATGGATTAAGTAATTGTATAAAACAGTGTAATAAATTAAATAAAATTAATAATAAAATTGAAAAGGGGTCTCAATAATTTAAATAATTAATATAAGTTTATTATTTAGGAAGATAAAGAACAAGAAGGATGAATCAGACTCAAGGTAAGGGACTTCGTCTCAATCTCCTTTCATTGAGGCATGTCTTGATTTTATACACCTATATTATTTTATAAGGTGTATATACATACTATTTGAAATTATATGTCATTAATTTATCTATTATAATGGTATTTAATGTTTTTTATAATTAAATACTTTTATGGGCCTTAAAATTAAAATATTTCCAAAGTGGTAAGGGGATTTTCTTCTAAATAAATCCTATTTCAAAGACTTACTTAAAAATATATTTCTCTTCCATGTTAATTTTTTTAAAATTATTTTTTTAATGTTTTTATATGAAAATAAAATAATTATAAATGAAATTTAATACTTTATTTTCAAAGTTTTTCAAAATGAATATTTTTACAAGTTTTATAAATAATGTTTTGACAAATGAAAAAAGGAATAACGTACATGGTGGAAACGAATTTTTTCCCACTATGACCATTATTTTATTTCTTTATTCCTTTTAAATCTTTCATTTTTTATTCAATTATAAAACCAATTTATATTTTTTTGGGTATTTCAGTATTGAAAATGTTTATTTTAAATAAAATTGTTTTTTATCCGAAAGTGTTTTTCATTTGAGTTTAAAAAAGTTTTCAATGGGTTTTATGATGAAAGTGTTTTATTCATGGAATTTTTATTGAGAATTATATTAATATGGTGATCCTAATATATATTATATGAATGTTTTATCCCAATTATAGCTCTCGGGTGAGACCGATATAGCTTATATTAAGGGTTGAGCCTCATTATAGTTCATGAGAAATTGGTGATCCCAATATAGCTTATATGAAAGGTTAATCCCCATTATAGCTCATGGGTGAGACTAATATAGATTATATAAAGAGATATACCCATTATAGATCTCCAATACATTAGGTAAGTATTATATTTTAAGTTTTTCATATGGTTATTTTAATTAAAATGGTTTTGAAAGGGTTTTATGAATATGATTCTCTAAGTCACTGAAAATGATTTTTAATTTATTTATAAGGGTTTTAAAGGATTTATTAGAGAAAAAAAACGTTTTTTTTTCTTGCGAAAATTTTTTATTTCATATTCTCAAATAAAATTATTGTAAATTAAAATATTTCATGTTTTCATGTTTTTACTAAACTAACAGTTTCTTTCTTTTTATATCCCTTACTTAGTTTTTGTACTTATTATATGTTTTTAAAATGTTTTTCATAGGTTTTTAGGATGTTTAAGGGAAAGGAAGAGGTCATGTTGAACATCATGGAGATTTTCCATGAAAATAAATCATGATGTATTTTAAAAAATTTATCTTATGGGAAAAATAGATACTGATCAGAAGTTTCCACATTGTATTTTATGGTTTTTTTATGTATGAGTTATGGAAAAATTATCTAAAAATATAAACCTAAGAAGATCCTAAAATTTAATATAATTAATTATTAACTTAAAACTCAAAATTATGTAATGTTTAAGTTCAAGGCCTTATAATTCCTATTTATTATTATTTCATTAATTTAAAAGAATAAAGAAAAATAAATTATAACAACAAACAAGTCCTAAAACCAATTAAATGGGGATGATTACATGGATCAAAAAATGCCAATTTGTTTGTTGTTATAATATATTTTTCATTGTTATTTTTTTATAGTAGTGAAATAATATTAAATATTAAAGAAAAGTACTTACTCTAATATCTTTGGTAGGTTCATTTACAAAATTTTCATCAGGTTTTCTGTGAAATTTAACCCACATCTATGTTTGGACAACAGAGTGGACTAATTCATTATCCTTTATAAAAAATATAAAAAAGTTATAAAAAACCATGAATTATAATAAAATGATATAAATAATAAGGGATAAAATTCAAACCAAGATTGTTCTTTTTCTGGAAAAACTCTTAGACCCATGGATATGAGGAATGGATTGTTTCTCCCGATTCACATTATTTTTTTAGATAATTCATAAAAAATATCAAAATTATTAAAAATTATAATTTTATTGTGTTTATTTTATTAAGATACTATAAAATATAAAATTTCCTCATGATATGCATCTCTTCTAATATTAAAAAACATCTTCCATTTCTCATGAGAAATGCATTCACTAACATTCTCATAAAAAAATGAGCTTGTAAATGTGTCATTAGATTCATTCCATAATCTCTATTTAAAATCTATCCATTTATTACCCAAGCTTTTGTGAGTCCATGGTTGTGAAATGGAGTCGTGGACTTCAAAATTAAAAAATCTAGAAATAAAAAAATATAGCACTTTATAAGTATATAAAAAAAATTATTAATGTATTTTAAATCAGTTATCAAATAATATTAAATTAATATTACCATTACTTGATTACCAAAGAATTAATTTTTTCAATCTATGGGAATATGCCTATAATCTTTATAATTAATGGGAAATATCACTATATCGCAAGCAAATTGCCCAATAATTTGTCCATGTATTCTAGAAATGTCACTCGTAGGCACCCTGAACTCATAAAATGGAATTATAATCTTGAATTCCTTAAGGTACCATACATATGTCATGTTCTTATTTATATCTCTTCTATTTTTATCTTTATATATTTTTAAAATGCATTAAACAATAAATAAAATATATAATTTTTGTATAATGATATACATACCAGTAATGGTAACTCACCAATATTCTCTAGATAGAGGGTGACCAACTACTCTATTACTAGAGGTCAATTGGGTAATGGGATACCAAAAACATTTAGGGAAATGGCTAGCTTGATAAAAGTATCAGGTATAAAGGAATCACTCAAATCCACTAAATCCAATGGTAGTGGTGGTTTTATCTAATATGTTGATCGGCCAAGATCTTAAAAAATTTTTGTTCTTGAAATTCCTGCAATTCAAATGGTTTAGATATATTAAATGTATAAAAATGAAAAACTAAATTATTTTTTTAAAAAATCAAAAATAGTAAAATGTATATATGTATAAAACAGTTATAAATGATAAATTTTGATATAGTTTCATTAAAAATTTAAACATTCAATTGTCTTTATCTTCATTTTCTTAATTCTTATCAACCTTCATTGTGATGGGTGATTCATTTTCACCCTCTCTTGAAAGTTATATTATTTTAATATTGTCAGAAAAAAAATGTTTATTTTTTTTGGTTGATGAGGTTCACGGTCACAAAGTACCAATTAATCTTCATCACCCATATCATATAAGTCTCTCTTCTTTATGTGTATAACAACACTCTATACTTTATGTATTTCATCATCCATATAATAAACCATATTCTCTTGTAAATATAAGATAAATGGATCATGCTCTGCATGCTCACTGGTATGGATCAAGCGATAGAAGTTAGTAGAAGTAAAATGTAATGAATCTTTCATTATACCCCTATAAATGTTGACCCACTTCCATTTGAATAACACGACTAAACATTTACCATGATAGTTTAATTAAATTATTAAATATGTTTTCCATAGTATCCCATATAATCAAGTGTAAATACACCACTATTTTGAGTTTTCAAGTCTTCTTCATGATAAATTATATGAAACCTAAAGCCATAAATAATTTCGGGATCGAATCTCTTAGCCTTCCTTATAGGGTATTGATCCAAAAACATCAAATAATTTGATATCTCAACTCAATTATTATCATTCATTATATAGAAAATAATATATAAGGTGTTAATTTTAACATAGAAAATAATTACACATTAATAATATGAATATGAGTATATACTTACATAATAGTCGAAGCATTCAATAATCTCGTTATTAATATATTTTGTTATTTCCATATCATTTTGAGCTTAACCCCTTAGTTTCCCCATTGTAAGTGAAATTTTGCAACAAATATATCTGAAATATGACTATTGAGAGGAACATATCTATGTGCTTATAGCAACTCTAATTCAGTTAGTGTAAAATTTGACCCCTTTCTAATTGGTCATATGATAGTTGGAAATATTGATGACTATTTTCAAAACAATAATTAGTGAAGATGTTTTCAACATGTCTAAAATTTTTGAATCTAGTCTCAATCCCATCTAAATACATAGAATATAAGGTTAATCACTCTTAGTCTATGTAACCTTCGGCAATTGATCCTTCTGGTTGAGCTTTATTCCTCATATGTGATTTCAAATGACATAAGTACCTGATGAAAAAAAATAAGAAACATATTAAAAAAAATTAAGTGATGATTTGATAAAATTTAATTCACTGATGAAAATAAAAATAATATCAATGTATCTCTCAATTGTATATATCCATCAATAGTGTACTAGTCCACCAATTTTAGCTTCTTCAATCAAATGAACAGTAAAATGAATCATGACTGTAATGAGGGGGAAAATAAAATATTCAAATGACAAAGTTTCAAAATAAATATTTTTTAAAGTTTATCAAGATCAGTTGGATTTAGATTTTTTCCAAAAATATCTCTAATAACGGCACACAACTCAACTAGAACCATAATTACTTTTTCAGGTAACATATTATGAAATTCCAATGAAAACAACTTCACCATCGGAATATTTGAGTCATGAATTTTCAATTTGTATGATGTTTTATTTTTTAAGTCAACGAACCTTTAAATGTTACTTTAATATACATCTAGAACTTTTAAATTCTGTAAAGATTGAAGGAATACATTTTTCTCATGATTTTTCATTATAAAAATAGCTTTCATTTTCATTTTCCCACAAACCATGCTTTATATCCATTGATTCCAAATCCTTATGAGCATTAAAGTGATTCTTTAGTTTACCCTACTCATTAAAAAATGTTAAAATTACACTGTTACATACATTCTTCTCAATATTTACTACGTAAATATTATGATGTATCAAATTAAGCTCCCAATAATAAAGTTTGAAAAATATACTCATTTTCTTCCACTATTATGTTCTAGAATCTTTAGATACTATACATCATACCTCCACCCCCCTCATTAAATTGGTTAAATTTTTTAAATTATACAGTGATATTCATTAATTTTTCTAAGATTTATAAATTAGTTAACACCTTTATTGACTTTCTCAGTTCAATATGTCTATTGATTTGTTTATTTTTTAACCTAAATTTATGAGAAGCACCAAGAAATCGATGATGAAACCTAAAACTACATTTTCTACTATGAGGTAATCATTGAGGTTCAAAATCAAAATTACAAACTGGACAAACCAAATAGATATGAGTGTTACAACTAGATAAGTTTCCTAGTCCAAGAAAGTAACTAATTATCCACATTAATGTAGTATGAATTTTAAATAGTTTTCTCATTTAAGCATTATATGTTTCCATGCCATCATCCCATAATTCTCACAATGCTTTGATTATAGGTTGGAGGTATACATCAATGTCAACATTTTCTTTCTAGGAATAATCATAAAAATAATGAAATAAGTCTTCTTCATACACATCCATGGAGGTAGATTAAAGGGGATCAAAATAAATTTCCAAATTCTATAATTAATACTTAAAGTTCCAAAAGGGTTAAAACCATCAGAAGCTAATCCCAAATATATATTCATAGGATTTGAATAAAAATTTAGATATAATGAATCAAACACCTTCTATGATGTTGACTCTTTTGGATGTATCGTCAATCCCTCATTATTATTATCCTAAGCATGTCCTTCATGTTGTTTGCAGTCTTAAATGATATGAAAAGTATTTTCAAGAATGGTTTTAGAGGAAATTAATCAAATACCTTTGTAGGATTTTTCTTCTTATATTTATTTATGGTATTACATTAATTTATACTCTCATTGTTTTACATTGAATTCCATCTTCTTGTGTGAAATATTATTCATTCCTCCTTATCAAACTTGTCTCCCTAGTAAATCTTTCAATCATTATGGCATCCATGTAACTTTATATAATCAAGTCCAAGTTTTTTGATGATTTTATTCATCTCATAGAATGATACAAGGATCTTAGCTTCACTAAATGCATCATGAAAAAACTCTAAAATCATGTACATTTATTTGTCATTAATTCCATAGAGACACATAATATTATACAAATTAAGTAGAAAATACAACTTCTAATACTTAGAACAACCTTCATATGGTTCTTATTGTCCATATTCAACTAATTCATAAAACTTTTTTTTGGTTACTAATGCTTTGAGAATGATTAACCTGCTCAGGATCAACTAAAGGTTATTTTGATCTATTAAAATCTTGTACATTGTATCTTGAAAATCCAAATGCCTCATTTATCAAATTTTGAACTGAATTCAACTATGGAGTGTCACTTTGTGTTTCTTTGATAGGATTTTCAATGTTTTGACTTTACATAACATTTGATTCAATATGCCAAATACAATATACATATTGAACAGGAAATTGTTTCAATATAAAATGCTCATATACTTATTTTCTATTCAACCATAGCTTGAATTTACAATCAAGACATGGACATTTTATTCTACCATCCACTGATCGGTTTTCAATTTCATAATCTAAAAAATATTCCAAACCCTTGGCACACTAAGGTGTGTTTTGAGATAAATTAATCCAACTTTTATCCATAGGTATCATATTTTCAATATTCTCCCTGTATGTTCATATATAAAGATATAAATGTTTAATCAAACAAGTATAGTTAAAATTAAACATAACCCAAATTATTCATTGACTAGGGTAGGGTCTTGATTTAAAATAAAAAAATTCAACATAAATATGATTCAATCCAAAATTAAAAATATTAACAACATAAATGAACAAATAATACCCCTTGAAATAATATGTTTAGATGTTGTAGAATAAGTTCATTGAACTGAGGATAGAGGTTATTGTGATGTCAGGTATATTGTTATCAGTCCACAATAATATATGAACATAATTCTTCTACTAAAATATATCTAACTTTTCTACTTTCCATATTATAAAATTTATTTTATATTTCAAAAACATGATTGTTTTTATAGTTAGCTCTTACTTTAATAATTTTGAAAATCAAGATTTGTTGGATATCAAAACAAGAACTTGGAACAGTTATTTCTAGTGATATGTTCTGTTTTAGTCTAGATTTCAAATTCTAACATTCATCAAATATAAATTATGTTCATGGAAATTTTAAATTCATTTAAAAAAATGATATAAAATTACTTAAACCTTTCCAAATATGATAAAAATTTATTTTTAAAAAAAATATAACTAAAACTATATTTAATCATGATATTAAAATTCAAAAAGTATGTTCTTATGATTAAAAAAATATGAAAATTTTAATTATATACTTATAACACATTAAAACACCAGTATATGAAAATATTAAAACTTTAAAATGAATTTTGGGTATTTAAATAGTGAATTATAAATAAAATATAAAAGGGAATCGTGTTTTTTTATTTACCCACACTTGGTATTTAGTGTATGGGAAAATCAAAATCAAAAGATTTCTAAAAATGTAAAACAAGATAGTTGGACATTATAAAGATTTCAGAACATCATTTTTAAACCATGCTATAATTTTCACACTTGAATTTTCAAAGTAGTGAGATAGTGATAAATTGTGTGTTTCAAGTATTCCCGAAATGTGCCATGAAAAAAAATGAAACTCTTGAATAAAGACTCAAAATAACTTTCAAAACATAAACAAATTACTTTTTTATCAATAAATTAGTGTAAAAATAGATTAACAATCAAGGTTTAATCCAAGTTGACATTTTAGTATATATTTCCAAAAAACAATTATTTATCGCTATCAAATGATAGTAAAAAAACAAGAAAATTTGGATCCATAAACATATTTACAATTCAAGGAATCAAAAATAACAGCACTAAATTACATATATTGTTAAATAATTTAATTAAAACCTTTCAAAAAAAATACAACATGCATTATATACCTTCAATGAAATAGATCTAAGAGAAGGATGGGGTTGTGGGTAGAAGGGATTTAGGTTTGTTGCCACTATCAGGGGTTGTACTCACTGGGAAAAGGGGAAGAGGGGGCTCTATTGGGTATCACTATTGTGGATCAGTGGAGAACTATGGGGTCATAATTAGATTAAGGGGGTTAGGGTTATGGGGATCGGAGGTGAGGGAGGGGTGGTCACCTTCAGGTAGAAGGTCTTCGGGGGGAGGGATGATCAAGGCAGTCACCATTGAAGAGATGAATGTCAGGTAGAGGGGGGATCAGGGTGATCTCCATCGGGGAAGTCCATTAGGGAGAGGGGGGATTGGGGCTGACGGGTGGTCATTAACTAGAAGAAGGCCATCGGGAAGAGGGGGAGTGGTGGTCTGTTGGGAAATATGGAAATCTACAAACACACAAACAATAGAAAAGTGAATTCATTGTGAAAATATATTTATTTTCCTTTGAATAAGCCTAAAAAATTATAGAGGATGTGCAGTGATAAAATAATATATGCAGAAAAATAAATATTAACACCATAAATTTTTAACATGGAAAACCTAAAAGGAAAAACCCACGGGAACAATTCTGGAAAGAGAGATCCACTAATAACCAAGAGTAAAAAGAAGAGACTCCCAAAGATGAGTGGGATATTAAAAATAATACTTAGATAAAATATTAGATCAAAAGAAGAAAATAGATGCATTCTGAAAGGAAGCCTATAATGAAGAACACAACCCAAAAAAGAAACCAAAATAGATCTAAAAGTGAAAGGTGGGTGTTTGTTGTCTGAATAAAAGGTGTAGAATAAAAACACCAGCTTTAGATCAAACACCACCACATATGAAATATGATCAAACCTGAGTAATTTCACTTGTTATAGATCTAAAAACCATTGGGCATAACCTTAACTTCACTTCCCAAAAAATAATGAGGAATGAATCCTATGGTGGCTCAAATAATGTCTGCCTCCAAAGTTTCATAACCCTCTAAAAAACACATATCCCAATATCTATTTTTTTTATTTTTCATGTGACGACCCCACGTGAAGGAGGAAACCCAAAAAAATCCCCCTCTAACTCAAGTGGGGATCACCTCCAACCTTTTAATCAGTCAAAAAGTCTCAAATTTACCTCTAGGTAAACTCTTGGTCAATATTTCTGACCCATTGGAGTCTGTATGGATCTTCTCAAGCTCCAACTATCTCAAATCAAGGAAATCATAGATCCAATGATAATGAACATCAATATATTTTAACCTTCTATGAATGGGGGGATTATTTTTTAAACAAATAAAACTATGACTATCAAAAAATAAAACATACCTGTATTGATTAAAACTGAGCTCTCGAATAAAAAATTTCATCCTAAACAACTCTTTTCATGCCTTTGTAGCTATAATAAACCCAGAATCTATGGTAGTTAAAGCAACACATTTATGCAATCTAGATTTCCAAGATACAAATCCCTATGAAAAAATTAAACAAATAGACTAAAGTATACTTCCTTGAATCCATATCTCCTACCATATTTGAATCTATAAATCTAAAAGGAATAGGATCCCCATTACCAAAACACAATATCATATCATAAGTTCCAAAAAGATAAATATATATATATATATATACTTAAATGATCTCTAATTCTCTCTACCTGGATTATATAAAAGATGACTGACTACACCAATTACATGAGATATATTAGGTCTAATACATACCATCACATACATCAAATATCCAGTGGAAGATGAATAAGGTATATACTACATATCTTCTCTATCTTCATCAGTAGAAAGAAATTGACTGGTACTGAGCTTAAAATGTAAATCAAGAGGAGTACTGACCAATTTCTATATATCTATAGAAAATATCTGAAGAAACTTCTCAACATATATCTCCTCAGATAACCATAATTTATTGGTCTTTCTATCATGAGAAATCAACATGCCAATAATTTTTTGTACTGGCCACAAGTCTTTCATCACAAAAGAATGACAAATATCCTTCTTCAATCTGTCAATTCTAGATGCATCATGGCTAATAATAAACATATAATCAAAAAATTCAATAGTATAATAAAAACCTCATCAATAAAGCTATGAAAAAAAATATAATGATTAGAAGATGTCTTCATTAAACCCTAATGAAAAATAACATATTCAAAATTCTTATATCGTTACCACGAAGCTTGATTCAAACCATACAAACTCTTGTTTAACCTGAAAACATGATCATATTTAACTATTTCAACAAAATCCTTAGGATACTTCATATAAGTCTCCTCATCTAAATCTCCATGGCAGAAATATGTCTTCACATCCATCTTCTCAATCTACAGATACAAACTAGCAGCCAAACCAAGAACAAACTAAATGGAATACATTTTGAAAACAGGTGGAAAATATTATAAAAAACAATAATTTTCATCTAATGGAATCATTTAACAACTAAACTTGACTTGTATCATATAATAGAATTGAATTCTTCCTTTTTAATCTGATAAATCCACTGATTTTGCAAAGCTATCTTACCTATGGGTAATTTCACCAGCTCAACAGTATGGTTATTGTGTAAGGATCTCATCTCATCATCCATTTCCACAACCCATCTGTCCTTCTGTTCACTTTCTATCACCTCATCAAAATATTCTGGTTCTCCCCCTTCAGCAAGGATCACATACGTAGAAATGGTATGATGTAGAGATGACCTCCAAAGTAGAACTACAGATTCATTAAAAACCCCTAGAACTAGATCATTGAAATCATCACCTCCAACTTGTTCACCATTAACATCATTATGCACATCAACATGGTCATCAGAATCAACAATATGAGTTAAATGTGAATCAGAACCTGGATTATGACTGAAAAATTCATCAGAAGTTGGAGAAGAATATTTTTATTCCTTCTCTTATCTTCAATAGTCTAATCCTCCTTAAAAACTGCATCACGGGTTCTGAAAATTTTATTCAAAGTAAGATCATAGAATATGTACCCAAACTAATCATGTCCATATCCAATAAAAATAAACTATTGTGACTTTCCATTTAGCTTGGATCTCTTATCTCTTAGCACATGAAAAAAAATCCTTACAACTAAAAATATGTAAATGGTCATACTTGATCTCTTTTTCATACCAAAACTTATCAGGAGTGTTTTTCTGTAAAGAAACTACATGTGATAAATTGAAAATATAATCATCATTAAATAAAATATCACCCCAAAAATGTCCTGGAAACTTTTCTTATAAAAGAAAACAATGAACTCTTTACAAAAAAAATCATTTTCATACACTCAACTACACCATTTAGTGGACGTGTATTAGGAGGCATCTTCTGATACAGAATAACATCCTACCTATAATACTAAAAAAACAAAGCACAATACTCACCCCCATTGTCAATATAAAAACATTTCAACTTCTTATCAGATTCCCTATCATCTGAAACCTAAAATTTCTTAAAAACACTAAGTGTGGGTATTGGGCATAATGGAAGCATGCGATGGGAGGTTCCCAACATTTCTTTTTGTCATGATTGATGACCAATCTGAGATCTACACTTCAATAAATGGCATGATATATGGAATTGGATCAATGAGATCAGATAGGGGTAATCATGTCAAAACTAGAGGGAGGATCATCACATATTATTTATAATCAATTTAATTGAATAAATAATTACCTTTATTGGAATTATTTCTTTGTTGATGGATCTGGTGACAGGTCCATGATTCACTATCATTGTGATGTAGAAATCAAGTGTATAATCCCTATAGCGGTGATCCAAATGTGTTTCAAAAATCTCTAGACATCACCGAAGGAATCCCCAAGTGATATCACGGTATATCCTTGAACTTACGTCATCCGCATTTGATCGCTACGAGAACCGCTTCCAAAGTTTTCTCCTTGCTCTTGTGGAGGAAGGTTTCTCTCCATTCTTAGGAGTGTTCTTGGATAAGGGAGATCTCTAGGTCTTGGTAGGATTATCCAATTCCATTGTGCACAACCAAGACAAAATGAATTGGTTTTGGAGAAAATAATATAAATGGGTTTATATATAGGTAGGGTTAAAATAAAATAATAGCACAAGTGTCCTTTATTATTTATTTAATCCTTGCGGAACCCCATGTCAAATAATAGTATTAATATCATTTTTTCTTGACATGAACATAACATGAAAATTATATTAAATATTGTTTAATTAAATAATATTCAATATTTAGTATTTCTCACCAGACCATTTAACTCAGTGCGCCATTCCTCCACAATATCTATCGATCCATAAACAATGAATATTTTTTTATTTAATAAATATGACAGTATTATTCTCCAATAAATAAATAAATAATATATTCATTAAATAGAAAATAAATATTTATTAAATATTCTACTCACATTATATTCTCTTGAATAACTGACTGAAAATTTTCTTTTAATTTTATTTTCAAAATCTAGTTTAAGGATGAGTGGTAATTGAGACATACAAGAGATAACTGATTCAAAATTCAAAATAAAAAAACCAAAAACCATCATCATGACCACTTCTATCACATACCATATTCCCACAGTGATCATCACAAATCTCTAGTCATCATCATGCACAATCGGGTCAGATATCGAGACACGAGCTACCTAGATAATTTTTCTAAAACAACTATCGGTGATAACCCACCGGACCTTCTCCCCCCGCCGATTCATACCACCATAACACTATCAATCATACCGAACTACATCATCTCATAACTGAAATCCATAATGGCATCACCACTGTAGATATTCCATAACTAGACTCTTGGAACCCCATTGGTCGCTCGACCATTAAATCCTAAAACCTCCTTCGGAATAATCACACCTGACCGAACTAGGGAAGAAAGATGGAACTGGAAGCCAGAGAAGAGTTTGAGTAGACTAATTCTGCAACAGCAAGTGGACCAATGCTAGGACCATCAACCCTTCCAGGAATCCCATTGACGGACCTCCACTAGATAAACACACCCCAAACCTCATACCATCAACGTACATCATCTTGAAAGAACCACCAAACAAAACCAACGAAGTATGTGCCTCCTGAAACACCATCGACTGTTCAGACAACACATCCCAGATCTTCCTTGAAGCCACCACAGCAGACTGATTGGGAGAGTCATGAAGGAACATGAAGCCTGAGAAGAGTCCGAATCAGACTTGGGAACCTACAGAGAGACTATACCTCTCCAATACCACCTAATCAAGTCATCGAATCTAGAACCAAGTGATAATAATTTCAATAAAGAACAGGGTGAGAAAATGGAAGAAGTGAGGTAAGGGGGAGATGAGACGAAGCACAAGCCTCCCCCTCTAAATCACCACCGAGGGAACCCTAGCTCAAGAGAGTCAAGAGGGCCGCTCGAATAACTAGTTATGGGATATATATGGTAAAAAATACATGAATAATTATTAAACTATGTTCTAGAATAATATTTTTTTAATATTTTAAATAATAAATAGTAATATACTATTTAACTGAGATTCTAGATACACTTAGTGTGTGGCCCTCTAGGCCTCTTTCTTAGTGGCATTAGGTGAAGCATCCTAAAGTCCAAGGTTAGTGTCTAGAAACATACCAAGGCACCAATAGAGAATGAACTTAATTCCCCAATGACATATTACCTCATAGAAACGCTTACTGTGTAATATAATCTCTTTATTGTGATATCTCAAATTAAGCAGGTTTCATGCCAGTGTCATCAACCCATGTGGTCAATTTCTCTTTTTTTGACTTCTTGGAAATTGAAATTGCCTATAGAACACCATGGACATGGATTTATTTAGTCTATATCATTTCCATCAATGGGCCTCAGATATTAAATTCTATTAAATAATATAAGGGATAAATCCTTTCTCTCATTATTCATTAATACAATATTACTCGTGACACACCCAATGTATACTATCTTAGAGTGAACATTTATCATCACAGTTTTTGTCAATACATAAAAGAACGTGGCTCATAACACTCATTAATAATAATATTAATGTATAAGGACCAATACAGGCATCCATATATAAGGACATCCAATGAAACATATAAATTTGGATTTCCTACTGGTGGGTCTCGTTCCCATAATATCCTACTAGATATTACCAAGGGTGTATATGGTGAGATGGTGCCTCAAAGTCCTATGAGTCTCCATCCCTAATATACTATATCATTTGTGTCCCTAGAATGATGTCATCAATCTATATAACATATATTAAATAATAGTGTCATAGAACTTTTGGGTTCTCATCATTGAAGGGAACTTCTATGACCTTTTAGTGAGACAACTACTCTTATGACATTATCACATACTATGTCACACAAAAGAAAAATAATGATGTGATAAGTAGTTTATTAATATTTTCATGACCCATACCCCAGGGCCTGTATTGTGACTACCCTAAGCCCACCTCTGATAGGCCAAGGGATAGCGACTAGCACCGAGTAGGCATATCCCATAAATGGGAGGCATTTTCCTAAGAACCTGTGCACATGCACCCAACTGAAAGTCACAGGGATGGAGGGTGAAAACACTAAGTAAAGAAAATGCATGAATACCACTACAACCCAACAATAGAGTAGAATAGAATGTAAATAAGTAAAGTAAAACCGGGTTATAATACAAGCTCACTAAAATAAAGACAACTGCAAAGCCCAACCTGCAAACATGGGTACTGAAGCTACTGTAGGAATCTTCTAGAAACACCTTAGATCATCTGATCTCACAAGACATCGCCTATTCCTAGTCCTGGTCCTTCTATGTCTAAGACTCCACCAAAGTTTCGGTCATCTGAAAAAGACACAACATGTACGGGAAAATCCCATGCAGGGGTGAGTAAAACAATACTCAGTAGGGGACCCCAAAAACCACAAAGCAAAAGACCAAAAAGGAAAACACCACTAAGAAGGTATAGTCATATCAACATAGGTATATGTCATCAACACATATAACATGAACATCTAGGTATACTCGTAAAGGATTATAAGACGCAATGTCTCATCCAATACCATCCAAATGGTTCTGTGTGTAGCATGCTCGATTCCAAGAGATCCCGCTCCTCAAGCTATCTGATAGTAACTAGGTAGAGGAAGTATACCAATAGTATCTGAGAGAACATCTGGACTCAATACATCACGAAGTTTCCCTAAGACATCTAGTCTCACTGGGACAAGAATTCTTGATATCACATCCAATCCTTCATCACAGGATTCTGCACAAGGAACGCTTGTCCCATGAGGACTCGCTCCTTGAGCCATCAATTCATCAGAGACATACGTAAAGAGGTTCTTGATACTTTGGGCCTCACCCAAAGATAACACACTAAGAACAACCTAAAGTACACTACTTCAGTCATAACACTGAACATATTATACTACTGAAGGACTCATCTTTGGTGATTCACTGAGGTCTTCTTGTATTTCAGGCCACTGAGGTCCACTTGGATACCGGGCCACTGAGGTTCGCTTGGCTACCGCTCTTCTTTCAGGAAACTTAAGTTCACTCGGCTACTGCTCATCTGCCGAGACATTGAGATATGCTCAGCTACTGCTCATCAGCCAGGCCACTGAGGTCTACTCGGCTACTGCCCATCTGCCAAGCCACTGAGATATGCTCAGTTACTGCTTGTCTGTCGGGCCACTAAGGTTTGCTCAACTTCTGCTCATCTGTTGGGCCACTAAGGTCTGCTCAGCTACTGCTCGTCTGCTAAGTCATTGTGATCCACTTAGAAACTTTCTATTTATTGATCCATTGAGGTCCACTTGGCTACTGCCATTTTATCGGGACACTAAGGTCCTCTCATCTACTGGTCGTATTACGATCAACTAAGGTTCACTCATCTACTGCTCATGGAACGCTTGATTCTGGGAGAATCTACTCCTCAACCCATCAGTCTTATTCTAACTTTCCACAAAAAATCACATGGAATATGTAAAAAGTATTGTCTCATCGTGAGAGTCTCAATACCATAAATGTCTTATCAATCAAACACACAGTTTTAATGTTATGGACATTTTAGTAAAAAGGGGATTGTGGGGTCTGGGTCCGGTCCGACCCGGTCGGGTCGACCCAACCCGACCCGACTTAGGGTCCACCGACCAGAATCGGGTCCAACCTAATCCGCTAGGCTAGGCATGGAGCGGTTGGGTCTAGCGTGGACCGACTAGGCCGTGGGTCCGGCCTACTTGGTGGGATAATCTGGTTTGCCTAGGACATAGCGGGCGCCACAGAGTGCCACTGCGGTCCAGCTGGACCACGGCCTCCAGTTGTGCAACGCGGTATGGATCGCAGCATCTGCTTGCGCTACCTCCATCTATTGTCATTGGCTCTGATTTTACACCAACGGCAGTTGTTGTGGGCCACATCCGCCACCACAGTGCACCTCCATCACTTGTCACCTCTCTTACGCGCTCGTCACCAGTGCGCTGGTGGTTCCTTCTATGGGCCACCGGACCTACTTTGACTATCCGTTCTCTAATCTGGAGGGTGTTCCAAAGTCCTCGAGTCATTCTATTGCTAGCCGTGGGCTCCAAATTGTATTTCCATCAATCTGGGGGTCTAGTCGCACTCGAAACCACCCAATAAATTTCGACGTGACCACGTGTGTCCATCGGCAAAGAATGTGAGTAGAAGGGGATATTGCAAGGAACACCCAAAGCGACAAACACTGGCCTTGATCATTTGGCCTTCGTTCTTAATGTTTGAAAAAAGGGAAGACTTTGAACAAATAATAATTCATATCCCCCTTTCTTTAATCCCCACAAAAGAATTCACAAACCCATAATAAAGATCAACCCGCGGATCAACTTGTTATTGAGTTGATCTGCATTCGTTGTTTATAAAGGAAGAATGGGGAAAGTAAAATCACTTGGGAAAGAACACCTTACCTGGGATCAGATATTTTATCGATGAAGAACAGATCCATGCACCATATTTCATCGATCCTTGATCTGAAGTCCTCCGTTATCATTGGTGATCCTTTGATCTGCCTTTATCCTTGGCAATCCTTTGAAGGAGGAGGAAGGGAAGAATATTGTTCATTGTTGTTCATTGTTTGCAGGGGAAAAACCTCCAAAGCCTCCAAGAAAAATTTCTAAGATCATGGTAATGATCTTGCATCCACATTAGGCAATTAAATGATGAAACGTGATTCATTATTTCTGTTACATTGCGTCGTTGCGTCATTATGTTGTTTCATTTATGAAATGAAATATTTGTCTCATCGCTTTATTCTAGCAAAACATTTTTTGATAAAATAAACTTTCTTAAGTTTATTTTATTTTTCTTTAAAATGCCCAAAAATTAACATTTACCCTTGACCTGTATCAGTCTATGTTAGGCCTCACCTAAGAAAAGAACACTCTCACGAGCTCAAAGGTACTCTTGTATTTCCAATTTGGGTTTCCATTTATGAGTCATAAGGATTTGAAAATAAAATAATCTTTATTTAATTATTTTATTTACAGTCACATCCCAAAAAATAATTTCCATAGTTGGCCAATGTCGGCCAATGTTAGGCTCCACCTAAGAAAATAATGCCCTCACAATCTCAGTAGTGGTCTCATATTTTCAAGTTGAGTCACCGTTCGTGAGTTATAAGGATTTGAAAAATAAAATAATTTTACTTAATTATTTTGTTTATGGTTATTCCATTTTTGGGTTTTCTTACTAGAGGCCCGTTCCGACTAAAGTTAAGTTGTTACTAGGGTAAGTCTGCCATTTTGAATGCAATGGTGCCCTTGGATTTCTGATTTGGGTACCCATTTAAGAGTTATTCCACTTTTTCATAAAAACTACTCACGAGCACTATTTAAAAACTTAACATTTTTCGACGGACCATTCTGGGCACTCCAGTCCTTAGAATCACATTCCATATTAGCACCTGGTATCGTAATTTTCCCAATAATTTTCTAAAAATAGAACTAGGAAAATCTAATCCATTAAATCACCCCCACCTTAAAGATTTACATCCTAAAAATCCAAACCAAGGGATTCCCAAACAGATGAGGGTATGAGAATGAACCTAAGCCTCCTGCTCTCACATGATCTCTTAGAGATTCCTATGATGCCACCAAACACACACTAGGGGAATCAATCACCCACTGGGGTTCTTCTCCCGTCGATCCTCAATCTCTACTAGAAACTTCACAAAATTCACCCTGTCGTTAATTTCCAGCTCGCCCCAGTCAAATCTTCTGCACGTAGAGGCATCCCAAGCCCTCTAATAAACTCTGCTTCTGGGAAGTTAGGAAGTGGTTCAAATTAATGAGTCAGTCAATGATCACCCATATGGTATCATGTCTCCTTGACATGCATGGTAAATCCATCATGAAGTCCATCAATATCCCTTCCCACTTCCTTCCTGGTACCCCAAAAAAGATAAAGAACAACGCACGAAACCAATTTATAAAAGAGTTCATCTTTTTATCTCAATAGGTAATCCCAACTTCAACCTGTTTCATCATCCCCAGTTTCCACCTTGACACCCACACACATACCCTGATGCATCTCTCCGCTCTAGGCCTCACTGCTACAACTACGTATCCTCTGAAAAGAACAACGTGCTCCCCACCTTTCGAATGTCCATCAGGGGTATTCCCTATGGTCAAATGAGCATGTAAAAACCCATAGTTGGTTTCACTGAGTTGTGCATTCTTTAATCATTTATGAGTGGGCAGTTTACAACCAATTATTAGAGATAAGATGGTTCATCCCCATCCACTAAGGATAACTGTAATGAGGCCAAATGCTCTGTTTCCTTATCTAAAAACTATGAACCAGATCTTCTACTGAGATAATTCGCTACCATGTTCCTCATACCAGGAGTATAGACTATTTCGAGTTCATAGTCCTGGAGGAACTCCATTCATCGTATTTGTATCAAGTTCAAATCCTTTTGAGAGAATATATACTTGATACTCTTGTGGTTAGAGTAGATGGTAATTTTTCGTCCTTAAGGTAGTGTCACCACATCTTCAATAAAAATATTATCGCTATCAACTCAAGATCGGGGAACTCATCAAAATATTTCTTTACTACTGAAAAGCCTACAGGCACCTTTAAATCCACATGAAAGGCTACCCCTTTCAACTGATCGATGTGTTCATCATCCTTTTGGTAGTGGGTACTCATTCTCCACGGCCACTTGGTTAAAGGGCCAGTAATCCACACATAACCATGAACACTAGGTCTTACTAAGACCTTCCTCTGTGAGTCCCCCACCTACACCCTCAACTCACAAAGCACTATGAAAGACATCTGATATACTAATGTTGATATCGGTTCCATCTTAGGGTGTATAATGATGCATAAGTCCATCTCCATATGTAGAGGTAATCCTAGAAATATCTTCTAGAAATACATCCTCATACTCTTCCACTACTGTTGCGAACTAAAAACTCAAAATATCTACTACCACATGGGTAAGGATGGACTCATGTAGCTACCCCCTTCTCCTACCCTCCAACTCCCTGAGCCTGGTGTTAACCACATTGAGTTGTGGTTATAACATGTCGAAATGTATACCACCTCCCACTGCTCTCCCAGCTCCTCTACCATGTTTGTCGCCCTACAGATTAATTTGTTCTTTTCATTGTCTCTACCTCGGTGGCCTATCCACCATTTCACTGTCAGCACGATGGGCTGGAAAATATCTAGCAATATGTCCTCTTCCATCTTTTTAAAAGCATTACCTCTTTCTAGGATGACTCGACTCACCCTATGAGCCTTGATCTGTAGATCCCATATCTTGAGACCTATTCTTGGAATGTCCCACATGACCATGTCTCTAAGACTGACATCGGCTTCATGCTTTCCCACTACTGACATCCACTGGTTGTATATGCTTAGCCAAAGTACATTCAACCACAAAGGTTCTCTCTAGCACCCTAGCATAAGTAGGAATGCATGGAGGAATAGTTTTGGCTCACATGTCCCTAAACACATCTCTCTCAGAGGTCTGATCCCTGAATCATTGTTCATGTCATATTCATCGAGTACCTGGAATGTTTGGTACACCTTGATGAATACTCAACTACTGACATATCATTCTACCGAAGTTGTAGAAGCTCTTGGGAACACATAGCCCTTAGATTTTATAGAAAGAGCCTCTTATTCGATAAAGGTTCTCAAGATCTCTCCAAAAAAAAGTCACCTCATCGTATGATCGGGTAATCTAAACCCTTTCATCGCCCTAATGAGCCATGTAGAAGGCTCACTGGCAAGACCGCTATCTGATCTAATAGTTCCCCAACTAGATAGAAAACTCGGTCACCACCTCAATCTAGTCTTTAGCTGCCTGTGATTTGGGATCACCTCGGAACCTGAGGGGTCTCTTTTACTGAAACTTGTGAAGTTCACTTAGCCTATGAATCTCATCTGCTAGTACTATGAGTGTCTTGTACTACTCCAAAGGTGGTGGTATATCTGGTACACCAGCTGGTGGTGTTGTCTCTGGTACAAACACTTGTGCCCATCTTGTCACCCCATAGATCATCCTCATGATCAAGCAGTGGAATCCTGACTGGCTATCTACATGGAAGCACCTTCAAACAAAACAAGATGTACCATGATCAATAGAGTATACTTGGTGAGATCACCCAAGAAGGGCATGGAAAACTCAACCCATTTCTATACAATGCATGTACCATATTTTTTCCCTACAACTAGTGTTTTTTCATGTATCTAGTCAAAAATCATAATTCAGGATCCTGGTGTATGGATACATCAGCCACCGCACCAATACTGGATTCCCTAGCCTAAAATTTGAACTTGAAACACTCAACACTGTTTCCCCACACTAAACTCATAGACTCTGGATTCTTAAGGTAGAACTGAACTCCTCTGATACCACTCTGTCATGACCAGTCTCCTAGGGCCTGTGTCGTGACTACCCCAAGCCCGCCTCTGATAGGCCAGGGGCTAGCGACTAGCACCGAGTAGACATATCCCAAAAATGGGAGGCATTTTCCTAAGAACCTATGCACATGCACACAAATGAAATCCATATGGATGGAGAGTAAAAAAACTTCATAAAGAAAATGTATTCATACTACTAAAACCCAACAACATAGTATGATAGAAAATAAATTAGTAAAGTACAATTGGTCCAGAATAAAAGCCCGCTAAAATAAAGACAAATGCAAATCCCAACCCACAAACAAGGGTACTGAAGCTATTGTTGGAAACTTCCAGAAACACCTCGAATCATCTGATCGCACAAGGCACCACCTGGTCCTGGTCCCAGTCCTACTATGTCTAAGACTCCACCAAAGTGTCAGTCATCTGCACAAGACACAACACATGTGGGAAAACCCTATGTAGGGGTGAGTAAAACGATACTTAGTAGGGGACCCCAAAAACCAAAAAGCAAAAGACCAAAAAGGAAAACACCACCAAGAAGGTACTTTCTGCTCAACACAGGTATATTTCATCAACACATATAACAAAAACATCCAGGTATACTCGTAAAGGATTCCAGGATGCAATGTCTCATTCGCTTCCAACTATATGGTTCTATGCATAACACGCTCAATTCCAGGAGGTCCCACTCCTTGAGATATTTTATAGTAACCAGGTAGAGAAAATCTACCAAAAGTATTAGAGAGAAAATTTGGTCTCAATACATCACAAAGTTTCCCGGAGACATCTAGTCTCACTGGGACAAGAAGTCTTGATATCACAACTAATCCTTCATCATGGGATTCTGCTCATGGCATGCTCATCCCTGGAGGACTCACTCCTTGAGACATCAAGTCATCAGAGACCTATGCAAAGAGGGTCCTGATTCTTTGGGACTTTCCCAAAGATAACACACTGAGAACTACCTAAAGTACACTGCTTCAATAGTAATGTTGAACATCTTGTACTACTAAGGGACTCATCCCTAATGATTCACTGAGGTATTCTTGTCCATTAGGACACTAAGGTCCACTTAGTAACTGATCCATTGAGGTACTCTCAGCTACTGCGCATCTGTCGGTCCACTGAGGTATACTTGGATACTACCTATCTTTCGGGCCACTAAGGCCCGCTCAGCTACTGCTTTTCTATCAGGACACTAAGGTTCTCTTGTCTTATGCTCGTCTGTCAGGACACTCAGGTCTCATTGGCTACTTATTTTCTCTCGGTCCACTAAGTTCTGCTCGGCTACTACCCTTCTGTTAGTCCACTAAGGTCTTCTCGGATACTACTTTTTTGTCAATCCACTAAGTTTTCTTGGCTACAGATCACAGCGCGCTTGATTCTGGGAGAATCTACACCTCAATCCATCATTTATATTCTAAATTCTAAAAAAACTAACTTGGATTATATGTCAAAAGGACTATCTTGTTTCAAGGGTCTCAATGCCACAAATGTCTTGTCAATCGGATGTGTGGTTTGGAAGTTATGGGCATTTTAGTAAAAAGGGAGTTGGTGGGGTTTGGGTCCGGTCCAACCCGGTTGGACCGACCCAACCCAACCTGACTTGGGGTCCACCGACCCAACCCAGGTCTGACCCAATCCGCTGGGACCGGCCTGGATCAACTAGGTCCAACCTGGACTGGTGGGGTCGCTGGTCTGGCCCACTTGGCGGGCGAGTCCGGTTCACCCGGGACATCGTGGGTGTCACGGGTTGATGTTGGGTTCCAACTAGACCGAGGCCTCCCACCGCGTGATGCGTCATGACTTGCAGCATCCACTCACTCCACCACCGTTTGTTTTTGGTGGCTCCGATTCTCCACCCACGGTGGCTGTTGCAGGACATGTCTACAAACACAGAGCATCGCCAACACGCGCCACCCCCCGCACGCGGCCGGTTTCGGCAAACTGGCGGGTCCTTCCACGACCACCGGACCTACTCCAGGGTTCCATTATCTAATCCGGAGGGTGTTCCGGAGTCCTTGGGTCATTATCTCACCAGTCGTGGGCTCCAACTCGTCTTGTCGTCGATCCGGGGGTTCAGTCGTGCTCAGAACCTCCCAGCAAAGTCTGACGTGACCACATGGGTCGGTCAGTGAAGAAAACGAGGAGAATGAGATATCTTAAGGAACACCCAAAGCAAAAAATGTTGTCTTTTTTCATTTGGGCTTCGTTCCTACGTTAGAAAAAGGGGAAGACTTCAAACAAATATCAATTCATATCCCCCTTTCTTTAAACCCCATAAAATAATTCCCAACCCCGCAAGAATGATCAACCTATGGATAAACTTGTAAGTGAGTTGATCCGCGTTCTTTATTTATAAAAGAAAATGGGGAAAGAAAAATCATTTGGGAAAGAACCCATTAATTGGGATCGGATCGTTTTTCAATGAAGAATAGAGTCGCACGTCGTCATTCATCGATCCTGGACCCATAGTCCACCATTATCATTGGTGATCCTTTGATCCACCGTTATCATTGGAAATCCTTTAAAAGATAAGGAGGGGAATAATATTGTTCGTTGTCATTCATCATTCACTGGCACAAATCCTCCAAATCCTCCAAGAAAAAATTTTATAATTGTGGCAATGATATCGCATCCATGTTAGGCTATTAAATAATGAAATGAATTTTAGCGTTTTTGTTACGCTGATTCGTCGCATCTTTACGCTATTTCATTTATGAAATGAAGTAGTTTCCTCATTGGTTCATTGCATCAAAACATTTTCGGATAAAATAAACTTTCTTAAGTTTGTTTTATTTTTCTTTAAAACGTCCAAAAATTAACTTTTACCCTTGACCCGTGCCAGTTGAGTATAGCCCCCCCCCAAGAAAAGCACACCCTCATGAGCTCAATGGTACTCTTGGATTTCCAATTTGGGTTACAATTTATGATTTATAAGGATTTGAAAATAAAATAATTTTTATTTTATTATTTTATTTACGGTCACGTCCCAAAAACTAATTTCCACAGTTGGCTCTTGTCGGCCAATGTTTGGCATTGCCTAAGCAAAGAACACCCATAAGAGCTCAATGGTGGACTCAAATTTTCAATCTGAGTCACAGTTTATGATTTATAAGGATTTGAAAAATAAAATAATTTTACTTAATTATTTTATTTACTGTTATTCCATTTTTGGGTTTTCTCATTAGAGGCTCATGCTGTAATGACCCAAAGTTTTATCAATGGAATTCCCTTCTTATAATTATTCCTTATAGTATAATAATGTTAGGAATCACAATGACATATAAATATACTAAATATTATGTGACCATTAAACATAATTTTTCCACTTCTATGTTTTGAATTTTGAAAATCCGACATACACGGTTGTGTTCAACATGATTTTTGGAGTCTAATTAAACAAAAATAATTTTTGGTGAATAGTAACACACCCTTATGAATAATAACCTACCCTTATGAATAGTACTATGAACCTTGTGAATATTAAATTGTCTAAAATAATAGTAACCTTACCCATGAATAATTAAATAAAATCTAGGCATCTTAGAAAGTGACAATTTGACAATAGTAAATGTTTGGGTATTTTTGTAAGTCATAAATAATTAATTATAATTAATTAATTGATTTAAAAGAAAATTTATTTTCTTAAAATTTGTTCATAAATTAAAAAAACTTTGTCTTATAGTTTTTATATAATTTTATAATACCCTACATAATTTTTAAAAGCATTATAAAATCAGTTTTAATTTTAAAAACTGTATTTTTCTAGTAAATTATGATTTTAATTAAATATTAAATTAATCATATTTAGAAAATTGTTTTTGAAAAATAGAATTTATTTTTTGATTATACATGTCGAAAAATGGTTGGGGTAAAATATTGGGATTTTTCTGAAATACTAGAATTTTTTATGAATAGTGAAATACCATAATTTACAAAAATAAGCTAAATAAGCTAATTATAGAGTCATGTGTGATGTTCTGCTATTGTAAGACCACTTGGTTCGGGATTAAATTATAAAATTACTATTATTGGTCATTTAATACTCACTATTCCTTTTATTGTGGGGAAATAATAAATTAATGGATTTTATATTAAGAAATCCCCTCTCCCCTCCACTATAAATACCACCCTTCACTCCCTCATTCCCCCACACCTCTCAAGCTTCAAGACTTGTCTAAAATCTGCCCAATAATATTACCTAGCCCCTTCCCCACTTCCAAGAGCTTCTGGTCTCATCAAAAGACCAAGCTTAGGCCCCTTAAGGAGGATCTCAAGAGGAGGATTTTATAGGTAATTTCTCTCCTTCTTTTCCTTCAAATTCCTTTCAATTTCAAGTTCTTTTCTTATTCTCTCCCAACCTATATTTGTCCAATTGGTTTGGTAACTACATTTTTATACATATAATTTAATTTCATGATACTAATGGGATATTATATCATCCAACTCCCTTCTCCTATTACTTTTATTTTATAAAAGAAAACATTGTTCGTGAGGTGTTAATCTATCACCTTCAAGAATGACATGTTTTATTTTTTCATTTCTACCTTCAGATATGGTCATGAAACCATTTTTATGGTTGAACCAGAATATATTATATGTATTAAGTCCTATTTAAATTTCTGGTACTAACTTATGTACATATTACTAAATTATTAATCAAAACAAGTTCGTTGTGGTTGAAAAACCACCCAAATTAACTCAAACAATCATCATTTAATTATTATCTAATGATTCATCCACATATAATACAATGTAATTCATTATAAGATATTTTTAAATTCTGTAATATCATTAGTAACATGTAATATATGTTCTGGATGTTTATCCATGTTCTACACGAACATCAATTCATGAATACATGTGAAACACTCATGAAAACCATAAAAATGAACATTCCCAAACAATGTTTTTAAACTCTATAACTTATAAAAAGGCCCATAAAATAAAATAATGAATCCAAAATGACCCCTATTTATGTATAAAAGGTTCTTTAATTTATAATTAATTAATATAATGTCATTATACATTACATTAAAGCGAAGGAAGTGTTCGGATATAAGGTAAGGGGAAATTCTTGAACCCAACTTTCATCATATGGGTTCTCCCTCTTTCACTCCTTTTGATATGGTTACTCCTTAAAAATATTTTGTTCATAGTTGTATTTTCTTTTCTGGGATATACATGTTTTTCACTAGTATTTATGTCAAACCAAATTTTTTACAAAGAACTCTTCTTTTAAGAAAACACCTTTTACTTCTCATTCAATATTGACGGTTCTTGTAACATGTATGTTATTCCCTCTTTATTTTGGGGAACCCAATGTTTATGAATGTATTATTATGAGATTAAACCCATTATCTTTCATGGGTTAGTTATGTTCATTTTTTTATATGTTCATTTTGGCATGCATGATAAATGATAAGGTTATGATGTGACGGGTGCGCCCAGAATTATATAGCATAATATGAATGTTTCAATGTGACGGGTGCGCCCAGAATTATACAACGCTCCAATGCATTGTGTAAAGTGATTAATCTCATGAGTAAATGTGAAATTATGTGTGAACAAGATTCTAGATTTTTTCACAAGTATGTGTGGTATTTAACCACTAAGACATGATGTTTCATTTTTATGCATTGCCACATTTTAAGTCTTATATTTATGCTTCCCCTTATATTCATGATCCTTTGCATATGTTATGATTATGCTCACCCATGCTATATTGTTCTTATCTATACCCTTACTAGGATTCTATCTCACCCCTTTTGATGTATATCCTTAGGTGGCTACATGTACTAAGGACAGGTCAAGTGACAATAAGAAGCTTGGGAAGAAGAAATTAAAAAAATGCTTATGCTTGATGTTGTAATTGTTATGTATGGTCATTGTTTTCCCAAGACACTAAACCTTTGGATCCTATATGTGTAATAATATTATGTTATTTATATTTAAAATGATGTAATAGTAATGTAATATAATTTTTGGTCATTATAGTTAGTATCAGAGGAAAGGTTTAGTTAATTTGGGAATTAGGATTAGTGAACTCTAGAGAAAACATCTAGCATGAGACTAAGTACAAATATGCACATAGGAATTTTTACATAGGGATCCCATATGTTATGTTTTTAGTATAAATTATTTAAACTATTAAGTTATTCATGACTTGTTGACTTGTGTTTTGTTCTAACCTTTTCTATTTTAGAAAATGGTGGGAACTAGGAGAAACCAGGCCAACAACTCGTGTGCGGTCCAATGCAATGATTTCCCGAATGACATCCCCAATGATTTGGGAGGTGGAGTTCAAAAATTCATGGTGATAGTTACCCAATTATCTCTGGTTATGAAAAATAACCATAATAATGGGGAACATCCTCCTTCACCAAAGAGGGAGAAATTGGATATCGAATGTTTTATGCGGCAATGACCACCGACGTTTAGTGGATTTTCTGATCCACTAGTTATGGAGTAGTGGGTCAAATCCATGGAGAAAATCTTTTCTGTGCTTCACTGTTCTAAGATAGAGAATGTGAATCTAGTTGTTTATCATCTAGATGGAGAGGCTGACTAATGGTGGGCTTTGATTAAGAACACCAAGCCAAGGGATGAAATTGAAGAGATGGAATGGGAAGACTTTAATATAATGTTTCTTAACAATTATTTCCCAAGAACTCTTCGCATGAAGATGGAGAGAGAATTCATAGAGCTCAAGAAAAAAAGGAGAATCTGTCACAACCTATGAAGAGAATTTCACAAGGCTTTCAAGGTATGCTTTAGTTTTTGTTATCAACAATGACAGAAAAATTGACAGATTCTTTAGTGGATTAAAACCACACCTTCGAAAGGCTCTTACAATTCAAGAATTTGGGAGTTATGAAGAAGTTGTTCGGTGTGCTCTCAAAGTGGAGATAGAGTTTGTAGAATGGTCCCATGGCTATGGTGATAAGAAACGAAAGATGGAGTTTCAAGCTAGTGGATCTAATGACAAAGGTGGGAGGAAAACTCAATGACCCACATGCCAAAAATATTAGAAGTTGCACCATAGGAACTACATTAAAGGGATGGGTAAATGTTTCAAGTGTGGGAAAGAAGGACACCATTCTCAATAGTGTCGAAAAGACATAAAAAGGTAGGATAATTTGGTAGAATAAATGAGAGAAGCACCCATGGTTAAATGCTACAACTATAGGGAGCTAGGGCACTATGCAAGCCAATGCACTAAACCTCAAGTTCTCAAGGGTAATCAATTTCAGCATCCACCAAAGCCAAAGGAACAAGGGAAGGCTTATGCCATCACTACTACGGAAGTGGAGAGAGATAATGATGTCGTGCAAGGTACACTTTTTATTCACTCAAGAATGGAAAATTTATTATTTGATTCTGGTTCCATGCATTCCTTTATATCTTGCTAGTTTTCAAGAACTATATAATCAAAGCCTCAAAATATTGAAGTAGAGATATCTGTAAAAAATACCAAGTGGTGCAATCATTGCAACCCAAGTGTTTTTCTCTTCTCCTATTGGCATATGTGGGAAGATTCTTCCTGCGAATCTTTTAATACTTACCTTGGTGTAATTCGACGCTATAATGGGAATGGATTGGATCTTGTTATATAGAGCACATATCAACTATCAGGAAAAGAAAATATCTTTTCATATTCCGAACCATCCCATGCTCCTCTACAAATGCAAGGAAGATCGTGAATCTCCTTTGAAAAATCCTTTAATGGTGTGGGTGTTGATTCCCTATGAAGAAGCATACCTCACCCAAATGGTTGAGTCAAAGGAAAATTCCAACCTTGAGGAAATTCCCATTGTGAGGGAATACGGTGATATATTTCCCGAAGAGTTACCCGAAATTTCCCTGGATCGTGAGGTAGAGTTCTCAATAGAAATCATACCCGGATCTACTCCTATCTCAAAGTGTCCCTATAGGATGGCTCCTATCGAACTAGAGAAGTTAAAGAAGTAGCTACAAGAGCATCTGGAAAAAGGATTAATACGCCCTAGTGCATCACCTTGGGGTGCGCCAGTGCTCTTTGTAAAGAAGAAGGATGAAACAATGTGGATGTGTATCGATTATCGGGAAATCAACAAGATCACCATAAAGAACAAGTATCCTCTTCCAAGGATTGATGACTTGTTTGACCAGTTAAGAGGATCTCATTACTTCTCAAAGGTGTATCTCCATTCCAGATATCATCAGATAAAGGTGAAGATGGAAGATATTTAGAAGACCGCCTTTCATACAAGGTATGGGCACTATGAGTTTCTGGTGATGCCCTTCAGACTTACTAATTCCCCTACAATATTTATGGATTTGATGAATAGATTCTTTAAAAATTACCTCAAAAAATTTGTGGTAGTGTTTATTGATGATATTATCATCTACTCTAAGAGCAAGGAGGAACATGAAGAACATATAAGACTTGTGTTGGGGACATTGAGAAAGGAGAAGTTGTACGCCAAGTTCAGAAAGTGTGACTTTTGGATGAAGCAAGTCACGTTCTTGGGACATGTGATCACAAGTGAGGGAATTTCTGTGGATCCTTCAAAAACAAAGGCGATTGAAGAATGACCCAGGCCCTCTAGTATCACCAAAAATTGTAGTTTTCTTGGATTAGCTGGGTACTACCGGAGTTTTGTGAGAAACTTCTCATGATTTTCAATCCCACTAACTAAGTTAACAAGGAAAGGGGTAAAGTATGTTTGGATAGAAGAATGTGAGGTAATATTCAAGGAGCTAAAGAGAAGGTTGATCACTGCACTTGTACTCACACTACCAAAAAGTAGAGAAAGTTTTATGATATACAGTGATTCTTCAAAGAAAGTCTTGGGTTGTGTACTCATGCAAAATGATAATGTGATAGCCTACACCTCACGACAATTGAAGATCCATGAACAGAACTACCCGACACATGATCTAGAGCTAGCAGTCATGATTCTTGCCTTGAAAATATAGTGGCACTACCTTTATGGTGAGAAGTGTGACATATACACCAACCACAAGAGCCTAAAGTATATATTCACACAAAAGGAGCTCAACATGCATCAAAAGAGATGGTTAGAGCTAATCAAGGATTACGATTTCTCTATTCACTACCATCCTGGAAAGTCGAACAAGGAAGATGATGCTCTAAGAAGAAAAGAACCTGCTACTCTATCCATGTTACGGATTAAGAAAGACCCTATCTTCTTGGATATGCAAAGGATGAATTTAGAAATCATAAGGGTAGGGGATACATCCTACCTTTCCCAAATGATTGTGCAACCATCCATCCAAGATAAGATTAAGGAAGCACAAAGGGATGATGTGGAGATACAAAAGAGGGTGAATGCAGTAAAGGAAGGGAATTTTCATGAGTTCCATATCAACAATGATGGTGTGATTTGGTTTGGAATGTGGATTTGTGTGCCCTCATCACCCGGGATAAAGAATGATCTATTGGAAAATTCACATAGCTCAACATTCTCTATCCATCCTGGTAGAACCAAGATGTACCATGATCTCCGAGAACACTTCTAGTGGGATAACATGAAGAAGGAGATTGCATAATATATATCAAGGTGCTTGGTATGTCAGCAAGTTAAAGCAGAGTGACAGAAGTTCAAAGGGATGAGGAATCCATTGCCTATACCCATGTGGAAATGGGAAAATGTTACTATGTACTTTGTCATGGGTCTCCCAAAAACATCGAAGGGAAATAATGTGATATGGGTTGTGGTTGATCAACTCACCAAGACTACCCATTTTATCACTATTCGAGAAGATATCTCACTTGAATAACTTGAAAAGATATATGTGAAGGAAGTGGTGAGACTGCATGGTGTTCCACTCTCAATTGTCTCTGACTGTGATCCAAGGTTCACATCTAAATTCCGTAGGATCCTTCAACATGCTTTGAGTACTGAATTAAATTTCAGCACGGCCTATCACCCCCAAACCGATGGCCAATCTAAAAGAACTATTTAGACGCTTGAAGATATGCTAAGAGCATGCTCTCTAGAATTAAAAGGTAGATGGGATCAGCATCTCCCATTGGTTGAGTTCTCATACAAAAATAGCTTCCACTCAAGTATTAAGATGGATCCACATGAAGCTCTTTATGGAAAGAGATATAGAACTCCAACTTATTAGGATGAAGTTGGAGAAAGAAATATACTTGGATCTGATCTTGTGGAAGAGATGACAGATAAGGTTCAAGTCATCCAGAAACACATCAAAGATGCCCAAAGTCAGAAAAAGAGATACACTGACAACTGTCGAAGGGACTTGGAGTTCGAAATTGGAGATAAAGTCTTCCTTCGAATATCACCATGGAAGAGAGTCATGCAGTTTGGAAAGAAATGGAAGTTAATCCCAAGTTACATTGGCCCCTTTGAGATCCTTGACCGCATAGGAGTCTTGGCCTATCGGCTTGCACTTCCACCGATATGGATCAAGTTTATGATGTGTTTCATGTATCACTCCTGAGAAAGTATATACCTGATCCCTCGCATGTACTCAACTCAGAGGTGGTACAACTGGAAGATGATCTCTCCTGTGAGGAGCATCCAGTAGAGATTCTGGACTGGAGAGATAAGTTTCTACGCAACAAGACAATCCACCTTGTCAAAGTGTTGTGTAGGAACCATAAGTTTGAAGAAGCTACATGGGAACTAGAGGATGTGATGAAGGAGAAGTACCCTCACCTGTTTTTGTAAAACAAAATTTCAAGGGTGAAATTTCATAAGGGGGGAAGAATGTAACGACCCAAAGTTTTATCAATGGAATTACCTTCTTATAATTATTCCTTATAGTATAATAACATTAGGAATCACAATGACATATAAATATACTAAATATTATATGACCATTAAACATAATTTTTCCACTTCTATGTTTTGAATTTTGAAAATCCGACATACACGGTTGTGCTCAACATGATTTTTGGAGTCTAATTAAACAAAAATAATTTTTGGTGAATAATAACATAAACTTATGAATGGTAACCTACCCTTATTAATATTATTATGACCCTTATGAATAGTAAATTATCTAAAATAATAGTAACCATAACCATGAATAATTAAATAAAATTTAGGTATCTTAGAAAGTGACAATTTGGCCATAGTAAACGTTTTGGTATTTTTGTAAGTCATAAATAATTAATTATAGTTAATTAATTAATTTAAAAGAAAATTTATTTTCTTAAAATGTGTTCATAAATTAAAAAATCTATGTATTATAGTTTTTAGATAATTTTATAGAGCCTACATAATTTCTGAAAGCATTATAAAATCAGTTTTAATTTGAAAAACTGTATTTTTCTAGTAAATTATGATTTTAATTAAATATTTAATTAATAATATTTAGAAAATTATCTTTTAAAAATGGAATTAATTTTTTGATTATACGCGTCAAAAAATGGTTGGGGTGAAATTTTGTGATTTTTCGGAAATACTTGAATTTTTATGAATAGTGAAATACCGTAATTTACAAAAATAAGCTAAATAAGCTAATTATAGAGTCATGTGTGATGTTCTGGTGATGTAATCCCACTCGGTTCTGGATTAAATTATAAAATTACTATTCTTGGTCATGGAAGACTCACTATTCCTTGTCTTGTGGGGAAATAATAAATTAATGGATTTTATATTAAGAAATCCCCTCTCCCCTCCACTATAAATACCACCCTTCACTCTCTCATTCCCCCCCACCTATCAAGCTTCAATACTTGTATAAACTCTACCCAAGCATCTTACCTATCCCCTTACCCATGTCTAAGAGCTTCTGGTATCATCAAAAGGCCAAGATTATGCCTCTTAAGGAGGATCTCAAGATGAGGATTTAAGAGGTAATTTCTCTCCTTCTTTTCCTTTAAATTCCCTTCAATTTCAAGTTCTTTTCTTATTATCTCCCAAACTATCTTTGTCCAAATGTTTTGTTAAATCTAGTATTATAAATATAATTTAATTTTATGATACTAATGGGATATTATATCATCCAAACCCCTTCTCCTCTTCCTTTTATTTTATAAAAGAAAACATTGTTTGTGAGGTGTTAATCTATCACCTTTAAGAATGACATGTTTTCTTTTTTCATTTCTACCTTAAGATCTGGTCATGAAACCATTTTTATGGTTAAAACAGAATATATTATATGTATTAATTCCTATTTAAAGTTCTGGAACTAACTTATGTACATATTACTAAATTATTAATCAAAACAAGTTCGTTGTGGTCGAAAAAACGCCCAAATTAACTCAAACAATCATCGTTTAATTCTTATCTAATGATTCATCCACATGGAATACAATGTAATTAATTATAATATATTTTTAACTTATTTAATATAATTATTAACATGTAATATATGTTCTGCATGTTTATCCATGTTCTACACAAATGAATACATGTGAAACGCTCAAGAAAACCAAAAAAACGAACATTCCCAAACAATGTTTTTAAACTCTATAACTTATCAAAGGCCCATAAAATAACATAATGAAACCAAAATTACCCCTATTAATGTATAAAATGTTATTTAATTCCTAATTAATGAATATAATGTCATTATACAGGACATTAAATCGAAGTAAGCGTTCGGATATAAGGTAAGGGGAAATTATCGAACCCAACTTTCATCCTTCGGGTTCTCCCTCTTTCACTCCTTTTGATATGGTTACTCCTTAAAAATATTTTGATCATCATTGTATTTCCTTTTCTAGGATATACATGTTTGTCACTGGTATTTATGTCAAACCAAATGTTTTCCAAAGAACTCTTCTTTTAAGAACACACCTTTTACTTCTCATTCAAGATTGACGGTTCTTGTAACATGTATGTTATTCCCTCTTTCTTTTGGGAATCCAATGTTTATGAATGTGTTATTATGAGATGAAACCCATTTTTTCATGGGTTATTTATGTTTATTTTTGTTGTATGTTAATTGTTTCATGCATGATAAATGATAATGTTATGATGTGACGAGTGCGCCCAGAATTATATAGCGTAATATGAATATTTCAATGTGACGGGTGTGCCTGGAATTATACAGAACTCCAATGCATTGGGTAAAGTGATTAATCTCATGAGTAAATGTGAAATGATGTATGAACGAGATGCTAGATTTGTTCACAAATATTTGTGGTAGTTAACCACTAATACATGATGTTTCTTTTTTATGCATTTCCACATTTCAAGTCTTATATTTATACTTCCCCTTATGTTCATGATTCTTTGCCTATGTTATGATTATGATCACCCATGCTATATTGTTCTTATCTATCTCATTACTAGGATTCTATCTCACCCTTTTTTATGTATATACTCATGAGGCTACATGTACTAAGGAGAGGTCAAGTGCCAATAAGAAGCTTGGGAAGAAGAAATTAAAAAAATGTGTATGCTTGATGTTGTAATTGTTATGTATGGTCTTAGTTTTCCCAAGACACTAAACCTTTGGATCATCTATGTGTAATTCTATTATGTTATTTATATTTAAAATGATGTAATGGTAATTTAATAAAAGTTTGGGTCATTATACACGTCAACTAATGTTAAGTCATTCCTAGGGTAAACCCGCCATTTTGAACGCAAAGGTGTGCTTGGATTTCTGATTTGGGCACCCATTTAAGAGTTATTATAATTTTTCAGGAAAACTGCACATGTGACCTATTTAAAAACTTAACATTTTTCAATAGATCATTCCAGGCACTCCGGGCCTTGAAATCTCACACTGTCTCATCTCCTGGTCTCATAATTTTACCAAGAATTTTCTAAAAATAGAACTCAGAAAATACAAGCCATTACGAGTATTCAAAACAATGAGTACATGTTATCATAAAGTACATTGAATTTGGTTCTAGGGAACCAACTCCAACAGACTCCCACTTTCACTATATTAAACTTCTAACAACCTTTAGTCTACTAACTATCACATGATATTCATGCTTTTGTTGAGATAGGCCTTTAGTCTAGGGTTCTTCCACGTTCTCTTCTATGGGTGCTCTGCTTACTACAAATTCACCCCTATGATAGAAATCCCTCAAGAGGTGATGCTTTTGGAGTATATTATTTATCTGTTGCTGTGACCTTGGCTATTTTAAAAGAACCACCACTACAGTATTATCACAATAAAATGTGATATGGTCTTTACTTCTAGGTACCACATCAAGCTCCTAGAAAAAAATTGAATCCATATATCTTCCTTGTCTGCATCAGAAGCCGCTATATATTCATAATCTATTATAGAATTTGTGACAACTGACTGCTTTTGACTCTTTCATCTCACATATACTCTATTGAGACAGAAAACATATCCTAATTGTGACTTCATATCATTATGATCTATCTAAAAACAATCATCAATATAACCCCTGATGACCAGCTCCTCATCTCCTCTATACACTAAGAACATATCCTTTATTCTTTTCAGATACTTAAGGATAAACTTAACAGTAGACCAATATTGTTCTCTTGGATCTGATTGATATCTTCCTACCATACTCAAATCATAGGCAACATCAAGTCTAGCACATAACAGGGCATACATGATTGATCGTATCACTGAAGTATATGAGATCTTACCCATTCTCTCTTTCTCATGTTGTGTCTAAGGACACATTTTTTTAAATGATGTAAACCATGTGAGACTAGAACCAATTATCTCTTGTATTGTTCCATACTAAATATCTTTTTATCCAGTCAATATATGTACTTTGACTTAGTCCAAGTAGCCTCTTGGATCTATCAAGAATGATCTTGATCCCTAGAATATAGCATATTTCTCATAAGTCCTTCATATAGAAACCCTTTTTAACCAGTCCTTAATATACTGTAATACTGGTATGTTGTTTCCAATAAGTATTATATCATCAACATATAATACTAGGATAACTATCGTATTCCCACTAAACCTTTTATAAACACATGGGTCACATTCGTTCTTTGTGAAACCAATTTCTTTGATAGATTCATCAAATCAAATCTTCCATGAACTAGATGGTTGCTTCAATCCATAAATGGATCTCTTCAACTTGAAAATCCTTTTGGAATCACCTGGAGTCACAAACCCTTTTGGTAGTGTCATATAGACATCTTCATGAAGGTTCCTGTTAAGGAATGCATTTTTGACATCCATATGTCAAATCTCATAGTCATGGTAAGCTGATATAGAAAGTAGAATTTTGATGGATTTAAACATGGAAAATGGTGAAAAGGTTTCATCATAGTCAATTATTTGATGTTTTTTAAACCCTTTATCCACTACCTTTTCTTTATAGGTATTTACTTTACCTTCTATATCTAGTTTACTCTTGAATACACATTTGCATCCAATAGGATTTACATCAACCGGTGCATCAACTAGAACCCAAAATTGGTTTTGATACATGGAATTAATTTTAGAATTTATGTCTTATTTCCATATTGTAGATTATGAGATCTCTACTGGCTCCTTATAGGAGAGAGTTTCCTAATTTTCAACCAATAATGATTCACCATCTTCAGTGACTAAAAACCCATATCTCTTTAGTTCTCTTACCTCTCTTACGCTTTTATATAGTACTTGTGTTTTAGGAACTACTTCTTCCACATGGACTTGTGGAATATGTTCCTATACTAACTCTTGAGTATCTTGAGTATCTTGATCATCAAATTGATCTAATTCAATCTTGCTCCTACTATCTTTTTTGATGATGTGATTCCTCTCAAGAAATATGGTATGTCTAGCGATAGTCACTTTCTTATCTGAGGAGTTGTATAGGTAGTATCCCTTTGTATCCTTGGGATACCTTATAAAGATACACATTGTGCCCTAGTGTGCTATATTTTTTCCTGATAATTCCTTAATAAACACCTTACAACCCCAAACATGTGTGTGTGAAAAAATGAGTTTTTTTCACTCCATATATTGAAGGGAATTCCATTTTCTGATTTAGTTGGTACTCAGTTTAATGTGTATGTTTCAGTTTGTAATGCATATCCTCAAAAGGATAATGGAAGATCTGCGTGACTCGTTATTGAACTTACTATGTCTAACAAGGTACGGTTCCTCCTTTTACTAACATTGTTCCACTATGGTGTATAAGGTGGAGTGAGTTGAGATAGAATCTCAAATTCCCATAAGAAGTCAATAAACTCTTGGTTAAGATATCTGCCACCTAGATCCAATAGAAGCTTCTTTATCTTCTTACAAAGTTGATTCTATACTTCATTCATGAATTACTTGAATTTCTCAAAAGACTTAGACTTGTATATCATTAACTAGACATAGCCATATTTTCTCTAGTCATTAGTAAAAGTTATGAAGTAAGAATATCCACATCTATCCTCTACTAGAAATGGTCCACACATGTTGGTGTGTACCAATCCTAAAATCTATGTGGATCTTTCACCATGTCCACCAAATGATGGTTTGGTAATTTTTCCTTGTAAACAAGCATAACATCTTTTAATTGGTTTTAGGTCAGAAGAGTATAAATAACCATCTTGAAAGAGCTTTGTCAAACGCTTCTCATTTACCTGACCAAGATGGTGATGTCATATTTGGGTGTTATATGATTCATGTGAACATAATTTTTTATCAATTGCTAACAATTATTTTTCATAATTTAATACCAAAAGACCATTATTTAAATGTGGCATACCATAACATATGTTGTCCTTATAAAAGAAACAAATTTTATTTCAAAATTTAAAAATAATCCCATATGTATCTAAAAATGATACAGAAATTATGTTCTTGGTAACCATAGGTACATAATAACAATATTTCAAAACCAAAATTGTAACGTCCTATGTTTTGAACCAGATGAAAAACATGGGATTTTTTTCCATTAGTAGGGCAGTTCAGTTTTAAAACCGAGCGCCAGAACTTTTTAATTATGATAGTTGACACTGCGAAGTTTCTTTTAAAAAAATTATTAAATTAATTAGATTAAAATAAAAATGGAAACTAATTAAAGGAAGGGTAAAAGAATTATTAAAAATTTGTAATATTCTATACAATATTTTCATAGTTAAATAGTAAGTCACCATGGGATTTAGAGACCCATAGACTCTCGACGTTGATAGAATAAAAATATTGAATTTTATTTTATTCAAAAGCGTGTGTATTTTATTTCAAAAAAATGAAATAACTCTCAAACAGTGCGTCGTATGAGAAATTTGATACCATCGTTAGGTCTGGAACACCAGGTTTACCCTAGGAAGGGTATAACCTTGATTCACAATGGGTGTTTGGCACCCTCGCATATGATAATACCCTCTTTATTTTTAATTAATTAATTATACCATTTTTTATATAATAAATAATTATTTTCTCATAAATGGTGCATCAAATGAAAAATCTGACACCACCAATAGTTTCGGGACGTGGGGTTTATCCTAGGCAGAGTATAACCTTTGCGAGCGTCAAACGTTTGGTTAATCACACCCAAAGATATTTATTTTGGTTATAAATATTTTTTTTGGCTGTTAGAAATAATAATAATAATTTTATTATTAATATTTTTATTTGCGTGGATGATAAAAAATAAAAATGTTCTTTCACACTTAATAAATTTTTTCATGGTTTAAATAATAACTAAGCTATGTAATAAATGTGAAAATATTAATTGTTCTAATTAAATACAAATGTGCAATCAATATTAATTTAACATGTTCTATCGATTTTTTAAATGGTTGTTGTTTTTAAATAATTGATGGTGTCATTAATGAGTTATATTAAAAAATAATAATTTTAATTATTTTAACGTCACAACTTAAATAAAGGTGCAGACCATTTAAGTTTTGTTGTCTAAATTTTTAATGCGACCCAGGGCGCACGTTTGCGCACCCTATTGCGGGTCCTGATAAGCTATTAAATTGATTAAATAATTGCTCGGGTTTTATGTAAAAAATTTACATCACGCCCTAGCATTGTTTGTGGGATAAATATAATTTAAAAGAGTTGAAAGAGAATAAAAAGATTTTAAAGAAATTAATGGAATTTAAAGAGGGATAAAAATAAATAATAAAATAGATATGGTTGGAGAGAAATTAAGAATAATTAAAATGTGGTAAACCCATTTTAATTATTTATTTCATTCTTCCACCATTTTATTTTTATTATTTTCTTTATCTCCTTTTAATTTATTTATTTGCCTTTTTTTCTTCCTTTCCTTTTTATTTCTTTTCTCCTCTCTTCCTCTCCTCCCTCTCATGTGCATGGCACACCCCTCTCCCTATGTGGTGTGCACCACCTTGCTCCCTCTTCAGAAGATCATCGTGCCTCTATTCATCGTCCATTTTATTCACTGTTAGGTGCATTGTCAAACTATCTGTAAGGATTATACCACGCACCAAGAATCGTATGATCTCCTTTTCTATCCATTGCACAGTTCGTCGCGGAAGGATTTTACCCTATTTTGGGGTTTTTCTAAAATCATTTGTTTTATTCTATTTTAGGTCAAATAAAATCCTACCACAGATCATAATATCATCTAAGACCATAAGGTAGGGTGTATACTCTCTTTCCCTCCATTTCATTGTGATTTATAAAAATGCATCATTGTGCTGTTAGTTGGTGCCTACCGGCTTTGTGAAAATTCACCCAAATTTTTTAATTTATTTGTTTTGCATAGTTTTTGCAGCCCTATTAAACATGAATTAATTTGTTTGAATTGTTGCAATGTGGTTGGACACCCCTTGGGCGTGCCGATGTGGTTGGTATACTTTCTGTTAGCCGAGTTTTCAATTTAATTAACTGCATGTGTTGCATAGCCTATTTATGTGATGTTTAATTTAAATAATTAATTTAGATTAATTATGAACTTTAAAATTGTTGGATCTTTGTTAGTTGGTTGTGCTAATTTATTTATTTATTTAAAAGTTCATTTATCTACTTATTTTGATGCGGTACTTTGACTTGTTAAGATTGTTATTCTGAAATAGTTAATTTTTCACTATATGATATTTTATTTAAAGAATTAATTTAGATTAATTATGAACATTGAAATTGTTGGATATTTGGTAGTTGATTGTACTAATTTATTTATTTATTTAAAATTTCATTTTATCTCCATATGTTGATGTGGTACTTTGACTTGTTAATATTTCTATGCTAAAATAGTTAATTTGCACTATGTGATGCACGGGTGTGCCTGTTTAGTTTCAAGTTGCACTTACATATGTTGATGTTATATCTAATATTGTGAAAACATTAATTAAATTTAGGGTGGGGAAAGAAGGTGGGTCCTGTATTAAGGGTCACGCTTAGACCCTCCATTCCTGACTGGTTACCTTTATGTGCTGGGGGCGGTGTCATTGGCTTTTCTGGACCGAGACTTCCCCGGGATTTCTAATACTTATGATTAATATCAGTTCCAAAAGGGCCCATCAGGACAGATCCGTTTTCAATGTGGCTAATCCAACCTCAGATGGAGCTCGACCCCTTTTTGTGAGATCAGGATGGACTCAGGATAAAGCCATGTCTCGAGTAATACTTGGTCTTTTGAAAGATTGTCTTGTTCGGGCTCGGTGGTATTGGATAATTTGATGGATGTTTCGTGGTGATACCTTCAGGATGGGCTCGGACTCCAACTCTCAATTTTAACCTTAAAAATTATGTGCTAAAGGTTTATATCAATGTTGCTTGAGCCTCTTGAGATTTGCAATATTCTTCTGGTATGTTGAATCACACATGGTTGACACTTGACTTAGAACCCAAGTTAAAGCACAATCTTGGGGTATGTCTCTCCCATGTTTTACCTTGATTTTCCAGGTTATATATATATGTGTATGTGCCTTATGTTATAGGTACTCTTTTTAGACTTCCGACTTAGGCTGAAGCAGGTGATTAGGCATGGGTGTCGCTTGGAACCCGGACCGAGTTATTTATTCCACTGCATTAATTAATTATCTGAAATTGTAATATAATGGCACACTAAATTTTATCATTACATGGAAAGTAAAGGTTTAGAAAACTTGGGTGCCGACCTACTAGGATTTTATCTCACACCATGCTCAGGCGTCGTTGACAACCGAGCAGATTACATGCTTGCAGGTATTGACAAAGGGAAGTGTGCTGCTCCCGATGATTGATTGTTTCGTGCCGCTTAGGATAGACATTGGGGTAGAGGACCTATCCTTTCTCGTGATGCATATGTCTCTTTGTGTCTTTTATTTTTAGTTAATAGTATTCTTGCGTTTCTATTTTCTATGTTTTCAGTTTAGAAATACATCATGGCATGACATTATTTTGTGAGCTTCCGCAAATGATTCTAATTCAGTTGGATTATTTGTATTTCTTCTACTGCAGTTTATTCATTTATATGCTTCCACTATTTATTATTTAATTTTTGTTACTTCCACTGTGATAATACATATTACCTATGAGGGTATGGTCTCCCCCTTGGACACAAAAAAGGCCCTCGTTGCTAGTCGACAGCCTCTGGTGTTCGGGGAGATGTGCTTGAGGACATGTAACCCACTGGTCCGGCCACCATCATAGAGGTGAGTCGGGTCAGAAAGTTACAAAGTGGTATCAGATGTGGTTTTTTTCCTTTGTCTTACTATTTGGGGTTGGTAGATAGAATACTAGGAATGTGTCGGCACTTGGTTAATAGTCAGGTCTGGGACTGATCACCCCATGTATGGGAAATGACCAAGTGTCCAGGGTTGGGATTGTTGTTCATGATTTTCAATGTTACAATTGATATAATTTCACCTTAAGTGATTGGTGTAATTTCCAATGCTTATGAATTTATGTAATTTATGATATTTTACCCTTGGCCTATTTAGGAAAGGTTGAAGCATTGCAAGCATCATAATAGGCACATAGGAATTCACATGCCATGCATAGTGTCATGCCATGTAGTTGCATTTTCGGCTGCCTGTTGATTCAAACTGTTTTCCTTGAATGTGTACCATGTCTTGTAATTATTTAGAAAGCCTTTTAGATACCATGTTTCAATGATATATTTAGCATGTTATCCTATTTCTATGCTACCTGTTTAATACCATGTTTTCCTTGTATCATGCTCTTATGCCTATTAACATGTCTCTATGATTAAAATGTTATTCTTATGTGATTACAACATGTCTCTCTCTATTATCTTCTTGTAGTGTCTTTCTAGCTTGTTTGTTATGTAATTGGTTTTTTTTCTAAAATTTATTGGTTGCCTTTGAATGGGAGCCAAATGCCAAAAAACAATAAATTGTATAGTCACTTATTTGGTTGATAGCCACCCATATATCTAGGTTGATATGTGTTGATCATGTTATAATTTAAAATGATTTGGTTAACTACCTAAAGTCACAACTAGGACCAAGTAGGCTAGTTGATACATGTTCCTTATGAGAAAACCTGGTATGGGTGTTGTGACTCTTAATAATTAAACAAATATTTTTGGGTTTCATTCTAATGAACCCAGGTCAGCTTAGTGGGACCCTTGTAAGTCACCTTATTTTCTTAAAAGGAATTTATGTGATAGATTTCATAATTAACGGCGGGATGTCAATTAATGTAAAAAAATTTAAAATGGAGTTTCATAAAACTTTCTTGTTTTCCCCTTAAGGAATTGGTTAAGATCAATTACCTTGTGTTTTGTTTTGAAAATTGGTACTTGATGTTTTGATTAAATATTTTGATGATTAAAGATTAAATGTGATTAAATATAAAGGGATTATATATGGAACTTGTAGCGATGTCCTCTCTTTAAGACCCTAGTATAAGGGTAGTTTGAGTTTCTTCTTGAGTTTATTTAGAACAGAACCTTTCACAAGTCATTGTCCCTAGTCAGACCCCTTTGCTTAAAATTACACCCTTGTTCGGAGGGGTGGTCGTGTTTTCCTTGATTTTTGTTTTGGCCTTGAGAATCAGGTAATGATCATTTCCATTTGGTTATGCATGCCTTAGGAATGGCCAGTTGCTTTGTAGGTCGTTCGAACCACTCTTCTCTATAGCGATGAATGACTCGGTACGTCATCCTCTGAGTTAAAAGTCATTTTTCTTCTGTATCACCTCGAGGTAGTATGCGTTCACTTACACAATGTCGTCGAGTGCTTAATGTTGTGATGAACCGGTTGAGTTTAGTGTAATCATCAAGTCTTGATCTATTAAATACATTTTGGGTCATCTCTATAGTATAGTGAATTCTGTGTTAAAGGAACCAAGTTTGTCCCAATACTCAGGATGACTTCCAGAGACTCAGGTGTTTTGACACGCTGGTCAGTTTCGTAGGGTTTTCATGCCTTTTTTAAATGTTTTCCTTCTGGTAATCTTATAATCGACTTAGTTTACTCTTTATTAAGTGACAATCATGTCCCCTATCTTGCCTTTGTCCTTGATGCACTAAGAGATCATCGGTCTTATGCCATGATAAAGCTTTAAAAACCGTTTGGCTCGTTTAGGGTGTTTTTCTCAGTGTTTCATGCTGATGTGACGTTCTTATTGAGGCTTTGTTTAGTCTTGAGTGACCCTTGTATTTCCATGTAGGAAATATTTGGACGAACTCTTGTACACCAGTCATTTCTTCTAACTTGACCGCCAGGCCGATGCCTCTCTGGGCTCGGTCAATGTTTTTATATGGGCACCTTTCCCTTATACCAACGTCTCACTCATAATCATGGAGTATTGACTACCTTGTGTTAGTTCCTTTCACGCCTCTTATTTCAATCCAAGGTTACCTTAGACTTGTTGTCGGGCTCGGTGATGCATAAATTAAGGAAGGTCATCGGAGGATAGGTATAACTTCAGTGGACGTGTTCGTGGTAAATGTGAGATACCTCTGAAGAAGACATCACAGTTTAGTTTGTAAAACACATGCCGTCTAAGCCAAGCGTCTTCTGAAATGGTCGGTCAGAGTGACTCGACTAGTTATCTCTCTTTTTCAATGAAGCGGTTAGTGAAATACTTTTTTGGCACATAGTCAAGTGGGATGAGTTCGGTTTGGGTCAGCTGAGGCTTTTCATGAAAAGGTGACTTGACATGGGCTTTTAGGTAAATGGGAATCGACTATTTTATCTATTTTCAAAATCAAGCGAGAAGCGTCACTAGAATGGTTAAGGGCGTGTCTTTTAAGAAATTCTGACGGTGGAAGGTGTCATGACTCGAAATCCGCATCTTTCTAACTTTAAAACCTAAGGTGGGAAGTAACTTTGTCCAGATGCTAATGAGATGATGACATAGTCGTGTCTCTAACTGAACGTGTTTGGATAGGCACCGTCTCAGTGTTTCAGTTGGAAAATGGGCATTGGATCAAATCTTAATGGCTTATGTGCCACTTTCCTAACCAATGTTTGAGCATGCATTGAGCATTTGGAGATGCAACATGACCTTTTGTATGAGACATCATGACCCTGTAGATTGGGTGAGGGTTACATTGTTCCTGAAGGCTTCTCGAGGACGAGAAGTTCTAAGGGGGGAAGGTTGTAATGTCCCATGTTTTGAACCAGATGAAAAGCACAAGACTTTTTTTCCATTAGCTGGACAGATCAGTTTTAAAACCAAGCGTCAGAACTTTTTAATTCTGATAGTTGACACTGCGAAGTGTCTTTTAAATAAATTTTATTAAATTAGTTAGATTAAAATAAAAATGGAAAGTAATTAAACGAAGGGTAAAAGAATTATTAAAACTTTGGAATATTCTATAAAATATTTTTAGAGTTAAAAAATGAGTCACCATGGGGTTCTGAGACCCATAGACTGTCGGCGTTGATAGAATAAAAATATTGAATTTTATTTTATTCATATGCGTGTGTGTTTTCTTTCAAAAAATGAAATAACTCTCAAATGGTGCGTTGTATGAGAAATCTAAGACCATCATTAGGTTCGGAACGTCGGGTTTACCCTAGTAAGGGTATAACATTGATTTTCATCTGGTGTTTGACACCCTCGCATATGATAATACCCTCTTTATTTTTAATTAATTAATTATTCCATTTTTTATATAATAAATAATTATTTTTTTCACAAACGGTGCATCGAATGAGAAATATGATACTACCAATAGTTTCAGGACGTGGGGTTTACCCTAGGCAGGGTATAACCTTTATGAACGCTGGATATTTGGTCAATCGCACCCAAAGATAATTTATTTTGGTTATAAATATTTTTGTTGGTTGTTAGAAATAATAATAATAATTTTATTATTATTATAATTATTTGCATTGATGATAAAAAATAAAAATGTGCTTTCACAATTAATAAATTGTGTCATGGTGTAAATAATAACTGAGCAATGTAATAAATGTGATAATATTAATTGTTTAAATTAAATACAAATGTGCAATCAATATTAATTTAATAGGTGCTATCGGTTTTTTAAATGGTTGTTGTTTTTAAATTATTAATGGTTTCATTAATGAGTTATATTTAATAATAATAATTTTAATTATTTTAATGTCTAAACTTAAATCAAACTATAGACCATTTAAGTTTTGTTGTCTAAATTCTTAATGCGAGCGCCCGCACACCTTGTTGCGGGTCCCGAGAAGCTATTAAATTAATTAAATAATTGCTCTCGTTTTATGTAAAAAATTTACATTGCACCCTAGCATTGTGTTCGGGCTAAATATAATTTAAAAGATTTGAAATAGAATAAAAAGAGTTTAAAGGAAATTAATGGAATTTAAAGAGGGATAAAAATAAATAATAAAATAGATACGGTTGGATAGAAATTAAAAATAACTAAAATGGGGTAAACCCATTTAAATTATTTATTTCATTCTTCCACCATTTTTTTATTATTTTCTTTAGCTTCTTTTTATTTATTTATTTCTTTTTCTTTTACTTCCTTTCCTTTTTATTTCTTTTCTCCTCTCTTCCTCTCCTCCCTCTCATGTGTGTGGCGCACCCCCTCTCCCTATGTGGTGTGCACCACCTTGCTCCCTCTTCGGAATATCGTCGTGCCTCCATTCTTCGTCTGTTTTTTTCGCCGTCAGGTGCACTGTGAACCTCTCAGTATAAATTATCTCACGCACCAAGAATCGTATGATCTCCTTCTCTATCCATTATGCAGTTCGTTGAGGAAGGATTTTACTGAATTTTGGGGTTTTTTCTAAAATCATTCGTTTTCTTCTGTTTTAGGTCAAATCAAAGCCTATCGCGGATCATAGGATCATATACGACCATAAGGTAGGGTTTATACTCTCTTTCCCTCCATTTAGTTGCGATTTATAAAAATGCATCGTTGTGTCGTTAGTCGGTGCCTACCGACTTTGTGCAAATTCACCCAAATTCTTTAATTTATTTGTTTCGCCTAGTTTTTACAGCCCTATTGAACATGATTTAATTTATTTGAATTGTTTCAATGTGGTCGGACACCCCTTGGGTGTGCCAATGTGGTCGGTATACTTTCCATTAGTTGGGTTTTCAATTTAATTAATTGCATGTGTTGCGTAGCCTATTTATGTGATGTTTAATTTAAATAATTAATTTAGATTAATTATGAACATTGAAATTGTTGGATCTTTGGTAGTTGGTTGTGCTAATTTATTTATTTATTTAAAAGTGCATTTATCTGCTTATGTTGATGCGGTACTTTGACTTGTTAAGATTGTTATGCTGAAATAGTTAATTTTGCACTATGTGAGGTTTAATTTAAATAATTAATTTAGATTAATTATGAACTTTGAAATTGTTGGATCTTTGGTAGTTAGTTGTGCTGATTTATTTATTTATTTAAAAGTGCATTTTATCTACTTATGTTGATGCGGAACTTTGCCTTGTTAAGATTTATATGTTGAAATAGTTAATTTACACTGTGATACATGGGTGTGCCTGTTTAGTTTCAAGCTGCAATTATATATGTTGATGTCATATCTGCTGCTGTGAAAACTTTAATTAAATTCAGGGTGGGGAAAGAAGGTGGGTCCCGTATTAAGGGTCATGCTTATACCCTCTGTTCCTGATTGGTTACCTCTATATGTCGGGGGGCGGTGTCATTGGCTTTGTCGGACCGAGACTTCCCCGGGCTTTCTAATACTTTTGAGTGATACCGGTTCCAAAAGGGCCCATTAGGACAGATCCATTGACAATGTGGTTAATCCAACTGCGGATGGTGCTCGACCCCTTTTTGCGAGATCGGGACGGGCTCAGGGTAAAGCCATGCCTCGAGCGATACTTGGTCTTTTGAAAGATTGCCTTGGACGGGCTCGATGGTATTGGATAATTTGATAGATGTTCCACAGTGATACCTTCAGGATGGGCTCAGACTCCAACTCTCAACTTGAACCTTAAAAATGATGCACTAAAGGTTTATATCAATGCCTCTTGAGCCTCTTGAGATTTGCAATATTCTTATGGTATGTTGAAGTACACCTGGTTGACACTTGACTTAGACCCCAAGTTAAAGCACAAGTTTGGGGTATGACTCTCCCTTGTTTTACCTTTATTTTCTAGGTTGTATATATATGTTTATGTGACTTCTATTATAAGTACTCTTTTCAGACTTCCGTCTTAGGCTAAAGAAGGTGATTAGGCACGGGTGCCGCTTGGAACCTGGGCCGAGTTATTTATTCCATTGAACTTAATTAATTATCTGAAATTATTATATAATGGCCCACTGTATTTTATCATTTCATGAAATGGAAAGGTTTAGACACCTTGGGTGTCGGCCTACTGGGATTTTATCTTACACCTTACTCAGGCGTTGTTGACACCCGAGCAGATTACATGCTTGCAGGTATTGACAAAGGGAAATGTGCTGCTCACAATGCTTGATTGTTTCGTGCCACCTAGGATGGACACTGGGGCAGATGAACGAGCCTTTCTCATAATGCAGATGTTGCTTTGCGTCTTTTCTTTTTATTTGATAGTATGCTTGGGTTTCTATTTTCCATGTTTTCAGTTTATAAAGACATCACGACATGACATTGTTTTGTGAGCTTCTACACTTGATTCTTATTCAGTTGGATTATTTACATTGTTTCTGCTACAGTTTGTTTATTTATATGCTTCCACTATTTATTATTTAATTTTTGTTATTTCCGCTGTGATAATACCTATTACCTATGAGGGAATAGTCTCCCCCTTGGACACGAAAAAGGTCATCGCTTCTATTTGGAAGCCTCTGGTGTTTGAGGAGATGTGCTTGAGGTAATGTAACCCACCAGTCTGGCCACCATCTTAGAGGTGAGTCGGGTCGGGCTGTTACAAAAATCATTCATATTGGAAATGAAAGGTAGTAGTCACCAATGGCCAGAGCAACTAGCCTTACACTATTGGCAGCTCTCGGATCCACCTATCCTCTAGAAATATTTTGAAATATACTTGGTTCTTGCATTTAAATACAGATGTGAGCCCCAAAAGCTATATGTAATACCCAATGTATAAATATTGAAATATTACACTTGATAACGAACACATATTTATCTTCCCCTTGCTTCTGGGTGCAGTTTCTCTTCTAGTGGCCTGTCTTGCCACATGAAAAACATGCTACCTCATTTTCCTTTCCCTGCATCTAGATTTTCTTCTTCTTGAAAGAACAATGAATAGGATCTTTAGACTATTTATAAGTATTGGGCCCCTTTTACATGTTCTACCTTTTCTTATTCACCATAAGGATTGTGGGTTTATCATGCCCCATGTCCTTATCCACTTGGAAAATCAAAGTAAGAAGTTCTAAAAGACTATTCTCATTATTTCTCATGTTGTAATTAAAAAAAACTGTAGAAGGTCTTAGGAAGTGGTGAAAGTATGAGATTTGTACGCAAATTATCTGGGAATTTAATTCCTAAGATGTATAGCTATTAATGTAGCAAATAATCTTGACTACATGAGGCCCAGCTGGCACAGACTCTCCAAACTTAGTTGTAAACAAATCATTGTAGATCTAGTATCTCTCTTATCTTGTCTTCTCTTGATAGAGATCCTGAAGGTGAGACATCATGCTATAGGCATCCATATCCTCACGTTGCTTAAAAATCTCACTGGAAATGGATGATAGCATGAAACACTGAATATATGTAGCATCATTCAAAAGTTTCTTATAGATAGATAATTCTTTATCACTTGCCTCATTATGAGGCACAACTAGAAAAGGTTCTTCCGGCACATACAATTTCCTTTCATGGTGAAGGATGACACATAGGCTCTTTTTTCATTCTAGGAAATTTGTGTCGGTGAGAAGGTTGTCCTTATCAAGTATGGATCACAATGATATGTTTGATGTCATTTTATTATCATTTCTAAAAAATAAGAAAGTATAATTTTAGTACTTTATCTAATAAAATGTATAAAAATAAATAAATATTATATTTATTAGTCTCCCACTATTTTATCGAAACCCAATAGCCCTCACCACTGGCTTCGGAAAATATTTTTTCTTGGATATTAAAGTGGAAAGGATCCATACTCCCCTTCTCATTAACCCAACTTTGGTTGGTCAATCAATTGGAATAGTTTTAGGTAGTCATTATAAATCCCAACTACATTAACTCATTGTTCCTTGATCTTCTGAGTGGACTCTCCAATCCTAAAATACTTAATTGGATTTCCTCAACCTTTGCCTCTCAATTACACCAAGTCCTTCTTTTCATGTCAACCCTTGATGTGAACTAAGTTAAGTCAACCCAAAACTTCAAGTTATTATTCCTCGATAATTGAAAGCACCCTAGCTTTGTCTGGTCAAGAACTTTGAACTATGGTTCGATTTTAACCGAAATAATGGAAGGCTATACAGACTTAATACTTTATTGAATGATTTTATCCTTTTATGTGTAAATTTCCAATTATTATCTTTATCGCACGCTTGTTAATATTAAGTGGGTTTAATTAAGTGATTAACCATATCTTAGATAATATTTATGCATAATCCAATTTATTTTAGTTCTATCTTGCATGCTCATTACTTTCATTAAATTATGTGATCACGAAAAAACATCCATAATGAAATAACCATGAAACTTGATAGAAATAAAATAATAAAGTGATATGATCATGAACTTTACTAATGGTTAGTTTATCTAGCGGTTGATAAACTAAATGTTGACCTAGGGGGGAAACACCTTGAACCAACCAAGGTTCGCGTTACAGCTTTCCACATATCCATCAATGTATCTCTCTTGGATTGGTTTCATCTCAACTCCAAACTTAAACCGCCTCCACCAGCTTGGGAGCTCTATACATTACATATGCCTTTACTCACATGCGTGTGAGAGAAACAAGGGGTTTACATAAAAGAAACCATAGGCATGTTACAAGCCAACAATTTAATTTAATAATAAATTAAATGAAACCAATCACATACAAAAGTTGGATCTATTCTCATGATCATCTACATGCACGCAATGAATTACGCATTTAATAAAACTAGTATTCAATTCTTAATTGTTCTTATTTAAGATAAATTGTTCTTGAATCAATTAATTGTTATCTTTAATTAATCAATTCTTTTATCTTAATTCCCAACCGAATTTTCTTAATATTCTCATCCATTGTAATTTTAAACAAATTAAATAAATTTATTTAAAATTAACTATGTACATAAATGTACCTTGGAGGAAACACAATGAATACTCGTCCAATTATACCCAACCTGTATTATACTCATATACTTTTTTACTCTTGTGACTTATGGAATGCACGACTTATTATGTATTTTTACAACATGTACTTCACAGATGATTACATGAATTACATGATTTTTCGATCACGTGTTATGCTTCAATGCACGTAGAGTAACAACTTGTAATATGACTCATACATGATATATAGATCTGAGCATTACGTAGATATTAATTAAACATTTATATATATATATATATATATATAAACCTATCACATGGTGTGTCCTTTCTTTACAACCACACACTAGTACATGTCTCAAGGTTTACATTTTATAATAAATAAATATTAAATATGCATAAATTGGTATAAGTACACGGTGTATGCATCTGATCCACACGGCATGTACATCTCTCACCGTCTATATAAGGTATATGCCTAGGGACTCATTGTGTGAATTGTACCTCAAAAACTAGAGTACACAGTGTTTCCAATGGGATACACTCTATGTGATCTCTAAATTACATGGTCACCGGTCAGGTAGGCTAGGTATTGAAATACACGGCCCGTCTTTGACTTAAAGGGAATACAGTCATGTACATGGGATACACGGCGTGTACTCCAGTTGACCATGAACCAATCTATCCCAGTCAACACATAATGTAAGAATTAACTATATTGTGTGTCATCAATTCACATGCTTTGAATTAATTATCTAATTAATTCTTGGTGCATTGAACACAAGTACATGACATATAACTCTAGTTACACAATGTGTGCTCCAGTTTTATCCAGCCAAAAACCTCGGTACCTCCGGATGAGTTCATCGTCTTTATTTTAACCATAAAATTAATCATTTCCATTAGATCTACGAGAAATGAAGGAGGAAGAAAAAGATCTCGTGATTCGGATTAAAAGAACGATTAAACTTGAATTGAAAAACTAAATTAAAAATACATAAATCACCAATGTTATTTAAATAATTATAAATAATTATGTGAACCCTCTGATACTACTTGTAGGTTCTTGGCACAGTGGAAGTGTGCAATGGGCAGTGCCCAACTTTTCTTTTTGACCAATCTGAGATCTACACAACGATAAATGTCGTGATCTATGGAATTGGATCAACAAGATCAGACAAGGGAAATCACACCAAAACCAAAGTGATGATCATCACATATTATTTATAATCAATTTAATTAAATAAAGAATTAACTTTGTTTGAATTTATTCTTCATTGATAGATCTGGTGACAGATCTGCGATGCATTGTCATTACAATATAGGAATAAAGTGCATAAACCCTCTAGTGGTGATCCAAACGTGTTCCACGAATCTTCACAAATCACCGAAAGGATCCTCAGGTGTTAGCACATCAGATCCTTACGTTTGCGTCATCCACCTTTGATCGCTATGAGAACTACTTCCAAAGCATTCTCCTTGATATAGTGGGTGAAGGTTGCTCTCCATTATTGGGAACATTCTTAGAGAAGGGGGCTCTCTAGGTCTTGAGAGGATTCTTCAATTTTTTTGAGCACAACCAAGACAAAATGAATTGTCTTTGGAGAAAATAATATAAATGGGTTTATATATTTCTAGGGTTAAAATAAAATAATAGCACAAATGCCCTTCATAATTTATTTAATCCCTGCGGAACCCCATGTCAAATAATATTATTATTATTATTATTTCTCGACATGCGCTTAACATGAAAATTATATTAAATATTAATTAATTAGATAATAATCAGTATATATTATTTCTCACTGTACCATTTAACTCGGTACATCATTCCTCCACAATATTTATCGGTCCTTAAATAATGACTATTTACTTATTAAATAAATATCACCACTTTATTTTCTAATAAATAAATAAATAATACATTCACTAAATAGAAAATAAATATTTATTAAATATTCCACTCATATTATATTCTCTCGAATAACTGGTGACAGAATATATGCGATCAAACATACATGAATAATTATTAAACCGAATTTGGGAATAATATTTATTCAACTTATTAATTAATAAATAATAATATATTATTTAATTGAGATTTTGGATACACTTAATGTATGACCCTCTAGGCCTCTTTCTCAGTGGCATTAGGCAAAGTAGCCTAATATCCAATGTTAGAGTCTAGAAACACGCCAAGACACTCATAGAGAAAGAAGTTAATTTCTTAACAACAGGTTACCTCATATGGATGCTTACTGTGTGATATAATCTTTTTATCATGATATCTCAAATAAAGCAGGTTGCATGTCAGTGCCATCAACCTATGTTCTTGATTTCTCTTTCTTTGACTTCCTGGAAATTGAACTTGCCTATAGAACATCATGGTCATTGATTTATTTAGGTTGTATCATTTCTATCAAAGGGCTCGAGATATTAACTTCCATTAAAGAACAGAAGGGATAAATCTTTTCTCGCATTATTCATTAATGCAATATTACTCATGACGCACTCAACGTATCATACCTCACCGCGAACATCTATCATTGCGGTTTTCATCAATACATCAAAGCACGTGACTCATAATATTCATTAATAGTAATATAAAGTCTGAGGACCAAAACACATGTTTGTAGATAGGAACATCCAATGACACATATAAATGTGGATTTCTTAATGGTGGGTCCCCGTTCTCATAATATCCTACTAGATTTTACTAAGGGCGTACACCATGAGAAGGTGTCTCAAAGTCCTATGAGTCTCCACCTCTGATAGCCTATATCATTTTTGTCCCTCAAATGATGTCATCCAGCTATAGAAAATATATTTAAGAATAGTTTCGTAGCACTTTTGGGTTCTCATCATAGCGGGGAACTGTTGTGACCTTTTAATGTGACAACTACTCTTAGGACATTATCACAAACTATGTCACACAGAAGAAAAATCATGATGTGATAAGTAGTTTATTAATATTCAAAATAATGAATATGTGTTATCATAAAGTACACAGAAGTTGGTTCTAGGGCACCAACTCTAACACCGAGCACCTAAATTTTGGAATTCAAAACATAAATTCAAAGCTTACATGAATAGTTATCAATAAACATCGTAAAATAAGACTGACACTAAAGGTCTTAGATTTCAAAGGACCACAAACATCAAAATGTATTAATTCAAGTACCTGTGACTTCTTGTGTAAATGATGACTGTTGAAACTGACCCTGCTCTGTTTACAATTATATAGTGATCGCACATGTCCAATTTGACACTCTTCAAATCTAGAAGCTGATTTTTATTGTCCAAACAACCAAGCCATTTCCCACAAATATGGATGAGCCTCTTATGTCATAACTTGGATGAAACACTGCACTCAACAACGTAAGCAATATCATAAGAAATAGAAGATCTAGTCCAGCACAAACCTGGCCGCTTCTTCCCTCGAGCCACAATCAAAGAACCCTTGGAATGTTTTAATTGGTCATCAACAAAAAGTACTGATAAAACCATCATCATCAAGAACACTTGTAGAAATAAGATTCAGAAAAACCTCAGGTGCATATCGAACATTCCTCAAAATCAGCTTACTTCTTGTGTTGGTCTCTAAACAAACAGTACTAATACCTACAACATCAGCATGACCATCATTACTCATTTTCAAATTCCCAATATTACATGTGTTGTAAGATGTAAAGAACTCCCTCCTCGATGTCACGTGAAAACAAGTACCACTGTCAACACCCCAATAAGAATCACCATAAGCAATATTAATGGAGTCGTAAACAAAAACAAGATCACCCTCTATAGCAGTGGTGACACGATCATCTTAATCACCATTTTTCTTCTTATAATTTTTCTTCACTTTGTTTTCTCTTTTCAGCTGATATAAAAACTTCTTAACATGTCATTTCTTACCACAATGATGACATTCAAACGCTTTCTACTTCAACATGGATTTGCTTTTGTCTTTGCTCTTACCTCGATTGCTCTGTCCCTAATTCTTTTTTGGACTTCTCCCCCTGTTCTCTATGACTAAAAGCTTTGAAGAAGATTTCTCTTGAGTACGTCTTCTGACCTCTTCATTCAAAATAGCACACTTAAAAAACTTAATGTCATAACACCATTAGGAGCAGAACCAAGTAGAGTAACATGTAAATTCTCATAAGAATCGGGTAAAGTATTAAGTAACAAAAGCGCTAAAACTTCATCTTCAAAAGTAACACTCGTACTAGAAAATTGATCAAAACATCCCTGAAATTCACTTAAATAGTCAGAAATAGACGTTCCTTCTTTGTACCTCAAATCCATCACCAGTTTGAGGAGAAACGATTTATTATTTCATGTCTTGAAAACATAGGTAGTCTCAAACTTCTCCAACAAAGTTCTCGCGTGAGAGATGCTGACAATTTGGTTCGTCGTGCTGACTTCGACCCACTGACGAATGAAACCACAAACCATCTCATGCTTAAACTCTCATTATTCATCAGACATTCTCTCTGGCTTCTGAGTACTAAATACCAGAAGATGCATTCGCTTGAAAAAAAGCAGATCATTCATTTTTAATCGCCACATATGGTTGTTGGTGTCATTTCAACAAATCATCTAACTGTAATTGACTTTCATAATTTACCAAAATAAAAACCGAACTCTTTGATACCAGATGTTGGGAAAGACGACAAGCGATGAACGTGCAAACAACATCAAAGTGAATGCGCAACAAAAATATATTTTTTCCCTTCAAACAAACCTGAAAAATTAAAGTAGTACAACGACCAAATAATATGTGCGTTAATATATATGTTGACACCATAAATTTTTAACATGGAAGAATCAAATGGGAAAAACCACAGGACCTAGTTCAAAAAACGGGATCCAATAATAATCAAGAGTACAAAGCATAGGCTCCCAAAGATGAACGTGATCTCAAAAATAATACTAATATAAAATAGTGGATCAAAGGCAGAAATCATATGCAGTCTGAAAGACAATTTGAAATGAAGAACACAACCTGATAAAGAAACCTAGATAAATATGACCTTGAAAGGCGGATGTCCGTTGTCCAAATAAAAGATGCAGAAGAAGTACATCAGGTTTAGATCAAAGACCGCCACAAATGAAAGCTGGTCAAACCCAGGGAATGTCATCGGTGGTAGATCTGAAAACCGTAGGGTATAGCCCTAACTGCACTGCCCCAAAAGGAATGAGGAATGAAACCTACGATGACTCAGAAACTGTTCGCCTCCAAAGTTTTGTAACCCTGTTAAAAAACATGTATCCTCATATCTATTTCTTTTCTTTTTCTTTTTCTTTTATTTTTCACGTGACGTCCCCACACGAATGAAGACACCCAACACGGTTGTCTTTGGTCGTGAAGATTGGGGGAGAGGGCGGGGATCCGGGGGGGGGGGGGATTGGGGAGGGGGTCAAAATATTTAGATATTTTTTAAAATTTAGGGGCGGTTTAAAAAATCCGCTAAATTTAAAAATAAAAAAAATATAGTGACAATGTAATATAACTTTCACTATATTATAAATTATATTTAATATGATTTGTTTAGCGGCGGTTATTAGAACATGTGTTATGTGTACTTCAACTGACAACGCTCCATACAAAACTCATGTTATGTGGATTTCAATAATATGTTCTATGAACCAGTAAATGTTTTATCCACTTTATACTCCTTTCATTACATTTTACACGTTCTATGCCACAACAAACTACTTCCAACCTTTGCATTAAGTTTACACCTCAACCAAATCTATAACACACTTTATTTTGTACCATAGTTCCATCGATAATTCAATTCATTTCAATAGATGTTACCGGTAACAAATACAACACAACAATTTTGTGAGAATTACATATATGCATCTAATATATATATATATATATCTCTATATATATATAATGATAGGTATTCATAATAAACAAAATATATATACATATATCTAAGGAACATTTATATAATGTTATATAATGTGAGCTGTCATGACTTGTGTGTGAAAAATATAATAACATATTTTAATGATAAAAATTTTAACTTATTATTTTTTTTTAAAATATTACTAAGAATTTCATTTAATTTATTTAAATGGGACAGATACCGTTCCATCTGTTAAATAATATTTGTTTTTCTTTATGAGAATTAATTAATATAAAAGCTATTTATAAAATAATGTAAATTATTATATGCATACTGTTGGGCGACATGGAATTTTTTACAGCTGACCACCGCCATTACAACTGGATGGGCAGGACCGGGCAACCCCCTACACGCGCGCTCTGCCTCTCACACGCGTCCGCGGTGGGATCCCCACCACCTTTCCCCATTCTTGGCTTCATCCCAACGCCTACTTTAACCATTTTTTCCCTTATATTTCAATACCCTCAAATGAACCGGTCTAGGGATAGGTTCTGATAGTTCAATAGGGGTTTTTATATATTAAAAATCATATTTAATATATATTTAATATATATATATATATATATATATATAATTTGATTAAATATGATTTATATAATACTAAATATGTATTTACACTTATTATATATGTCATGTATATTTAGTTAAGTTAATTAAAAATTAATCTTAAAAATAATTACTAACGGATATTAATAGGCATTTAATAACATTTTATTATATCAATGTTTGTTCTCAATTTGACATATATATTAAATAATAAATATTTAGTTATTAATTGAAAATATTGACTAAATATGTATATACACTAAATACGTCATACAACGTGCATAATTAATTCAGTTCTATAAAAACACATCATTTTAAAGTTTTATTTACTAATGTTTAATATTTAATATATATTATGTTTTTAGTTATTAATATTTATTAATTTTTTATATTTTTATTTAATATATACTATTTATTACTTTTTAATATATATATATATATATATTCTTTTATTCATTTTTATTACTATTTATTTCATTAATAAATTTGTTATTATTTTTGTAATTTATTCATTTTTGTTTCATTTTTTAATATTTTTGCAATTTCATTCACTTTTATTTTTTTTAATTTATATAATTAACAACGCTTATTCATTTTAAAAAAAAATCAACCTATTCATTTTTTAATTAAATTTAAATCAATTTTAACATCCATTCATTAATTAATATTATTTATTCATTGATAATGTTAAGTATTTTTTTAATTTTTTTTATAATTTATTCATTTTTAATATTTTTCCCATTTAATTTTTTTGATGTATTCATTTTTAATATTATTTTATTCATGATTATTCATTAATACATTTCATATTTTTAATATTTAAATATATTCATGTATATATATGTACACACACATAGATATATGTGTGTGCGCGTGAACATATAATGTTTCCTTAAATATGTGTTATGCAATACAGAATATGTATTTACATTTATATAATTAATAACTCTTATTCATTGTTTTTAATATTTATTTAATCTATTCATTTTTAATTAAATTTCACTCATTTTTAACATTTATTCATTTAATATTATTTTATTCATCAATAATGTTAAGTATTTTTTACGATTTTTATAGTTTATTTTTTTAATATTATTTTATACATGATTAATCAATGTATTTAATATTTGTTATGAAATTGATCGAACGCCGATTGAAACAACAAATAATTTCGAAACCAGAAATATAAGATCGATCGTAGGCGAAGCGTATCGTTGAGAAAGTGAGCGTCGAATTTGCGTATGACGATTGTAACATCAAATGGAAATACAAATACAAGAGAAATACAAAAAGTAAAGAACACAGTGTAGAGCCAAAAGTCCATCTCATTTCATTAACATACCATTAAGAGGTGAATTAATTGGGAATTGAGGAGTCATCATTATTGTCATAATTATGACATCCATTAATAACGTTTCATAACACACCCCCTTGGATGTCATAATTTCATGGAATTTTATTTAATCTTCAGTTAAAAAAAACCCTGTGGGAAAAATAAGTGAAGCCAAAATAAAAGAATTCCATGTCATGCTACCTCATTAAAAACCTTATCAGGAAAACCCAGTGGGAAAAAACCTGATGAAGGGAAAAAGAGTGCAACATTCCCAACTCCCCCTGATTATATCATTTAGTTGTGTCTTCAGGACATCAATTAATATTATTATTTAATTATGTCTTCAGGACATGGGATGAAGACCATAGGTAATAATGAATGGTCTCATTAAAAATTACAACTCATGGGGAAGACCAACAGTTGCCATTAATTATTGATATCCATAATAATTTATAACATTCCATTGGATATCTATTATGATGTATGATTGCCTCATTAAAAACCTCATTAAGGAAAAACCCTTCAGGGGAAAACACTTGATTAAGGGAAAAGAGTACAAAGACATCAAGTCCCTAGAGTGTTGCCTCGTTAAAAACCTTATCAAGAAAACCCAGTGGAAAAAACTTGACTAAGGGAAAAAGAGTACAACAATTACATCTCCCATTCATAATGATCATCATTTATCTCATAGAATGTCTATGATCAATTCATAACCAAAACATTCAGTTTTGAATTTTGGAATAATAATAACTTATACCCTTTAGATTTCAATAAATGGGGAAGAACATTAACTTGCATCATAATACGATTTATTGTCATTTGCAAGGTACATATGCACATGTACATTTATATCCTTCAGGGATTAATAAAATGTGGATTTATATTTAATCCTTCTAAGATAGGTATGTTTTTTATCAACCCCTTATGTATGAAATCTATCACTCTTGGAAGCAAGAGATTTAATTATTCATTGAGGGTAAAACCATTCCAAAATTTAATATTTCATCTTCAGGATGATTAATTCAAAATACAAGGACATTCCATGTAATTTCATGATCAAATAATTCATTGATTTTAGAACTCTTCGAGAGTAGATATTTTTCAAAACACCTTAATAATATGATGAATACAGTGATTCATACAAACCATGGGATGATAAATTCAATTTATATTCTTCCTTAACTTAATATGGATAAATCTTATCCAGTTCACTGCATAATTTATCAGATTGGGTGAAACTTCCATAATTTTGAATATGCTTCAGGCATTTCGAACCCTTTTGGGATTCATATAAATATCCAAATATACAAGTAAGAATATTTCTTATAATAAGATCATTGATATTCAATAGTCTTTATAGTTTGGATAATCAATCCAGAACTTTATATGTTGAACATTTCATAAGTTTCTTTAATAATTTTGGTCAATTATTATGATGTCGACATCTGTCAAAATCCATTGTCATCAATGAGTTTTAAAAGCATTCATAGAAAATATATCATCAACAACATTTGATTGAGATCTCATATTTTTTCTGGTACCAATGTCACTTTAGGGACAATATCTAAAAAGATATAATGTTGTCGATATATTCATTTTTCTCTTCAAGGGAAAATATATTTATTTCTTTCTACTCATGATGAACAATGATTTTATATACAGTTCAACCACACTTCAGGTGTGTACAATTAGACTATTGATTTCCAACACTTTACATTCATGTAAGTGTTGTGAGCATCTTGTCTGCAAAACCATATATTATATGATACTCAATATTTATTTTAGTCAACATGCATAACATGCAATGTATACTCACCAGCAGCAGATAACACATGCGATCATTTATTGGATGCATCTTTCATATAGATGGATCACATGGTGGGCGCGCCCCATATATACTTCTTCATAAGTATATGAGAAATTTATTTCCATAATAACTGCTAATGATATAAATAATTTACCTAAAAAATGGGTACCTCGGGGTAAATTATTATACAGGGGGAATTCATAACGACTTAATGACAATAAATTCATTGATAATTTTGTAGACATGCATCCATTAAGTAAATTCATCATTCTCCCCCTGATTGATGTATACTATGTTATCAATAAATTGATGCTCATGTATACTTGAATCAATATCTTTCATTATAATTGATCCCAGATGGCCTAAATCATCATGTCATATATTTGAAGTACCAGGATCAGTAAACTTCTGGTTTACCATTATTGATTCGATTGTACACAACAAATTCTTTATAATCACTTTTATAAATGCTTGTTACATATCGAGGTACCTCTTTTGTCTCCATATGATATTCATTTTCATGAATACCATTCATATATCTCATTGAGACTTTAGATATAACCAAGCATTGAGAATTTGTACTACCAGGTAGGAATATATTTGCTCTTCTGGAGTCATTTATTAATTTTCACTACCAGTAAATGTACTTATATGAGCATATACTAACGCATATATGAGTTCTTTTGAAGCATTTAATCCAAATAATCTTTTGCTTCAAGATCAAAACATGTAAGATCTTTAGGATCTTTCACTATGAAAACTCATATTTGTCGTTATAATTTCCACTTATGGTGGTTGATGAATTCATAATATAATCATAACGGGTTAGGCCCGTCACCGAGCGGATTATTGCATAATTTAGAACTTCTGGCCAAAATATTTTGGAACTTCGGGTCTAAATATTATTTTACAATACATCTACCTGGGATAGGAGCCCCCACGTCTTTTAAAGCTGGTGAATGTGGTAGCGAGAACCAATGTGGAAGAATCTTATGGATTCACGACACACCTTATTGCCATCCAAAATTATAATTCATAAACAACATTCACTTTATCAAATGAAAGATAAATCATTTGATCAAACCTCATAAACTCTCAAATATTCATGATATCATAAATCATAAAAAAAAATCATGAATAATTTCATTCGCTTCAAGGAATGAGATATAGTAATTAATACTACATTCACATCAGGGAATTCATCCATTCATCGGATTTCATGATCCCTGAATGATAATTTACTATTTATCAATAATGATCATCCTGTATAAAGTATAAATTTTATTTATTATGATGATCATTGCTTTAACCACATCAGGTGGTAAAATCATTTTTATAATATATATCTGATTATCAAAAACATACAATTCAATCATTTCATTTATGAATTATATGAACAACATCCACTTCAGGGGATATATGAATTACATGAGATGATATTGATAATCCATAAGAATATGATAAATAATAATGTTTCCCTTTATATTGATGCTGCAGGAACAATAAATGATAAATGAAGATATTCTTCAATATAATGTCAAAGGACATTATTTTCATATCATCCTTCAGTGATGTATTATTTTATAAATATTCATAAAATTTATTGTGCTATGTAAATATTTATTGTCATCAAACCACTTATGGTGGTTATATTTTTATTATTTGTTATAAACAAATACAACACAATGATCATTCACAAAACATCATATTCACCTCGAATCAGGTATATTTGCATTCACTTCGGGGAATGAAATAAATCATTTTCAATAAATATTCTCATTCACTCCAGGGAATAGAATAAAATTATTTGTTTGAATTTTATAGTGTCTTCGAGACAATTGAATGAATATTCAATTCAACAATTTCATCAATTTCATCCACTTTGGGGGATTAATATATATAAAATATATTTACGCTTGTTCATAAAGAATATTTAATTTCTCTAAAACATTTTATAAGAAATAAAAGAGAAAAGAAATAAAACAAATATATACAAATATTTAAAGTAAACATCATATCCATCATGAGCCTTTATATAGTATAATCAAACTTGACACCCTCAGGGTGAACAAGAAAGAAGAGATATGCAATTTAATGGTTAATGGAATGATTAAAGAACTTCGGATCGACGTACGACAGGTACGCGATGATCATCAAACTTCGTCTCGATGTACAATGGGTACGCGATGTTCGTCATTCAACGGCTCGCCGTACGACAAGTACACGATTTTCATCATTCAACAGCTCGACGTAAAACGGGTACGTGATATTCATCATTCAACGGCTCGACGTGTGACAAGTACGTGATTTTCATCATTCAACGGCTTGACGTATGACGGGTACGTGATATTCATCATTAAACAGCTCGATGTACGACCAATATGCGATATTCATCATGAAATGGCTCAATGTACGACGGGTACGCGATATTCATCATGCAATGACTCAATGTACGAAGGGTACATGATATTCATCATTCAACAGCTTGACGTACAATGGGTATGCGATATTCATCATTCAACGGCTCAACATACGACAGGTACACGATTTTCATCATTCAACAGCTCGACGTACGATGGGTATGTGATATTCATCATTCAACGGCTTGACGTACGACGGTTACGTGATTTTCATCATTCAACGGCTCGACGTATGACAGATACACGATTTTCATCATTCAACGGTGAGTCATTATAGCTCTTCAGGAGCTCATTATTTTTCCCGCAATAAAAGATTAAGAAAATCATATATTATTTTTAGATTTATCAAGAGGGGAAAAATAAATGTAACAATATCTTACATGTAAAATAAGACTCACCTTTTTGATGCAGCACTTCTAATGAGTGGAGTCGATGCGCATGCGAAAGAGTATGTCAAAAGAATAATGTTTATAAAAACATGTGACATACCTTTTTCCTACAAAATGTTTCTTATGCCGATGATGGGAATGAAGGCAGTGTCATCACGATGCGCAATGCAGAGAGGACGATCATGCTGATAACGTGTTATGAAATTTATCGAATGCCGATTGAAACCGCGAAGAATTTCGAAACCAGAAATATAAGATCAATCGTAGGTGAAGCGTATCGTTGAGAAAGCAAGCGTTGAATTTTCGTATGACGATTGTAACGTCAAATGGAAATACAAATACAAGAGAAATATAAAAAGTAAAGAACACAATGTAGATCCAAAATTCCATCTCATTTCATTAACATATCACCATATTTATAGAGTACATGACATCTGATCCAATAGTGAGAATATGAAAGGTTGACCATTAAGAGGGGAATTAATTGGAATTGAGGAGTCATCATTATTTTCATAATTATGAAATCCATTAATAACGTTTCATAACAATATTTTTAATATAGAAATATATTTATATATATAGTGAAAATTGGTTTATAAATAAAAATTAATATTAATTAAAAATACTGACTAATTAGCATTGAGTGATGGACAATTAATGCACATATTATATAAATGTCATTTATTTTTTCAATTTAACATATATCTATGTTATATATGTATACATTAATTTTGCACACACATATACGTAATTAATGTAAATTTTATATAAAAACACACACACCTGATAATTTTGCAATTTATTAAATTTTTAATATTCATTTTAGATTTTTTTTATTAACATAATATATTTAATATATTATGTTTTTAATCGGTAAATTTTATTCATTTTTTATATTTGTATTTAATGCATATTATTTATTTACTTTTAAATATTTTTTATAATTTATTAATTTTAAATATTATTTATTCATTAATAATATTAATTATTTTTTAATATTTTTGCAATTTATTCAATTTTAATTTTTATTCGTTTAATATTTTTGTAATTTATCCATAGTTGATGTATATTTATACTTGTTTGTTGATTAAAGTTCAATGATTTTAATATAATTGTAATTTATATAATTAGTATGTATTTATTTTCATTTTAACATATATTCTTTTTTAATTTTTTATTAATCCATATAATTAATAACACTTATTCATTTGTTTAATATTTTTGCAATCTATTGATTTCTTAATTATTAAATCTCCCACTTATTTAACATTCATTCATTTAATATTATTTAATATTAATTATTCACTAAGAATGTTAATTATTTTTTTGCAATTTATTTAGTTTTAATATTTATTTATTTTAATATTTTTTAAATTTATTCTTTTTTAATATTTATTTATATATATTTATTCATTAACATTTAATTTTTTAAAATAGTTGTAATTAACATATTTAATATATATCCATCTTAATTTTAATATATATTCATTTTTGTTTTTTAATAATTTATATAATTAATAAAACTTATTGTAATTTATTTTAAACAATTTTTCTTGGCGCTTAAAAAAAGCATTGACAATTATTGGTTTTATCACTGCTAAAATGAAAAGCGAAGATAAAACCTGTCTTTATCAGTGCTTTTTGGAAATCACTAATAAAACCTTTCACTTTCTTTTAAAATGAACCTTAATAGAAGCCCAACAGCTCACGTCATTCTAACTCTCGTCGAACTCGATCCCTGCCGATGCTCCCCCTCGATCTTCTCAGACGAATCAACTTTTGTCGCTGCTCCCCCTCGATCTTCTTGGATGAATCTACCCTCTCACAACTGATGGTATGTGATTCTTTGTACTCGATCTTGCATTGCTTCACAAAATAGTAGGTCTTATTTGCCTCTGTCCCATACCACCCCATTCCCCTTGGCCTACCAGCTAGACCCAAAGAAAATGATCAAGACCACCAGTTTTTTGATTATCCTGGTTTAATACACCTAATTCCTTCATGGTTCTTTATTTGATCATGATTACAAAGGGTTTGGATTATCAAGTTCGAGCATTTTAATTTTTCAAGTTTGACAGTGGACATTTCAACTTTTTCTTTACACATTTTTACCTTAAAAGACTCTTCTAAAATGTTATAATCTCTTTCTCCCATATTTTTTGACACAATTATGAAAATTCCGATTAATTTCAAGGTCAAACCACTCTATCAGTGTGTGGGTGTTTTGGAATGTGATTTAAAAATAAAAAAAATTGTTTTCAATCAAAATTTGAAAGTGATAAGATGAATTTTCAAAAAATATTTGAATCAAAATATGAAAAATAGTGTACTTCTTGTTAACCCCCTGACAACGACACCAATTTAATAGTGAGATTTTTATCACTAAGTCCCAATAAATTTCTTTTTTGAAAATTCAAATGCCAAGTTGTCTTCCAAGGAGGTTGCAAATTGAGTTATTTATCACTCAAAAGATTAATTGATTCAAAATGAATAGAATTGGATTTATTAAAAATAGATTTATGATGTAATTTAAAATGATGATTTTTATTGGAAAATGAGTGAAAATATCAGGATTTGAAGAATGAAAAATAAGTGAAGGAGTGATAGAGGGTTGAAAAGGGAATAATCAATCTTTTGAGGAAAGTAATAACTAGAATTACAGTAGTGACCTTAAACATGTTCAAGCTATGAGGTTCATCTTCTCAATTTTCCAAAAGATTTCTTCCAATAATTGATTTTCAGTACTTAATCCATAATTACAAACTAAGCACTAATATGGTTAAAATCAAAGTGATTCTTTACAGTAATCACAACGAGAATTCTCTTTCTTTTAACAAGGTTGATTAAGTAATCAATAATCACACATAATAAGAGTTCAATGGAATACTAATTGTTCTCTCAACCTCAATTGAGAGTAATTTAAATAGTTTGTAAATAATTGAAACCATTCTTATTCAGTTTTGGATTCTCAGAATAGCATTCAATGCAATAGCCAACGAGCCCATACCTGAGTGGTAAGGGCTCCTGCTTGGCATCCAAGAGACCCAGGTTCAAAATCGGGTGGAGGTGAATTTCTGGGTACTATAGCAGTACTGCACCAGTCACTGTAGTAGCACTGCAGTAGTTACTATAGCAGTTACTATTCAGTACTGTAGTAGCTGAAACTATTCACCCGATTTGGGCCTTCGGGCCACCGGTTTGGGCTTACGGGTCTTAAAGGCCTTCAGGTCATCAAAGGCCTTCCGACCACATGGCTTTCGGGCCACAGAGACGATGGAGTAGCCCAGTTCACACAGAACATACCCCAGAAGAGGATCAGAGCAACAAGAGTAGCAACCACCAAAAGCAGAGCTAACCAGATTGGAAGAATGAGAGGGTATGACAGCCGCCACCGGGACTAGGCACAGTGCAACTTTGTACGAGGCAATGCTAGCCGATCATCAATGCAAGGTGGAGAGCTAAGGTGATCAATGGCGCATAAGCTAGGGATGGGTAGTTCTAGTGGGTTGGGCCTACGGGTCATGTAATGGGCATGGTATGCCTCTAGGCCTTTGGGTCATGTATTGCGGGTCAGTCGGGCCTTGTGCCTTGGGCCTACGGGTCATGTACGAGTTCCCCTTCAACCATTAAAAAGGGGGATTATTCATAATAAAATAAAAAAAGAAGGACTTCGGGCCATTCGGGCTTCGGGTATTCAATGAAATAACATTTCAATAAAATATATTCAAAAAAATGAATGGAATAGAAAACATCAATTAAATTGTTTAGGAAGAAAGCAAAAAACAAAAAAAAAAGTTCAACTAAATGTAAGCATTCCTAAAATAAAGAATATGATAGTACATAAAAGATAGTTGAATATTTCACCTAAGCTCTCCTAAGTTTAGGTTACTAGAGGTTTAGTCATACATGGACACACAATATCTTCTATCCTTTTTGTCATTACAAATTTTATTTTATTTGCTTTTTTGAGTGTCCAAAGTGAGTATGACTTTTTTCTTAGGAAAATAATCAAATTTCTTAGAAGTATCAATAATGTTCTCCTTTGATTATTAAGATTCCGTACTTCTTTAAAACTTAGGCTTTATATATTTACACAAAAATATGTTTAGACACACATATACACAATTACATATTCATACTCAAATTATGATACTTTGTTTATATATTAATGTATATATACATCATATGCATACCTTATGTGTATTTATTTATTTATTTTCATAAAATGAATTTTGATGAACCTAAAAGGATGAATATGAATCGAAAATGGATGGATGCTAATCGTATGACAAAGGAGTATGATGATGGAATTAAAGAGTTCATAAAGTTTTCAATCACTACTATAAACCATGATTTTAACAGCACTAAAAATGATCTTTGTCAATGCTTAAAAGTGCCAACAATTTAAGTGATATTAAAAGACAATATCCTTTATCAATGCTAGAAAAAGCACGATAAATAATCATTTTATCAATTCTTTTTGGAAGTTTTAATAAAGGCCATTTCAGTTACAACCCTACAACAACCATGTTGTAGCTCTATAAAATCAAATCCAATCAGAATACATAAAAAGGAATAGAAATAGACACTAAAATGAATTGGAATACAAATAACACATTGCACTATCATTTCAATTAAAAATTTACATACAAAATATTTACATTAATGTCATATTTACAATTAACCATAAAAATTACAACCCATATACAAAATCAAAACTAGCTGACTCTTTTTAATGATCAACCTCTGTCTAAATGTATGTCTCTACAATAAAACCATTGTTTATTTTAATAACATTAAATAAAAAATAAAAAAATTATAATTTTAATGTTATATAATACACATATGATAAATTATATTATTAATTACTATGTATATTAATGATATTATCAGTTAATCGTGTGTCAGATTTATGTATGGTTGATTCTTATATATCAGAAATTTATTATGGATCATTGTCCTAATGTTTGAAAACAATCTGAGCTCGTTTGATCAGTTTTGACTATGTGATGAACATTTTAAACTAAAATGAAACTTATATTGAAAACACATTCTTCAGGTCATACCAACTACATTGTGTATTAGATTGATGTGTGGTTTATTCATACACATCAAAAATGAATTATTGATATCTGTCCTAAATTATGGGAAAAAATCAAGCTCGTTTGCTTGGTTTTGGCTATGTGATACACATTTTAAAATAAAATGACACTTTTATATTGAAAACACATGCTTCAAGTCATATGATCACATCATCTGTAAAATTGATGTGTGGTTGATTCCTATATGTTGAAAATGAATTATGCATCATTTTCTAAAATTTTAAAAACAATATGAGCTCGTTTGTTTGGTTTTTACTATGTGAGGCACATTTTAAACTAAAATGACACTTATATTGAAAACATGAACTTTGATTTATTCCAACCGCATCATGTGTTAATTTGTTATGTGATCAATTCCTACACATCAAAAATATGTCATGGATCATTTTCCTAAATTATGAAAATAATCCAAGATTGTTTTTTCAGTTTTGGCTATATAATATGCATTTTAAACTAAAATGAAACTTCTACATTGAAAACACATACTTTCAGTCACACTGACCACTTCAGTCGATTCCAACACTTCATAAATATATTATGGATTATTTTCCTAAAATTTTACAAAAATACAGGCTCATTTTATTGGGTTTGGAAATGTGATACATGTTTTAAACTAAAATGAAACTTTTATATTGAAAACACATACTTCAAGTCATACTGACCACATCATGTCTCAGATTGATGTGATGTTAATTCATATATATCAAAAATATATTATGGATCATTTTCCTAAATTTTGAAAATAATATGAGATCATTTTCTCATTTTTGGATATGTGATACGTGTTTTAAACTAAAATGACACTTCTATATTGAAAGCATGCACTTCGAGTCATATTGACCACATCATGAGACGAATTGAAAATAAGCCAATTCCTATATGTCAGAAATATATTATGGATTGTTTTCATAATATTTTAAAACAATCTAATATCATTTTCTCAGTTTTGGATATTGGAAGTGTGTTTTAAACTAAAATGAAACTTTTGTATTGAAAACACGTACTTCGGGTCATATCGACCACATTATGTGTCATATTGATGTGTGGTAAATTTCTACATGTCATAAATATATTATGTATTGTTTTCCTATAATTTTAAAACAATCCGAGTTCGTTTTCTCAGTTTTGGATATGTGATATGCATTTTAAACTAAATTAACACTTCTATATTTAAAACACACAATTTGAGTCATATTGACTACATCATGTGTCAGATTAACATCTGGTTGATTCCTACATGTTAGAAATATATTATGGATCATTTTACTAAAATTTTAAAACAATTTGAGCTCAATTTTTTAATTTTGGCTATTTGATGTGTGTTTTAAACTAAAATGACACTTTTATATTGAAAACATGCACTCCAGGTCATATCAACCACATCATGTGTTAGTTTGATGTGAAATAAATTCATACATATCATAAATATATTATGGATCATTTTTATAAATTTTGAAAATAATTTGAGCTCATTTACTCTGTTTTTTCTATGTTATATGAATTTTAAATTAAAATGACACTTTTATATTGAAAACATGCACATCGAGTTATACCGACCACATCATATGCTGGATTGACATACGTTCAATTCCTACATGTCATAAATATATTATGGATCATTTTGAAAAAAATTGAAAACAATCTGAAACCATTTTCTTGGTTTTGGTTATTTGATGTGAGTTTTAACTAAAATGACACTTTTGTATTGAAAATATGCACTTCATGTCACATCGACTACATCGTGTCTCATATTTACGTTAAGTAAATTTTTATATGTGAAAAATGAGCTATGGATTTTTTACCTAAAGTTTTAAAACAATCCAAGCTCATTTTCTTAGTTTTGGCTATTTGATGTGCGTTTTAAACCAAAAGGCATGTTTGTATTGAAAACACACACTTCAGGTCATATCGACCAAATTGTGTGTTAGATTGATGTCCGCTCAATTCCTACATGTGACTAATGAATTATGGATCATATTACTAAATTTTAAAAACAATTAGAGCTCTTTTTCTCGATTTTGGCTAATTGATGTGCGTTTTAAACTAAGATGGAAACTTTCTATTGAAAACACACACTTTAGGTCACATCGACCACATAATGTCTTAGATTGACGTGCATTCAATTCCAATATTTGAAAAATGAATTATAGATCATTTTTCTAAAGTTTGAAAACAACCTGAGCTCATTTTATCAGTTTTATATATTTTATGTGTGTTTCAAACTAAAATGAAACTTTTGTATTAAAAAATGTACTTCATGTCATATTGACCACATTGTGTGTCATATTGATGTACGATCAATTCCTACACATGAAAAATGAATTATGGATCATTTTCCTAAAGTTTGAAAACAATTAGAGATTATTTGATCGGGTTTGGCTATTTGAAACACATTTTAAACTAAAATGGAACATTTTTATCTAAAACACACACTTTAGGACATATCGAACACAACATGTCTTTGATTGATGTGCGGTCAATTCCAACACATGAAAAATGAATTATGGATTTTTGTGATAAAATTTGAAAACAATCCAAGATTGTTTTCTCGATTTTGACTATTTGATGTATGGCTTAAACTAAAATGACACTTTTGTATTGAAAACGCATACTTTGAGTCATACCAACTACATTGGGTGTTAGATTAATGTGTAATCAATTCCTACACATGAAAAATGAATTATAGATTTTTTCCCCAAAGTTTGAAAATAATCCAAGCTCATTTTCTCAGTTTTGGCTATGTGACGCATTGTAATGGCTCAGACCTCTCCGATCGATCACTTTGTGAAAATCCGGTGGTTGAAGTGTTCTAGGAGGCCACGATGACTTATTGCAACACATTGAAAAATTTCCAGTTTTTCAGGTTATCCAATGGTAGGTCATTGATGGTAGGTTGTAATGGTGAGTCAGGACCAGTGAGTCAGAATAGTGAGTCGCGATGGGGACTCACGACAGTGAGTCACAATAGTGAGTCGTGATGGTGACTCGCGATGGTGATTTACGACGGTGACTCACGATGGTATCTCACCCAATGGTAGTTCATCTAGCGGTGAGTCATCCAATGGCGAGTTAGGACCAGTGAATTAGAATGGTGAGTCAGAACTGGTGAGTCATAACCGGTGATTCGGAATGGTGACTGACACCGGTGACTCGCATAGGTGACTCACACCAGTGACTCACCTAATGGTGTGTCATTTTCCTTTTTCCATTTTTTCTTCCAATTTTTTAGTGTTTCCCTTTTTGATGTATTTCCTTGACGTAAAGTGAGTTTATTACCATATTTAAGTGGTTTTGGAGCCGTTTCAAGGGCTATGGGTCATATCTTTTAAATTCCTAAAAATTCTGAGGCCTTTAATTGGTCAAAAATTGTGGTCTTGGTAAACACCCACCTTTAATGGAGAATTTAAAACCATTTAATATCCCATTAGTCTTAGATCTAATCCATCTATGTCGGGCGACTGACCTTTCTCCATTATTTCTCCTTTCTCTTGGTACGAGGCTCCCAGAACCTTTCTTCCCTGAGAAGTCATGTGTTTTTGCTATAGCTTTTGGATTGTGTTTTCCCCTTAGAGTTTTTCTGCTGCATGCGTGCTCCTATCTTGGTGCAATAAGGAAGTTCTAATTGATTATTCTTCTAGGAAGGTTTCCTTTATCCCTATTAATCATGCATCATGCGGGTGATTGTACAAATGTTTCCCTTGTGAGGATAGTTGAATCCAAATTAAATATAGATAATTGAATCATCTTTAAATCAATAAATAGGGGGTGGGTAAAAAGTTATGCAAGTTTTTTTATTTGTTTCACTATTATTGGGATTGTAAAGGCTATATGCCTACGGAAAATCATAGCCATTGGGGGTCTTTGGTTGCACACCGAATGTTTATGAATGCATGTTTCTCTACTTCTTGTTAAAAAAATTGCATGGAATCTGTTAACCATGTATATTCAGCTAAAATAAATGGATACCCTAGGATTATACTTTTTGTGATAACCCTTGAATTAAAAAGTGGAATTAAAAGAGGGAATGACTTGTTAAATCTTAATATATTTTTCCTTGGTTTGTGTGGTGGTGTGGCTATGAGCACGATTGTGTGTTGTGGAATGGATTGGGTGATGTAATGGAATCCTAGGTTGAGGGATTTGTTGGTTGTGAAATGGATGAGCAGGGTTAGGCAGTAGGGCTACCGAGATGGTTATGATGAGGTGTGTCATTGGGTGCAGCTGTGAGTGGGGGTTTTCTCTATTTAGAGGATGGTTTGAGTGGAATGAATTTGAATAATGATGATGGAAATGGTTGGTATGGGTGTCAAATAGAGAGGAAATGTGAATTGGGTAAATTTACCATGGCTCTCCTTCCATTGTGTGACCTTTTTGTTTTTCTTGTTGTGGTCTATGTTACATAGTTTCCTAGGTAGTGATGTAATAAATAAATTATTAATAATGTTGAGATGACATGAGTTGGTTTGGTTAATGGGATGGAGTTTTTCAATGAAAAGTAAAATGATGGGTCACACGATTGACTATGGTTAAAATCTAAATAATAAAATGAATGGGTGTTAAAAAAAGGATCTTTGAAAAGACGCTTTAATTTTTCAATTTATGAAGGGATTGTTGTTGATACTAATAAATACATATAGAGGTAGTAGTTTTTGTGAATCCATTAGGTTGGGCTTGATTACTTGGTACTATATATATACACACTGCATTTTCTTATGATTTCTACACGCACCCCACCCTAGTTTAGCACTATGCACTGAACACCCCCATCTTTATGGGGGAGGGTGTCTTTCCCAAACATCTTGGTGGGAGGATGGATGTATGGACACCCTCTCTTATTCCCTCTTCCAGGCGGTGATATCCCAATAATGTCACGCCCCGACCCCGGACTGCCCCGGAGTCAGTGCAGTTTCAATAAAACATGGTGTAATTTTTTTTTTGAAAAAAAGAAAAGCTGATTTTCACACATCATGTTCCACTAAAGAGGATCATTTTGGTTTAGGTCCTGTAGAATCAGATACAATTATTACAATTCCTTAGAAAATTGAAAGGGAAAATAATCTCCACAAAGCTTCCACCAATAAGTGAAACTCAAAACCACTAAACCTATAAAATTTATGTTAAAATTCAGGGTGATCATACAAATGCACAATAAGGGGTTTTAAAATAGTATTTCAATTAAATCCTCTTTAAAACATTCCTTTAAAATTATTCATAAAACATTTTCTTAAGAAAATCTATGATACATGAATCCTAACACAACATTTTTCCAAGAATTATAAGTGAACATTTCCGGGAACACTAACAGAGTTACAATGAAATATGTTCCAAACATAAACATGCTCATTCAGAATATATGGCGTGTAGCATATAATGTAAGAGTCATTCTATATTTAATAAGTATGACATGTGAGAGTACAAGTACAAAATTTACAACTGAGAGTAATACATGATCAGAGTTGCACATAAAATAATAACACTAATTGATTAGTCACTAAAAGTGGCTAATATTCATTGTTCCAAAGTCCATAAACATTGTTTTTAGTGCATTACATAAATAGAACTTCATTTCTCATCTTAAATACAATTAATGTTTAAAATAAAAATTTGGGCCCAATCATTCATATGTTTTTAGATTGCATTATATTCATTTTTTGAATTTGATATTTTGGGATATGATTGATCACTTTGTTTGGAACATTTTATTTTTTAGGTCCGATGGATGAATCCCAAGGGAAGATGAATATTTTTTCTCCTGAATGCAGAAATTTACTGGAAAAAGCCTAATGGGCCTAAGGCCTATCAAACAAATGTGGGTCCCACAAACAAAGCCCAATGAAGCTCAAATTTTTACAGTAGAAAGAAAAAAATATGAGGACCATTTTATTCAACTGTGGTCGGAGCTAATTCTGAAGTTTTCATGATGATAAAGGGATCTGAAGTTGAGATTTAAATGGTCTTAGAGGACAGAAGGACGAGCATATTTTTCTTATACGACCCCTTAGGATTCGGCCTCCTTCAATTTCAAATTCACACGTCAAAATAGTGGACAAATCTTGACGAAATTTCTGGGTCAACTTTGAAACGTCCAAATCCCTTGATTTTCTCACCCTCCTTTTTGACTCTCTAAATTAATGGGGATGAAATTTATTGTGGTGGGGTGTCTCTAAGGCTCATAAGATTCCTATATAAGGAGATGGTGGTGAATGGAATTATGATCTAACATTTTTCTTTGAATCCATGTTTTTATTTCATCCATTGTATTTATTTCAATTGTAATTTCCTGCTTTCAATTTGTAATCGCATCGTCAAGTTTTCCCATGTAAGTTTTTCTTTCACGTTTATTATTTTAATAAATTTTATTCTTCTTCTTCACTTATTCTTTTCCTTTTCTTCACACGTTTATACTATTGAATCAAGGTGTGAATTTATTCACACCATCACTTGTGAATTCAATCACACAACGGTGGAGTGTTCATTCTTTTAATAATTTTCTTCTTCTTCAATTCCGCCCCATAAGTCTACATCCCGCTTCCATTGGTAGAATAACATCAATGGAGGGCTAACCACTTAAGGGTTGATCTAAGGGAGTAGCAAGGTCAGGGATTGGATGTTATTTCATGTACTTTAATTTTTAAATCTCTTTGTTATTTTAAGATTTCCATTCGATGAGTATGTTCTTCTTCATCTTTTCCAAGTTTAACGACGACACATTTTGAGTGCTAGTACGATCTATTTCCTTTGAGTTCTCAGTAAAGTGATCCTCAAAGTGAATTAGTGATTGGACTTGGAATTTTTTAGGGATTAAATTGGTGAATGATTTGGGATAATTATCTTGTTGTTTGGATACATCTTCAATTAATGACATGCAATTTTTAAGAAAAGAAATTTATCCAATCCACCCCAAGCGAAACCCTAAGATCAACCCATCATCAATAATTGTTTAGTTCACATCATTTTCCTTATCTGTTATTTAAATTATATCATTAGTTCTACAATTAAAATCTACCTCAAATCTGGCGACTTCATAGCCAATCCATCAAAAAATTTGTGTGTCTCAAGGTTTCTTCTTCGGTCCCTGTGGATTCGATCCCTACTTGTACTTCAATGACCGCTTTTACCGGTAGGGTAAATTTGGGTGCAACCAAATTTTGGCACCATTGCCGGGGACCAAGTAAGTCACCTTAGAACATCTTTCTATTCTCCCTCATTTCTCTTTTCTCATCCCCATTTCTCTTCTCTTTTCCCCTTTCTATTTTTTTTACTCCCGAAAATCACGATTCAAAATTTCCAAATAAATCCAATAGAGTATAATCAATAATATACCTTCACAAACTCAGGATGGAATCAATTAGAAAATCCACATTGGGAATCACCGAACTTTTTTAATTACTTTGATTAACCTTTGAATGAATACACCACACCCGATAACATGAATGATCTTTGTGATGATGAATGTTTAAAAGATAAATTTCCATACCTATCAAGAATGATTGAAAAGATAAATATTGAGGAAGTACATGATGTCAAAACATCTATCAATCCTAATTCTGAAACAATTATTCAAAAATTGTGTGAAAAATGGAAAAAATGAATTCAGAGGTATCGAGTTTTAGACTAGAACTACAAAGCATTAAAAATTGTGTGGACCCCAATCCCACTCAAACCATCCCTTCCTCAATATTTATAGAAGAATATTTTATCCCAAAAACCACTCATGAATTTAAAAAAGAACTAACCTTTGGATATGGGATAACTGAAGAAGATCAACTAAATGTTGAAGGGTCTTTAAATCAGAAGGAAATTGATTTTTTGGAATCAAAAGAGGAAAATTTGACATCATGGATTGAGTTTCCTGAATATAACTCCATTGATAAATTTTCAGAAGTACCAATAATTGAACCATTAGGAGAGATCAAAAACAATGAGTCCATTCCCATTCATAATATTCAACTGGAAAATTTTTGGGATGAATCTTATTTTCAAAATAAATCAATTCTTTATAAATGTGTTGAAGAAGAAACTGATTTGGATTTAATTTTTCAATCTCCTTTAGGAAATTTCAATGAACCCGAGCTCAAAATTATTTTTATTTCTTCCCAACTCAAGAATCCTACCATAGGAGATAAGAAAGACCTTGTAGTTATAGTTCATTATTCTCAAGAAACCAATAACATAGGAATGATCCTTGGTGTCTTAGGCAAGACTATAGAAGTAACTCGATCAACCATTTCAGATATTCCTTGTATTTTACCAATCATTGTAGAAAATAGGATTTCATACAAAACAGATTTCAAAAAAATAATCAATCTAGATCTTGTTGAGGTGGATAAAAATGGTGTCCTAAAAATGTTTAAAGTTGTAATTGGATAATTTTGGGGGTTCAAGTCGAGCTAATGACATTAAACAAAAGCGCTGCATGGGAGGCAACCCATGGTTTTCATGTTTCCAATAATTTTGAATCATTTTATTTTTCATATAATAAATTACCATAGACTGTTGACCTGTTCTTCTTTTATGAGTAAGGATGGGTATGAAAGGGGATCACCATATTCATCCGTGTCACACGGTGTGATCCCTGAGTAATACCTTACCCAGAAATTTAAAAGAAGATAATGTATCATCGGTTTATTTTATTTTATTTTATGTTTTTGTAGGTATTTAAAAAAATAGACTGTTGACCTGTTCTTCTTTTTTGAGTAAGGATGGGTATGAAAGGAGAGCACCGTATTCATCCGTGTCACGCGGTGTGATACCTGAGTAATACCTTACCTAGAAAATATAAAGAAGACAATGTATCATCAGTTTGATTTTTTTAAAATTTAAAAAAAAACAAGGAAAACCATAAAAATGTTGATACTTGGTTTTAAATAAATTATTGTGTTGTTTGTTTTGTCTGGTTTTTTCTTCTTTGTATGGTTCAAGAACTATTTTGGGTGATACATGTTCAATCAAGGAGGTGCCTACATCCCCCAAGAGATCAAAGGAGTAATCTGGTGCATCATGAACTTCAACTTCAAAAACCAGGTGAATTTTTTCCATGTTTATCATTTTCAATTTTCTATTTGAACTCCTCTCCTACCTCCCTTCTAACATTTATTTTCTTTAAACACTGGGGACAATGTTATTCTATGTTGGGGGGAGATGAAATAAAAATGATTTTTTTAATAAGAACATGCATGGAAAGAAAAATTCCATTAACCTTGTACATGATAACACACATTTCAAACTATGAAATTGGATATCAAATAATTTTCCAGGCCTTGATTCTGATTTTAATGCAAGTTTAAGTTCATGAGCATAGTTTTTGGAAAGTGCGGTTATCTGATGTGATTTTTCAAAGTTTACATTTTCATCCTCTTAATAAAAATTCCACAATGCACGTCTACTAGATCATGGGTGTAAATTTGAGTTCTTGGGTCCCTTTTATTATAGCATAGGGTTCTGGGGTCACTTTTAGTTTAATTTGAGTATTCAAAAAAAAAACAAAAAAAAAAAATTTCGAAAAAAAATTATGACCACATAGAGCAATGTTTTGTCCAAATGTGTGGCATCCGGCACTTGGGGATCGTGACTCCATAGTTGTCTTGCCCAGAGTTAGGCTTTATATCTCTATTTTAGGACATGTAATTGACAATATGTGTGGCGTCCGACACTTGGGGATCACGACTCCATAGTTGTCTTGCCCAGAGTTAGTCTTTTCATATCTATTGTGGTTAAAAAAAATTAAAAAAAAATTAAAAACAAAAACAAAAACAAAATTGGATACTCATCTTAAGGTTTAATGTGATTCCCACCTAGCACTTCCATTTTTACCCTTGAATAATAAAATGGGCCCCATATCGTTTGTGATACACAACACTTTATCATGCTTAATTGAAATTGGATGAAATGTGGCGATGAATTTGAACAAAGGAATGGGCTTGGGCTTGGGATATGCTTATGGACCTAGCTTTTTTTAAATGATTTTGATGGGTTTCATAATTTCTTTTTGGTATGAGGTCTTTGGGTGAGCAATGTGTATTAAAATGTTTATGGAAAAGGGGATTTGAATTTCATATTTGTAATATATTTTTCTCAGGACTAGAAAAACTCAAGTTGGGGGGGTGTGATTAGTCACTTAAAGTGGCTAATATTCATTATTAATATCTTTATATTCATTGATCCAAAGTCCATAAACATTGTTTTTAGTGCATTACATAAATAGAACTTCATTTCTCATCTTAAATACAATTAATGTTTAAAATAAAAATTTGGGCCCAATCATTCATATGTTTTTTGATTTCAATATATTCATTTTTTGAATTTGATATTTTGGGATATGATTAATCACTTTGTTTGGAACATTTTATTTTTTAGGTCCGATGGATGAATCCCAAGGGAAGATGGAGATTTTTGCTCCTGAATGCAGAAATTTACTCGAAAAAGCCTAATGGGCCTAAGGCCCATCAAACAAATATGGGGCCCACAAACCAAGGCCAATGAAGCTCAAATTTTTACAGTAGAAATAGAAAAATATGAGGATCATTTTATTCAACTGTGGCCGGAGCTAATTCTAAAATTTTCATGATGATAATGGAATCTGAAGATGAGATTTAAATGGTCTTAGAGGATAGAAGGACGAGCATATTTCGCTTCTACGACCCCTCGGGATTCGACCTCCTTTAATTCCAAATTCACACGTCAAAATGGTGGATGAATCTTGACGAAATTTCTAGGTCAACTTTGAAACGTCCAAATCCCTTGATTTTCTCACCCTCCTTTTTGACTCTCTAAATTAATGGGGATGAAATTTATTGTGGTGGGGTGTCTCTAAGGCTCATAATATTCCTATATAAGGAGATGGTGGTGAATGGAATTATGATCTAACATTTTTCTTTGAATCCATGTTTTTCTTTCATCCATTGTATTTCTTTCAATTGTAATTTCCTGCTTTCAATTTGTAATCGCATCGTCAAGTTTTCCCATGTACATTTTTCTTTCACGTTTATTATTTTAATAAATTTTATTCTTCTTCTTTACTTATTCTTTTCCTTTTCTTCACACGTTGATACCATTGAATCAAGGTGTGAATTTATTCACACCATCACTTGTGAATTCAATCACACAACGGTGGAGTGTTCATTCTTTTAATAATTTTCTTCTTCTTCAATTCCACCCCCATAAGTCTACATCCCAATTCCATTGGTAGAATATAATCAATGGGAACTAACCACTTAAGGGTTGATCCAAGGGAGTATCATGGTCAGGGATTGGATGTTATTTCATGTACTTTAATTTTTAAATCTGTTTGTTATTTTAAGATTTCCATTCGATGAGTATGTTCTTCTTTGTCTTTTCCAAGTTTAACGATGACACATTTTGAGTACTAGTACAATATATTTCCTTTGAGTGCCCAGTAAAGTGATCCTCAAAGTGAATTAGTGGTTGTCCTTGGAATTGTGTAGGGATTAAATTGGTGAATGATTTGGGAGAATTATCTTGTTGGTTGGATACGTCTTCAATTAATGACATAAAATTTTTATAAAAAGAAATTTATCCAATCCACCCCAAGAGAAACCCTAAGATCAACCCATCATCAATAATTGTTTAGTTCACATCATTTTCCTTATCTGTTATTTAAATTATATCATTATTTCTACAATTAAAATCTACCTCAAAGTTGGCCACTTCATAGCCAATCCATCAAAAAATTTGTGTGTCTCAAGGTTTCTTCTTTGGTCCCTGTGGATTCGATACCTACTTGTACTTCAACGACCGCTTTTACCGGTAGGGTAAATTTGGGCGCAACCACTAATTATTTTCTTACTAACTATAAAAAATAATCTGGATAATAAATCTCTGAGTGATGAATACAAATTATGCCATAAGTATTTACTTCTTCTGATTCTCATAAGTACAAGCTCTTTAACCATGAATATTCTACTAGTCGAAGATTCACTTGGTTAACTAAATTTTATAGTCATAATGAGGGAAGTGCATATACCGGACTGTGTCAGGGCCTTCTACTAAGACCATAAACTCTCTAAAAAGGCCTTGTTTTAATACCATAAATCAATTTGGGAAATGCCTTGGCCAATTCCACATTTATTTTGTCTCATGATACCAACTGATGCATCGAGGGGCTGTAGCGGGCCCCACCCATCACATACTAAGTCCAATGCATTCCTCATTTCTTTAAATCAAAGTGCCTCATACCACTTTGATTTATTAAATTAATCACTACTTATCATTCCAAGTGTCACATATTACATGGATTCTCATTTCATATTATTCAAAGTTTCTTATACCACTTTGAATAATTTAGTTCTTAATTCCAAAAAAATGTCATTTAAGTTTGATTACATTATTTAGCATTTACATATACAAAGTGAGTCATGCATATAAGTTTTAATAACAATACAAACAACTAGATGGATATGGAAATAAATGACAAGTATGATAGGAAGATTATACTACATGTGTCAATAACTAAAGAACATAAAATATAGGTTTGTCACATAAAATGATAACCCTTAAAGTCTAAAATTATTACTATGAGAGTAAACATTTTAGGTTCCAAAAATGCATAAAGGAAATTCATCATGGATTGAATACACAACTGATTTGAGGTAAACAAAATATTCATTTGGGGTATTAAATGCGTAATTTGCTAAACACCCATTACTTTCATGTTCCTGTATTAACTTACCACAAGGGTATTCTCAATTATTTAATCACAATGTTAAAGATTGAAAAACATGAAAATCAACCATAACTAATACCATTTTAAAACTTATGAAAATAAGTGAGTCATACGTACGCATATATATTTATACACATAATTTTATATATAAATAATATTTAGAAAATCCAAAATTATCTAGGATTGAGTATTGTATAATTCGTTTATACCCAAGGGTGTATATAAAGGATTGTATCTTTAAATCGTTCCTTATAAGACTTTCATATTTTAGAAAAAACATGTGTTATTTATTCTTAACAATCCTTGGAAAATCTAAATAAGATTTAGGATCGAAGTTTATATGTATAAATATATATACACATAACTGAATATACATAATGTATAAAAGGGTTTACACCAAAAATCCAATGACACCTATATGACTTAAATATATTAGTCACATTAATTATCAAGGGTTCCTAAAATTTAAATCGTGATATAAAATTTAAAAGGTTTATTCATTAAACAAACTCATATATATGTTTATGTAACATCGATATATATATATATATATATGTATAACCAAATATACATAGTATATATATAAAGGTCTTACACCAAGATTTAATGACACTTAAATGTTTTAAACATATTAGGAACATTAGTTAAACAAGGGTTCATTAATTTCAAAATGTGCCATTAAATATAAAATATTTTATTTATAAAATATATACATATATATATGATTATGTATATTTCAATATATAGAATAAAAAAACGTCACACATCCTTTGCATGATAAAGAATTAAGAACTTCATTTAGGATTATGGACTCACCATATTAGAAGGAATTGGCAGGTCTTATACTCAACCATGTTCATATATATATATATAAATATATATTCATCTATGTATATTTATATACATATATTCAAACCGTTACAAAACAAGACAACTAGGTCCCTTACCTGGTTCGAAGAAGGTGAAGGAGTCTGGAGAAACTTGAAGGAGGCGCTGGAATGGAAGAACATCATAGGGTTCAGGTGAAAAAGAGATATATTTATAAATCATATATAATATATTTTTAAAGACAATTTCATGAAAAAATGAGGCTCCTTGGTTTAAAATAAGACCGAGGGTGTCTGGTCTTGTGAAAAATGAGAGAAAGGAGGGGCCACCGGGTGAAAGGTGGTGTCACAGGTGAAGAAAAAATGGAGAATGTGGAAGGCTGAGCGCCACTAGAATGGCACACGTGGGAGGAAGAAGATGACGCAGAGGGAAAAATAATGGACGACCATGATCATATTGCACCCTGATCCAATGGCTTAGGTGCGTCCGCGAATTTTAAAAGGAATGATCGATCGAGATTAAATCCTGACTCGATCAGATGGTTACAGCGCAACATGATGTTTTAAAAAGACTTGAATGGCTGAGATTAGATCCGTCGGGATATAACGGCTGATAAAAACCATGGAGGGAAATCCATGGATGTGGGGGTTCGATGGATGAACTGATCAGATGGCTCAGAGTCCGTGCAACGAGATATAACGATCCATATCTGATCTTAGCTAAAAATATTCACCCCACATTGAAATGAAGCGAGTTTTGCAGCTCACTTATAAGCCCGATGCTTTTGGTCATTGTTTAGAAATCCCCCTCCCCCCTCTCAGTACCGCCCCATACTAGGTTCCATGAGCACGCTCTGAACCCACCCCTGCCGCCGTGCCACCCCGCACAGTGGCACGCTCTGGTTCCCTTGCAATCGTAACCCCGTGCATGCTTAGGGATTACTATGTCCCCTGTGTGCGTGATTTAGCACACACCGTGAACACAACACTAGGCCATTTTCCAGGGGTTCTGTAAGATGCCCACCAAGGCCTTGAGTGGTTACTTACAAGGTTTCCCTTGGCTAGGTGGGGTACTCACATATTTTTTAGCAATGTAAAATATAATTATTATACACAATATTGTAAAAAAAGAACATAATTTCCTAAAACACGATCCCTTCTTAATTTTACACTTTGGAAGATTAGAACACACAAATACTTAGGACATTAAAGATGCTTAAAAAAATACCTAGTGAGAACATTATGTGCTATGTTTAAAAAGGAATATTTAATATAACCACACAGAAAATTAATTTATAAATCTGAATATCATTAATTTAAAACATCTTTAAAGTATCATTATACAATATTTAAAACATTTGAAACATTTAAAAAAATATTTGAAATACTTACCTAAGTTTTGAAATCATACTAAGTTTTATAAAATACGCTCTTAAATTTAAATCCATGATGTTAAAGATAAAACTTAAGATATGTTAAACATATCAAAACAATTAAAATGCTTAAGGAAGTTGTATAGGTTTTATGAAAATTTATACAATGTATCTTAAATTTTTCACTTAAATTATTTTGGTTTAACAAGATACTAATGGTCACTTTATTTAAACTCCAATCACCCTAAAAAGAATATAACAATCATATATATCTTCAATGATCAAAAATACCCTTATAAATACATGTTTAGGGTAATTAAAATTCTAGACAACTTGGTGAAAATAGTGCTCATCATTCCTCTGATGCTCAACATAGTTATTATGGTTATGGATGTACTGATGTTCATCGTGACAAATCTGAAATACCCTTACTATTTTCTTGGGATTTTTGTTGTATTGGGTGGTATCCCTATGATTTTAATAGGTCTTTTAGTGGGTATTCTAGGGTAGTGAGGTTCTATGGTCTTATTGTAATGTAATCATTTTCAGTGTTCATTGAATAAAGAAAGTCGTGTGTTTATTTGTAAGTATTGTTTTGTTTAATATGGAAATTAAATTAAATAACCTCCTACAATATTGTTATTACATAAAATATAAGTCCAGGGCATTACATTATTCCCCCCTTCAAAGAATTGTGTCCTCCCAGGTGAATAGATTGATAAGCAGGATCGTATTCTGCTCAGAGGCTTCAATATGGGGATGATTAACATGGAGAAATTCATGAAAGCTTGGGAAAACATGGAACATCAGTATGAAGGAATCTTAAAGGGATACCCTGACTCCTAGTTAAATTATATTCCCTAGATATTTTTTAGGGAAATTGATTCCTATCAGCTCAAATTGTTCTTCAACAAATCTGTAGTTTCTTTTTGTGTTTAATGTTGTGAGGGTTCTCACTATCCCCTTAAAAGTGTTTAGAAAATAAGAAAGTAATGTTTGATGGATGGTATTGAGTAATGGAGATCACAACATGGATTTAACAAAAAAATAATTGTGTCCTCACAATTCTAAAATACTCATACACAAACACCAGAAAAACCAGAAACACATCACTTCCAACACCCCCCCACAAAGTCGGCCAATGTGGACAATCTAACGAATACCCCCAAGTGGATCCCTAGATTGGTTTCTAGTCCCTCGACTTCTTTGACTCAAATACACCGAGAGCACCAAGAGCATCTAGAATCATCCCTATGCATAAAGCATTCAGGTTTCGAGAGGAAGGACCAAGTGGTGTGAATATCAAATATTTGAGAGTGGAATAGATCTCTATAAATCCCTCAAACTACGTCGTGATTGAAAACTTTGAAGTCTTAGGGAACTCCGTACATATTAAAACTTAGAAGTTGACACAGATAGACCACCTGAAGGTCACCCTCCAAATTAGCTTTTGGAAACTTCATCAAATCTTGATAGTTCTAGGATAAGGTGAAACATAAGAAAAGACCTTCGTAGTACTTTCCCCTTTGCCTAAACTCTAAAAATTGTTTATTTGAAATGCGTTGATATATATAGATATATTTTTGGTAGGAAAAAAGGATATTTGAGATAAGGGACACTTTATAAAGTCGTTTGAAAGCCATGCATAGGTTTGAAAATGGGTCATAGTCTTCTGAACATGACTCAACAATTATGTGTTCAAGTAATTCAGTGGGGAGAGATAAGATGTTGGTTGGTGAACTTAGGTCTTCCATCTGAAAATTTTCAAGAGACAAGATTTCAATATGGAAAATATATTTTAAAACAGAGAATTTGTTTTAAAAAATCATATTAAAATATCAAACATAAAATGAAACAATATCCATTCAAACAAGGTTTATAAAACTCATGGTATTATATAACCATTCGCTCCCTCTCACAAAACACTAAACTTCACCGGTTTTGGAGATTTTTCCAATTCCCAGTTAAACGCATCCCTAGGGTGGTTCTAAACTCCTAAATCTCCTTGGTCCAAATATAGCACGGGCATCTCAGATCAATCAGATGTGGACATCTAAAATTCCAACAAAGGAAATCATGAAGTGTATGGATTTGGGTGACATCAACTTGAAATTCATGTCTATAATGAAAACAGGTAGACTCGTCCTCAAGAATTTCGAAGTCCATGACCTGAACTCGAAGACCGTAGGTCACGATTTGACAAAGGTATGCTGCCTGGAGGTCACCCTCTTGTGCAGCCTCCTGGAAGTTCATTAATGATTGAAAATTTCTGGCCAAGGTAAAGTATCAGAATAGACCTTCATAATACATTCCCTTACATGCATAAAAGGGAAGTTATGCATACATCATCAAGAAGTAGTCAAAGTTAGATCCTCGGTGAAGTTTGAGTACACGAGGAGAATTGGATGCATGGTAAAGGTGTTTACAAGACAACTGATGGTTTTCAAAAGTCTCGTAGCCCTCTAACATGACTTGGCTAGTATAGTTTCTAATATTTATGTTGGGTGAGACAGAAGGCTTGATTTATCTGCCATCTGAAAATTTTAAGAAAACTTCTACTTAGTAAGACATAATCAAGTTTTTTTTAATGTTGTTATAAGTTTCTAGGGTTTTCTAAACCAATCCTTTGATACCAATTGTCACGCCCCGACCCCAGACTATGCCAGAGCTGATGCGGTTTCAATAAAACATGGTGTTATTTTAAAAAAAAAAAGAAAATCTGATTTTCACAATCATGTTCCACTAAAGAGGATCTTTTTTGGTTTAGGTACTAGAGAATAAAATACAATTATTAAAATTCCTTCAAAAACTGAAAGGGAAAATAATCTCTACAAAGCTTCCACCAATCAATGAAACTCAAAACCACTAAACCTGTAAAATTTAAGTTAAAACGCAGGGTGAGTATACAAATGCCCAGTAAGGGGTTTTAAAATAGTATTTCAATTAAAACCTCTTGAAAACACTCCTTTAAAATTATTCATAAATCATTTTCTTAATAAAATATGTGATACATGAATCACAACATAACATTTTTCCAAGAATTATAAGTGAACATTTATAGGAACACTAACAGAGTTACAATGAAATATGTTCCAAATAGAAGCATGATCATTCAGAATATATGGTGTGAAATATATAAAGTAAGAGTCAATATAACTTTAATAAGTATTACATGCGAGATTAAAAGTACAAAATTTACAACTGAGAGTAATATATGATCATAGTTGCACATAAAATAATAACACTAATTCTTTCCTTACTAACTATAAAACATAATATGGCTGATAAATCTCTGAGTGCTGAATACACATTATTTCATAAGCATTTACTGCTTCTGATTCTCATAAGTACAATCTCTTTAACCATGAATATTCTACTAGTCAAATATTCACTTGGTTAATTAAATTTCATAGTTATAATGAGGGAAGTTCAAATGTAAGACTGTGTCAAGGCCTCATGCTAAGACCATAAACCCCTTTTCAAGGCCTTTTTCTAAGACCATAAATCAATTTGGGAAAGGCCTCAGCCAATTCCATGTCTATTTTGTCTCATGAGACCTACCGATGTATCGAGGTGCTGTAGTGAGCCCCACCTATCACATACTAAGTCCAATGCATTCCTCATTTATTTAAATAAAAGTTCCTCATACCACTTTGATTTATTAAATTACTCATTACTTATCATTCCAAGTGTCACATATTACTTGGATTCTCATTTCATATTATTCAAAGTGTTCCATACCACTTTGAATAATTTAGTTCTTAATTCCAAAAAAGGCCATTTAAGTTTGATTACATTCTTTATCATTTACATATACAAAGTGAGCCATGCATAAGTGTTAATAACAATACTAACAACTGGATGTCTATGGAAATAAATGACAAGTATGATAGGTAGATTATACTACATGTGTCAATAACTAAAACACATAAAATATAGGTTTGTCACATAAAATGATAACCCTTAAATTATAAAATTATTACTATGAGAGTACACATTTTAGGTTCCAAAAATGATTAAAGGAAATTCATAATGGATTGAATACACAACTGATTTAAGGTAAAAAAAATATTCATTTGGGGTATTAAATGCATAGTTGTCTAAACACCCATTACTTGCATGTTCATGTATTAAATTACCACAAGGGTATTCTAAATTATTTAATCACAATGTTAAAGATTGAAAATCATGAAAATCAACCATAACTAATACAATTTTAAAACCTATGAAAATAAGTGAGTCATATGTACACATATATATCCATACACACAATTTTATATCTAAATAATATTTGGAAAATCCAAAATTATCTAGGATTGAGTATTGTATAATTCATTTATACCCAAGGGTGTATATAAAGGACTGTATCTTTAAATATTTCCTTATAAGCCTTTAATATTTTAGAAACAAAATGTGTTATTTATTCTTAACAATCCTTGGAAAATCTAAATAAGATTTAGGATCTAAGTTTATATGTATAAATATATATACACATAACCAAATATACATAATTTATAAAAGGGTTTATACCAAAAATCCAATGACATATATATGACTTAAATATATTAGGCACATTAATTATCAAGGGTTCCTAAAATTTAAATCATGATATAAAATTTAAAAGGATTATTTATTAAACAAACTCATATATATGTTTATGTAACATCGATATATATATATATATGTATGTATAACTGAATATACATAGTTTATATATATGGGTCTTACACCAATATTTAATGACACTTACATGTTTTAGACATATTACGAACATTAGTTAAACAAGGGTTCATTAATTTCAAAAATTTCCATTAAATATAAAAGGTTATATATATATATATGCTTATGTATATTTCAATATATAGAATCACAAAACGTCACACATCCTTTACATGATAAAGAATTAAGAACTTCATTTAGGATTAAGGACTCACAATCTTAGAATGAATCGAAAGGTATTATACTCAACTATGTTCATAAATATATAAATATATATTCATCTATGTATATTTATATACATATATTCAAACCACAAAAAACAAGACAACTTGGTCTCTTACCTAGTTTGAAGAAGGTGAAGGAGTCCAGAGAAACTTGAAGGATGTGCTAGAGAGTAAGAACACCGTAGGGTTTGGGTGCAAAAGAGATATATTTATAAATCATATATAATATATTTTTAAGGCCACTTTTATGAAAAATTGAGGCTCCTCAGTTTAAAATAAGACCGAGGGTGTCTGGTCTTTTGGAAAATGAGAGAATGGAGGGGCCACCGGGTGAAAGGTGGTGTCACGGGTGAAGAAAAAATGGAGAAAGTGGAATGATGAGTGCGACTAGAACTGCGTACACAGGAGGAAGAATATGACAAAAAGGGAAAAAGAATGGACAAATAGGATTAGATCGCGCTCTAATCCAACGACTGAGGTGTGTCTGCAAGTTTTAAAAGGAATGATCGGTCGATATTAAATCTAGACTCGATCAAAAGGCTATAGAGTAACGTGGAATTTTAAAAAGCCTTGAATGGAAAAGATTAGATCCATCAGGATCTAATGGTTGATAAAAACTATGGAGAAAAATCTGTAGCCATAGGGGTTCGATTGATGAACTGATCTGACGGCTCAGAGTCTGTGTGGTGAGATCTGACAGTCCAGATCTGATCTCTGCTGAAAATCTTAATCCCACATCAAAACGAAGTGAGTTTTGTGGATCCATTATAATCTTGGGGCTCCCGGCCATAGTACAGAAATCCCCCCTCCCGGTACCGCCCCATACTAGGTTCTGCGGGCGCGTTCTGCACCCACCCCTACCGCCGTGCCGCCCCGTATAGTGGTGCACTCTAGTTCCCATTCACTCACATGCCCACACATGCTTAGGGATTACTATTTTCCCTCTACACGTGACTTAGCATGCACCATTCACACATCCCTGGGCCATTTTCTAGGGGCTTTTGTGAGATGCCCACCAAGGCCTTGAGTGGCCGCCTACAAGGTTTCCCTCGACTAGGTGGGGTGCTCACATATTTTTTAGAAAAATAAAACATAATTATTATACACAAGATTGTAAAAAAAGAACATAATTTCATAAAACATGACCCATTATTAATTTTACACTTTGGAAGATTAGAGCACACAAATACTTAGGACATTAAAGATGCTTAAAAAAATACTTAGTGAGAAAATTATGTTCTATGTTTAAAAATGAATATTTAATATAACCATACAAAAAATTAATTTATAAATCTGAATATCATTAATTTAAAACATCTTTAAATTATAATTATACAATATTTAAAATATTTGAAACATTTAAAAAAATATATTTGAAATACTTACCTAAGTTTTGAAATCATACTAAGTTTTATAAAATACACTCTTAAATTTAAAGCCATGATGTTAAAGATAAAACTTAAGATATGTTAAACATATCAAAACAGTTAAAATTCTTAAGGATGTTGTATAGGTATTATGAAAATTTATACAATGTATCTTAAATTTTTTACTTAAATTATTTTGGTTTAACAAGATACTAAAGATCACTTTATTTTAAACTCCAATCTCCCTAAAATAAATATAACGGTCATATATATGTAAAATGGTCAAAAAGACACTTATAAATACATTTTTGGGTAATTCAACTTCTAGAAAACTTAGTGAAAATGGAGCTCATCATACCTCTGATGCTCAGCATAGTTGTTGTGGTTCTGGTTGTATTGATGTTCATCGTAAATAATCCGAAATACCCTTACTATTTTCTTGGGATTTTTGTTGTATTGGGTGGTATCCCTATGATTTTAATAGATCTTTTAGTGGGTATTCTAGGGTAGTGAGGTTCTCTGGTCTTATTGTACTGTAATCATTTTCAGTGTTCATTGAATAAAGAAAGTCATGAGTTTATTTGTATGTATTGTTTTTTCTAATATGGAAATTAAATTAAATAACCTCCTACAATATTTTTATTACATAAATGATAACTTTGAGGCATTACAAAGAATATTCGAGTAAGTTATTGTTTGTGGGGCCCAGATGTGTGTGGGTGAGTTGTGCTTTCCCAGGTGTCTTCAGGATGAGATGTGTTGTGCTTTCCCAGGTGTCTTCAGGATGAGGTGTGGTTGTGGACCAGGTGTCTGTGTGTGAGATGTGATGAGATTGTGGCCCAGGTGTTTGCGGGAGGTATGTGATGTGAATCAGGCTCAGGTGACGGGATGAGATGTGGTTTTTGGGGCCTAGGTGTGTGCGGGCAGGTTTTAACATGGTTCTTTCAGAAGATGTGGGAGCGTGAGGACATTTTCGATTAAGCAAGAGTGGCTAAAACAGTGGGAAGTGGTGTGAGGTACCCTATTATCGATGTGAATTATATTAGTTTACTTGAATTTAATTATTTGGTGAGCATGCCTTGGTGAGGTTGGGATGGTTAGCATACCTGCTTAGGTGCTGTTTGGTTCTGCAGTTTACTCATAGAGGTATTAGTATTCTTCCTTCCACTTGTGCATGAGAGACTTAGGTTTTTACTATCGAGTATACTTGTATGCTCACCCCACGTATGTAAATATACTTTCAGGTTTCCAAGAGTATCACTTGGATCGTGCTGGGTGTTACTAGCTCAGGATTTGGGGAAATTACTGAGTCACTGTTTTAGCTTTATTTTGGGTATTTTTCTTTGGATTTTTACTATACTTGCACTAGTTTTATTTTATGTATGCATATGGGATGGATTTTGGATTTCTTTTATATATATAGTTATTTGAGTTGTTTTGGGATGAACCATCTTATCTATCGATCTTGTTTATTTAAAAAGGGAAATTGTTTCTATTTTGTAAGATATTTATACCCTTGGAGTTGGTATTCACCCTGAGGCCTACTGGAGGCAGAACCCAGGGGGTAATTATCTTTCTTCCTTCATTTCCAGCTCATGAGGGGAATATTTGGAGGGAGGGGGTCATGAAAACATCGTATCAGAGAGATGGATAAGAGATTGGATGGATTTTGAAGTTAGGCACAATAAGGATTGCATGGGTTAGTAGGGAAACCGTGTCAGGTGACCTCGGTGCATGACATAGGCCAGGGAAGACCGGTTAGAACATGAGATTTTATCCCCCCATGTGATCTGACATAAGGACTTTTAGTATACCGAACAACCATGCAAGGCAACACCATTTGTAGGGTAGTGACCCTAGGAAAGTTAAATGCATCATAATGACCTGTGTTCTTGTCTCGTTTGGGTTGTTTTGGGTAATTTAAATGAATAAATAAATGAGTTAAATGATTTAAAATGAATCTTAAATAAAATTATATACTACATGGGATTAGTAATTACTTGTTTACATTTTTATCTATGGAACCCGGTTGTTGTCCATGTGTGGATCAGATAGTTGAGGCTCAGCAGGCTGATCCGGTTGATCAGTGGAGGGTTGATCCAGTGGATGAGGACAACCAATTGCCGATAATGTTACATGCTTTCTAGAGGTAAACCTTGGGAAATTACGAGGGAAGTGTTTTAGACATGGAGATGGGAATCTAGATCGAGGATCTTGAGATCACCTTCATTTTGATTCGGGCTCTGAAAAAGTAATGGGTTCCCTTGGTGATTAGTCAGATGTGGGGATCTACACATTAGTGGTGGATACATTCTCTAGAGGAGAGAAAGGAGGCAGTCATGTTGTGGGTCGACTTTCGGAAAGAATTTTGGGCGATGTTTGTAGATAACCAAGATTGACGTACATGGAAATTACATTACTTTTGTGGAATACTTAAAACATGACAAAAGCAGATGCCCAAAGACTGTATTAGTTTAGTGTCTTTGGAAACTCAGAACATAATCATCTAATTATGGTGAAAGATCTTCAATATATCCCATAAAGACATTCCCCTTTTGTTTTCTTACCTAAAAACTTTCTTTATATCCTGGGGAAAAGAAAAAATAAAAAAGGTGAGCTCAAATTCTCATTAAAGGTAAAAATGGAGAAAATAAAACAAACCATATATATTTGAACGTAAAAACATGAACATAAATTTTAAACATCAAAATCTTGAGTCATGAAATTAAACTTAGAAGTACATAAGGCATAGATCATAAAAGAACATTAACCATGAGAAAATAGCATTGACATAAAACATTTAATTATGGAAAACTAATAAGAACATAATATGATTTTTATAGTAGCCAAGGCATTGCTTCCAAGACCATCATAGTGGATGAATTCCATTACTGAATCGGGTTACTTGCCGTTCTAGCCTTGTATTACGGAACCAGATTTACCTGACATTATAGACATGTATATATCATGAGATATAAATCATTACCTAATACATTGGAGGGATATATAGGTCCCCCCCATCTCATTATGAAATTATTCTTACATGTGCTATAAAAATATAAATCATTCAGCATAGCAGAACCCATGAAATAAAATGAGATTCTTAAACATCATGCCATCATAACATAATCCATATAAGATAAATGGTCTTCATAAAAATAATTCCATCATAAAAATAATAAAATCAAAGTAATAATAGGGATATAAACATAACCTTATGTCATCTTATATGGAAAATAATTTTGATAAAACACTTGAACTTAATTCCTGAGAAAAATATCCTTTATTCTTTAAAAATATTTTCTTTTCTCAAAATGTTGTGCAATTTAAAAAATAATAATTTATTTGAAAATAAAATTGAAATATTATAGGTGAAGCTTCATGGGAATAAGGTATTAAGAATACATAAAAATCCATTCATCTTGTATAATTTAAAAAAAACATTCTCCTCATACTTTTGTTAGAAAAGTCAAAAAGTACCTCGTATGGAAAAAAAGAAAGATTCCTTCCATACCACGTAGAAAAAGTCAAAAAGGGGTAAAAATGACTTTAAAAATACATATAAGAATAGTAACCATTTTATGATTTTTTTTATAAAACATGGACATGGATGATAAATATATCCTCAGAAAATACTTACGTATAAACAATCTCACATAAAAATGATATTGCAAAATTATCCCTTACCTTAGGTCCGATTTCTTCTGTATGTGTCTGAAACTCATGTATAGCGGGTTTAAAAATATTATTAACTTGTAACAGAACCATTATAATATTTATGATATCATATATGATTCACTTATGACTTTATATTACCTGTTTATTTGTCAATTCCATGTTAAGGCAACGTTTTGGGTAATAATATTTCATTTATAGTACGTGTTTGGACTTGTTATTCTTCATATGATTACTTAGATCATGATTTGATTAATTACATAATGTAAAACATGATTTATATATCATAAATATTTATTATATAAATATATATAGTATATTGATAAATGGAACAGAATACACCATTCATGGAGATGGTAGACCGTACGTATGCATGAACACTATTTTCATTTCCTTAAAAAATTGAATGGAATTATGTAAATGATATATATATATATACATAAATCAAGTAGAATTATTATGTCATATATTTTATGATTATTTATTATATATACTTTATAATCATTATTTAATGGTTAACATGGAGAATGAATCTCATCGCGTTGTGGAGACGGTAAGCCGTACGTACGCACGAGCGACGATATCATTCCCATAGTTGTTGCACGGTATTGAAGTGGATGGTGTATAATATCTCATAATTAATATCATTTTATAATAATCATATATAGTTATTATTTAAACTATTATACCCATCCATGTAAGGTGGTGGTAAAAAATAGATTACACCATGGTGTGGAGACATTAATCCGTACGCACGCACGCGCGATGATTTCATTTTTCATAGTATGGATATAAGATAAAATATGTTTGTTTTTTATTTATAATAACATATAAGTATATGAGTGATACTTTTGTTATTACTTTATAATGAAAAAACTAAAGAAGAGTAAGTATAAGAAGAAATAAATTTGAAATAATCGGTAGAAGAGATTACATCTTCCTCAACGCACCTCCTTTAAATTTCATCTTAGGGCACTAGAGTTGGTCTTTTGAGAAGACCAGAACCTTTAGAATGTAACTAGGAAATTTGAGAATATAAATGGGTAGGTTTTGGAAGAGCATGAAGGATCAAAATGGGGTGAATAGGAGAAGGAGGAGGTGCCCTTTTATAAGAGAGGAGAGGGGCACTTTAGAAAAGTTTCAAAATAATAATTTATTAAAAATTTAATTTAGATTTAAAATGGTACAAAAACTCACTTAATTATAATATAAGATGATTTTGGTTCGAATACCCATCATACAATAATTTTTTGACAAGTTTTTAATATTTTTTTATCCTTATCATTTTGGTGTTATCCTTATTTTACCCTTTTTAATCTTATCGTGATATCATGTTATTTACACATTTTAGGTTAATGTAATTACCATATCATATCAAACAACCCAAAAAAAGTTATTTATGACATATTTGTACTTATGTTAACCATTTGGACAAATATTATATTTTTAGGAATTTAATATCATTTAATAAACAATTTAATGTTTTAAGTTATGAATAATGTCAATTTTGGATACTATTCATACTTGACTTTTTTTTAAAATTCATAACAACCTTATTACTTTGGAACAAAGGAATTAAATCATCCATAAAATGTAAATGGAATAAAAAAAATTTGTGTATGACATAAAAATTTTCAAATTAAATTTATTTTAATATTTATAAACTCATTTATTTTAATCTTTCATTAATGAGGTAATCACTACATCATAATTGTGTCATAAATAAATATAATTATCTAATGTCTAAAAATTCTAAATAAAATACCATGATGTAGGAAATATTTTTATATTTCTAATGAATATTAATATATATATAGATCAGTTATATAACCCTCTATTAAAATCAATTTAGTAAAAGATATATGTTTAGGTTATAATTATCTTTACTTTAAATTAATTCTTATAAATTGTCATTTTCACATCCAAGTGAATCCGTGGGGCCCCAAAATCGACCCAAGGATTCCCATGGTTGGAAATATCTCATAAAATAGGATTAGGACATGTGTTAGGGTAATTTATTATTATTATAATATTATTTTTTACCCTTATTTACCAGATTTACCCTTTAACCATGGTAAATAAAATAATTACTGAAGATACTATTCATAATATCAAAAAATAAAGGTACCTATTTACAAAATTTGAACCTTATAATTCCAAATATGGAATCCATTTTTCTAAATTAAAAACAAAGAAGTTTGAGTAATTAATTTAAAATTAATTCCCGTTATCAAAACAAAAAAACAAGTTTTTAAGAAGTAATAACTATCAAAAGATTAACATGTGCTTATGCCCAATTTAAATGTGAAATTACTTAAAATGAAAAAAATGGATTAAATTATAAATACTTAATCCAATTACACTTTAAAACCAATTAAAATGATAATCTAAATATATAAATAAATTAGACGAAAAGACAGTTTTGAATTAAAATGCAGTATTTTTCACTATTCATTAAAATATGAATTTTATTAGAAAGATACCAAAATCTCAAAAAAAGTAAAATTTTATGTCCCAATTCCAAATAATAAGTTTATTTTGTCAAATTGAACTTATAAAAGTTTCAAAAACTAGATTTAAAATAGGTGTTCTATCAAAAGTCGGTAAAACTGCATTTTTTTGAAAAATACTTCTTTTATCCAAAAAATTCATTTTGTTCTCATTACTTGTTCTATAAAATGTGTAATATGATTGATAATTTTATAAAATTTAAAATGTGGTTAATACTATTCAAAACAGCTAGTTTATATCACATTAAATAATAATATTTTAATAATATATTTTTGTTTAGTGAAACTTATTATCACATACAATGCAAGCTATTGAGGAAGGTCACCCTTGCGTGTAATGAAAGACAAGTCAGTGTTTCATGTAGTTAAAGCTTCCTATGATGTTTTTATAACATAATCAAAACTTAGTTCATTTATATATTGAACAAAATCTATACTCAGTGTTGCGTGAAATCAATTCTATCAAAAGAACTTGAAATTGTGTGAAACACAAGCCAAGTATATTTTTGCATATACTGCAAGCTAATACAGTGTTGCATATAGTGTAAGATAATATTTGTGTAGCATACAATACATGATATCAATTAAATTAAAAAGAATCTATCTCAGAAAATCTTTGGGTGTTACATTCTACCTCCCTTAAAATGAATTTCACCGTCAAAATTCACCAGGGTTATAAATGGTTTTCTACTTGAAGGTTTATTTCATGGAAACCCACATCGTAAAAAGGGATACTAAGACATCATTTTAAAAAGTTAAGTTATAAATGTAATGGTTACCCAAAGTAAATCATCATTGGGTTTCCACATAGGAGAACATAGGTGGGAAGTTAAAACATGGATATGGAAGAGAAATCTAATCATCATGTTCTGATGGATAGTGAAAGAGAATAAGGTTTGGAGAAATTTAACAACTAGAAAGCCATAAATCTGCAATGATTTAATAGAACATCTGATTCATCCGATAAGAGGGTACTAGGATAAAATTTTTGGTTTTCAAGATCATTTCCCTAAAGTTGATTTTTTTACATAAGGAGAAATACATACTTGATTTTAGTGTAATATCACCATTTGGAATTCCCTGAACAATTTCCACTTTATCTCTTATTTAAATAAATGAAGTTGAATTTTTCATTCATGAAGTATTAGTAGATCATATGATAGAATGATACGCCATTCCATCTATCTCAACAAAAAGGTTAGAAAAGATTATTGAATATGCATAAGTCTACCTATAGTGAGATAATACATTAATCTAACAAACTTCAAATAGAATATAAATTAAACTATCCATAAATGGATAACATTACAATCCGTCCAAAAACTGAAAATATAAAACTTTAAAAGGAGGTGAACTAAATCATCTTAACATTCATCTCCCATATCTCATTTGGAAATTATTGGTTGTCACATTCCAAACATCTAAATACCTTAATCATGTATTCTCTTGAAATGTGATAATAACATAAATTACCATAGAAACATAGTGACAACATTTATTCTATCAACATTAACTCTTTCTACACACCAAATATACCAAAAATTATATATACTCAAACCATGATATTAGTTTTTCCTTTTATCAGTCATGAGCTCATTAATACTACCAAACATATTATTTTCTCCTTATCCCTTCATTATGCACATATCATCTACTTTCCAACTATATTTCAATCACTTTTCATGGTTACTGATACCATATAATTATGAAAAACCATAATAGACCACTATATAGATATTCCAATATTCTATAATACTATAAATGAGATTCCAAAAAACTATTTTGAAATACCATTACATAAAAACTTAATCATTCCACTACTTTGTTGTCATACTCAACATCGCCAATAGTGATCGAATATGAAATCCCTTTTTCTTTTTCCTTAATAGTTTGTTTATGTCGATCATCATTAACCCTTGGATTAGGCCATTGGTTATCATAATTCCCCATTTCCTCACACTTATAGCATTGAAGTGTTGGTGGTTCATTCTCTGTAGTCTTTTCTCTATTCACATCATTAGAAGCATTTTTACCATTACTTCGGCACTCAACTGATCGATGACCTTATTTTCCACACTTGAAACATTTTCATGTCCCATTAAGACAATCTCCACCATGATTCTTTCCACACTTTGAGAATAAGGAAACATTTATCTTTTTTTTACCATTGTTTTGAGATTTTCCCTTGAACTCCATCTTTCATTTCTTGTAAAAACCATGAGATGGATATATAACACCAACTTCTAGTTCTACCTTAATAGAACAACACACAATATCTTCATATCTACTAAAGTCTCTTATATCCAATACCCTTCGAAGACTTGATTTTAAGCCACTGAAGAATCGATCACCTTTACTTTTAGGTTGGATGATAAAACCAGAAGCATACCTTTAAAGTCTTGTAAAATTTTCCTTGTATATACCAAAAGATTCATCATCACTTTTCTTAATCTCAAGGAACTAATTTTACATATCTGTTCAAAGAATACAAGGGAATTACTTATTGAAAAATAAGTTCTTGAACTCGTCCCATTCCATGGATTAAATTTTATCTTGCTGCCTTGTATTCTTAATTAGAGTCCAACACTGGTTTTCTTCACCTTCTAAATGATAGACATCCAAAATGAAATTTTCATGTTCTGAACAACGAAGGATGGAAAATATATTTTCAATGGTACTGATCCATTATTCAGCAACAATTAGATCAGAAGACCCACTGAAATAAGGTGGACGTTGCCTCATGAAGGACTCAATAGAATGTTGTTCCCTTATTTGCTCATTTGGGAGTCCAGAACGATTAATAGCTTGTGTAAGTATAGCAATAAGATTTTTCATTCCATATCCCATAAAATTCAGTTTTTCTGAAGGAAAATCATTGCATTTCCAAGTGTATTTATCATTAACATGGTTCCTTCGGGTTCCAGACATCATCAAAAACCCAAAAATAATAGTGCGAGAGGAAAAAATTTTACTTGGAAAACAACATAGTCAAGTGGGAGTACCTTCAATATATAACATATTAGGTTTAATTCTAGGTTATTCATGATTGTTACTGTAAGAAGCCGAATCTTATTTTCATGTATTTTTTCTTTTTCTGGTCATTTTTGAGAAAAAGAGGAATTTCTGGAAATCTTTAAAATACACATTGTGTACTTTATGAGTACATACTATGTACTCGGTTGCCACATGAAGCCATGTGCTGGCCATGTAATGGCTGCACACACGACCATGTGGGGGTGACCTAGAGGCTTCCTAATGCAGGGTATGGAAATGGAAAGTACACGCCATGTACTTCCAAAGTACATGTCGTGTATTTTCTTTTTTTTTTTCATTAAATGTACCGGGGTCACGTCTAATCACCAGAAATGCCTTCTTCTCAACCTAGTTCATCCAAGAGCTCCCATACGACTGTGATCTTCCTCTGAGCCCCTGACCAAGCATCCGACCTCTGATTCAACCACTATCGATTGCGTTGGAATCGCCTCGGTAAGCTATTCCTTATTCTAGAGTTTTGTTTCATGATTCCTCCTCTTTCTCAAGTTATCCTCAGTTGAACATTTTAGATTTTTTTATATCTATGGTGTTCTTGGGAGATTCAAGGATTGAGGTTCACTTATATTGATATTCCAACATTGTGGTAGGTGGTTTGTGTCTTTCTGTTGAAAGTATTTGAATTATATGTGCAAATTTGTCCAATACCCTTGAACGGGGTATTGCGTGTTTACCGTTTTAGCCCTAATAATTACCTGATATGCTTGTATGCTTGAATAGAGGTTAATTGAATGTGAATAGTGTGAATTTCTATGTTTTGGAAGTGTTTTCCATGCATGTTTCTTATTTTGACCATTTAACTAGTTTGCATGTTAGGATGCTGTTTACTTTCCATGCCTAGTATTGTAGGATGTTGTGACTGTTGTTCTGACATGATATCATGATGTAGACTATTTAGCCAAGCAGTTCTTGAGGTTTACTTTGGCCGATACGCATAGTTATGCTTTCTCGACTTACACAGGACCGTGAGAACCTGGTGTAGTAGACCATAGGGAGAATGGATGGAAGGGATTCTCTAGAGTGTCTATTTTTTCTTATGATGCAATACAACAAGGAGAATTGATGTAAGTGTTTCCTCAGAGTGTTAGTAGTTCCTCAACATGGGTCATGGGGGGAATGTGACATAAGTGCTTCCCCAGAGTGGCTTTAGTTACTGATACGAGACTATAGGAGGAATTGATAGCGAGTGCTTCCTTAGAGAGTCTATGCTTAAGCTGAACCAGAGGGGTTAGACTGAGTGTACCACCCATAGGGTTTCTTGTGTTTCTAGGTAGGACCAGAGGGGACAGGCTGTGAGTAATTCCTAGGGGTTACCTTTTCTGTTTAGATGTTTTCTTGTGTTTCTAGGTAGGACTAGAGGGGATGGGCTGTGAGTACTTCCCAGAGGGTTACCTGTTTGTATTTACCTGCTTTGGTTAGATGTTTCTTGATATATGAAACTGAATGCTTTGAAACTATGGATCAGTTACTAATGATTACTTCCTTGTTTACTGTTTCCTATTGTTTATTACCTGCCATATATTCACTAACTATTAGGTACATATCTTGTGGTGATTTCCTACTAGGATTTAGTCTCACACCCTGTTTGGGCTATGATTTTGGGCCCAAACAGATTATATTGTTGTAGACATAGATAAGGTAAAGCGCCCTTATACTTCAGGTACTTGATTGCTGAGGATCTGGAGAGCATGGGACCAAGCTGGGGCTTGCGATGCTGAGGAGTTTACTTATTTTCTTTTGTACTTGGGTTTTGTACTGTATTCTAACATTGTGATTTGTTTGGATGCTTTACTAGACATATTTATCATGCATCATTTATATATATATGTGCTCTAGTTGTTTCTTCATCAGTCTTCTGATGTTTACTGTTGTGTTGTATTTTTACTACTTCTGCTATTGTATATCTATTTTACTTTCACTGTGTTACTCTGCCAATGAGGGCATAGTTTCCCTACTATCACACCCAAGGACCTCGCTGATAGTCAGCAGCCTTTGGCATTAGGGTAAATGTGCTTGAGGCCATGTGACCAACCGGGTACAGGGAACCCCTCGGTGGCTTCCTGAACCGGGATGTTACAAAGTGTTATTAGAGGAGTTTATTTTATTTGACTTACTGTTTAGAGTCTATAGTCAAGGATAAGACTGAATAGGTACTTGGTAATAGTCTATGCACTGGAGTAGCTAACCCGTGTACAGGGAAAAGCCAATTTACCTCATATTGCAATTTTTCTTATTTTGTGATTTTATAGTTGATTTGATTTTCACCGTCGGGAGACTCACATGTATTGTGCTGTTATTGTTGATGTTGTTGGGGTTCTATTTCTATTGCAACCCGATGAGATGAGGGTATTCCATCTCATGCATCATATAGGCACTTGAAAGAAATCACATGTCATGCATACTTGCCATTCCATTTATTGTGCATTAGTGATTGCATGTTGTTATGATATATTACTTTATTAAAATAGATTCTATTTGATAGGGTATTGTTTGTGTAATGTTTTGTTTCAATGAACACCAAACTTTGGTTCTTGAGGTGTTATGGGCCCTCATGGACCGGAATTTGGTGGATCATTTCCCTATTATCCTTGTTTATAACATGTATAAGATGCCAAACTTTGATTCGTAGAGAGTATGGGCCCTCATGGATCGGAATTTGGAACTTTAATGTTCTTTTTAGTGTTTTTTCTGGGTTCCAGAGTAGTTTCTAAGGCTTACTATCCGGAAAAACCCAGAATACACACTGTGTAGTTTTGACTACACGCCATGTGTTCTTCTATTTGGGAAGAAACTGTTTTTCTTAAGTAGAGGCTGTGTATCTTATATACAAATTATGTAGTCTCTAATCGTGTCATAGGCCATGTGGGCAGCGACATGGGATAAGGAAATTCTTATGGGAACATGTCGTGTACCGGTTGTACATGTCGTGTCGTGTTGACCCTATGTCCGCCCGTGTGACTAACAACACAGATGAAAAAATCTTAGGTTATACACGCCGTACCAGTTCTAAACACGCTGTGTAGTGTAATATTCGAATATTTCCATGTAACTAACAACACAGGTTAGTTTTATCTTTCCTAGTACACACCGTGTCCATATGGAACATGCCGTGTAGTGTCAGTCGAGTATCCGGCCATGTCATGAACAACATGGGTCGATAAAACTCATCTAGTACATGCCGTTTCTGGCACAAACATTATGTGTAATCTTATTCTAATGATAACTATGTGTCTTATCCATGTAGAAGGACTCGGGCAGGGGAAGAGAATTCAAGTACACATCGTGTGTAAGGAAAACACGCCGTGTGTTTGGGGTGTTACATGACCAGTTCTAGAAGAAGTACACTCCCATGTGAAGGCTTAAGGGAACATATCGTGTAGGCATTATACACGTCGTGTATCCTTATTTTGAAAAACTTGAATGTTTTCTTTATCCTCTTCCCTTCTTACGCTTCTAGTGTTTAGTCCTTGATGATTTTGTTCTAAGGTGTGCATTTGACCTTGCAGAGTCATGCCGCCGAGACATCCTCCAATCGTACGCCAGTTTTTAGGTGGTGACCAGACACTAGATATAGCTGATCAGGGACTACCGGCAGATCCTCCAGTTGTGCCAGTTTTGGAACCAGCCATTATACCTGACACAGGTGCTGATGCATAGTTCATGGAAGGCTTTATGAGGTTCATGCAGACCTTCCACAGAGTACCGCATCCGGCCCTGTCTATGGAAGGGTTGACACGGGTCTTTGAATAGTGGCATCCTCCCACTTTCATATGGGAAGGAGGACCCCAGGCCACAGAGTCATGGATAGAAGCCATTTTTCTATCTTTGATCATCTGGAGACACCTCCAGAGAGGAGGGTCAAGCTTGTTACGTACATGCTACAAGATTCCGCTAAGAGATGGTGGGATGTGATCTCACAGGCTGTATGCCAGCAGGTAGTGGCTTGGGATGAGTTTTAGTATGCATTCTATGACTACTTCTACCCAGATACCTTGAGGGACGATCGAGCCTGAGAGTTTATGAGTTTGGAGCACGATACTCTTTATGTTATGGAGTATTCCTCTCGCTTCACCGAGCTATAGTGCTTCATGCCTATTCCAGGAGGTGATGAGTTATTCCTGGAAAGGAAGTTCAAGGATGGTCTGAGGCACGACATCTGATCACAGGTGAATATCTCTAGGTTGACTTCTATCACATCTATTGTTAACCAGGAGCTGATCACAGAGTGCAATTTGAGAGATTCTAGAGTTTTGAGCCAGGGTGGCTCGACATCCAGAGTTAGTATCCCTCCAACTAACAGCAGGAAGCACTGTAGAGAGTCTACGCATGGAGATCCGAGGAGGTGAGAGATATATTATGGTAGCCAGGTGGTTTGATACCAATGTGGGAAGAGTGGGCATACGAGGCCACATTGCCCGAGAGACCTGATGGAGTGACGATCTTGCGGAAAGACGGGCCATCTTTAGTGCTTCTGTCAGATATTCTCACCAACAATTGGTGACATGGGTTCTTCTATGACTTCTCATTCTGGGGAAACACCACCAGTTTCTCACCAGTTTGAGAACTAGAGTTCTTACAACCATTCAGGTTGAGCTGGAGGTCGTGGCCGTGGTATCCAGTCGCCTGGGTTTCAACGACATGAGAGTAGATTAGCTCAGAGTGGTCAGGCAGGGTCACAGGGCCGTGGTACAGGCCATACTTTTGTAGTAGAGCAAACCAAGAAAGAGAAGGATCCCGAATCTTCTATAGTTAAAGGTATGATCTTAGTTTACTCAGTTTTAGCTTCTTCTCTTTTCGATACAGAGGCTTCCCATAGATTTATATCTATTTCTGTTGTGGAGAGCCTTGGGCTCTGCATCTTTTCTTCTACTACTATCTTGATACTGGATACTCTATTGGGGACTAGAACGGCTAGTGTGCGTCAGTGTAAGGAGTTCCCTCTAGAGGTTGGTGGGTGTAACTTCTTTTGGGACCTCAATGTCCTAGAGATGACAGGCTATGATGTCATTCTTGGAATGGACTGGATGGTTCCCTTCCAGGCAGTCGTCAATTGCTACCACCGTAGGGTGAGTTTCACATCACCAGAAGGTGGACTGTTTCTTCACAAGGGTGAGTGGGACGTCTGGGTGAGCAGAGCAGGACCCGAGCATCATGAGTTGAGAAGAGTTACAACCCAGATTACTAGTCTTTATCTAGATGACCAGGGGACTTCTCAGATGGAATTTCCTCTAATGGTGGATCATTTCAGGGACATATTTTTAGAGGACTTTTCAGGTTTTCCTCCAGAGAGAGAGGTAGTATTTTCTATTGAGCTTATGCCAGGAGTGGCACCGGTGTCTATTCCTCCTTATAGGATGGATACACCAGAGTTACAGGAGCTCAAGAAGCTGTTGAAGGAGTTGTAGGCAAAGGGTTTCATCCGACCCAGTACTTCTCCTTAGGGTTCGCCTGTCCTATTTGCGAAGAAGGCAGACAATACCCTCAAGCTTTGTGTGGATTATCGAAAGCTGAACCAGTTGACAGTCAATAACCAATATCCCTTGCTGAGGATTGATGATCTATTTGATCAAATTTGAGGAGCCCAGGTGTTCTTGAAGATTGAATTGAGATTCGGTTATCATCAATTGCATGTTAGACTATATGATATACCTATCACAGCCTTTCGAAGAAGGTGTGGTCCATACGAGTATATGGTTATGCCATTCGGTCTCATGAACGTGCCTGCAGTTTTCATGAAACTGATGTACCGAGTGTTCCATCCATACATGGATTCTTTCATGGTGGTCTTTGTGGATGATATCTTGGTGTGCTCTCACACTCGACACAACCATGCTACCCATCTTGAGATCATTTTGAGTACACTGAGAGAGCATCAGTTATATGCTAAGATCTCAAAATTCCACTTTTGGATGGACCAAATTCACTTCTTGGGTCATGTTATCTCATAGACAGGAGTATCAATAGACCTAGAGAAAGTGAGAGTAGTAGTTTCCTGGGAGAAGCTGAAGAACATCTTTGAGGTATAGAGTTTTCTAGGGCTGGATGGATACTAAAAACATTTCATACAGGACTTTTCATGCTTAGCAGTGCCACTGACAGGCCTGACTAAGAAGGGTGCAAAGTTCTTTTGGTCAAATTTTTGTGATCCAGCCTTTCAGAAGCTGAAAGGAAGGTTGAATTCATCACTAATACTAGTTTTTACAGAGATGGGAAAGAGTTATATTGTGTATTGTGATGCTTCAGGTATTGGGGTGGGAGCTGTGCTTATGTAGGGAGAAGGATTCGTTGTATACAGGTCTCGCCAGTTAAGGGCACATGAGAGGAATTACCCGACGCATGATCTCGAGTTGGCTACTGTTGTTCATGCCTTGCGATGTTGGAGACATTATCTTATGGGAGAGAATTTTGTGGTTTTCATGGACCACAAGAGTCTCAAGTATATATTCACTCAGTGTGAATTGAATTTGAGACAGTGAAGGTGGGTTGAGTACATTTAGTCCTTTGACTTTGAGCTTATCTATACTCCTGGGAAGGGAAATACGGTGGCTGATGTGCTGATCAGGAGGAATCAGATACAGACAGTTCAGGAGGCCAGTAGTGAGTGGTAGCTTATGGATCTATTCTCTGAGATGCATTTGGAGGTGTATGATCAGAAGGGACATACTTTTCTTTATTCTGTAGCTGTTACCTCTACTCTTCTTGATCGAGTGCGAATGAGGCAGCTATCAGATTCTGAAGGCCTAGTCCTACGGGAAAGCGTGTCAGGAGAGGACCCTATTCCTGGATGGACCATATGCGAGGATAAAATCTTGTGTTTTCAGGGGTGTGTATGGGTGCCATCAGACATACACGAGGAGCTTATGCGGGACTTTAATTTCTCAGTTTGGGCAGTTCATCCTGGTGTTACTAAGATATATCGTGATCTACACCGCCATTATTGGTGTCCAGGTATGAAGAGAGATATTGCAGGTTTTTTCATGAAGTGTTCCACCTATCAGTAGTTGAAGGTGGAGCATCAGTGACCAATAATGATTTTTCAGTAGTTACCCATTCCCGAGTGGAAGTAGAATGATGTAGCGATGGATTTCCTGATAGGTTTACCAAGGTCGCCTTGAGAGAATGATGTAGTTTGGGTTGTCATTGAAAGACTCAAGAAGGTTTCTCACTTCTTTCCGATCAAGGAGACCTTCAGTATTGATGAGTTGGGACAATTGTACATTTGAGAGATTGTACATCTATATGAGGTTCTACACTATATCATTTCCGACAAGGATGCCCGTTTTACTTGTCAGGTCTGGCAGGGGCTTCATAAGGCTTTGGGTACACAGGTGCTTTTGAGTACAACTTACCATCCCTAGACAGATGTCTAGTCCGAGCATATGATTCAGGTACTTAAGGACATGCTTCGTGCATGAATCCTGGATTTTGGAGGTTCTTGGGAGAATCATATACCTCTTATGGATTTTTACTATAATAATAGTTTTCAAGAAACTATTTAGATGGAACCTTATGAGGCTTTGTACGGTAGGCCATGAAGATCACCCTTATGTTGGTTGGAGGCAGGAGAGGTAGCTATGCTGGGACCTCATCTTTTCCAAGAGACTATAGAGCAAATAGAGTTGATTCGGAAGAGGATGGCTGCTACAAAGTCTCGGAAAAAGTCTTATGCTGATAAGTGAAGACGACCCCTGGAGTTTGAGGTCAGGGATCAGGTTTTCCTACGTATCACACCGGGGTTGGGACACAGAAGGATTAGGATACAGGTTAATATTTCACCGAGGTACGTCGGGCCGTTTGAGGTGTTGGAGAGAGTTGGGTTAGCTGCCTATCAGCTACATTTACCTCAAAGGTACCGTTCTATGCACGACATCTTCCTTGTTTCTCAGCTTTGACGTTACTTATCAGACCCGTTTTATGTCTTCCAACCTAAGGAGGTTGAGTTGGATGTGGATGCATCTTCTGAGGAGAATCCTATCCAGATTGTCGATTGAAGTTCAAAGGTTCTCTATGGTTGGTCTGTTCTTCTAGTACAAGTTCTATGGCTGCACGAGCGAGTATATGAAGAGACTTGGGAGAGGGAGGCAGACGTGCGATCACAGTGGCCGGAGTTGTTTGGGGTTTCTTATTCTACACTGCCTTGCTAGGGAAATTTAGGGATGAATTTCTTTAAGGGGGGAAGTTTGTAAGAACCCAAATCTTCTTTTCAAGTATGTTGTCCTTTTTTGGTCATTTTTGAGAAAAAGAGGAATTTATGGAAATTTTTGAAGTGCACGCCGTGTAATTTATGAGTACATGTTGTGTACTCAGTTGCCGCATGAAGTCGTGTACTAGTCGTGTAATGGCCGCACACATGGCCATGTGGGGGGGGGGGTGGACCTGGAGGCCACCTAATGCGGGGTACGAAAACAGCAAGTACACGTCATGTACTTCTAAAGTACACGCCGTGTATTTTTTTTTCATTAAACGTACCGGGGTCATGTCTAATTGCCAGAAAGGCTTTATTCTCGACCTTGTTCATCCGAGGGATCCCGTACGACCACGATCTTCCTCCGAGCCCCCGACCGAGCATCCAAACTCTGATTCAACCACCATTTATTGCGTTGGAATCACCTCGGTAAGCTCTTCCTTCTTCTAGAGCTTTGTTTCATGATTCCTCCTCCTTTTCAAGTTATCATTGATTGAACGTTTTAGATATTTTTGTAGATCTACAGTGTTCTTGGGTGATTCAAGGCTTTAGGTTTACTTATATTGATCTTCCAACACCGAAGTAGGTGGTTTGTGCCTTTCTGTTGAAAGTATTTGAATTATATGTGAAAATTTGTCCAATACCATTGAATGGGGTATTGCGTGTTTACCGTTTTAGCCTTGATAATTTCCTGGTATGCTTGTATGATTGAATAGAGGTTAATTAAATGTGAATTGGGTGAATTTATATGCTTTGGAAGTGTTTTCCATGCATGTTTCTTATTTTGACCGTTTGGTCTAGTTGGCCTATTAGGCTGCTGTTTACTTACATGCCTAGTATTGTAGGATGATTTGACTGTTGTTCTAACATGCTGTTATGTTGTAGAATGTTTATCCAAGTAGTTCTTGAGGTTTAATTTGGCCGATATGCGCTTCTATGATTGCTTGTGTTACGCAAGGCTATGAGAATCTGGTGTAGTAGAACATAGGGAGAATGAACGGAAGGGCATCTCCAAAGTGTCTGTTTTTTCTTACTATGTGAGACCATAGGGGGAATTGACATAAGTGCTTCATCAGAGTGTCTGTAGTTCCTCGACGTGGGATACAAGGGGGAATGTGACGTAAGTGCTTCCCCAGAGAGACTTTAGTTACCGATACGAGACTATAGGAGGAATTGACGACAAGTGATTTCTTAGAGAGTCTATGATTAAGCTAAACCAGAAGGGTTAGACTGAGTGTAATACCTAGAGGGTTGCTTGTGTTGCTAGGCAGAACCAGAGGGGATAGGCTATGAGTACTTCCCAGGGGGTTACCTTTTGTGTTTAGCTGCTTGATTGTGTTTCTAGGTAGGACCAGAGAGGATGGGATGTGAGTACTTCTCAGAGGGTTACCTGTTTGTGTTTACCTTGTTTGGTTAGCTGTTGCTTGATATATGAAATTGAATGCTTTGAAATTGTGGATTGGTTACTACTGAGTACTTCCTTGTTTACTGCTTCCTGTTATTTATTACTTTCCATATATTCACTAAATGTTAGGCACATATATTTTGGTGATTGCCTACTGGGATTTAGTCTCACACCCTATTTGGGATATGCTTTTGGGCCCAAACATATAATATTGTTTCAGGCATAGATAAGGGAAAGCGCCCATCTACTTCAGGTACTTGATTGCTGAGGAGCTGGAGAGCATGAGACCAAGCTGTGGCTTGCGATGCTGAGGAGTTTACTTGTTTTCTTTTGTACTTGGGTTTTGAACTGTATTTCAGAATTGTGATTTGTTTGGTTACTTTCCTAGACATATGTATCATGCATAATTTATATATATATATTTTCTCCAGTTGTTTCTTCATCAGTCTTCCACTGTTTACTATTGTGTGGTATTTTTATTGCTTTCGCTATTGAATATCTATTTCACTTCCGCTGTGTTACTCTACCAATGAGGGCATAGTTTCCCCACTATCACACCCAAGGCCCTCGCTGCTAGTCGGAAGACTCTGGCGATACGGGAAATGTGCTCAAGGCCATGTGACCAACCAGGTACGGGGCACCTCTGGGTGGCTTCTGGAACCGGGACATTATAGTTACCATAATTTTAGTTCTGTAGCCTATACTTATACTTAAACTTAGGTACATCCCTAGACATTCCTTATAAATATCTTTAGGGATCTCACTAAAGTTTTCGCATCCCAGTTTCCAAAGGTTGACTAAACCTTCACTTTGATACCAACTGTAAAGACCCAAGCTTGAAGTATATGGACATTACATTAATTTTGCAGAATACTTAATACATGAAAAAAATAGACACCCAAAGACTGTATTAGTTTAGTGTCTTTGGAAACTCATAACATAATCTTCTAATCATGTTGAAGGATCTTCAACATCTCCCATAAAGATCTTCCCCTTTTTGTTTTCCTACATAAAATCATTATTTATATCCTAGGGAAAAGAAAACTTAAAAAGAGTGATCTCAAGTTCTCATTAAGGGTAAACATAGAGAAAATAAAACAAACCATATACATTTGAACATAAAAAAGATCATAAAGTTTAAACATCAAAATATTGAGTCCCGAAATTAATCTTGGCAGTACGTAAGGAATATATCATAAAGGAACATTAACCATGATATAATATCATTGGCATAAAACATGTAATTGTGGAAAACTAATAGTCACATAATATAATTTCCATAGTATCCAAGGAATTTCTTCCAAGACCATCATAGTGTATAAAGTCCATTACTGAACTGGGATTACTTGCCGTTCTAGCCCTTTATTACTAAAACAAATTTACTTGCCATTCTAGACATGTCTATCTCATGAGATATTAATATTTACCCAATTCATTGGAGGGAGATATAGGTCTCACCCATCTCATAATAAAACCATTCTTACATGTGCCACAAAAGCATAAATCATTCATCATAGTATAACCCCTGAAATAAAATGGGATTCTTAAACGTCATGATGTCATAACATAATCCATATAAGATAAATAGACATCATAAAAATAATTACATCATAAACATAATAAAATAAAATTAATAATAGGGATAAAAATAAAACCCTATATCATCTTAGATGAAAAATAATTTTGATAAAACACTTTAACTTAATTCATGAGGAAAATATCCTTTCTTCTTTAAAAACGTTTTTTTCTCAAAATGTCATGAAATTTTAAAAGAAAAGAATTTAGTTGAAAATAAACTTGAAATATTGTAGAGGAATATTCATGTAAATAAGGTGTTAATAATACATAAAAATCTGTTCATTCTGTATAAGTTAAAAAAACATTCCCCTCATAATTTTTTTGGAAAAGTCAAAAAGTACCCTGTATGGTGAACAAAAGAAATATTCCTTCCATACCACGTAGTAAAAGTAAAAAAGGGGTAAAAATGACTTTAAACATACATAAAAGAATAGTAAACCTTTTATGAAAATATTTTTATAAAACATGGACATGGATGATAAATATATCCCCAGAAATTACTTACATATAAACAATCTCAGATAAAAATGAGATTGCAAAATTATCCCTTACCTTAGTTCTGATTTCTTCTGTATGTATCTGAAACTCCTGTGTAGTGGGTTTAAACATATTATTAACTTATAATAGAACCATACTAATATTTACGATATCATATATGATTCACTTACGAATTTATATTACCCGTTCATTTGTCAACTCCACGTTAAAACAACATTTTGGGTAATAATCATTTCATTTATCATACATGTTTGGACTTGTTATTCTTTATATGATTACTTAGATCATGATTTACTTACATCCATAATGAAAAACATGATTTATATATCATACATATTAATTATATAAATATATATATTATATCAATAAATGGAATGGAATACACCATTCATGGAGATGGTAGGCCGTACATACGCATGAACACTGTTTTCATTTTCTTATTAAATTGAATGGAAGTGAGTAATTGAAATATATATATATACATAAATCTAGTAGAATTATTATGTTATATATTTAATCATTATTTATTATATATACTTTATAATATTTATTGAATGGTTAATATGGAGAATGAATCTCAGTGCGCCGTGGAAACGGTAAGACGTACGTAAGCACGAGCGATGATATCATTCCCATAGTTGTTGAACGGTATTGAAGTGGATGATGTATAATATCTCAGAATTATTATCATGTTATAATAATCATATATAGTCATTATTTCCACCATTATACCCATCCAAGTAAGGTGGTGGTGAATAATATATTACACCATGACGTGGAGATGATAATCCGTACGTACACACACGAGGTGATTTTGTTTTTCACAGGATGGATAGAATGTGAATTAGGATTGTTTAGTATTTATTATAACATATCAGTATATGAGTGATACTGATTTTATTTATTTATAATTAAACAACTAAATAAGAGTAAGTAGAAGAAGAAATAAATTTTAAAGAATCAGTAGAAGAGATTACCTCTTCCTCGACGTGCCTCCTTTAAATTTCATCTTAGGGCACTAGAGTTGGTCTTTTGAGAATACCAGAACCTATAGAATGTAACTTGGAAAGTTTATAAGAGAAATGTTCAGGGTTATGCTATGATTTAATTCTCAAGATGGAGTGACGAGGAGAGGGAGGAGGTTCCCTTTTATAAGAGAGAAGAGAGACACTTTAGTAAAGTTCCAAAATATTAATTTGATATAAATTAAATTTCGATTTAAAATGGTACAAAACTTATTTATTTATAATATAATATGATTTTTGTTTGAATAACCATAATAAAATAAATTTTTACAAGTTTTTAATATTTTTTTATCATTATCTTTTTGGTTTTACCCTTATTTTACATTTTTTTAATATTACCGTGATATAATGTTATTTACACATTGTGGGTTAATGTAATTACCATATCATGTCAAATGACCCAAAAAAAGTTATTTATGAAATATTTGTACTTATATTAACCATTTGGCCTAATTTTATATTTTTAAGAATTTAATATCATTTAATAAAATATTTTATGTTTTAAGTTGTGAATTATGTCAAATTTGGATACTATTCATACTTGACTTTTTTACAAATTCATAACAACATTATTACTTAGAACCAAAGGAATTAACACATCACTAATATTTTAATGGAATCCAAAAAATTCGTTTATGACATCAAAATGTTCAAATTAAATTTATTTTAATATTTATAAATTCATTTATTTGAATCTTTCATTAATGAGGTTATCACTACATCATTACTGTGTCATAAATAAATATAATTATCTAATGTATAAAAATTATAAATAAAATACCATGATGTAGGTAATATTTTTATCTTTATAATGACTATTTATATACATATAGATAAGTTATATAACCCTTTATTAAAATCGATTTAGTAAAAGATATATGTTTAGGTTATAATTATCTTTACTTTAAATTAATTCTTATAAATTGTAATTTTCACATCGAAGTGATTCCATGGGGTCCAAAAATTGACCCAAGTTTGTCCATGGTTAGAAATATCTCATCCAATAGGATTAGGACATGTTTTAGGGCAATTTAATATTATTATAATATTATTTTTTACCCTTATTTACCAGATTTATTTTTAACCATGGTAAATAAAATAATTACTAAAGTTACTATTCATAACGTCAAAAAATAAAGGGTAACTATTTAAAAAATTTGAAACTTATGATTACAAATATAGAATCAAATTTTCCAAATTAAAAATACATAATTTGTAATAATCAATTTAAAATTAATTCCTGTTTTTTTTAAAAAAAGCGGGTTTTTAAGAAGTAATAACTATCAAAAGATTGTGATGTGTTTTTGTCCAATTGAAAGGTGAAATTACTTCCAATTACCAAAATTGGATTAAATGATAAAAAATTATTCTAATTACACTTTAAAATCAATTAAAAATATAATCTAACTATAGAAATAAATTAGATGAAAAGACAGTTTTGAATTAAAATGCAGTATTTTTCACTATTCATTAAAATTTGAATTTTATTAGAAAAGTACCAAAATTTCAAAAAAAGTAAATTTTTATGTCCTGATTCTAAATAAAAAGTTTATTTTTTCAAATTGAACTTATAAAAGTTTCAAAAACTAGATTTAAAATGGGTGCGCCATCAAAAGGTAGTAAAACTGCATTTTTTTGAAAAATACTTATTTTATCTAAAAAATTCATTTTGTTCTCATACCATGTTCTACAAAATGTGTAATATGAATTATAATGTTATAAAATTTATAATTTGGTTAGTACTATTCAAAACGGCTAGTTTATATCCCATTAAATAATAATATTTTAATAATATATCGTTTTATAGTGAAACTCGATATCACGTACAATGCAAGATATCGAGGAAGGTCACTCATGTGTGTAATGCAAGCCAAGTCAGTGTTGCATGTAGTTCAAAATTCATTTGGTGTTTTGTATAACATAATAAAAACTTAGTTCATTTATACATTGAACAAAATATATACTCAGTGTTGTATGGAACTAATTCTATCAAAAGCACTTGAAATTGTGTGTAACACAAGCCAAGTATATTGTTGCGTATAATGCAAGCTAATATGGTGTTGTATATAGTGAAAGCTAATCTTGGTGTAGCGTAAAAAACAAGAAATCAATTAAATTAAAAAGAATCTATCTTATAAAATCTTGGGGTGTTACATTCTACCCCCATTAAATGGAATTTCACCCTCGAAATTCATCAGAGTTATAACTGGTTTTCTACTTGAAAGTTTCTTTCATGGAAACCCACAACGTAAAAAGGGATACTGAGATATCATTTTAAAAAGTAAAGTTAGAAATGTAATGGTTACCCAAAGTAACTCATCACTGGGTTTCCACATAGGAGAACATAGGTGGGAAGTGAAAACATGTATATGGAAGAGAAATCTAACCATCGAGTTCTAATGGATAGTGATAGAGAATAAGGTTTAGAGAAAGTTAACTATGAGAAAGCTATAAATCTGCGATGATTTAAGGGACCATCTGATTCATCAGATAAGAGGGTACTAGGATAACATTTTTGGGTTTCAAGTTCATTTCTCTAAAGTTGAAGAATTTTTTCATAAGTAGAAATACTTACTTGATTTCAGTGTAATATCACCGTTGGTCATTCCCTGAACAATTTCCACTTAATCTATTATTTAAAGAAATGAAGTTGAATTTTTCATTCTTGAAGTGTTGGAAGATCATACAATAGAATGATAGTTCATTCCATTCGTTTGAACAAAAATGCTAAAACAGATTATTAAATATGCATAAGTCTACCTATAGTGAGAGAATAAATTAATTTGAAAAACTTCAACCAGAATATAAATTAAACTATCCATAAATGTATAACATTACAATCCTTCCAAAAACTGAAAATATAAAACTTTTGAAGGAGGTGAACTAAATCTACTTAACATTTGTCTCCCATATCTCATTTGGAAGTTCTTTGTTGTCACATTCCAAACATCTAAATACCTTAATCATTTATTCTCTTGAAATATAATAATAACCTAAATTACCATAGAACCTTAGTGACAACATGCATTCTATCAAAATCAACTCTTTCCACAAACCAAATATACCAAAAATTATATATACTCAAACCATGATATCACTTTGTCCTTTTATCAGTCATGATCTCATTAATACTATCAAACATATTATTTTCTCCTTATCCCTTCATTATTCGCATATCATTTGATTTTCAAAAAAAAATCAATCACTTTTCATGGTTACTGGTACCATATAATTATGAAAAACTATAATCGACCAATACATAGATATTACAATATTCCATAATACTATAAACGATATTCCACAATACTATTTTGAAATCCCATTACATAAACACTTAATCATTCAACTACTTTGTTGTCATACTCAATATCTTCAATAGTGATCACATGTTAATTCCCTTTGTCATTTTCCTTAATAGGTTGTTGATTTCAATCATCAATAACCCTTGTATCAGGGCATTGGTTAACATAATTCCCCATTTCCTTGCACTTATAGCATTGAAGTGTTGGTGGTACGTTCTCTGTAGTCTTTTCTCTATTCACATTATTAGCAACCTTTTTCCCTTTACTTAAGAACTAAACTGCTCGATGAACTTATTTTTCACACTTGAAACATTTTATAGTCCCTTTAAGACAATCTCTACCATTCTTCTTTCCACACTTTTAGCATAAGGAAACATTTATCTTCTTTTCACCATTGTTTTGATATTTTCCCTAGAAATCTATCTTTCGTTTCTTATCAAAACCATGAGATGGATATGTAACACCAACTTCTAGTTATACCTTGATAGCACAATGTAAGATATCTTCATAGCTATTGAAGTCTCTTACATCTAATTCCCTTCTAAGTCTTTGTTTTAAGCCATTGAAGAATCGATCAACTTTAATTTCAGGTTGGATGATAAAGATAGAAGCATACCTTAAAAGTCTTGTCAAATTTGCCTTGTATATACCAAAATATTCATCATCATTTTTCTTAAGCTCAATGAAATCCTTTTCCATATTTTTTTAAGAATACAAGGTAAATACTTATTGGAAAATAAGTTCTTTAACTCGTCCCATTCCATGGAATCAATTTCATCTTGTTGCCTTATATTCTTAATTAGAGTTCACCACTGGTTTGATTCACCTTCTAAATGATAGACACCAAAAATGACATTTTCATGTTCCAAATAGCGAAGTATGGAAAATATATTTTCAATTGTACTGATCCATTTTACAATAATAAGTGGATTAGAAGACCCACTGAAATAAGGTAGATGTTGCCTCATGAAGGAATCAATAGAATGTTGTTCCCTTCTCTACTCATTTGGGAGTCCAGAATGATTCATAGCCTGTGTAAGTATAGAAATAATATTTTTCATTCCATATCCCATAAAATTTGGTTGTTTAGGATTACAATTATTGCATTTCCCAGGGCATTGATCATTAACACAATTCCTTCAGGATCCAGTCATCGTCTAAAACCCAAAAAGAATAGTGTGAGAGGAAAAAATCATACTAGGAAAACAACATAGTCAAGAGGGGGTACCTTCAATCTCTAAAATCTTAGGTTTAATTCTGGTTATTCATGATCATTACTATAATTTTATGACTGTATCCTATAATTATACTTATCCTTAGGGACATCCCTATAAAAACCTTAGAAATATCTCCAGGGATATCTTTAAAGTTTTTGCATCCTAGTTTCCAAAGGTTAACTAAACCTTCACCCTGATACTAACCGTAGAGACCCAAGATTGAAATAAATGGAAATTACATTAATTTTTTGAAATACTTAATACATGACAAAAACATACACCCAAATACTGTATTAGTTTAGTGTCTTTGGAAACATAGAACATAATCTTATAATCACAGTGAAATATCTTCAACATCTCCCATACAGATATTCCCCGTTTTGTTTTCCTACTTAAATATTTCTTTATATCCTGGGGAAAATAAAACATAAAAAGGGTGAGATCAAATGCTCAGTAAGGGTAAAAATGGAGAAAATAAAACAAACCATATACATTATAATGTAAAAACATGAAAATTAATTTTAAACATCAAAATTTTGAGTCATGAAATTAATCTTGGAAGTACGTAAGGCATAGATCATAATGAAACATTAACCATGATAGAATAGCATTGGAATAAAAAAATGTAATTGTGGAAAACTAATAAGAAGATAATATTATTTTCATAGTAGCAAGGCATTTCTTCCAATACCATTATAGTGGACGAAGTCCATTACTGAACCAGGTTTACTTGCTGTTCTAACCCTGTATTACTGAACCATATTTACTTGTCATTCCCGCCATGTCTATCTCATGAGATATAAATCTTTACCCAATGAATTTGAGGGAGATATATGTCCCACCCATCTCATAATTAAATCATTCTTACATGTTCCACAAAACCCCAAATCATTCAACATAGCATAACCCATGAAATAAAATGGGATTCTTAAACATCATACCATCATAACATAATCCATACAAGATAAATGGACTTCATAAAAATAATTCCATCAAAAAAATAATCAAATAAAATTAATAATAGGTATAGAAACATAAACCTATGTCATCTTATATGAAAAATAATTTTTATAGAACACCTGAACTTAATTCCTGAGGAAAATATCCATTTTTATTTAAAAAAGTTTTCTTTTCTCAGAATTCCATGCAATTTTAAAAGAAAATAATTTAGTTGAAAATAAAATTGAAATATTGTAGAGTAATATTCATGGAAATAAGGAATTAATAATACATAAAAATTCATCCATTCTGTATAAGTTAAAAAAACATTCTCCTAATACTTTTTTCGGAAAAGTAAAAAAGCACCACGTATGGTAAACAAAAAAAAGATTCCTTCCATACCACATAGTAAAAGTAAAAAAGGAGTAAAAATGACTTCAAAAATATATAGAAGAATAATAAAAATTTTATGAAAACATTTAATGAAAACATAGACATGGATGATAAATATATCTCCAGAAAATACATACGTATAAAAAATCTCAGATAAAAATGAGATTGCCAAATTATCCCTTACCTTAGGTATGACATCTTTTGTATGTGTCTGAAACTCCTGTATAGTGGGTTTAAACATATTATTAACTTTTAAAAGAACCATAATAATATTTATGATATCATATATGATTCACTTATGAATTTATATTACCCGTTCATTTGTCAATTCCTTGTTAAAGCAACGTTTTGGGTAATAATCATTTCATTTATCATATGTGTTTGGACTTGTTATTATTCATATGATTACTTAGATCATGATTTACTTACTTCTATAATTTAAAAAATTATTTATATATCATATATATTCATTATATAAATATATATAATAGATCGATAAAAGAAATGGAATACACCGTTCATGGAGATGGTAGGTCGTACGTACGCATGGACGCTGTTTTCGTTTCCTTATTAAATTGAATGGAAGTAAGTTAATGACACACACACACACACACACACACACATAAATCCAGTAGCATTATTATTTCATATATTTCATTATTATTTATTATATATACTTTATAATCATTCTTGAATGGTTAACATGGAGAATGAATCTCACCGCGTCGTGGAGACGATAAGTCGTGCGTACACACTAGTGACGATATCGCTCCCATAGTTATTTAATGGTATTGAAGTGGATGGTTTATAATATCTTAGAATTAGTATCATGTTATAATAATCATATATAGTTATTATTTCCATCATTATACCCATCCAAGTAATGTGGTGGTAAAAAAAATATTATACCATGGCGTGGATACAGTACTCCGTACGTACACACGCGTGATGATTTTGTTTTTCATAGGATGGATAAAAGGTGAAATAGGGTTGTTTTTTATTTATAATAACATATATATATATATTATTTATACTTATGTTATTACTTTATAATGAAAAAACTAAAGAAGTGGAAGTAGAAGAAGAAATAAATTTGAAAGAATCAGTAGAAGAGATTACCTCTTCCTCGACGCGCCTCCTTTAAATTTCATATTAGGGCACTAGAGTTAGTCTTTTGAGAAGAAAAAATCCTCTATAATGTAACTATGGAAGTTTAGAAGAGAAATTTTCCGGGGTTGGCTGATCTTGAAGGCTAAAAATGGAGTGAAAAGGATAGGGAAGAGGTTCCCTTTTATAAGAGAGGAGAGATGCACTTTTGGAAAGTTTCAAAATATTAATTTATTATAAATTTAATTTCCATTTAAAATGGTCAAAAGCTTATTTAATTATAATATAAGATGATTTGGTTTGAATACCCACCATCCAATAATTTTTTTGACAAGTTTTGAATATTTATTTATCCTTTTATTTTTGGTTTTACCCTTATTTTACCCTTTTTAATCTTACCGTGTGATCATGTTATTTACACATTGTGGGTTAATGTAATTATCATATCCTGTCAAAACCCCAAAAAAAGTTATTTATGACATATTTTTACTTATATTAACCATTTTTCCTAATATTATATTTTTAAGAATTTAATATCATTTAATAAACTATTTTATGTTTTAAGTTATGCATTATGTTAATTTTGGATACTATTCATACTTGATTTTTTTTAAAATTCATAAAAAACTTATTACTTAAAACAAAAGTAATTAAATCATCCCTAACATTTCAATGGAATCCAAAAAATTCATGGATGGCATCAAAATTTTCAAATTAAATTTATTTTAATATTTATAAACTCATTTATTTGAATCTTTCATTAATTGGGTAATCACTACATCATAATTGTGTCATACATAAATATATTTATATAATGTATTAAAATTATAAATAAAATACCATGATGTAGTAAATATTTATAGATTTATAATTAATATTTATATTCATAGAGATCAGTTATATAACTATCTATTAAAATCAATTTAGTAAAAGATATATGTTTAGGTTATAATTATCTTTACTTTAAATTAATTTTTATAAATTGTCATTTTCACATCCAAGTGAATCCATGGGGTCCCAAAATCTACCCAAGGATTCCCATGGTTGGAAATATCTCATAAAATAGGATTAGGAGATGTGTTAGGGTATTTTAAATATATTATAATATTATTTTTTACCCTTATTTACCAGATTTACCCTTTAACCATGGTAAATAAAATAATTACTGAAGTTACTATTCATAACGTCCAAAAAATAAAAGGTACCTATTTACAAAATTTTAAGATTATGATTCCAAATATGGAATCCATTTTTCCAAATTCAAAATACATAAGTTGTAGTAATTAATTTAAAATTAATTCCCATTGTCAAAACCAAATAGTAGGTTTTTAAGAAGTCATAACTATCAAAAGATTGACATGTGTTTATGTCCAATTTAAAAGTAAAATTACTTCCAATGAACAAAATTGGATTAAATAATAAAAAATTAATCCAATTACACTTTAAAACCAATTAAAAATACAATCTAAATATATAAATAAATTAGATGAAAATGTAGTTTTTAATTAAAATGAAATATTTTTCACTATTCATTAAAATTTGAATTTTATCAGAAATATAATAAAATTTCAACAAAAGTAAATTTTTGTCTCTATTCCAAATAAGAAGTTTATTTTGTCAAATTTAACTTATAAAAGTGTCAAAAAGTAGATTTAAAATGGGTGTGTCATTAAAAGGCGGTAAAATTGCATTTTTTTTGAAAAATACTTCTTTTATCTGAAAAATTCATTTTTTTCTCATAACATGTTATATAAAATGTGTAATATGACTGATAATGTTATAAAATTCAAAATGTGGTTAATAATATTCATAACGACTAGTTTATATCCCATTAAATAATAATATTTTAATAATATATCATTGTTTAGTGAAACTCAGTATCACGTACAATGCAAGCTATCGAGGAAGGTCACTCTTGTGTGTAACGCAATACAAGTCAGTGTTGCATGTAGTGAAAGATTACTTTGGTATTGTGTATAACATTATTAAAACTTAGTTCATTTATACATTGAACAAAATCTATACTTAGTGTTGCGTGAAATAAATTCTATCAAAAGAACTTGAAATTGTGTGCAACACAAGCCAAGTATATTATTGCGTATATTGAAAGCTAATATGGTGTTGCATATATAGAAATCTAATATTGGTGTAGCATACAACCCAAGACTTTAATGAAATTAAAAAGAATCTATCTCATAAAATCTCAGGGTGTTAAAGAGTTCCTTTCTTCGACTACGAAGGCTGAGAAGAGGTAGGAGCTAATGTCCCTTCAATAGGGGAGTATGTTGGTAAGATAAATTGGGATCAAGTTCAAGGATCTTCTTCGCTTATCCCCATACCTCTTTCCAAAATGAGGAGTATCATGCGAGACATATATAGGGGGCACTTCGTCCATCTATCCAATATTTCTTTACTCTATTTACGTTTCTAACAGAACTGGAGGTTTAGAATAAGGTAGAGGTAATCAAGTGGATGCACTCATGAGGAGGTCTACTGTGAGAGGAAAGCTAGCAGAGTTATTTGAGAGGAAGGGCCTTCAGTGGTAGATCTCTGGTGCCGAGACCTTTGAGGTTTCTACCGGTTGGGAGGTGACCTCAGCAGTTTTGTTATCGACCTTTTGGTGTCAGTGGTCCTCATTCCTTTCCTATGGGCTTGGTCAGTTGCACGTATCAGAGGCACTAGTTTAAATTAGGATATATATCTTTATAGGTACAAATCAATTTGTCTAGTACCCTTGTTTGTGCCTTGTTTGATTTAGGTGCTTCAAACTTCTTTGTTGCACCCAGTCTAGACGATGCTTTAGGAATAGATATAGAGAGGCTTCCCATTCCCCTAGTGTTGAGTATTCCAGACAGAGGCTATACCAGCTTGTTTGATGTGTTCTGGGGATGTAGACTGATGAAGGGTCCACATCAGTCCCGTGGGGACCTTCTCATGCTATAGATGCAGTTATATGATGTCATTATCAGTATCGACTGGTTGTATTCCATTCATGTTGTTATCGATTACTTCCAAAGGAGAATGGGTTTTCTAAGATTGATCTACGTTCTGGATATCACCAGTTGAGGGTAAAGGAGATAGATATTCTGAAGACTACTTTTAGATACAGCTATGGGCACTTCAAATTCGTAGTCATTCCATTCAGTGTTATAAACACATTAGATGTGTTCATGGGGCTTATGAACTCTGTCTTTTTCGAGTTCCTAGACTGGTTCATCATCGTATTCATCGACGATATCCCAATCTACTTGAATTCAGAGGAGGATCATTCCAAGAATCTCATAACTATCTTTCAGGTTTTTCGATGCCACCAATTTTATAGGAAACTGTCCAAGTGCATGTTCTAGATACGAGAGGTACATTTCCTTAGGCATGTAGTGTCCCAGAAGGGTGTGGAAGTGGACCCGATGAAGAGGGTAGCTATTTTTTTCTTAGGTAGAAGCTAAGACTATGGCCAAAGTTTGCAGTTTTATTGGTATGAAAGGATATTATCGAATGTACATACTCAATTTCTCTCAAGTTGTAGCCCCATTGACATCTTTGACCAGAAAGGACCAAGATTTTGTGTGAGGTGACCAGTTTTAGGAAGAATTCAGTAATCTGAATGGGAAGTTGGTTAGTGCTCTAGTGCTATAGTTTCCAGAGGGAGGGGTGATGTTTGATGTGTTCAACGATGCTTCCCATCTGGGTTTGGAATGAATCTTGATGCAACTGCGAGTAGTGATATCTTATGGGTCTAGGCAGTTACATCCCTACAAACATAACTATTCCACGCATGATATGGAGATAGCATCGATAATTTTTGCACTGAAGTTGTGGTAGGATTACCTCATTGTTGAGTGCTTTGTGATCTTTACAGATCACAAGAGTATGAGGTATATCTTTTCCCAACGTGATCTGAATCCATGAAAACAAAGGTGGATGGATTTCCTTCTAGACTATGATTTTGAAATATCCTAAACCTAAAGAAAGGGGAATGTCATGGCCAATACTTTGAGTAGGAAGTTATATAAGGAGGTTGTTTTAGAATCTACAGATTCTTGGAAGGCAATGGAGGAGTTGGTAGCCTTTCACTTGGATGCAAGGGTTGACAGCAGTAATGAATGTTTGATTCAAATGACGGTGAAATCTTCTCTAATGTAGGAGGTGGATGAGTCTTAGTAGGGATAATTAGAGTTATAGGTGATGCATGATCATGTTTTCCATAGTTGTGCTATGGTGGGATGGTCAGAGGATGTTCAGAATCAGATGCTGTTTCATGGGAAGTTGTTTGTTCTGGTAGTAATGAACGAGGGAGTTCTTCATGAGTTTCATAAATCACCGTTATCAGTACACCCACAAATTTCTAAAATTTACCATGTCTTGAAGATGCATTTTCGGTGGCCTAGGATGAAATGGTTAGTGGTGGAGTTTGTGGAAAAATTATTGGTCTTACAGTAGGTGAAGGCCAAGCACCGTGTTCTAGGTGGTTTTTTGAAACCCTTGAATGTTCTCGAGTGGAAGTGGGATGAAATATAGATGGATTTCTTTACAGGATTACCCAGGTCTTAGGGAGGATACGATGATATCTGGGTAGTGGTGGATCAACTGATGAAATCAGTTCACTTCTTAGCGATCAAGGAGTCGGGCACAATGGATTCCCTGACAAATAGATATGTGGATGATGTAGTGCAGTTTCATGGAGTTCTGAGATCCATTGTCTTGTATTGGGATACACATTTTACCTCACAAGTTTGGAGGGGACTACAAAATTCTTTTGAAACCCAGTCATTCCTCAACACCGCCTTACACCCTTAGAAAAATGGGTAGATAGAGTGGACTATCCAAACAATGGAGGACATGCTGCGAGCATGTGTCTTTGAATTTGGTGGATCGTGTGTGTGAAACTTACCCTTAGTTGAGTTTGCAGATAATAACATCAATCAATCTTCCATTATCATGGATCCATTTGAATCTTTGTATGAAAGACCATATCATTCACATTTGTGCTGGATAGAGGTTGGGAAGACAACTGCTCTTCGTCCCGAGGAAGTGCATAGCACGACAGAGAAGGTTTGCCTTGTTCTTTAGAGGATGAAAGTAGCAAAGGACTGAAAATAGTCATATAATAATCATAGGAGGAGCCCCATGGATTTATAGGTCAGGGACCATGTGTTCTTGAAGGTCTCCCCTTGACATGGACAATGAAGGTTTCACAAAGGGAGTAAGCTTTCTCTTAGGTTCATCAGACCCTTTGAGGTGTTGGGGTGAGTTGGCGAGGTGGAATACCGGTTGGCGCTGCCACTGTAGTTAGAGTGGATCCAAAACATCTTTCAAGCCTCTCAACTCCATCAGTATCTTCACGATGAATCCCATGCCATTTACTGGGGAGAGTTGGATATCTAAGATGAAACGACATATGTGGAATGATTGATAGAGATCTAGGATCATCAGGAGAAGGTTCTGGATGGATGGATTATTCCTTTGGTTTTCATGTTGTATAGGCATGGTAGCCTGGAGGAGAGTACTTGGAAGCGAGAAACACAAATGCGTGCACAGTACCCAGAGTTGTTTTGAGTTTTTACTTGTTCTATTTTGTTTTGAAATGTAATGTTTTATTTTTTTTATAAAATATGATATTTTACCTTGGGTTGACATGTGTGTGGTGTAATGTGTGACTAATTCCTGACATGTGAAATGGTAAGGACCACATTCCTAATCAAGATGCATCAACTATGACACGATTAAACTCGTGTGGGTGAGTCAGTGCCGCCTAGAGAAGATAATATCTTAACATGGAAAACATAATTCCTTGTTTCATGTGTTCGGGATGGAATGGTTGTTGTTCTTGTGCGGTATGTCTTCTGGTTGGTTGGGTTAAAAAATGCTAGAGGGGGTTTTCTTGGATTCATATATTTCACTTTATCTTTTGAACAACACAAGGTGGTTTATCATTGAACTTTGATGTCGGTAGCAGTGTTTCAAGCATAGAGATATCCTTGAGAGGTATCTGACGGGGGGGGGGGGGGGGGGTGTATGGACCCCTATTTTATTTCTGGGTTTGGTTTTGAATTTTTAGGGGAAAGAATAGTTTGAGAGGTATCTAATGTAATGGACCAGACCTCTCCGGTCCATAAATTTGTGAAAATCTAGTGATTAAAGTGATCTGGGAGGTCATGGTGACTTATTTCAATACTTTTCAAAATGTCCAGTTTTTTCTGGTTCTCTAATGGTTGGTCACTGATGGTAGGTTGCAACAGTGTGTCAGGGCTGGTGAGTTGGAACAGTGAGTTGTGATAGTGACTCACGACAGTGAGTTTCCATGGTGAGTCACAAAGGTGACTCGCAACAGTGAGTCACGATCATGAATCATTATGGTGTAAGAGTTGGTGTCCTAGAACCAACTGGTTTTACTTTGATTACATGGATATTTAATGTATTATTACATATTTTTCATTGTTCTACATGATTATGATTTAATAATTTTCTAGAGTATTTGTTATATTGATAACGTCATGGCAGTTCCCTACTATGATGAGAACCTTGAAATGCTATAACAATATTCTTAAATATAGTTCTGTGGTTGGATGACATGCTATGATGAGACACATAACATGCAGACCGTTAGGTGCGAGTACTCATAAGCAGATGAGACTTCCTCTCATGAAGTTCTCACTTGATAATCTTCAAGATTGGAGATTATGAGAACAACCTCGCTAGTAGAAATTCTTCATGTTTTGATGTCATCGAATATTTCTACCTACGAGCATGTGTAATGATCCTTAGACTTTAAGATTATCATTAATACGTGTCATGAATTGTGCACTTTGATTTACTGACGAAAACCGTCATGCAGACAGTTGGCGGGAAGTAGGGTACATTGGGTGCATCACGAGTGACATGTTATTAATGGATTAGTCGAGGAAGGATTTGTCCCTTCCATTTTTGGAAGTTGATATCTCGTCCCTTTGATTGAAATAGAACCGCCACGCGAAATTCCATGACCATGGTGTAACGATGAGTTTATTTAAGGTAGTCAAATAACGACGTATCAAGCATAAAAGTTGATGACACAACCATGAAACCTTCTTGATGAGATATTGCGACAAAGGGATTATATTACACAGTGAACGTTCGTATGTGGATGTCATTGTTGTGACTTTAGATTCTTTGTCTTGGGTTCCTTGACCCGTTGCTGGACAATACTCTTGGACTTTAGGTAAGCCCGCCTAATTCCAATGAGAAAGAATCCTAGAGGGTCACACACTAAGTGTTTTTTGTGGTCTCAGTTAAATTCTATTTGAATTTAATTAATGAAATAAATATTATTCTCAAGACCGTGGAATAATTTCATTCAAATTAAGATGATTGCATAAATAAAATAAAATATATTTATTTATTTTATTGAACATTTAATAAATATTTATTTACTAGTTTGTAAATAAAATATTTATTTAAGAGAATAAATTATTTATTTATTTATTCGGGTGTTCAATAAATGGAAGTGGAGTTTGAGCGGAACAAGGTCGGTCCAGTAGTAAAATAATTATTTGCAAGATGGTAAATAATTATTTAACTAGTTGGCACAAATTAAAATAACGCTGCTATTATTTTGTGACACAAAATTTTATTTATAATTTCTTTTTTCGAAAGTTGATGCACTATAAATAATGACGCGATATTATTATTAAATGCACAGGTTTTCTCTAAGTTCATGAATTTATTTAATTATTGATATGCAATTAAATATTGTAACTAAAATTCCATGTATATAAATAGGAAATTACCCCTATTGTGCCATACACCACACCACACGCCTGGTGAATTGAGAATTATTGAGCCAAAAAATTTCTCTCTCAAATCCTCTTATCTCCCCTCTCAAGAACGAGAGACATTCTTCAAGGTTGAAGAATAAGCGATCAAGAAATACCGACACAAGACACCCGCCTCACCGCACTAGCACTCGGAGAATGAGCGGTGTCGATCGGAAGCCATCAGAGCACGTGTGGATCACTACTAGAGGGATTATAGTTTGGATACTTAAAATAACAACAAGATAATCTAGAAGGGTCAATCCGGACGATCAACATCATCAACGAAAAAAATACCAAAGACACATGTATTATTTTTCTTTGTGAAATTAATTAAATTAATTATAAACATGATGTGCCAGATCCTCTCTAAAGGTTTTGGGCCTCCTTTTTTCCTTTATCTGTCTTTGATTATATTCCATAGAGACTGCCATTCATTGTTGTATTGATCCCGGAATAATCATTGATCATGGTAAAAATCAAAATTGGGTGCCGCTCCAAACTGTGCTTCCGCTACGCCCGGAAACTTCAAGTGGTATTATAGGGGTTACATCATAGTTTATAATTATTTAAATATTTCATTGATGAATTATGCATTTAATAATTTTGTTGTTTCAATTCAAGTTAATCATTTTGTAAATCTTAATCTTGAGATCTATTGCTCCTCTTTCATTTCTTGTTCACCTTACAGAAACAATTTTTTCTTTTAATTTTGATTAAAATAAAATAGAGGATCTCATCCGGAGGTTCCAAACGCTCCTGGTTGTACAACACCAGAATACATGGTAGGTATTTAAAAGTACACACCGTGTAGTCTAGGTTCAATTCATTGGACTGGTCTGCCAAACCAAGCCATGTGTTGTAATATTTCTAAATTTTAAATGAATCCGTGTGTTGACCAGGAACAAGTGTCACACAGTTTCTGGATTACACGCCATGTGGCCCATGAAACATGGCGTGCAGTCCCTTCGGGTTAGGGTTGAACCGTGTACCCCATACACGGCCTGCCTGGTTGGAAACCATGTAACACGGATACTACACGGTGTGTGTCCCATTTAACACACCATGTACTCTAAAAATTTCTGAAGTATATCTACACGCCATGTCCCCAGGTGTGTACTTCAGATAGACGGTGAACAAAAAATACACGCCATGTAGTTAGAACTACATGCCGTGTACTCATCAAAATTACACAGATTTATTAAAATTTATTATTATACAAACCTTTGAGACGTGTACCATAGTACAGGCATAAAGCTGAGGCACAACATGTGATAGGTGTTATATATATATATGTTTAATTTAACTTCTACGTAATGTTCATTTCTACTAATTGGGAAGTTATGAATAGGAATTCACCAGGTTTCCTCCAAGGTACAAGTTACGTACAAAGATAATTTTAAATAAATTTATTTATTTAAAATTATGATGGATGATAATCTCAAGGAAATTCAAAAAAGGGTTCAAGATAAAAGGATTGATTAATTAAAGATAATTAATTGATTCAAGTGTGATTTATCTTAAAAAATAACGATTAAAGAACTGAATGCTAGTTTTATTTATGCGTAAATATCATTGCATGCATGGATGATCATGAGCTAGACCAAGACCTTTGTATGTGAATGGTTTATTTTAATTTATTTATTTAAATTAAATTTTTTGGCTTGTGAGCCTTCTCCTCATTAATATTTAGGGACTACATGCCCAAGGTTTCATTTATGTAAAACCCCTTTTACCCCTCACATACATGTGAGATAAAAGCATATGTAATGGATGGAGATCCCAAGATAATGGATATGGCTCAAGTTAGGATCCAAGGTGAAACCAATCCAAGAAGATACAAAGGTGGACAGGTGGAAAGCTATAAACACAAACCCAAAAGGTTCAAGTTGTTTCTCCCCTAGGTCAGGGTTAGTTTATCAACCACTAGATAAACTAACCATTAGAAAAGCTAATGATCATTCCATTTACTTTATCTTATTTCTATTAGTTGCATGGTTTATCATTATGGATGTGTTGTCATGATAAAATAATTAATGAATTAAACAAGCATGCAAGATGGAACTAAAATAAACCAGACTTATGCGTAAATATTATCAAGACATGGTTAATCACTTAATTAAGTTCCACTTAATATTAATAAGTGTGTGATAATGATAATAATAAATTCACACATAAGAGATAAAAATCCCTCAAATAAAATATTAAGTCAGAACAAGCCTTCCGTTACTTGATTAAAGGGGAAAACTCAATAAAACTATGTGTTTGACCAACCCTTGTTGGGACACTTACTTTTATATAGGAATCCCTTATGAAAGGTTTTGGGTTGACTTAACCATATTACATCAAGAGGAGTATCCCTTTCTAGACTTGGTGTAATATTGGTGGCAAGATTTGAGGAAATCCAAAGTCATGATTTTAGGATTGGGGAGTCCACTCAACATATCAAGGAGCTTCAAGCCTACAGTTGGAAAAGACCTTCCTACCTAAATACCTTTTAATAGCTTGACTAACCCTTGTTGGGGTTATGTGAAGGGGAGTATGGATAATTTCCACTATAATGTCATAGAAACTGGACATTCCGAGTTCAATGGTGAGGGACATTGGGAATTGATAAAATAGTGGGAGACTTAATAAAATTTATTATTTCTCATAAAATGTAATCAAGAAAGTACTAATGATCACTCTTTTAATTGTAGAATAAAAACGACAAGCTCATCAACCACACTATCCCTACGATCAATTTTGGATAAAGAAAACATCCTCATCGGCAGTAACTTCCATGAATGGTTTAGATGCCTTCGGGTTATCCTACGCCATGAACGGAATTCTTACGTGTTGGAGTCAACATTACCCAATTCACCTACCAAGGAGGCAAGTGATGATGATTTCTTGGTCTGTGAGAAACATATGAATGATGCGGTCGACGTTCAATGTTTGATGTTATCATCAATGTCTAGTGAACATATGAAGTCTCATGAAAACATGGATTCTTATAGCATTCTCGAGTACCTCCATAGTCTTTACCAGGAGAGAGCAAGATTGGAAAGGTTTGAGATCTCTAAGGCACTCTTTTAGAGAAATCTTGGAAAAGGTGCCTCAACTGGGCCTCATTTAGTCAAGCTCATTGGCTACATTGAGCACCTGGAGGTTCAAGGGTTTAAAATCCCTGAAGAACTGGGTACCGATATCATTCTCGCATCACTACCTCAAAACTTATCTAACTTTGTTGTCAATTTCAATATGAACAAAATTGAGAAGTCTCTATCTAGTCTTCTTATCCTCATTTTCCAAGTGGAAAAAGATATGAAGCGTGAAAATACTTCTATCCTTTTGGTGAATAATAGGAAAGGGAAGGAAAAGAGATTTAATCCCAAATATTCTTCACGGCCTTCCAAGAAAAGGAAGATCAAAGGGGCGGCAAGGGAATAAGAGGCTGTTTGTTTTGCATGTGGCAAGAAGTGCCACTAGAAGAAGAACTGCACCCAGCCTAAGATGAAAGGGGAAGCTTTAGGTACATTTGTTATTGAATAAAATCTATCTGTTTATACAAATTGGGTATTAGATATAGCTTGTGGTGCTCACATATGTATCCAAATACAGGAACCAAGTGGATTCAGGAAGATTTATTGAGGGGAGGTAGATCTACGAGAAGCCAACAGAGCTAGAATGGCTGTTATAGCTGTCAGGGACTACCACCTCACATTGCCAACTGGGATGATCTTGGTGTTAAAGGGTTATTATTATGTGTCTTCTATTACTAAAAACATTATTTCTATATCCAGATTAGATACAGATGTTTTTTTTCAAGTTTGGAAATGAATGTTTCTTCTTTTACAAAGATAGAATTTGTTATGGTAGGGAAAATTTATACAATGGAATTTACATTTTGGATTACACAAACTAATTAATGACAATAAATAACAAAGTTACTTCACATGACTCATACCACACCCAACTTTGGCATCACCGGCTAGGTCATGTAAACAAGAAACACTTGACAAAGTTACATCAAGATAGATATTTATATTCTTTCGAACTAAAACCACTTGGCGTATGTCATACATGTTTACAAGGAAAAATGAGCAAATCCCCATTTAGTGGGAAAGGTGAAAGGGCTAAAGAACTTCTTGAATTGGTTCATATCGATGTGTGTGGACCATTTCTAGCTGATGCAAGGGGAGGGTACTCATACTTCATAACTTTTACTGATGATTTTAGTATATATGGATATATCTACTTAATGAGGTATAAGTCAGATTCTTTTGATAAGTTCATAGAATATAAGAATGAATTTGAGAACCATCTTGGTAACAATATTAAGAAACTCCTCTCAGAACAAGGTGGAGAATATCTTAATCAAGACTTCATTGATTACATACGAGAGTTTGGGATCCTATCCCAAATCACTCCTCCAAACACACCCTAGTGGAATGGTGTGAGTGAAAGGAGTAACCACACCCTGTTGGAAATGGTGAGATCAATGATGAGTCATGTGAGTCTTCCATTATCCTTTTGGGGATATTAATTACAAACAGCGACACACATACTAAACTAAGTACCAACTAAATTGATGAATGGTATTCCATATGAGTTATGGAGTGGAAGAAAATTCATGTTATCAAATTTACATGTGTTGGGTAGTGAAGCATTTGTTAAGGCCTCTTCAGGTAACAAACTCGCACCCTGAGGCACAAAGTGTACCTTTATAGGATACCCTAAGGAAATAAGGGGATATTACCTATACAACCCCTTATAAAAAAGGTTATAGTGGAAAGAAATTCCATATTCCTTGAGAGGGATAACATCTCCAAAAGAGATAGTGGGAGCAAGATAGACTTCAATGAAGTCGAGGCTCAAGGTTCACAAGATTTGGTATAGGAACAGACTCCACAAAGCCCCATGGAAGAAGAATCTGTTCTAGAGAAACAAGTACTACGTAGGAGTACAAGAGTGGTTAGAGAACTAGAACGATATGGTTTTCTAGTTACTAAGGATGGAGACTTCTTATTAGTTGATAATAATGATCCTCTAACCTACAAGGAAGCAGTAAGTGACACCGAAGTTTCCAAGTGGCAAGAAGCCATGAATTCTGAAATGGATTCCATGTACCAAAACCAAGTCTAGATTTTGGTAGATCCTCCAGTTGATGTAAATCCTATTGGTGGAAAATGGGTATTTAAGAAGAAACTAGACATGGAAGGATAAGTCAATACCTATAAGGCATGGATGGTTGTAAAAGGTTTTAAACAACATCAAGGAATTGACTACGATGAAACCATCTCACCAGTTTTAACACTGAAATCCATCAGAATTATACTTGTTATTATGGCTTACCATGACTATGAGATTTGGAAAATGGATGTTAAAACAACATTACTTAATGGGAAACTTCAAGAAGATGTCTACATGACACAACCTGAAGGGTTTGTGACTCCAAAGGATGCCAATAAGGTATGCAAGCTGCAGAAATCCATTTATGGATTAAAGCAAGCATCCAGGTCATGGAACCTTTGTTTTGATGAAGCCATAAAAGAATTTTATTTTATCAAAAATGAATGTGAGCCTTGTGTCTACAAACGGTTTAGTGGGAGGGTAGTCATTTTCCTAATAGTATTTGTTGATGACATATTACTAATTGGAAACGAGATACCAGTATTGTAGTCTATTAAGGAATGGTTTAATCAATGATTCTCCATGAAATACTTGGGTGAGGCAGCATATATTATTGGGATCAAGATACATCGTGATAGATCTAAGAGATTTCTGGGCCTAAGTCAAAGTACATACATTGATAAGATACTGAAGAGATTCAGTATGGAACAATCCAAGAGGAGATTTTTGCCAGAGTTTTCACACCCCACTCCTTCTTTTATTTTATTTTATAATTTTCTTTGAATTTTTAAAATTTTGTTGGGGTTCGAGTTGAGTCCTGGAAGAAAAACTTTTGAGTCATGTTAAAAAGTGTGTGTTTTTCAAGTAACGTCGCTGAACGCCCGGGCAGAGCGCGTTTTGGATACCCCACGCGCCACCGCTTAGACATCGACACGATCCTCTGACCTTCGGAAATTTTAAAATGATTGGTGTTTGTGATTTACTGTTTTGTTTAACATTTTTTATATTGTTGGAAATAATTTTATAATTATTATTAAATATGAAATGATAAATATTTTAATATGATTATTATTTTGTTTTTATTAGATTTTATTTATTTATTTTTTCCCTCCCTTCTTTTTTTAAACCCTAGCGGACCCAAATTTTTTTTGGCCCCGTTACCCTAGTTTCATGCGCCGCCACCCCCTCTCGTTTCTCTCTCTCTCTCTCCGCATCGGCCACCTCTTCCCTGTTTTTACTGTCCGTGCATACTTCAGAAAACCTACTGCGCGGCTCATTTACTGCACCAGCCGTCCACCCTCAGCCTCATCCAATCCCGTCGCCCTATTCTGCTCGCCGCCTCCCCTGGCTTTCTTGTACGCAGCACCCTCCGGTGGTCTCTCTCGCACGAACACCCCGTCCAGCCTTCTACCGTTGCAGCACCCAGTGCCGAACCACCCTTGCGGGCACCCCTCTCCTTCCCCTCGGCAATGCCCAGTCCCCCACACCTGCTCCAGCAGTCTGCGCGCCCAGATTCCCCCTTGTCTAGTAGCTGATCCCTCCTCCTACCATCAACACCGCATGCACTGCATCGTCCAGCCCGCTCCTTCCCTACTCACCCCGCACAGCGGTAGCCACAGGATTCTACTTCCCCATCCCGGTCACTCCTCCCTCCCTCCCTCATGAGCATGTATCCCGTCGCTGCCCTCCTACTCAAGACCATCACGACCTCCTCTACTTTTCTTGGATCAGGCAACCACGTCACTACAACAGGACCTCACTGCCTTTGTTGACATCCCGCACTGACATAGACCTCCATCGTGAGTTCTAACCACCGTCGCCGCCCATATGCAGGCCAATCATGGCCCAAATGCGAGATCCAGGCCGTCACGCAACCCCTGTCGCCTATCGAGGTTGGGCCACCAGCCAGCGTTTCCCTGGCCAACCACCTTCATCACAACAGATCTCGGCCAACCCCTTGCAGTAGTTCCCACAGCTCCTCTCCCTCTCCCACTTCACCCTACCTCCCTCGCAACCATCTGCATAGTGCGGCACCCCTTTCCCTGCTCGCTTTTCGCTGCCCTACTCCGCCTGGCGAACCCCCCTGCTGAAGCCCTCCTGTCGGCCTCGTACACCAGGCGTGGCCAACCGCTCCCCAGCACATAGCCCCTTGGTGAGATCTCTTACTGTGGGGCCCTTCTCTCTAGCGAGTAGCATGGCATTGGCCCAATGAATTTACCCTTCTCAACACTGGCCGTGGATCTCCTTTCGGCAGCCGTGCACCTTATCCTCAATCGGGCGCACGAAGAATGCCCGCCGCTAAAGGTGAATGATTTTGGGTTCATTTTGTTTCGCCTGCACCGGTGTAGAGGTGAGTTTTACACTTGTATATTAATTTGAATTATTTTGAGTCAATGTTTCTATGTTTTTAGATGCTTTGAATTATTGTAGCGCATTGTCAAGGTTTTCTGTGTTTTTGCAGTCCTCAGAAGGTTGCGTGTACTTGTGCGTGAGTGTGAGAGGTGCCACGTCGTCTTCGTAACCAAGATGCAAGTCGAGGTAGGCCCCCCATTTCACTCACCTTTAAATTTAGAATTTATTAATTTCTTGATGTTTTGTTAATTTTAATGAATGAGAAATAATATTAGATAATAAAATTTTAAATGATTATTTAGTGTGAAAAGAGACGTTTATTTTATACCAAACACTTGGAACATTTTCTTGATGGGCGGACACCCAGTATTGAAAGAATACCTGTTTTGTCCTTTAAACATAATTCATAGATTTTAAAATGTGCTTCTAGTTTTAAAGATAAGTGATTTCTTCTGAACAAGTGTTTTGGGTTTTCTCGAGAAACGAAGTTTTTCTTTAAAATTGGTGAAGGCCCGTTTGTCACTTTAATAAAATAGATTATTTTGGAAAACCCACTCGGGGGTGATCTTTGGTGTGCATTGATTGCATGAGATTTATGTGATGTTTGTGCATTGTGACTAATTGATTGGAATTGTTGACTCACACCTATTTTATTATATGTGTTGACATGGGAACCTGGCATAGTGAGTGAATCTTCTGAGAACGATTGCTGCACTAGTTTAGACCACGCACTGGCTAGTGGCCCCATAACAGGGGAATACTGAGTTATTGCTTCTATGGGGATTGGGCCCCTCGGTTAGGCCATGCAGGGCTATACTGGGTAGTAGTATGGGCGTTATGATGTCATCGAGTTAGGGCATGCCTTCAGGATGAGTCAGATGTACAGTATGTTCTGGATTGTTCACGATCTCCTAGGTTCGACCCATGTTTCTTTTAGTGTTTATTTGTATGTGGCAGACGATTGAGAGGTCTAGTTCAGTTGCTGGCCCCGTGTGCCACTTTTTTTTTTCCATTCCCTTAGTGTGTGTTGTGTGTTGTGTGTAGTTTTCCATTTGACCAACAACTAAAATTTGGACTTCTAAATGGTTAACAAAAGTGTTTTAAAATGCAATTCATCTGTTTCTTTCAAACACTAAACTAGTTTTATATTAAAAAGCGCAATGGATTGTTACTTGTTTTAGAAATAAAAGTGTGTGTCGAAACCAATATTTTATATAATTTAGTTCAAACCTGGAATTGATAAATTCTTTATTTAATGGTATGTGCATTGGGAATAGAATTAGTCGGGCCTACCTACTGAGTTTTAATACTCACGCCTATAGTGTTTTCATATTTTTAGTTTCTGTTGGAGGTTGACTTGAGATCTCTCGTTGTGAGCGAGACTTGGTTGTGGACTGGTCAGCGACTCTCGGAGTCACGAGGAATTTTAGTCATGGTCAGGTTAGTTGTTGTTGTTGGTCGTTCTTTCTTTTCGGGATTGTTTATTTACTTTGTGTTGTTCTATTTTCTTTCCGTTGCTTTATTTATTTTCTTTGGGAAAAATCATTCACTCTTGTTCTCTTGATGCCCTGGTGCTTGTCGCCAGCCCGGGGGGATCGGGAACGCCTCTCGGGCCATGCCGCGGGCCGGCTTGGGAGACCGGTTCAGGGTCGACCCGGGTTGGTTCGTGACTAAATGGTATCAGAGCGGGTCGGCTCCTGAGCGGACCTTATTTTCCAGAGCGCCCATTATTATTTGGGGTTGTCATCGTAAAAGGAGTAGAATTGTTGGGACTCGGGATGTATGGACAAGAAGGACATCATGAACCCTTACTCATTCCGAACCTCGGGTTACCATTGAATGTTCGGGTTATTGGTGTCTTTTGATTCTTATGGTTTGTTTGGTATTGGGAAATGAAATGAGATACAAGCAAGTGACCTCCATGAGCTCACATGGTTTGGAAAACTATGTGGAGCTGGAGACTTTACCCTTGAATGCTCTCAGTGACAGTGGTGTGACTGACATATGGCCACTAACCATATGGCCGAGTCACCCATCATCACTAGTTTCCCTCTAGTGAATCTTTTGGTTTTTCCTTCTTTTTGAAAATCATTGTGAAAAATGTTATTTTGGTATTTGAAATGGTAATGACCATGTTTGAACCATCTTCTTGTTTTCCTGTTCCTTAGTGCTCGCCCCCACGATGGTTTGATGGATGCCCAAGGTGCAACTTTAGGTGGTGTGCCCCTGGCGAATCCTCCAGTTGATCAACCCATAGACTATGTTCTGGAGTTCTGGAAGTTGAACCCTCCTCTCTTTTATGGACAAGCAGACCCACTTGAGGTGCGAGAGTGGTTGTAGAAGATTGAGAGGAAGTTCAGTTTCGTTGGGTTTCATGAGTTGTTAAAGGTGAAGTTGGATACCTTTATGCTTGAAGGCCCAACTTGGAAATGGTGGAAGTCCGTGTCTCAGAATAAGCCTCAGGAAGATCTAACATGGGAGTTTTTCAAGTCATCGTTCATCCAAAAACACTTCTTTGAGTTGATGAAGCTGAGGAAGAGGATGGAGTTGTGTTTTCTTCAGCAGGGCATTGAATCAGTACTGAAATTCTATCGACGTTTCATTGACCTAGTTCCGTATGATCAGTGGTTTGTTGCGAATGATCCCGGGAAGGCTCGACAATTTGAGTCTGGACTCCGACCTGAGCTGCGATCGAAAGTGGAAGAGATCAATATAACCACCTTCTCGAATGTTGTGGGGAAAATCTTTTTGGATAAAGCTGGGTTAGCAGGAGGACTTGAGGTGGCGAACCCTCCAGCTTTGTGAAGCAGTGCAGAGGATAGTGATAAGAAGAATGAGAAACGACCTGATGCTGGTGGTGCTGGTAGAGGAATCAAGAGGCCTTCAGACCTTTAGTCATCTTCTTCATAGAGCAATGTCGTGATCTGTCACCAGTGTGGTAGGCAGGGTCACAAGAGGCCGACATGTCCGAGTGCTCTGAGACTCTGCCACACCTGTGGACGTTGGGGTCACTTGCAGTGATTCTGCCGTGGTGTTTTCAAGAAGCACGCTGAATCCAGACCTGGTTCATCGAAGGTCACCTCAGCCCATCAGCGGGAGTAGGGCGATGTTTGGGGATCAGTTTGAGGTTTCCTTTTTGTAGTGTTTCTTGGATGTGGTAATCGTCTTTTGTAGCGTTTGGCAGTATTTCTTTTTCTTCAGTTGAAAGAATGGTTGTGGTTGAACCTTTTTAAAAAATTTATTTTATTGGAATGTTTTTGGTGAAGTTCTGGTTTTTGTGTTATGTTTGGGGATTTCTGAAGCCTGACTGCGAGGCAGGAGATGCTTCAATCATTGGTTGTCCAGCCATAGGCCTCGAAGTGAAGCTGGAGCGTAGTCAGGATAACCCCAGCGGTGAAGAAGGGCCTTGGTTTAATCTCTGTCCATAGTGTGGCATGGTATGTGCGTTTATGAGGGTGAGACGTTATTGATGGGGAGACAACAATAGTTTTTATGCTCTATCTGTCAGACCCTTCCCTTCTTCCCCCCTTATGGTGGGGGTTTCTGGTCCGTGTGGAAACTTTTTAAGTTCGTTTTATATCATCAGTTCTTATGGTGGGGAGACCCACCGTGGGTCTCACAGAGTTACACCGAAATTAATTTAGGGTTAGGATGATCCTTATGGTGGGGAGTCCGTTCAGGCCTCCCCGTGTTAGTATCGGAGTTTCTTTTCATGTATCATTTGGTGACAGGTGGTCTCATGCAGAACCACCTAAACCTGAGTCGTCCTCTCAAGTAAACGTTGAGTTTGGAGTATACCCAATAGTTTTGTTGGACTAAGATTATAGGCATAAGTCTTGGAGGCGATTTAATTTCGTTCGTTCCTTGGTTGAAACAGATGGTTTAAGTTCAGCTTGGTGATGATTAAGGTGATCTTGTTTTATGGATGAGTTGTGTGTCATGGGTTTTCAGTGTCTGTTTGGATTGATCAACTGGAGGCACTTAAACTTTTAGGGGTGAGTGAAACTTAAAGAGTATCATCTGTGGGTCTTGATCTTGTTTTGGATTTTTGAGGGAGGAAAGCATTATGGTGGGGAGAATTGTCACACCCCACTCCTTTTATTTTATTTAATAAATTTCTTTGACTTTTTAAAATTTTTTTGGGGTTCGGGTTGAGTCCTAGACGAAAAACTTTTGAGTCATGTTAAAAAGTGCGCGTTTTTCAAGTGATGTTGCTGAACGCCCGGGCAGAGCGCGTTTTGGATACCCCGTACGCCACCGCTTAGACATCGGCACGATCCGCCGGCCTTCGGAAATTTTAAAATGAGTGGCGTATGTGATTTACTGTTTTGTTTAACATTTTTTTATTGTTAATAATTTTATAATTATTATTAAATATGAAATGATAAATATTTTATTATGATTATTATTTTGTTTTTATTATATTATATTTATTTATTTTTTTCCCTCCTTTTTTTTAAACCCTAGAGGACCCGATATTTTTTTGGCCCCGTTAGCCTAGTTTCATGCGCCGCCACCCCCCTCTTGTTTCTCTCTCTCTCTCCGCGTCGACCACCTACGCCCTGTTTTTATTATCCGCGCATCCTTCAGTCAACCTCCTGCATGGCTCCTTTGCTGCACTAGCCGTCCACCCTCAGCCTCATCCAATCCCGTCGCCCTGTTCTGCTCGCCGCCTCCCCCTGGCTTTCTTATACGCAACACCCTCCGGTGGTCTCTCTCGTACAACCGCCTCGTCCATCATTCTCCCGTTGCAGCACCCAGTGCCAAACCACCCTTGCGAGCACCCCTATCCTTCCCCTCAGCAATGCCCAGTCCCCCACACCCGCTCCAGCAGTCTGCGCGCCCAGATTCCCCCTCGTCAGTAGCTGAGCCTTCCTCCTGCCATCAACACTGCATGCACTGCATCGGCCAGCCCGCTCCTTCCCTGATCACCCCGCACAACGCTATCCGTGGGCTTCTCCTTCCCCATCCCGGTCACTCCTCCCTCCCTCCCTCATGAGCATGTATCCCGTCGCTACCCTCCTACTCCAGACCATCGCGGCCTCCTCTGCTTTTTCTGGATTGGGCGACCACGTCACTACAACAGGACCTCACTACCTTTGTTGACATCCCGCGCTGACATAGCCCTCCATCCTGAGGTCTACCCACCGTTGCTACCCATATGCAGGCCAATCATGGCCCAAATGCCAGATCCAGGCCGTCACGCAACCCCTGTTGCCTGTCGAGGTTGGGCCACCAGCCAGCGTTTCCCTGGCCAACCACCTTCATCACAGCAGATCTCGGCCAACCCCTTGCAGCAGTTCCCGCAGCTCCTCTCCCTCTCCCGCTTCACCCTACCTCCCTCGCAACCATCTACACAGTGCGGAACCCCTTTCCCTGCTCGCTTGCCGCTGCCCTGCTCCGCCTGGAGAACCCCCTTGCTGAAGCCCTCCTGTCGGCCTCACACACCAGGCGTGGCCAACCGCTCCCCAGTGCATAGCCCCTTGGTGAGATCTCTTATTGCGGGGCCCTTCTCTCTGGCCAGCAGTGGCGTAGTGGCCCGATGAATTTACCCTTCTCAACACTGGCCGCAGATCTCCTTTCGGCAGCCGTGCACCTTATCCTCATTCGGGCACACGAAGAACGCCTGCCGCTAAAGGTGAATGATTTTGGATTCATTTTGTTTCGCCTGCACTGGTGTCGAGGTGAGTTTTACTCTTGTTTATTCATTTGAATTATTTTGAGTCAATGCTTCTATGTTTTTAGATGCTTTTCATTATTGCAGCGCATGGGCAAGGTTTTCTGTGTTTTTGCGGTCGTCAACAGGTTGCGTGTACTTGTGCATGAGTGCGAGAGGTTCCACGTCGTCATCGTAACCAAGATGCAAGTCGAGGTAGGTCCCCCATTGCAATCACCTTTAAATTTAGAATTTATTAATTGATTGATGTTTTGTTAATTTTAATGAATGAGAAATAATATTAGATAATAAAATTTTAAATGATTATTTAGTGTGAAAAGAGCCGTTTATTTTATACCGAACACTTGGAACATTTTCTTGATGGGCGGACACCCAGTATTGAAATAATGCCCATTTGGACTTTAAACATAATTCATGGAATTTCAAACGTGCTTCTAGTTTTAAATATAAGTGATTTCTTCTGTACAAGTGTTTTGGGTTTTCTCGAGAGACGAAGTTTTGCTTTAAAATTGGTGAAGGCTCATTTGACACTTTAATAAAATAGATTATTTTGGAAAACCCACTCGGGGGTGATATTTGGTGTGCGTTGATTGCGTGATCTTTATGTGATGTTTTTGCATTGTGACTAATTGAATGGCATTGTTGACTCACCCTTATTTTATTATATGTGTTGACATGGGAACCTGGAATAGTGAGTGAATCTTCTGAGAACGATTGATGCACTAGTTTAGACCACGCACTCGCTAGTGGCCCCATAGTAGGGGAATACTGAGTTATTTCTGCTTTGGGGATTGAGCCCCTCGGTTAGGCCATGCAGGGATATATCGGGTAGTAGTATGGGCGTTATGACATCATCGAGTTAGGGCGTGCCTTTGGGATGAGTCAGATGTATAGTATTTTCTAGATTGTTCACGATCTCCTAGGTTCGAACCATGTTTCTTTTAGTGTTTATTTGTATGTGGCGGACGATTGAGAGGTCTAGTTCGGTTGCTGGCCCCATGTGCCACTTTTTTTTTTCCATTTCCCTTAGTGTGTGTTGTGTGTAGTTTTCCATTTGACCAACAACTAAAATTTGGACTTCTAAATGGTTCAAAAAAGTGTTTTAAAATGCAATGCATCTATTTCTTTCAAACACTAAACTAGTTTTATATTAAAAAGGGCAATGGACTGTTACTTGTTTTAGAAATAAAAGTGTGTGTCAAAACCAATATTTTAAATAATTTAGTTCAAACCTGGAATTGATAAATTCTTTATTTAATGGTATGTGCATTGGGAATAGAATTAGTCGGGCCTACCTACTGAGTTTTAATACTCACGCCTATAGTGTTTTCCTGTTTTTAGTTTCTATTGCAGTTTGACTTGAGCACTCTCGTTGTGGGCGAGACTTGGTTGTGGACTGGTGAGCGACTCTCGGAGTCGCGAGGAATTTTAGTCGTGGTCAGGTTAGTTGTTGTTGTTGGTCGTTCTTTCTTTTCGTGATTGTTTATTTAATTTGTGTTGTTCTATTTTCTTTCCATTGCTTTATTTATTTTCTTTGGGCGAAATCATTCCCTCTTGTTCTCTTGATGCCCTGGTGCTTGTCGCCATCCCGGGAGGATCGGGAACGCCTCTCGGGCCATGCCGCGGGCCGGCTCGGGTGACCGGTTCAGGGTCAACCCAGGTTGGTTCGTGACAAGAGTCACATGACATTCATCTTTCCAAGAAAATGTGTCCTTAGACACATGAGGAAAGAAATATAATGGAAAGGACTCCATACACATCAATGATTGGGTCAGTCATGTATGTCATGCTTTGTACTAGGCTGGATGTCACCTACGCATTGAGTGCAGTAGATAGATATCAAGATGACCCAGGTGACCGCCATTGGATAGAATTCAAGACTATCCTAAAGTATTTGAGGTATACTAAGGATATGTTCTTGGTTTATGGAGGATATGAGGAAATAGTTATAAGAGGATATGTAGATGCCAGTTTCCCGACTGATCAAGATGACATGAAGTCATAAACGGGATACGTCTTCACTTTGAATGGAGGTGAAATGACCTGGAAGAGCTCAAAGAAGAGTGTGGTCACATATTCTATAGCAGAGTCTGAGTATATCGCAGCTTATGAGGCAGCTAAATAAACAGTTTGGATGAGTGTGATACCTAGAAGTAAAGATCCCACCACACTGTACTGTGATAATATTGCAGCGGTGACTCTCACAAAAGAGCCAAGATCACATCAGCGGATGAAGCACATACTTTGGAAGTATCATCTCTTGAGGGATTTTTCTCAGAGAGGTGAAGTTGCGGTGAGCATTATTTCCATGGAAGAAAACATGGCAGACCCCTTGACTAAAGCCCTGACTCAGCAGAAACATGATCATCATGTGAGGTATAGCGGACTGAAAGTCATAGGCAGTTGGCTCTAGTCCAAGTGGGAGTTTGTAAGAGTTGGTGTCCTAGAAAAAACTGGTTTTACTTTGATTACATGTATATTTAATGTATTATTACATATTTTTCATTGTTCTTCATGATTATGATAAAATAATATCCTAGAGTATTTTTTGCATTGATAAGGTAATGGAAGTTCCCCATTATGATGAGAACCTTGAAATGCTATAACAATATTCTTAAATATAGTTCTGCGGTTGGATGAAATACTATGATGGTACACATATCATGAAGAACGTTAGGTGTAAGTACTCGTAAGTAGATGAGACTTCCTCTCATGAAGTTCACACTTGGTAATCTCCAAGATAGGAGATTATGAGAACAGACCTGCTAGTAGAAATTCAGCATGTTTTGGTGTCATCGGATATTTCTATCCGCGAGCATGTGTAATGATCCTTAGAATTTAATATTATAATTAATATGTGTCATGACTTACGTACTTTGTTTTACTGACAAAAACCGTCACATAGACAGTTGGCGGGAAGTAGGGTGCGTTTGGTGCATCACAAGTGACATGTTATTAATGGATAAGTCAAGGAAGGATTTGTCCCTTCCATTTATGTAAGTTGATATCTCAACCATTTAATTTAAAAAGAACCATTGCGTGAAATTCCATGTCCATGGTGTAATGACGAGTTTATTTCAGGTAGTCAAAGAACGACGTATCAAGAATAAAAGTTGATAACACAATCATGAAACCTACATGATGAGATATTGCGACAAATGGATTATATTATATAGTGAGCGTTCGTATGTGGATGTCGTTGTTGTGACTTTACCTTCTTTCTATTGGGTGCCTTGACCCTTTGATAGACAATACTCTTGGACTTTAGGTAAGCCCGCCTAATGCCAACGAGAAAGAATTCTAGAGGGTCACACACTAAGTGTTTTTGGTGGTCTCGGTTAAATTCTATTTGAATTTAATTTATGAAATAAATATTATTCTCAAGACTGTGGAATAATTTTATTCAATTTAAGATGATCACATAAATTAAATAAAATATGTTTATTTATTTTATTGAACATTTAATAAATATTTATTTACTAGTTTTTAAATAAAATATTTATTTAAGAGAATAAATAATTTATTTATTTATTCGGGTGTTCAATAAATAGAAGTGGAGTTTGAGCTGACCAATGTCGGTCTGGTAGTAAAATAATTATTTTCAAGATAGTAAATAATTATTTAACTAGTTGGCACAAATTACAATAACGCTGATATTATTTTGTGATGCGGAATTTTATTTATAATTCTGTTTTGTGCAAGTTGGCACACTATAAATAATGACATGGTATTATTATTAAATGCATGGGTTTTATTTAAGTTCATGAATGTATTTAATTGTTTCTATGCAATTAAATATTGTAACTGAAATTCCATGTATATAAATAGGAAAGTACCCCTATTGTGCCATACACCACACCACACGCCTGGTGAATTGAGAATTGTTGAGCCAAATAATTTCTCTCTTGAATCCTCTTCTCTCCCCTCTCAAGAATGAGATACATTCTTCAAGGCCAAAGAACAAGCAATCAAGAATGACCGACACAAGACACTCGCTTCGCCGCGCTAGCACCCAGAGAACGAGCGACGTCGATCGGAGGCCATCGGGGGAACGCGTGGATCACCTCTAGAGGGATTCTAGTTTATATCATTACAATGACAATGAGATAATCCAAAAGGGTCAATCTAGATGATCAATATTATCAACAATGAAAAATACCAAAGACATAGGTATTATTTTTCTTTGTGAAATTAATTAAATTAATTATAAACATGATGTGAAATATCCTCTCTAAATGTTTCAGGCCTCATTTTTATTCTTTATCTAATTCTTTGATTATATTCTATGGAGACTGGAGTTCATCATTGTATTGATCTCGGAATAACCATTAATCATGGTAAAAATCAAAATTTTGTGTCGCTCCAAAACGTGCTTCCGCTATGCTTGGAACCTTTAGATGGTGATTCACGATGATGACTCATGATGGTAGCTCACCCAATGGTAGCTCATCCAATAGTGAGTCAGGATTGATGACTTGGAATGGTGAGTCAGAATCGGTGAGTCGAAACTAGTGAGTCAGAATGATGACTCATAATGGTAGCTTGCATAAGTGACTCACACTGGTGACTCGCACTAGTAGCTCACACTGGTGACTCGCACTGGTATCTCACACCTATAACTCACACTGGTGACTCACCTAATGGTGAGTCATTTTCCTTTTTTTATTTTTTCTTCCAATTTTCTAGTGTTTCCATTTTTGATGTCTTTACTTGAAATAAATTAAGTTTATTACCACATTTAAGTGGTTTTGGATACATTTCAAGGGATATGTGTGATATATTTAAATTCTTAAAAATACCAAGGAATTTAATTGGTCAAAATGCATGGTCAAGATTCACCTTTAATGGATAATTTAAAACCGTTTCATGTCCCATTAGTCTTGGATCTAATCCTTCAAAGTTAGGTGCCTTCACTTCCTTCATTCCTTCTCCTTTCTCATGGTATGAGGCACCCATAAACGTTATTATATGATGATTTGTTTGTTTGTGCTGTAGCTTCTTGATCACATTTTCCCCTTGGAGTTTTTCTGCTGCATGCACACCCCTGTCTTGGGATAATAATAAAGTTCTGATCGATTCTTCTTCTAGATAGGTTTACTTCACCCCTCTTAATTGTGTATCATGTGGGGTGAGTGTAAAAATGTTTTCCTTATAAGGATAGTTGAATCCAAATTAAATATAAATAATTTAATCAGATTTAAATAAATAAATAGGGGGGGTGAAAAAAAGTGTTGAAAGTTTCTGTTTTATTCATTTAACTGTTATTGGGATTATATGGGCTATATTCCTACTAAAAATTGTGGCTGTTGGTGGTCCTTGGTTGCAAAAATAATGTTTATGAATGCATGTTTGTCTGCTTCTCTTTAAGAAAATTAATGGAATCTATTAACCACGTATATGAATTTAAAATAAATAGACGCATAGGATTATAATTTTTATGATAACCCCCAAATTAAGAAGTGGAATTAAAAGAGTGGATGACTTGTTAAATCTGAATATGTTTTTCCTTGGTTTGTGTGGTGGTGCAGCTATGAGCATGGTTGTGTGTTGTGGAAAGGCTCAGGTTGTGTAATAGAATCCTAGGTTGAGGGATTGGTTGGTTGTGGAATAGATGATCAAGGTTGGATAGTAGGGCTACTAAGATGATTGTAATGAGGTGTGTTGTTGGGTGCGGTTGTGAGTGAAGGTTTGCACTGTTGAGAGGATGGTTTGTTTGGAATGACTTTGAATAATTATGATGAAATTTGTTGTTATGGGTGTTAAATAGAGAATAAATATGAAGTGGGTTAATTTACTATGGTTCTCCTTCCATTGTGTGACCATTGTTGTGCTGATTGGTGTGGTCTGTGTTACTTAGTTTCCTGGGTAGTGATGCAATAAATAAATGATTAATAATATTTATATGGCGTGAGTTGGTTTGGTTAATGGGGTAGAGTTTGTCAATGAAAAGTTAAATGATTGTTGTAAGGTTGAATATGGTTAAAATCTAAATAATGAAATGAATGGTTGTTAGGTAAAAGAGCTTTGTGAAGCCTCTTGAATTTATCAACTTCTAAGGTGACTGTTGCTGATACTAATAAATTCATATAGAGGTAGAAGTTGTTTTGAATCACTTAGGTTTGTATTGAGTGTTTAATAATATATATATATACATACACTGTATGTTCTTGTAATTTCTATACACACCCACCCTAGTTGATCACTATGTGATGAAAACCCCCATCATCACGGGGGGGGGGGGGGGGTGTCTTTCCCAAACATCTTGGTTGGAGGATGGATGGATGACCACCCACTCTTCCCTACTCCCACTTCCAGGTGGTGATGGCCTATGAATCTTAAGTAATGTTGTGGTTTGTGGGGCCTAGGTGTGTGTGGATGAGTTGTTCTTTCCTAGGTGTCTTTGGGTTGATGGCCTATGAATCTTAAGTAATGTTGTGCTTTGTGGGGCCTAGGTGTGTGTGGATGAGTTGTTCTTTCCTAGGTGTATTCGGGTTGAGATGTGTTGTTACTTCCTAGGTTTCTACAGAATGAGGTGTGGTTGTGGCCCAGGTGTCTATAGGCGGGATGTGATTAGGTTGTAGACTAGGTGTATGCGGGTGGGATGTGATGTGACTTGGGCTTAGGTGATGGGATAAGATTTGGTTTGTGGGGACTAGGTGTGTGTGGGAGGGTTGTGATGTTGTTCTTTTAGATGAGATGGGAGCACGAGGACATTTTCTGTTAGGAAATAGCGACTAAACTAGTGAGAAGTGGTGCGGGGTACCCTATTATTGATGTGAATTATATTACTTTACTTGACTTTCATTATTTGGTGAGCATTCCTTAGTGAGGATGGGATGGTTAGTGTATCTTCTTAGGTTTTGTTTGGTTCTTATATTTTCTCACAGGGGCATTAGTATGCTTCCTTCCACTTGTGCATGAGAGACTTAGGTTTTTCCTATCGAGTATACTTTTATGATCACCCTACATATATAAAACTGATTTCAGGTTTCCAGGAGGATCACATGGATAGTGTTGGGTGTCACTAGCTCGGGCTTTGGGACAGTTGTTGAGTCGCTGCTTTAGCTTGATTTTGGGTATTTTTCTTTAATATTTTAATACACTTGTACTAGTTCTATTTTATGCATGCATATGTGATGGATTTTGGATTTAATATATATATATATATATATATTGTTTTTGGAGTTATTTTGGAATGAAACATCTTATCTCTTGATATTTTTTCTTTAGAAAGGGAAATCCCTCCCATTTTTGTGAGATTTATATACCCTTGGTGCTGGTCACCACCCCGGGGCCTATTAGAGGTGGGACTCAGGGGTCATTCTCTCTCTTACTTAATTACTAGCCTAGGAGGGGAATATTTGGAGGGATAGGGTTGTGACACACATTTTTTAAACAAAAATTATACTTTTATATTGAAAACACATACTTATGGGCATACCGGCCACATCGTGTGTCATATTGGCCTACAGTTAATTCTTACACATGAATAATGAATTATGGATCCTAATGTTTTAAAAAAATATGAGCTTGGTTTATCAGTTTTGAACATGTGATTTGTGTTTTTAACTAATGTGTAAATTTTAGAAGATAAGTATTAAATAAACATGATAAAGAAATTAACTAAAAAAATTAGATAAAATGATGAAAAAATTAACTAAATAAGTAGTTTAAAGTCACCTCTTCATGATTTATATATACATTTTGACACCATATATTCTACAAATTTGTTTCTAGACAAATTAATTTTCTTCATTTTTATTATTCTTGAGAAATAGATCAAAAATAATATATAAGCATTCTGATACTAATGCTTCACACCCCAAATATATTTCTAAGGTCATATCTCATACTAGATCACAAAAATAGTAGGTAATCACCTAAATTTAATGTGAGAAAACATTTTGACACCTTGTATGTTTCCCACTCATCTCTAAAAAATTTACTTCTTATTTTGAGTATGTTGATTGTTGGAAATATTGATAGTACTGAGAAAATACAGACAAAAAAATGATTAATATATATTTTTAATAAAATTGTAATTAACTTCAGAAATTACCTATTCAGGGATGCAAGTATTTTGATGGTTTATGATATCTTTCATAAATTTTCAAACATAATATCAACAATCATTATTGTTATCTTTCTTTAGAAACTATGTAAGTGTTTACCAAAATAAGTAAACTGTTTTGAAAATATTTTTTGATAGTTAAATATTTCTATGTATACCTTAACCTGTTTCCATTTGAAGTAATCCATTGACTTCTTATATTCAATCATAGAATTCATACCATGATTTAGCCTATATTTAGAAATCACCCTATAATAACAAATTTCTTGTTAAAAAATAGACTAAAACATATAATTTAAATTTTATCTATAAAATTTTGACTATAGTGCATTAAAAATCAAAATACACATCATGTGTGGTCAATTTGATGGATATCCATGCATTGGATCCAAAAAATAAATATTTGGGGTATCTAGATTGATTGCGATCAAAATCTAGTGCTTCTTAAAAATCAAATAATTAATGAGAAAAAATAAAAATATATTTTATATGATTAGATTGTGGAGTTTTACTCCTACATTATAGGCATAAAAAAGAGTCTGACATCTATTATTTTCTTCTCAAATGTATCATTTAGATCATTTTTTTATTATCAATTTCTTTTGACTCCAATTTAATTTTATCTATAGAAATGGTATTGGGATTAATGAATCCAATTCATGATTTTTAGAGTTTTCCCTTTATATATTAGTAATATAAATGACAATATAAAATAAGAATAGTTATTAAATTTAATGAACATATTAGATCATTTTTTAGATAGACGTATTATTGGAGTGGGTGTCCTAGGACCAACTATTTGTAATTTGATTATATAAATATTCAATGTATTTAATATTAATAAAATTTATTATTACATATTGTTTTTTTTCCGCATGAATCTAATATAATAATGTCCTAGAGTATACGTCACATTGATAAGGTCATAAAAATTCCCTGCCATAATGAGAACCTTGATGTACTATGATGATATTATCAAATAATATTATGCAATTGGATAATGTACGATGATGAGGAACATAGTACATAGAATGTCTGGTGTGAGTACTCATAAGAAGACGAGGCTTCTTCTCATGAAGTTTGCACTTGGTAATCTTTAGGACGGGAGATTGTGAGAACAAACCCACCAGGAGGAATTCCACATGATTTGGAGTCATCATATATTCCTATCAATAAGCATGTGTGATGGTCATTATACTTTAAGATTGTTATTAATGCATGTCACAACTCGCGTTCATAGATGTATTTTGTAAACCATGAAGATTACTGTTCATTGCAAAGATAGATATGTTGGGTTTGTCAAAAGTGACATGTAATTAATGAATAAGTTGAGGAAAGATTTGTTACTTAGATCTTTATGGAAGATGACATCTTATCCCTCTGATTGGAATAGAATTGTCACATTAAATTCCATGGTCATGGTGTAACCGCATTTTTATTTTAGATAGTAAAAGAAAGACATATCGAGCATATAGGTTGGTGACATGGATGCGCAACCTGCTTGACGAGATATTACGAAAAAGGGATTATATTACATAGTGAGTGTTCGTATGTTTTTTTTTCAATGTTGTGATATTAAGTTCTTTCTCTTGGGCATCTTGACCCATTCCTAGATAGTAATCTTAGACTTTAGGCAAGCCCGCCTAATACAAATGAGAAATAATCCTAGAGGGTCACACACTAAGTGTTTCCATTAATCTCAATTAAATTATATTTGAGTTTAATTAATAGAATAAATATTATTCTCAAGCTCAAGGAATAATTTTATTCAAGTTATATTGATCACATAAATTAAATAAATATTTATTTACCGACCTATGAATAAAATATTTATTTTATTTATTGAATATTTTAATAAATATTTATTCACTAGATTCTGAGTAAAATATTTATTTATGAATAAAATATTTATTCAATTATTCAATAAATGATGGAGGAGTTCGAACGGACCACGACCATGTCTCGTGAAAAATATTGATTAACAAGATCGTTACATAATATTAGTTATTACACAAGTTTCCACGCACCAAAAAATAGTAATAATAATAATAATATTATTATGTGGAATGAGGTTTATTAAAGGTAATAAATGTTATTTAATGGATGGTATGTAATGAAAAAATATTTTAAATTTAATTTTAACTCTATAAATAGATGACTATGTCTATTTTGTAGAGTATCCCAAATTGATAATAGAGAATTGTTGCGCACAATGAATTCCCTCTCAACCCATCCTTCTCTCTCTCTCTCAAGAACAATAAGTTTAAGAGAGATTTATTCAAGACCAAAGAATGAGCGATCAAGAACGAACAATGCATGAATCCGAATCACCATGCTAGAACTTGGATACCAAGTGGTGTTACTCAGAGATTATAGGAGCACATGTGGATTATATCTAGAGGAATTCTATCTTTTTATTCTCATAGCACAATGAAGGTAATATGAAAGTGTGTTTTTGGATAATCAAAATTCACTAATGAAGAAAGTTATTAATCCCATGTATTTATTTCTTAAAATATTAAATCAATTAATTATAAATTTGACATGCAAGATCCCTCCTCTTGGTTTCAAAAAATGACTATTAGAAGAAATTTTAATAAATTTCCCACCCTCGCATGTGTTCGCTGCGCCCAAAACTATAAACTAGTATTAGAGTGATCATGTTTAAATTTATAGTTATTTATTTGATTGTTGATCTATGCACAATTTTGTTTAGATTTTCATTCCATGTTATTCTTTATTTAATCAAATTTGACTTAACATGCTATCTACATATTAATAATGTTCGTTCATTGTTTCATTTTCGTAAAGGTTTAAGAACAAATGAAGAGAAATTGGAGATTCCACCAGGAAGTGGAAAATCATTGGCTGATAAAATTGGGTTACATGATGTGCGGCCGGAGCACACACCATATACCCAAGCACATTGTATCTAGATGTTCCAATAAATTAATTACACATGGTTCTATTATTACACACAACATGTTCACTAGGCTAGCTTGGTACATGAAAAGTGGATACCGGGTGTGTTGCTGGCATGTACACACTATGTAGTTCGGTCGAGTTAACACGCTAAATCCCCAAGAGTGTGACTTGGATATACGAAAAATATGGTACATGACATGTAGTTGTATGTAAAAACCGTGTATTCTCCCATTAATGGAAAAAATTAAATTAAATTAAATTTTAAAATTGCAGCATTAAAACCTTATTTTATTGATTGGAACACCATTGTGTGTTTTACAATTTAATAATGGTTTAAAATAATTTTAGATGCCAAATTAATTTATTGTAATTAATATGTCATTATTTGTTCTACTGTTTATTTTCTATGAATGCCATTAATGATGGGTATCTCCAAATAAGATTGGATGATCATTAAGATGAAAGGGAATTAATTAATTAATGCAAGAACATTTATCTTAAATAATAAAAGAATGAATAAATAAGTGAAGGGTAACTATTTACTTTTGTGTATTTGTTGCATGTATGATCATTTATGAGCTTGACCAAGACCTGTGTATGTGTTGGATATTTTAATTTAATTTATTGCATGAGTTCATAATTATTTAATATTAACTTTAATAATGACCAGCGTGTTATCCCCCCCATCCATTATTATGTAGGACCTACGTGTCCAAGGATATTTATGTAACCCCTTTAACCTATCATTTGGTTCCCCTCTCCTTCTTGTGGGTAATAAATATTTTTAATTAATAGAGCATCCCATGGTGCGTGGAGGTGGTTCAAGATAGAACCATAATGATGCCAACCCAGGAGACACAGAGGTGGATAGGTCGAATGCTGTAACACATGCCAAGACTAGCAATAGGAGTTATTTCTCCTAGTTCAAAGGTTGATTTATCGTTCTCTCATTAAATCAACCATTAGATAAATCTCATAAATGTGTTAATTAATTAATTAATTATTTCTATATATGAAATTATTTGTTTTATGGATGTAAGGTCACGATCAAATAAATAAATGAATTAATGTGAAAATATGGAAATTAAATAATTGAATTACGCATAAATGTTTTATCAAACATGGTCAATAAATTAAGTAACATTCACTTAATATTAATAATATGTGTAAAGGGTAAAACAAGATAAAATTTATTCATAATAAATTAAAATCCTTTAATTTAATATTAAGTTAGACTAAGCCATCCATTAATTGATTGGGAATGAAACCATATAACTAAGTGTTGTACATGTACAAATTCTATACACTTACTTTTATCAGGGAGTTATAAAGAGGGTTTTGGTTTGACTTAACTGAAATTGCATTGAGTTTCATGGACAATGTCTTTTCAATACAAAGTTGGAGGCAAGGGTTGTGGAAATCCAAGTCACGATTTCAAGATAGGGGAATCCACTCAATGGATCAAGGATCTACAAGTCTGCAGTTGGAAAGACCTCCGACCTAATTAATTTATTTTGGTTTTCATGGACAAATTTTGGATCATTGATTAAAGTGATGGGGATCCTTTCCACTAGAATGTTAAATGAACTAGACATTCCGAGTTCAATGGTGAGGGCTATTGAGACTTGATAAAATAGTGTGAGATTTAAATAATTTATTATATCTCAATTATTTTGTAATCAAGAAAAATTACTAATAATATGCTCTTTTTAATTGTAGAATAAAATTAAAAGTTCATCATCCACACTACCCCTATGATCAATATTGGAGAAATATAACCTCCTAAATGGAAGGAACTTCCAAGAGTGGTTTAGACACTTTCAAGTTGTTCTATGCCATGAATAGAAATCTTATATTCTAGAATTCTCAATGCTCGATCCTCCTACTAAAGAGGAAAGTGATGAAGTGTTCCTTATCGATGAAAAATATTTGAGTGATGCTATCTACGTTCAATGTTTGATGATTTCATTAATGTCTAGTGAACTAATGAAGTCTCATAAAATCATGGATGCATATAACATTATTGAGCACCTATGTGGTCTTTACCAGGAGAGAGATAGACAAGAACAATTTGATATTTCCAAGGCACTATTTCAGATCATGCTTGAATAGGGTTCCCAAGCTAGGCCTCATGTAGTGAATCTCATTGCCTACATTGAGTGCTTAGAGGTTCTAGGGTTTAAACTCGCCGAAGAACTAGACACCGACCTCATTATAGAATCACTCCCTCTAAGATTCTCCAGATTTTTTGTGAATTTTAATATGAACAACATTGAGAAGTCTCTACCAGACCTTGTTTCTCTTCTTCTCCAAGTAGATAAGGATATGAATCATTAAAAACCTTACGTCTTTATGGTGAAAAAATTGAAAGGGAAAGTGAATAGATTTGAGACTAAAGCTTCTTCACACCCTTCTAAGAAGATGAAGTTCAAGGGGCAAGCAAGGTAACAAGATGATAACTATTTCACATGTGCAAGAAGGGCCATTGGAATAAAAACTACACCCAACCAAATAAGCAAGGGGAATCTTCAGGTGCATTTCTTATTGAGTGAAATTTATCTGTTAATACAAATTGGGTATTAGATAAAACTTTTGGTTCTCACATAGGTATTCAAATATAAGAACCAAGTATATTTTGAAATATTGAATGGGGGGAGGTAGATCTTGGAGCAGCCAATAGAGCTAAACTTGCTACTGTAGCTATCAGGGACTACCACCACACATTTACAACCAGAATGATCTTTGTTTTAAAGGGTTTTTATTATGTGCCTTATTTACCAAAAACATTATTTCTATATCCATACATGATATAGATGGATTTATTTTCAAATTTGGGAATAAATGTTTCTTATTTTATAAAGATAAAATATTTTATGGTAAGACACATTTAAATAATAGTATTTATGTGTTGGATTACACGAACCAAATATTGGAAATCGATAATGAACTAACTTCACAAGACCCATACCACACCCAACTTTCTCATCACTGGCTAAGTCATGTAAATGAAAAATTATTGAATAAATTACATCAAGATGGATATTTATATTCTTTTGAACTAAAACCACTTGGTGTATATCATGAAGGTTTACAATAAAAAATGACCAAAGCCCTATTTACTGGGAAAGGATAAAGGGCTAATGAGATTATTGAATTAGTTTATACTGATGTGTGTGTACCATCTCTTATTGAATCAAGGTGTGGGTACTCATAATTCATAACTTTTACTGATGATTTTAGTAGATATGGATATGTCTACTTAATGAGGTATAATTCATATTATTTTGAAAAATTCAAGGAATAAAATAATGAAGTTGAGAACCATCTTGTTAAGAATATTAAGAAATTTCACTAAGACCATGATGAATAATATCTTAATCAATAATTCATTGATTATCGATAGGATTTTGTGATTTTATCTCAACGCACATGTCCTCATACACCTAAGTGGAATGTTGTAAGTGAAAGGAGGAACCACACCTTGTTAGACATGGTGAGATCAATGATGATTCATGCAAGTCTTCCATTATCATCTTAGGGATACACATTACAATGATCAACATACATACTAAACTGAGTTCCAACTAAAGCAATAGATGGTATACCATACCAATTATGGAATTGAAAGAAACCCGTGTTGTCTTACTTAAATGTGTGGGGTTGTGAAGCATCTGTTAAGGCCTCTTCAGGTAACAAGCTTTCACCCTGAGGCACAAAGTGTATCTTTATAGGGTATCCTAAAGAAATAAAGGGATGATACATATAGAAATCTTCAGACAAAAAGGTCGTGGTTAACAGGCATCCCACATTTCTTGAGCATGATCTTATGTCTAAAAGAGATAGTGGGAGAGAGATAGACTTCAGTGAAGTCCAGGCTCAAGATACACAATAGTTGGAACATGAACAAATTCCACAAGACCCCATGGAAGAAGAAATTGTTCCAGAGACACAACTACTACATAAGATTACTGTATTGGTTAGAGAAGAAAAAAATATGGTTTTCTAGTCACCAAGGATGGTGACTCACTATTAGTTTATAATAATGATCCTCTAACCTACAAGTAAGAAGTAAGTGGCACTGATGCTACCAAGTGTCAAGAAGCCATGAATTATGAAACTGATTACATGTACTAAAACCAAGTCTATATTTTGGTAGACCCTCTAGAAGATGTAAATCCCATTGTTTTAAAATGGGTATTCAAGAAGAAACTGGACATGAAAGGACAAGTAAGTACCTATAAGGTGGATGGTTGCAAAAGGGTTTAAACAGCCTCAAGGAGTTGACTACGACAAAACCTTTTCAATAGTTGCAATGCTGAAATCCCTCAGAATCCTACTTACCATTGCGTATTTCCATGATTATGAGATTCAAAAAATGGATGTCAAAAAAACCTTCCTTAATGGGAACCTTTAGGAATATGTCTATATGACACAACCTAAAGGCTTTGTGACTCTGAAGGATCCCAACAAGGTATGGAAGTTGTAAAGACCCATTTATGGATTAAAGAAATAATCCCAGTCAAGAAAAATTCATTTTGATGAGTTCATAATGGAATTTGTTTTCATAAAGAATAAATATGATCCATTTATATATAAATAGTTTAGTGGGAGTGAAATAATTTTCTTAATAGTATATTTTAATGACATACTACTGATTGGAAATGAAATAACAGTCTTACAGTCTATTAAGGCCTTGTTAAATAAATGCTTCTCTATGAAGGACTTGGGCGAGGAAACATATATTCTTGGGATCAAGATCCCTAGTGATAGATTCAATAGGTTTCTAGACCTAAGTCAAAGTACATACATTGACAAGATACTGAAGAGATTCAGTATGGAACAATCCAAGAGGGGATTATTGATAGTTTCACATGGTGTTCATCTTTCTAGGAAAATGTGTCCTCAAAAACATTAAGAAAGAAAAAGAATGATGAGGATTACATACACATCAGTGACTAGGTTATTAATGTATGCTATGCTATGTACTAGGCTAGATGTCGCCTATGCATTAAGTGCATTAGGAATATATCAAGCTGATCTAGGTTACTGCCATTGGATAAGTCAATACTATCCTTAAGTATCTGAGACATACTATGGATATATTCAAGTTTATAGAGGATATGGAGAACTAGTCATCATAGGATATTCTAATTCTAGTTTACAAACCGATCAAGATGATATGAAGTCACAAATAGGATACATATTCACTTTTGATGGAGGTTTTGTGAGTTGGAAGAGCGCAAATAAGGCCATGGTTGCAGATTCTACAGTAGAGTCCGAGTGTATTGTGGCTTCTGAGAAAACTAAAGAAACAATATGGATGCACAACTTTGTTTAATAGCTTGATGTGGAACCTAATAGTAAAGATCTTATCACACTATATTGTGATAATACTACAACGGTGGATCTTGCAAAAGATCCAAGGTCACATAAGCATACACAACACATAATTCGTAAGTATCATCTCTTGAGGGATTTGTATCAAAGAGGTGAAGTTGTAGTGAGCAGTATCTCCATGGAAGACAACATGGTGGACCCTATAAAGCCTTATCTTATCAGAAACATGACTATCATGTGAGGTTTGACAGATTGAAGGTCATAGGGAGTTGGATCTAGTCCAAGTGGAAGTTTATTGGAGTTTCTGTCATAGGACTAAATTTTTGTACTTTGATTATATAAATATTTGATGTATTTAATATTAATAAAATTATTTATTACATATTATTTTTTGTTCTGTATGAATCTAATGTAATAATGTCCTAGCGTAGATGTCACATTGATAAGGTCATAGAAGTTTCCTACTATGATGAGAACCTTGATGTGCTATGAAAATATTCTCAAATAATGTTCTGCGGTTGGATAATGTCCTATGATGGGACACATAGTGCATAGACTATCAGGTGTGAGTTGTAAGAACCTGGATCTTCTTTTTAGGTATGTTTTCCTTTTTCTAGTGTTTTTGAGGAAAATAGAAGTTTATGGAAATTTCTTAAGTACACACCATATACTTTATGAGTACACGCTGTATACTCGGTTACTGTGGGTAGCTGGGTGCTGGCCGTGTAACAGCCATGCACACGACCGTGTGTGGTGACCTGGAGACCACCTAATGCGGGGGATGGTGAAGGAAAGTACACACCATGTACTTATAAATTACACGCCATGTAATTTATTTTTTTTCATTAAATGCATTGGTGTCACGTCTGACGGACAGAACCATCTCCTTCTAGGTCTAGTTTTTCTGAGAGTGAGAGTACGATCACTATCCTTCTCCAAGCCCTCAATCGAGCATCCGTACTCCGATTCGACTGCCATCAATTTTGTTGGGGTCACCTCGGTAATCTCTTCCTTCTTCTAGAACTTCGTTTCCCGATTCCTCCTCTTTCTCAAGTTATCTCCTAATGAATGATTTAGATGTTTTTGTAGATATACGATGTTCTTGGGTGATTCAAGGCTTGAGGTTCACTTATAGTGATCCTGCAACACCGAGGTAGGTGGTTTGTGCCTTTCTGTTGAAAGTATTTGAGTTATATGTGAAAAAGTTCCCAATACCCCAGAATGGGGTATTTCCTGTTTACTATTTTAGCCCTGTTAATTTCTTGCTATGCTTGTATACTTGAATAGAGGTTAATTGTATGAGAATAGGTTTAATTGCTATGATTTGGAAGTTTTTTCCCATGCATGTTTTTTATGACCGTTTGGTCTTGCTTAGCCTATGTGGCTGCCTTGTTTGTTTCCCATGCCTAGTTTTGTAGGATGGAGTGATGTTTATCTGACATGCTGTTATGCTATAGACTATTAGCCAAGTAGTTCTTGAGGTTTATTTTGTCTGTATTGAATTGCTGTGCATGTTTGACTTACACAGGGCTGTGGGAACTTGATGTAGTAGACCATAGGGAGAATGTACGTAAGGGATTCTCCAGAGTGTCTATTTTTACTATTACGATGCGAGACCATAGAGGTAATTGATGTAAGAGATTCCTCAGAGTGTCTTTAGTTCCTCGATGCGGTACACATGGGGAATGTGATGTAAGTGCTTCCCCAGAGCACCTTTTAGTTACCAATATGTTAATATAGGGGGAATTGATGGTGAGTGCTTCCCTAGAGAGTCTATACTAAAGCTGAACCAGAGGCGTTAGACTATGTGTACTTCCCAAAGGGTTTCTTGTGTTTTATAGGTAGGAACAGAGGGGATTAGGCTGTGAGAACATCCCAGAGGGTTACCTATTTGTGATTATCTACTTACTTTCCATGTGAAGTTTGAATGATTTGAAACTGTAGAAATGTTTACTGTTGAGTACATCCTTGTTTACTGCTTCTTTTTCTTATTACCTGCCATATATATTCACTGACTGTTAGGAGAAAATATCTTGGTGGTTGCCTACTAGAATTTAGTCTCACACCCTATTTGGGTCATTCTTTTGGGCCCAAATAGATTATATTGTTGCAGGTATAGATAAGGGAAAGTTCCCTTCTACTTCACGTACTTGACTGCTTTGGAGATGGAGAGCATGAGACCAAGCTAAGGCTTGCGATGCTGAGGAGTTGTTTACTTGTTTTTATTGTACTTTGGTTTAGTTATGTATTTCATAATTGTGACTTGTTTGGATATTTTTCTAGACATATATATCATGCATCATTTATATATATGTTCTATAGTTGTTTCTTCATCAGTCTTTTGCTGTTTACTATTTTTTGGCATTTTTACTGCCTCCTCTATTGTATATATCTTTCTCTTCCACTGTGTTACTCTGCTAATGAGGGAATAGTTTCCCCACTATCACATACAAGGCCCTCTCTGCTAGTCAGAAGCCTCTGGAGTTAGGGGAAATGCATTTGAGGCCATGTGACCAACCGGGTATGGGGCACCTCCGGGCGGCTTCCGAAACCGAGACGTTACAAAGTGGTATTAGAGGAATTATTTTCTCTTGACTTACTATTTGGAGACTATAGACATGGATAGAAAGGAATTGGTACTTGGTAATAAGCTGTGACTGGGAGTTTCTAACCCATGTATAGGGAAAATCCAATCTACCTCATTTATTGCAAGTTTTCTATTTTTTCAATTTTACATTTGATTTGATTTTCACCGTTAGGGGACCCACATGTATTGTGTTGTTATTCTTGTTGTTATTGAGGTTTTATTTCTATTGAAACCTGATGAGATGAGGGTATTCCATATCATGAATCATATAGGTACTTTCTAGGGATCACATGTCATGCATTCTTTCCATGCCATATAGGGTGCATTAGTGATTTCATGTTGTTGTGATAGGTGCTGTGCTAGATATGAATGTTGTTGTGATAGATTCCTTGATAAAAATACCTTATCTTTGATAGGGTATTGGTTGGGTAAGTTTTTGTTTGAATGAACGACAAAATTTCATTCTCGAGGTGTTATGGGCTCTCATAGATTAGAATTTGGTGGATCATTGATCTATTATGCTTGTTTATGACATGTATAAGATGATAAGATTTGATTCGCGGGGAGTTTGGGCCCTCAAAGATCAGAATTTGGAACTTAAATGTTCGTTTCAGTGTTTTCTGGTCTCTGGAGTAGTTTTTGAGGCTTACTATTTGGAAAAACCCAGAATACACACCATGTAATGATGAATACATGCTATGTGTTCTTATGTTCGGGAAGAAACTGTTTTTCTTAAGTATATGCTATGTACTGTATGTATACGTCGTGTAGTTGATAACTGTGTCTTAGACTGTGTGGGTGGGGACACGAGGTTTGGAATCTTTGGTAGGACACGCCGTGTACTAGATGTACATGCCGTGTTGTAGAACCATGTAACCGACCATTTCACTAACAAAACTGGTTAGTTGAGTCTTTTCTAATACATGCCATTTTCGTATGGAGCACGCCATGTAGTGTAACCCGAGAATCCGGCCATGTCACTAACAACACGGGTCGGAAAAATCTTCCTAGTACACACCGTTTCCATATGGAACTTGACATGTAGTGTGAGTCGTGTATCCAGCCGTGTCACTAACAACATGGGTCGGTGAAGCTTATCTAGTACACGTCGTATCTGGCACTGACACGCCGTGTTTTCTCGTTCTAGGAGAACCATGTGGCCTAGATGTGTAAGGGAACTCGGGCAGGGGAAGAGGATTCAATTACACACCCTGTGTAAGGACAACACACTATTTATGGGGTGTTACATGACCAGTTTTGGAATAGGTACACACCCATGTGAATGGATTAAAGGAACACGTCGTGTAGTTGAATATACACATCGTGTATCCATGTTTTAAAAAACTTGAATTCTTTATTTCTCCCATTCCCTCTTCACTCTTTTAGTTTTCAGTCCTTGATAATCTTGATCTAAGGTGTACACTTGACCTTGTAGAGTCATTCCATTGAGACGTCCTCCAGTTGTACGCCAGTTATAGGGCAACGATCAAACATCAGACATGGCTGATCAAGGACTTCCAGCAGATCCTCCAGTAGTTCTAGTGTTGGAACCGGTCATCATTCTGGAAACAAGTGCTGATGCACAGTTCCGAGAGGACTTCATGAGGGTAATGCAGCCCTTCCAAGGAGTACCTCATCCTGCCTTGTCTACGGCAGAGCTGACGTGGGTTTTCCAGCAGCAACATCCTCCAACTTTCACTAGGGGAGGAGGACCTCAGGCTATATAGTCATGGTTATTATCCATGCTTTCTATCTTTGAGCATCTGGAGATGCCTCTAGAGAGGAGGTTCAATATCACTACGTACATGCTTTGGTATTCCTCCAAGAGATGGTGGGATGTGATCTCACAGGTGGGACACCAGCAAGTCATGGCTTGGGATGAGTTCCAGCATGCCTTCTATGACTACTTCTATTTGGAGACTTTAAGGGCTGATCGATCCCAAGAGTTCATGAGTATGAAGTAGGGTACTATTTCTATTATGAAGTATTATTCTCACTTCACAGAGCTATAGGGAATCACACCTATTCCAGAAGGTGATGAGTTATTCCTAGCAAGGAAGTTTAAGGATGGTCTCAGGCACGACATTCAATATCAGGTGAACATCTTCAGGTTGACTTCCATCACTTCTATCATCAACTAGGAGATGACCACGAAGTGAAATTTGAGGGATTCTAGAGTTGTGAGCTATGGAGGCTCGACATCCGAAGTCAGTATCCTTCCCACTGATAGTAGGATACACCCCAGGGTGTCTTCACGCGATGATCCAAGGAGGCGAGACACTTCTTCTGGTAGCCAGGTGGTGTGCTACCAATGCGGAAAGAGCGGTCATAGGAGGCCACATTGCCCGAGAGACCCAGTGGAGTTCCGATCTTGTGGCAAGATGGGTCATCTTCAATACTTCTATCAGATATTTTCACCAGTAGCTGGTGACAGGGGTTCCTCTATGACTTCACGTTCTAGAGCAGTGCCACCAGTTTCTCATCATTCGGGGAACTGGAATTCTTCTGGCCATTCAGGCCGAGGTAGAGGTCATGGCTGTGGTAGTCAGTCACCAGGCTTTCAGTGATAGTAGGTTGGATCAGATCAGGGTGGTCTGGAAGGGTCATAGGGTCGCGGTGCAGGTCATACTTTTGTAGTGGAGCAGACCCAACAGGAGGAGGATCCAAAACCCTATGCAGTTCGAGGTAAAATTCTAGTTGCCTCAGTTTTAGCTTCTGATCTTTTCGATATAGGGGCTTCCCATATATTTATATCGATTGCTGTTGTGAAGATCCTTGGGCTCTGTATCTTTACTTTTACTGATTCCTTGACGTTGGACACACCGTTGGGGATAAGAACGACTAGTGTATGTCAGTGTAAGGAGTTACCTCTTGAGGTTGGTGGGTGTCTCTTCTTATGGGACCTTTATATCCTAGAGATTACATACTATGATTTCATTCTTGGAATGTATTGGTTAGTTCCCTTCTAGTAATTTGTCAATTTCTATCACCGTAGGTTGAGTTTAACATCACTAGAGGGTGGATCGTTTCTTCATACGGGCGAATGGGATGTCCAGGCGAGCAGAGCAGGACCCAAGCATTATGGGTTGGGAGGAGTTACAACCCAGGTTACTAGTATTTATCTGGATGACCAGGGGAGTTCAAAGATGGAATTTCCCCTAATGGTGGATCGTTTCAGGGATGTCTTTTTATAGGACTTTTTAGGTTTTCCTTTGAAGCGATAGGTAGAATTTTATATTGAGCTTGTGCCAGGAGCAGCACCAGTGTCCATTCCTCCTTACAGGATGGATACACCAGAGTTATAGGAGATCAAGAAATAGTTGTAGGAGTTACAGGCATAGGGTTTTATCTAAATGAGTACTTCTCCTTGGGGTTCGCCTATCCTGTTTCCAAAGATGGCGGATGATACCCTCAGACTTTGTGTGGATTATCGGAAGCTAAACCAGTTGACGATCAAGAACCGATATCCCTTAGCAAGGATTGATGATCTCTTTGATCAGATTCAAGGATCCTAGGTGTTCGTAAAGATATAATTGAGGTCTGATTATCATCATTTGTGTGTTAGACTATCTGATATACCTCTTACATCTTTTTGAAGCAGGTATAGTGTATACGAGTATGTGGTTATTCCATTCGTTCTCACGAATGTGCCTGCAGTCTTCATGGAACTGATGAACTGAATGTTCCATCCATACTTGGATTCTTTCATGGTGGTTTTCGTGGACGATATCTTGGTGTACTCCCACACTCAACACAACCATGCTATCCATGTTGAGATCATTTTTAGTACACTGAGAGAGCATTAGTTATATGATAAGCTCTCAAAATTCCACTTTTGGATGGATCATATTCACTTCTTGGGTCATGTTATCTCGGAGGAAAGAGTATCAGTAGACCCAGAGAAAGTGAGAGCTGTAGTTTTCTAGGAGCATACAAAGAACATCTTTGAGGTACAAAGCTTTCTAGGGCTGGCTGGATACTACAGACGTTTCATACAAGACTTTTCACACTTAGCAGCACCATTGACGGGCCTGACTAAGAAGGTTGTAAAGTTCTTGTGGTCAGATTCTTGTGATTCAGCCTTTCAGAAGCTGTAAGGGATGTTGACTTCAGCACCGATACTATTATTTCCAGATCCAGGCTAGATATATACAATATACTGTGATGCATCAGGTATCAGGCTTGGAGCAGTGCTTATGCAAGGGGAAGGAGTCGTTGCATACGGGTCTCGGTAGTTGAGGCCACATGAGAGGAATTACCTAATGCACGATAACAAGTTAGATGCAGTTGTTCATGCCTTATACTGTTGGATACATTATCTATTGGGAGTTTATTTTGTGGTTTTCATAGACCAAAAAAGTCTCAAGTATATCTTCACTTAGCGTGACCCAAATTTGAGACAGCGAAGGTGGGTTGAGTACCTTCATTCTTTTGACTTCAAGTTTGCCTATATGCTTGTGAAAGACAATATGGTGGCTGATGCATTGAGTAGGAGGACTTAGATACATGCAGTTCAAGAGGCCAGCAATGAGTGATAGCTTATGGCTCTATTCTCTGAGATGAATTTGGAGGTGCATGACAGATAGGGGTGAATGTTTCTTTCTTATGTAGCTATTACCTCTACTCTTCTTGATCGAGTGTGAATGAGGTAACTATTAGATTCTGAAGGTGTAGTCCTACGAGAAATAATGTCAGGAGCGGACCCTATTCCTGGATGGACCATAGGCAAGGATGAGATCTTGCATTTTCATGGGTGCGTATGGGTGTCAGTAGACATACGCGAGGAGCTGATGCATGACATTAACTCCTCAGTTTGTGCAGTTTATCCTGGCGTCACTAAGATGTATCATGATCTACACTATCAGTATTAGTGGCCAGGTATGAAGAGAGATGTTGCTGGTTTTGTGATGAGGTGTTCCACCTATCAGTAGGTGAATGCGGAGCATCAGCGCCCAGCCAGAATTTTGCAGTAGTTACCCATTCCCGAGTGGAAGTGGAATGATGTCACGATGGATTTTGTGACAGGTTTACCAAGGTCGCCTCAAGGGAATGATTCAGTTTGGGTTGTCATTGATAGACTCATGAAGGTTTCTCACATCTTGCCGACTAAGGAGACTTTCAGTGTTGATGAGCTGGGACGGTTCTACATCCATGAGATAGTACATCTATATGGGGTTCCACACTCCATTGTTTCAGATAGGGATATACATTTTACTTCTCAGGTCTGGCAGGGGCTTCAGAAGGCTTTGGGTACACAGGTACTTTTGAGTACAACTTACCACCCCCAGACAGATGGCCAGTCTGAGAGTACGATTCAGGTGCTTGAGGATATTCTTCGTGTATGTATCCTGAATTTTGGAGGTTCTTGGGAGAAGCACATACCTCTTGTGGTCTATGAACGATGTCTCCCAAGTTGCTCATCTCTGACGTTACTTCTCAGACCCATCCCATGCTTTTCAACCCGAGGAGGTCGAGTTAGAGGTGGACACCTCGTTTAAGGAGCATCTTATCTGGATTGTTGATCACAGTACGAAGGTTATCTATGGCTGGTCTGTTCCTCTGGTATGAGTGTTGTGGTAGCACAGATGAGTATAGGATGGACTTGGGAGAGGGAGGCCGATGTACGATCGTAGTGGCCATAGCTATTTGAGGATTTTTCTTCTACACCACCTTTCTAGGGAAACTTGAGGAAAAATTTACTTAATGGGGGGAGTTTGTAAGAACCCAGATCTTTTTTTCAGGTATGTTTTCCTTTTTTTGGTGTTTTTGAGGAAAAGAGGTGTTTCTTGAAATTTATTAAGTACACACCGTGTACTTTATGAGTACATTCCATGTACTCGGTTATCACGGGTAGCCGGGTGCTGGCCGTGTAATGGCCCTGCACACGGCCGTGTGTGGTGACATGGAGACCGCCTAATGTGGGGGCTGGTGAAGGAAAGTACACTCCGTGTACTTATAAAGTAAATTTCGTGTACTTTATTTTTTTCATTAAACGCAACGGGGTCGTGTCAAATGGAAAGGACCATCTCCTTCTAGGTCTGGTTCGTCCGAGAGTGAGAGTATGACTGCAATCCTTCTCCGAGCCCCTGATCAAGAATCTGTCCTCTGATTCGATCACCGTCAATTGCGTTGGTATCTCCTCGGTAGTCTCTTCCTTCTCCTAGAGCTTTGTTTCCTAATTCCTCCTCTTTCTCAAGTTATATACGGTTGAACGTTTTAGATGTTTTTGTAGATTTACGGTGTTCTTGGGCAATTCAAGGCCTAAGGTTCACTTATAGCGATCCTGTAACACTGAGGTAGGTGGTTTGTGCCTTTCTGTTGCAAGTATTTGAGTCATATGTGCAAAAGTGCCTAATACCCTTAAACGGGGTATTGCGTGTTTACTGTTTTATCCCTGTTAATTGACTGCTATTCTTGTATGCTTGAATAGAGGTTAATTTGTATGAGAATAGGGTTAATTTATATGGTTTGGAAGTGGTTTCTCATGCATGTTTTTTATGACCGTTTGGTCTTGCTTAGCCTGTTAGGCTGCCTTGTTTGTTTTCCATGCCTAGTATTGTAGGATGGAGTGATGTTTATCTGACATTATATTATGATGTAGACTATTATCCAAGTAGTTCTTGAGGTTTAATTTGGCCGTATTGCATTGTTGTGCACGTTTGACTTACACAGGGCTGTGGGAACCTGGTGTAGTGGACCATATGGAGAATGGATGTAAGGGATTCTCTAGAGTGTCTGTTTTTACTATTACGATGCGAGACTATAGGGGGAATTGATGTAAGCGCTTCCTAAGAGTGTCTGTAGTTCCTCGATGTGGTCCAAAAGGGGGAATGTGACGTAAGTGCTTCCCTAGAGTGCCTTTTGGTTAACAATACAAGACTATAGGAGGAATTGATGACGAGTGATTCTCCCGAGAGTCTATATTAAAGATGAACTAGAGGGGTTAGACTGTGTGTACTTCCCAGATGGTTGCTTGTGTTTTCTAGGTAGGACCAGAGGGGATTGGGCTGTGAGAAAATCCCAGAGGGTTACCTATTTGTGATTATCTGCTTAGATTCCATGTGGATTTTGAATGATTTGAAACTGTAGGAATGTTTACTATTGAGTACTTCCTAGTTTACTGCTTCTTTTTCTTATTACCTTACATATATATTTTATGACTATTAGGCATAGATCTCTTGGTGGTTTCCTACTGGGATTTTGTCTAACACCTTGTTTGGGTCATTCTTTTAGGCCCAAAAAGATTATATTGTTGTAAGTATAGATAAGGGAAAGTACCCATATACTTCAGGTACTTGACTGCTTTGGAGCTGGGGAGCATGGGACCAAGCTGAGGCTTGTGATGATAAGGAGTTGTTTACTCATTTTTCTTGTACTTTGGTTTAGTTCTATATTTCAGCATTATGACTTGTTTGGCTATTTTCCTAGACATATGTATCATGCATCATTTATATATATGTGCTTCAATTGTTTCTTCATCAATATTCCACTATTTACTGTTGTTTGACATTTTTACTACTTCTGCTATTGTATATCTGTTTCTCTTCCACTGTGTTACTCTACCAATGAGGGAATAGTTACTCCACTATCACACCCAAGGCCCTCACTACTAGTCGGCAACCTCTGGAATTAAGGGAAATTCTCTTGAGGCCATGTGAACAACCAGGTATGGGGTGCCTCTGGGCGGCTTCCGGAACCGGGATATTACATGAGTACTCATAAGAAGATGATGCTTATTCTCATGAAGTTCATACTTGGTAATCTCCAAGATAAAAGATTATGAGAACATACCCACTAGTATAAATTGTTCATGTTTTGGTGTCATCATATATTCCTATATACAAGCATGTGTGATGGTCCTTAGACATTATGATTATTATTAGTGCATGCCACAACTCTCATACTTAGATGTATTTCGTAAACCATGATGATAAAAGTTTATGTAAAAGTTGGATACGTTGGGTGCATCATGAGTAACATGTAATTAAAGAAAAAGTCAAGGAAGGACTTGTCCCTTACATATTTATGGAATCTTATATCTCAGCCATTTGATTGGAATAGAATGGTTACATTAAATTACATGTCCACATCGTAACGACATGTTTATTTCAGATAGTAAAAGAAATACATATCGAGCATATAGGATGGTGACACTGATTTGAAACCTTCTTGATGAGATATTATAAAAAAAGAATTATACTACATAGTGAGCATTCATATGTATTTGTCAATGTGGCAACATTAAGTTCTTTTTCTTGGGTTCCTTAACCCATTGCTAGATAGTAATATTAGACTTTAGGAAAGCCCACCTAATTCCCATGAGAAATAATCCTAGAGATTCACACACTAAGTGTTTTCATTGATCTTTATTAAATTCTATTTGAGTTTAATTAATGGGAAAAGTATTATTATGAAGTACAAGGAATAATTTTATTCAGGTTATATTAATCGAATAAATTAAATAAATATTTATTAATTAGATTGGGAATAAAATATATATTTTATTTATTGAATATTTTAATAAATATTTATTCACTAGATTGTGAATAAAATATTTATTTATGAATAAAATATTTATTTGGTTATTCAATAAACGCTGGAGGAGTTAGAACGGACCAAAACTGAGTCTGATGAAAAATATTAATTAACAAGACCGTTACATAGTATTTTTTATTACATAAGTTGGAATGCACCAAAAAATTGTAATAATATAATTATTATTATGTGGAATGAGTTTTATTAAAGGTATTAAATTTTATTTAATAGTAAATATTAAACTAAATAATATTTTAACTTAAACCCTATATCTATAAATAGGCGGCTATGTCTATGTTATAGAGTATCCAAAATTGAGAATAGAGAATTGTTGCACACAAATAATTATCTCTAAACTTCTCTCTCCCTCTCATGAATGATAAGTTTAATAGAGATTTCTTCAAAACCAAATAATGAGTGCTCAAGAACGAATAACACAAGACATTCGACTCACCGTGCTAGTATCCAAATATTGAGTGGTGTTTCTCAGAGATCATAAGAGAATATGTGGATCACCACTAGAGGGATTCTATTATTGTATCCTCATAGTGCAATGAAGGTATTCTAAAAGGGTCTTTTTAGACAATAAACATTCACCAATGAAGAAAGTTCCTAAGCCCATGTATTTATTTCTTCAAATGTTAAATAAATTAATTATAAATTTGACGTGAAAGATCCATCCTCTTGGTTTTAGGAAAAAATTATAAAAATAAATTTTAATATATCATCCACCACTGCACACTTACACTGATCCCAGAACCATCACATATTATGAAAATGTACCTTATATTTGTATTCAGATCTGAGACTCCCAACCATTCAAACTTGGGACTCTTGTTTATACTCTCAAGACCAAACGTGTATGTAATGAAAGTTACAAATATTTCTTCTTTATATGGAATGTAGGAAACATATCCATATCTAAATGTGGTTTCTACACTAAGTTGTAATGATAATATAAGTTTTAGTGGAACTGACAAGGAGATGGTATTACTAGAAGTCCTTTTTTATTTCTTGGAATATTCACTAGATTTTCTTGATTCGAACTTATATTTCCATGTTGTTTTATCTTTCTATAATACCATACCTCACTTTAAATTGTTTTTCATCAATTGTTATTGGTTTTTCATTTGAAGAAATTTGTTAAAGACATACTTCATGTATGTTTATAATATTAGATGACCATGATATGAAAGTTCCAATAGCATCATTGACTGTTGTAATATCTGAATCATTAAGTGGAACATGAAAATAAATATCCAGCTCTTGAGCTACCTCAATTCCCACCATAATGTGATCTTTTGGGAGTTATTTTGTGGTGTAGCATGTCTACTTGGATATTATACACCATACCCCTCACAACAAGGTGGTGAAGGGGTATTGATAGATAGAAATCACACACAACTTTTTTATAATAGTGGGTTCCCTAGACCCAACTAAACTATAATTTTTGATTACCATTTAATGTATACAATATGATATACATGATGTAAACTTACCATTATAGTGTAGACATTTATACATACACTATTTAATGGTCATGTCCATATATTAATTATTGCATCAAAAGGTTATAATAGATCCCATGTTATAATGAGAACCTTGAGATACTATGACATTAATATTAAATATATGTCCTACGGTCTTGATATATTATACTAACCATAAATAATAGATATCTGACTTTTCAAGGCAGGGGGCTCATAGTAATTGAGACTTCATCTTATGAAATTCTCACTTGGTGATCTATGGTATGTGAGATCATGAGGAAAAACCCTCTAATAGAAACACTACATGTTTTAGGTGTCATTTGATGTTCCTATCTATGGAAATGTTTATTGGTATCCTGAATTCAGTTCATTATCAATGTGTTACATTTGATCGTGTACTGTAATGAAGGAAAAAACCCATGATAATGAAATCATGGAGAGGTAGCTTGTGTTGGGTGCATCATTAGTGGTATGACATTGGTTGAATCGTCAAGATAGAATTTTTCACTTCCATGATTAGGACGTAATATCTTAGTCCTGGTTGATCAAGATGGTAGTAACTTCATAAATCCATATTAGTGGTAGTTGAGGATAAATATTTCCATTTAAATAAAAAAAATCAATAAAGGATGATGACACAAGTGTGCATCCTGCTTTATGAGATATCTAAAGACAAAGAGATTATATTAAATAGTGTGTGTTAGAAGGTTGGTTGTTGTTTCCATGACTATTCATTATCTCTTTAGGGACCTTGATGGGTAGTTAGACTTCTCTCTTGATCTATGAATACTATTCACTACTATCGAGATAAGGGTCTATTGGGTCACACACAATAGTGTATTCAAGAATCTACCATATTCTGATGAATAGCTATATAGGACATGATGAGCCCCACCATGGGGTTTGAGTGTTGTCCAAGAATTATCGATCAATGATAAATAAAAAATTCATTACTATTCAAGTAAAGAATAATTGGGTTGAATTTATTTATTAAAATTATATACTAGTGATAAGTATATACAATAATTAATATTAAAAAAATGAATATTATTTAGTATTCAAGGTTAATTTAATATTAGCATAAATTAAGAGTAGAGTTAATGAATTGGGTTTATCACAAAATATATTTAATAAATATTACAAGTATTTGATAAAATATAAATAATATTTATGATGCAGTTAGTTCGTCATAATTATTATTTTTTACTTATTTACTATACATTAAAATTTTGGGGGTCGGGGAACCCTATCTGGGTATTTTGTGTATTCCACTATATAAGTAGGAGATTAGCTTTGTTACACACACTATTAATGTATTTGGAATTAGATATTCTTTCTCCTCTAACATTCTAGAGAGAAAAATCCACTCTTTGGGATATTGATCCAAGATCACCTTCACAGATCAAAGTCATGAGATCATGGTGATCAATGTGACGTAAAAGAGATCGTCAAATCTCCGTGATAACACATAGAATTTAATGACAGTTGTGCGTGTGGATTCATAAAGTGTGCGTGGATGATCTAGAGGGGTTCTTCCTTGGATATTTCGAGCAAAAATAGTTGGCTTTGAGTGACATATGAGCTTGATTCAATTTTAATGAGGTACACATTTAATTTTAATTTCTCTTCTTTGTTTAATTCATGCAATATTCTCAGACCATAACATGGATCGGATCACGAGAGATAACAATTTTCTTTGCTCTAACAATGAAAATTTTGAATTTAAAGCCACTCGGCTTCCACTGCACACCCTGGTACCAACAATTTGTATCATAGAAATCACATGAATTTTCTGAGCCATGGAAATTAAAATATATTTAAATTTAAGTATAGGGTAATAATTTAGTCCCAATGGCTCTAACCACATTTCAGTCCAATATCATATAGCCAAAACACATCCATCCAAAAAAATTTAAGGATTGAAACCAGTTATTTTTTTGGTATTAAAAATTTTAACATATTTTTAAATGTATCAATTTACCCATTTTTGATGGCCAGTGATTGATTCCAATTAACCCATGATATTTTGCTCTGAAACCATGGTTAAAATAGTGTTTATGGACAATTTGTTTCCATTATACTTAATTATAATAATTAGGTTTAATTATTATTTTAAAAGGCTAATTGTCCAGCCTTTGGAAGTGTTGAAAATTGTTTAAAATGTAAGAGGGTGTGGGTTGTGGTTTTCTGCACTAAAAATAAAAATTTTAAAAAAGGGATCTACTATTGTGGAATTCAACACCAAAGGGAAACCATTTTATAATGGGGGTGGCTGGAATTTGAGAGGGGATGTTTTCCCCAATTTGGCCCAAGTCTTGTCGTCCACCTTGCCTTGCGTGTCTCCTCCTCCGGCCAGGGCACTACGACCACATCTCCTACTCCATGGACAATGACCACCGAGCTTCCCTGCTAGATGGGCTTCCTCCTCCTCCTCCCTGAGCGACATGTTCCCCTAGACGATTGGATACTGTCTCTCTAGTCATGGTCCTGACACCATCTTGGACTAGCCACTGACCCGATCTAACCCTGACTAGCCACCTCTGGCCACGCGCCTCTTGTCTTTCATGGATCGCGAACCTAAGCTTCCCTCTACCATCGAGGTTTCCATGAGGCCTCCCCCTTGCCGCCTGAGAAAATGATGGGTGCTGAGACACCATGGGCGGTCCCTCCTTCCTGGCTAGAACATCAGACCCAACCGACCGATCCAACTACTAACCCACCGCTGTTGGTGCCACCACACCCAGATCCATCACCAACAATGCCTCCAACAAACCCAGCCACATGGTAAACCCCATGAATAGTAGTCTTACTACCTGGATTGGATCCCCTTAGGTCCTATTGGACCCAACTCCACATGATATGGGTCAGGGTGAGCTTTCTTGGTCTAGAACACCCCCACAAGGGGTATGCACGACCTAGTATGGGCTCACGATGGATTGGCCCGACCCGCAATGGGTATGGACGAGGTTTTCGGACCCCGGGTATTTTTTATATAATCAAAATTAATTGAATTAATTAATTTAATTTTGGTTTTAATTTAATTTAATTAAATATTAATTTTTGGTATAAAAATTTAAATTTTAATACCTCGGGATAAATTAATTTAATTTAGGCACTACATTAATTAATTAATTTAATTTGTTTGAATTAAAATTAAATTAATATTGGGATCAAATTAGGATAAATTATTTGAATTTAGTTAATTAATTTAATTTATTTAAATTGTCCCCATACTTTAATTTAATGCAATTTAATTTCATCACACTAACTGATCTTGAGCACAAACCGACCTTATGCATGTTTGGATTATTTAATTTAATTATTTCTTACCTATCTATGATAATTTTAATAATTAGTTTATTAAATGATAGTCTGCGCATCGTCTTTTCATTCAATATATATAAGAGTCTGTGTGTCTAATTTATATGTCTGTATTCTGTATCCTGAGACCCCATCCCGACATGCAAGTACATTATACTATGATAATAATGTTATAAGTTTTAGACCATGCCTAGTTGAGGTGATATCTAGACAAGACATGGACACTCTGGACATGAAAGATCTGCTTCACGAGTCAAGATTCGACTCAGGTATAAAACCCCCTAGGTCACGGTTGGTCTGTTAATTTTAAAATTGATCAATCATAATTAGATTTCCAAGACCAATTAAGTATTTTATTTCCTTTATGCATTTGTTTATTATTATATGCATTTTCATGAAAGTAGGAAACAAATAAAATAATAAGGTGTAAAATGCATAAATATGTGATGTATGTTTTTTCTCTTATTGTTCAGTTGTGAGTATGAAAACAAAGTATGAAAAAATTAAGAGAAGTGGATTACATTCTTCAAAAAAAATATAAAAACCTTTAATAAAATATTAAGTCCCAAACTTCTTTTTTGGTTTGAATTTGAACACAACCAGGTGTTTGGGGAACTCGGTCAACCATAATTGAGGGTGTCTCAAACTACCATGGAGTTCTTATGAGGAAAATGGATTGACTTAACTGAATTTGACATAAAAGGGGTATCTATATCTAACTTGTTTCAAATTCAGAGGAAAACATTGAGTAAATATTATTTATGATTTTATAAGCTGAAACTTCACTCAACAAATCATGGAACCACAAGTTAATGTGGTTGTCCATTCAAACACCTACCTTGATCTCTTAGAGTAGTGGTGTATCCATAACATGTAGACTATAAGGGGAGGATCAAGGATCCTTTCAACTAGAATACTCAAATTAAAGAGTATTCTTATTCTATTATAGAGGGTTTACAGAGTTCAATAAAATAGTGAGAGACATTTAATTATTAATTCAATTAATCAATAATGTCTAAATTAGCAATCAAGAAAAAATTACTAATATACTAGATTTTATTTTTATAGAAAATGTAAATAAACACCACAATACATACTTCAATAAAATGGAAAAAGTAAATGACCAAACTAGAATGAATTTCCAAGAATATTATAGGCGCTTGTGCAAAGTACTTTGACATTGGAAATTTAAGGTTCTGGTGTCCCTAATACCTATTAAGCCACCATAGGAAGTGAGGGTGTGAAAATGATTATGAGAGACTCATGTGTTCCAAATATGATGATTATTTAATAATTATATCATCAAGGTTTGATTTGAGTTGTGGATACAACATCAGTACAAGGATGATTTTTATATTTTGTCTCATCTCCAAGAAGCATGCATGAAGAAAATGAAGAAATATAGGAATTGGGGAAAATTACATTAGTTTTGTGTAAATATAAAATTTAGATCATTATCTTTCTATATATATCATTCCTATATATTTTTCAACCATTTACTCTAGTCTTGATTTAAATTATAAAAACGAGCAATATAGAGAAAACGCTTCATTACCTTTTGGGTATAGATCGCCAAGTGAATCATACATTACAGAAATAATTATATTTAATTATCATAGTGATAAAGTTGAAATAAAAGGAAATAAAGTAAATGGAAAGTGCGATGCCAAAAAATAGGTTGTTTATCAAACATGAGATTATTTTCTTCACATATCGTGAAATAAATTCTATGGAAGATAAATGCTATGAAATAAATTGATTGAGAAAGTACACACTTCTCCTTCAGTGAATATTCATCAATTAAAATTAATGTTTCTATTATAATTACAAGGTATTAAATACAATATTCCAATCACATATGGTTATTTTAATACTGTAATAAAGTATTGAAACATTACAAGAAGTAAGGTGTGTTGTCCAAGCTGCTGAGAAAGGGTGGTTCCTAAGTCATCGGTGAGAAGTACACAACTTCTATATTTCCAAGTGAATGATTCCAGTAGAACTTTTATTCAATTTTAGGAATAAAATTTTTTATGGTTCTTTATACTCAACCAATAGTTCAATGATACATGAATCATAGGAAATACATGATGAATATAAAATGTAAGACTTATATACCCAGTTGTGGTAAGATAATTATTTTTCAAGAAAAACATAGTAGTTATCAATATTTAGAGTTAAATACCATAGGTATTATCGATACACTTATGTGCTTAGTTTTGGACAAAGAAACCTTTAGAAATAAAAGTAATCCACAAATCTTTTGAAATTAGTTCAGCAAGAGACTGTGAACTATTCCATGGGTAAGATAGTGGTAAGTATACATTATTATATTACTTTAATGGTTTATTAAGGAATAAGAAATTGAAGTATTATATATACACAATTGGAAGATATGAGATTCTTTGGGCTGGTATGCTAAGGAATATCTTGACAAAGCATTCATCAATCGATATAATATATCATTGAGTAATTCTTAAATGAACATTACCTTATCCCCATCAGGGTTATGATTCTAATAATAAGAATCGATGAAGAGTATTACATAATAACATTGATAAAAAAAATAGTGTGGAGTAATTCAAAAATTAACATTTCCTTATACACATTAGAGTCATGATATGAGTAAAAATAGTATCAATATTGTAACTTATATTTATTGCAGATACTTCCATTATTTTGAGAGGTAAGAAAAAAAATAATGGAATTATCCCACCAAAATATGTCAACTATCATTAAAAATGGATATCATATGATTTGTAGTATGATGGAAATCCATAATGTCATAAGAACACATGTTAAGATGCGAAATGTTTGTTAGGATATAAACAAAATTGCATCATGAAAAACACCATGTACATCTAATGTAATTATCCTAAAATTTTCTTAGGATATTACATAAATCCCAATGATAGAAAATAAATAATCAATTTATAGACTGTATTTCTATAAATGGATGCACATATCTATTTGTGATAGTGGGAGAAATATTGAATTGATTTTAGTCAATGGTATAGACTCATAAATAATTGACATATTAACAAGATCCATAAGACTTTATAGAAATATGAATGTTCTAGAGACACATAATACATAGAAAGGATAAAACCATGGTGATGGTTTTATATTGACTATGGCTGGTGATAAATTATTTATTGTGAATAATAATTCCTACAAGTAGGTAATATATGGAAATTACCTAAAATTTATAAGATCAATTAAAATTTAATAATTTATTCCTTGTATCAAAGAACATGGGCTTATTATTTTCAATATTGTGGTGGGTATTCAAGTGATACTACTCATGGATGGTATAAGTGTGGTAACAATAAGGATCGATTGGTAACACCAAGTCATTATCCATATATCCATTAGAATTTACTTGTCATAGCTAATTTATATGATCATTTTATTGAGTATTATATGTAAAAGCCACAAGTAATGAAATATGTCTATACGACACAACCAGAAAGGGATGGTGAAATCATAGAATAACAATAAGGGTGAAAGTTACTAAAATCTAGTTCAGGATGAAAAGTAAGCAATAAGACCATACAATATTCATTTGGAATGAATATTTTCCATGTTTCTATCGAAGGTTTGTGGGGGCACCATTGTTTTCTAAGTAAAATATGATTGAAAACATATTGAAAGAAATTATTTATCTTATAGTTAGTTAAGACTAGGATGAAATTAATTATCCTATGAATGACTTAAAGTAGAAACCTAAGTTCTAGGGAATAGGATCTACTGAGGTAGATTTAACTTTTTCTTAGACCTAATCAATCATACATATACTAACATAGTATTGAAAAATACAAGTTGGGACAATTTGAGAGAGAATTATTACTAGATTCACATGGTATAAATTTCTCAAATAAGACATGCATGGGCTTAAGAGGGGATTAAAGTGGTGAGTTGAATTATATATTCTTATTTGATAGATCAATCACACATGCCATAGTATTTACAAGAAATTATATTTCCAAAATATACATTATAGTAGGAAAATATCAATTATATCTAGGAGATCTACAAGGGAAGTAGTCACAACTATTGAATTATACTTGAGATCAAGTACAATAGATATATACCTAGTATATAGAGAGGAAAATATACTTGTTATAATGGGACACAAACTAGTTTTCCTTTAGATCAAGATAGTCTAATATCATAGTTAGCATATGGTAATGAATGAGAAAAGATCATCCAAGATAGTGGTATCTATATCTAAAAATACTGAGTACGTTGTGACATTTAAGGTAACTAAAGAATTAGTGTCCAATCCACAATGTTTTTTTACAGTTATTAGAATTTAACCTAGTAAGTAAAGTATTATCATAATGTAAATTATGATAATTTTATTGCTCTTACTTTCCAAGATATCAAATTTTTATAGTGGAAAAAGGGAATAGACAAAAGCTTAAGGATTTTTACTCACAGATATAAGGTCACACAATATAGAATAACCACACAATAGAGACTTGGAAGACCCAGTAATTAAAGTTTCGACTCAGAAAAAAGATGATCTTAATCATGTGAGAGATAACAAGGATAGTTAGGAAGTTGGATCTAGTGTAGGTGGGAGTGTCGTAATAGAGTGGGTGCCATAGACCCAAATAACTAGTACTTTTCAATTAATATTACATGTATACAGTATGATATTCATGATGTACACTTACCATTATAGTGTTGAAATTTCTATGTCCAGTATTTAATTGTAATTTCAAAATATTATAAGTTATATAAAAAATATTATAGTAGATCCCAGTCTATAATGACAACCTCAAGATACTATGACATTAATATTGAATATATGTTCTATGTTCAAGATACATCATACTAACTGGACATAGTATATGTCTGACTATTAGGTGTTGGGGGATCATAATCATTGATACTTCATCTCATGAATCTCACAATTGGTGATCTCTGGTAGGTGAGATAATGAGGATATACCCACCTATATGAACACCACATGTTTTGGGTGTCATTGGATCTTTCTATCTATAAACATGTGTATTGGTATCCTAACTTGAGATCATTATCAACATGTTCCATTTGATTGAATACTTTGATTCAAGGAAAAAACTCTTTGGATCATTATTCATAGAAAATATGTGTAGAGGGGGGGGGGGGGGTGAATAGATATTTTAAAATTTAAAGAAAAAACATTCAAAGTTTATAAAATATTAAACAGTAGTGAGTGTAGTATTATTGAGTTGTGATGTAGTAGAAATAAAAATGAAAGAACATAATATTTCTTTTGGTTTAGATAAGAAAGAACTAGGGCCACTACTCAATGTCCTCTACTCCTCTAGGATACTGTTAACCACTAAGAAACTTACTTTTAAAGGTGTAAGAACCTTGTTTATAGACCCTTTATTTTGAATAACCTAGAGGCATAACCTAGTCTTGATATAAGAGACAAACCTAGTCTATTAGACCTATCTTTTTATTGGGAGTCAAAACCCTAAATTCCTTTTAGGAGGTAGAATAACTAGATAAATTGAAAGACTTGATTATTATGTGAAAATCATAAACCAGGCATGAAGAAATTACAAATAGAAAGAAACAATATTACATGAATAAAACAAATATAATAAATTTCACAGATGATCTGAATATAGATAATGTTTAATCTTGATTATTGTTGATCACTTGTAAGGAATAAATGTCAAATATGGAGTCCTTCAGTGATCATAGAAAGAGTGCCTAAGTCATAGAAGACTGTGAAAAATTCAGAGTAGTAGAATGTCTAAGATGTATCACTAGTTGTCCTAATGAATGATTTGAAAAGGTATGTGTTTTTATTCCATGAATAAATCTCTCAAATCATTACAATAAGACATTTAGGAGTATGTTTATGTCCAATGTCTACATGACACATTTTACTATATAACAATATAATAATATGACCATTGTATTTGTTTGTTAATGCCACACTTGAATAACATATAATACATTCAGGATTTATATTTATTCATGAAATATTAATATAAAAAAATTAAAATGATAAGTAAATAAATTGTGAACAATTTAAAATTATAAAATAATTTTAATAAGTATATAATACTTTATTTTAAACATATAATAAAAATTCAGTAAAAATAGATCATCGTATAAATTTTAAACCGTAACCGAGAGTGTATATAAGATAATGTTAAAATTATTTTTTTAACACTATATAAATTTATTTCAATATAAAATAACAATACTATGATCAAAATAATTTATTTTAATAACAAAAAATGAAATTAGAAATAAAATTATAGAAATATTAAATTTTAACAAATGGGTTGTCATTGAACTACCATTGAAATAAAGAACGATGACTCATGACCCACCACTGGGCTCCAATGATGGCTATAAAGATAATGAACTACCTTTATAATTTTAAGAAAAAATAAAAATAATTAACAAAAATTAAATTCATTCCAAGAATATAAGAAGTCAAAGTATTTATATATATCAATAAAATTTTTCTCACTATTAGAAGTCCTATTGTTACACCTGAATCACCATTGCATGAAGCCAATATAAGATCATTGAAAAATTTACAAACATTAGGAATAAATAGAAGTGGAATAAATCAACTAATAAAAATATAAAATATCTTCAAATAGAAAGAATAAAACCAATTCAGAAATATTACTGAAGAACCTGATTAAAACATCAAAAATAAAAAATTATAAATAGAATATTAACATAAGAATCATAAACTGATAAGAATAAGAAAACAAAATAATAATGATTGGAAGCAATAAAAAAAATGAACTAAACAAAATAAAAAGGATTCTTCCATTCCTATTTACATATAAAATTGGTGGAAGGCTACCTAAAGAAAAAAACTTATGAATAGAATGAAAAAAATATTAAGAAATATGTATTGGAAAAAAGATAGAAGATAGAAAATCTCAAAGGATCTACATCCCAAACACTATACATCAAGAAGGAAGACACAAATAGTGTTTAAAAATTAAACCACCATTGATGACCAATAGTGGGTAAAATCACCAACCATTGATATACAATGGTAGATAAAATAACCCACCATTGAAATTTAGTGGTGGGTCACTAACCCACTATCAGGTTCCAACGATGGGTAATATAACCCAATATTGGTAAAATTCCAACATTGACTTGAAACCCACTGTTAGGTTCTTCTAACAATGTATTAGTCATGAAATAAATAGAAGCACATTGAACTAGTTGAACATCCCAAGTAAGAAGAATAATAATACAAAAAACTTATGGTTTAAACTAAAATAAACAAACGGTGAAGTAAGATGATGCATTGAACCTTGTCTAGAATATCCGGACTTATTCCACGTGTTCAAAAAGATCACAAAATAATAGAAATCACAGTTAAACTAATAGGGAAGAGAAACATAGGTTCACAACTTCCAGTAAATTTGTAGAGGAGAGATGTCCAAGGAAAACTAAGGAATAAGATGAAGTTTAAACACCAGCACATGAGATTTTAATATAAGAACATGAGATTTATATAAAATCGAATGGTTGAAATTAAAATAATATGGATGGATGCTGCAGAATGTATCCAATATTTTTAACAAGGGCCCCACTTCATATTGAAAACAAGGAGGACAAGCAGTATATGAACCCTCCTCCTCTAATCTTCAGTTCAGAATAAAACACTCAGCACACACATTGGGGTTGTGGCCGAGTTGGAGACCAAGTTCACTCCATGCGCTTGTGGGTGAGCACCATGGAGCCTTATTCATAGGCCCCACATGGGACTGGCATACACTATGCTGACCAGATTCTGTAGCCTCCTTGTGGGGATTCCTTCGACTAGCCTTCCCATGGGGTTGACCCTAAGGGGTTCCCATTATGGTTGATTGGACATCCAAGGTCCTTCACTAGGATGACACATACATTTTACTTAAACAAAATTAAAGATAAAAAAATAAAAAAATAATATGAAGTATCATTAAAAAAAAATAACAAATAAAATGATTAGAATAATTACATAAATTTTGTCATTAATTTGTAATTAAAAATTACTAGTTACTTAAAACACTTGAGAATTTAGTATACTTAAGAATTTAATAATATATTAAAGGAGAGTAATTTATCAAAACACATAAAGGTTAAAAATAATTAAATCACTTTAAAATACTAATAGACACCCGCTTTTATAAATTACAAAGAAAAAATTTATTAAATTTTCAACAAAAAATTACCCCTCTTTTGAAATTTATCAAAAAATACATTATAAAATTAATATATAAAAATAGAGTAGAAAAATATATTGTTATTGTTTAACAAATAATTATTTAAATAGAACGATTTAATTATTAGTTAATCAGAGTAGAAAATAAAATTTTCAATTACTAAACATATGTCAAAACACATTTAAGGATATTGATCATAGTAATAAATATTTTAATCTTCTAACATACCCAATTAAAATTCCATATTTTCAAATTTAACTAAATATAAGGATTTTATAAAGATTTCAGCTAGCTGTTTCTCAATAGGAACAGATTCTATGAATATAGAACAATTATTTACATGATCCCATAGAAATTGAGATCTTACATCTATGTATTTAGTTATAGAGTGTTGAAGTGGGTTTTTAGGAATTGAAATTTCACTCGAGTTATCATAATAAATAATAATTTTATTAAAATTGATATTGAAATGTTAGAGTGTTTGTTTCATACACATTCTCTATGAAAATAAACTTGTATAATCAACATATTTCATATCTTCTATAGAAATTTCTACTTAAAGTTGTTTCTTAGAGTTCCATGAAATTAAACTTTTTCCTAAAAAATGACACATACCTGCAGTGCTTTTCCAGTCAAGCCTGCATCCTCCAAAGTCACAATCAGAGTAATATATTAAATAAAAAAAGTTCTTATTAGAATAGAATATCCCAATAAAAATAGTACCCTTGATATAACTTATTAATCTTTTAACAGCTTTAAGGTGAATTTAATTAGGGTTTTACTGAAACCTAGAACACAAGAAAACTGAGAATATGATGTCTAGTATAGAAGCTATGAGATATAGTTGGAAGCATTTCATGCCTCTATACTATTTAATATAAACTGAATTACCATATTCATCATAGTCCAATTTTGAATTAGTTCTCATAGGTGTTTTCATACTTTTACTACAATCAAGACAAAATATTTTTACAATTTCTTTAGCATATTTGTCTTGATTTAAGAAAATACTATCTTTACTTTTAATAATTAGAAAAACAAGTAAAAATTTCAGTTCTCCCATTAGGCTCATGTCAAATTCACTTGTCATCAGCTTAGAAAAATCATTATAGAGAGAATAATTTGTTGAGCCAAAAATTATATCATCAATATATATTTGAATAATCAGTATATCATTTGAAACTATTTTTATAAACAAGGTTGGATCAACCTTACCTTTAACAAAATCATTTTGTAGTAAAAAATATGTAATTATTTCATACCAAGCTCTTGGATCTTATTTAAGACCATATTAGGATTTATTATTTTTAAAAACATATTCTGGGAAATTATCATTTTCAAATCCAGGGGGTTGTCCTAAATAGAATTACTATGAAATAATTCTATTTTAAAAGGAAATTTTTACATCAATTTGAAATAATTTTATGTTTAAAAAAATAAATAAGGATAATATTATTATAATTACTTCTATATCATCCACATGAATAAAAGAATCTTCAAATTCAATTCCCTATTCTTGGGAATAACCTTGAGCTACTAGTCATTCTTTATTTTTAACTATGTTTCTAGATTTATTAAATATATTATGAAAAATTCAATTAGTTCTTATATCATATTTACATTTTATAAAATCCACTAAGTTCCATACTTTATTCCTTTCAAATTTATTTAATTCATCATGCATTGTACTAATCTAATTTAAATTAATCACGTATTTTTTTTGACATTGATAAGAAAAAAATCAAAAAAATAATAATTTTCATAGTAAAGTAAAAAAAAAATTCTTATATTATTTCTAGATTCAATAATACAAGTTAATTTTTCAATAGGGTGATCTTTATGAGTTATCCATTACATCAGATCATTTTGAGAAGAAACATTCTCTCCCTCAACTGATGAATTATCATTATCATGGTTATTATATTCACCAAATTTAAATTATCTAAACTCTTAATTTTCTTTGAAATAATTTGAATCCTTCTTATTAGAATTGTTTTCATTACAATTGACATGTATAGATTCTTAAACTAATAAAGTTTTCTTATTTAAAACTCTATAAGCTTTACTATCATTGTAATTTCCTAATAATATCCCTTTATATAACTTAGAGACAAAATTCTCTAAATTATCTTTTGTATTTAAGATGAACACTTTACAACCAAATGCCCTAAAATAACCAACATTTGGTTAAAACCCTTTTAAAAGTTCCTAAGGTGTTTTATTTATGAAATTTATAATTGAAAATATATTTAAAACATGAAATTAAATATTTATAGCTTCTTCCCAAAAATATTTAAGTAAAATAGATTCTATTAGCATTGACCTAGACATTTCTTGAATTGATCTGTTCTTTCCTTCCACAACATCATTCTATTGTGTTGTCCTTGGGGATAAGAAATATTGTTTATAACCATTTGATGGAAAAAATTTATCAAATTATAAATTCAAAAATTCAAAACCTTTATCACTTATGATATATATTATCGAAGCATTTTTGAAATTTTGAATAAGCTTACAGAAATCACAAAATATGGATAAAGTTTCATTTTTATGGGATACGAATTAAATATATAAGAATATACTATAATCATCTATAATTATAAATAAATATATTTTACCACCAAAACTAGAAGGTTTGATAGGTCCAAAAAAAGTCATGATACAGTAATTCTAAACATCTAGAATTACTAACATCATTTATAGATTTAAATATTTATTTGTGCTGTTTACCTTTTAAACATGAATCACACCTGAAAAACTCACTTGTATGCAACTTGGGAAATTGTAGTACCTCTTAATTCTTTCATAGTTTAGGAAGTAGTTTGAAATTGGCATGCCCAATCCTCTAATACCACAAGATTTCATCTTCTTCTACAACATTGTGATACTTATACTTTTGGTTTTTTAGATTGGAAAAGTCAATAATATATACATTTTCTTTTCTATTTGTATACCACAAAACCAAATTATTTTTCAGAACATAACACTTAACATTTTAAAATAAAACATTTAGTCCATCATAACATAACTATGATATACTTATAAGATTATATTTTAAACAAAAAATATATAATAATTTTTAAATAATAACTATTTTACAAAAATCAACTCCACTTATACCTTTAATCTAACCTTTAGAGTTGTCTCTAAATGTGACAAGGCCACCATCACATGAATTAAATGATAAAATAATATAAATATCACTTATCATGTTCTTGGAGTGGCCACTGTCTAAGTACCATGATTCATTGGGACTTATAAGGAAAACTGTATGAAATTAAACAATCAAGCATACTATTTTGTTACCCATGAAAACTTTGGTCCAACTAGATTAGTAGCAGAAAACTTTAGAGCCTAATAGATCTAAAGCATTTATTTGTGTGCTGTTTATAAATAAAATGATTAGTAATGAAATTTCTAGTGTGCCCAATTTTTTTGTAAATCTATGTGAACACTCATCAGCATAATTATCTTTCATTATATATTTAAAATAAATTACACTTGAAATTATTCCTTTTGAGATTTATAAAAAGTTTATTTTATTTAAACATGGAATTTTATTGTTTTATCCAAAACCATTTTTATTGGGGTTTAGTTTTATTATATACATCACCTTATCATATTGTTTTTTACCTTCTATAAAATTATATAATTCATTTATATGATTAAAAACATTAGTTTTTTAAATCCATATCCTCCTTCTGTATAGTTTATAAATCTAAAAATACCTTTTCATTGGATCCAGAAGGTGTGTTTCTTAATTTAATTTCTTACATTCATTTTATAATTTATTTATATCATCAAAAAATATATAAAATATCCAATATTGAACTTTATCATTTTCATCCTCAATGTTTTTAATTATTTCGTTTTCATCTTTTAGTTTTAGCACTTCATAATAAAAATCCTCTTTAGATTTATCATTTTGAGTAATATTGTTTTTATATTATCACATTCCCTTTCCATTTTATCATTTTCTTCGATCTACTTATTATTTTTTATTTTCAACTTGTATACTATTCAATTATTTTTACTCCATAATTCTTTAATTCTTCATTTTCTTTAAGTAGTTGATTAACATTGGAATTTTCAGAATAAAAATTAATGCATGTATTAGAAACAATTTTAGGTTCATTTATAGATAAAGACTTATGATCAACATTTATAGGAGTTATTAACTGAGTAAATAGATAATCATTTACCTCACATGTAATACCCATCAGGGTAAGATTCCTTTTTTCCTGTTCACTTCCAGAATCACTACCAGAGTCAAAACTATCAGAGTAGCCCAACCTCCAATTTTTTTTTGTTTTTACTCTATTCTATTATCTTAGTATTTCTTTGGATGTTTGATTTTAGGGAAACCATTCTTTATATGACCTTTCTTCCTATACTAATAATAGGTCAATTATAAAATATCATTGTTGTTAGTAGTATTGCCTTTATTATAGTCCTTCCTTAACTTCTTCTTGAACTGCCTCTTCCCACCTGTGTTTTTAATGAACTTGAAAAACATTATACTGAAATGAGAAATATCCTTATCACTTTCCTAACACCTAGATTTAGAGTCATTAGAGGTATCAAAAATATTGAATTTAAAATCAATACCTTTTCTTTTAGCAGACTCATCATAAAAAATATTCTTCGGCAATAACTCATATTATAGCAGATAGCTTGTTAGTTCATCTAAAGTATATTCTATGAAATTATTACTCTCATCGATGGCCACTTTATTTGTATTCCATCTCTTTATAAGAGCTATCAGTACTCTTTCCACTTGAGAAATGTTGTACATGATCACTCCAAGATCACTCATTCCATTGGTGATACTTGTGAATAGATGGATCATATGGTTTATAGATTCTTTATCCCCATTTTTAAGTCTTGATATTCTTCTTGGATCATTCCAAGTATGGTTCTCTTTAGCTTTTCAATTTCATTATAAATCACTTGTAGTATCCTCTGTATGTCATGGGCTATTTTAAAATATTAAACCTTTATATAGACACTTCTACTTATAGGACAATATAATTTTTTTAACTTTGTAATTAAAAACATATTTTACCATGTCATTACCATCCAGAATCTCCAGATCAACATTGGGTAACACATATGGATTTTCCATGACGATTCAGTGATCCAAACTCACTTATTTCAATTAATCTTCTATTTTTTTCCCAATAGCCATAGTCACTCCCATTATATAATGGGGGTTCCTGTGGTATTAATCCCTCATTGTCATTGAAACCTTCCATATTAAAAATGATCTTTTATTTTGATCCATAAAGTGTTTGGTCTTAAATATCATATTAACACAGAGTTTAAAATATATAGAAGAAATAATATTCATAAATATTAATATATATAAAGATGATAACTAACTAGATTCATGGCTCTAATACCAATTTTTGGATTGTTATTGGTAAAGAATATGATTAGGTGGGTGAATAGTCATTTTTAAATTCAAATAAAAAACAATCAAAGTTTATAAAATATTAAATTGTAGTGTTTGAAGTGTTTTTGAGTTATGATGAGGTGGAAATAAAAATTAATGAATGTAAGATTTACAGTGTTTTAGATAAAAAATATCCTTTTCTACTCCTCAATCTTCTATACTCTTCAAGGAGACTAGCATGAACTAAGAAACTCACTTTTAAAGGTGCGATAACCTTGTTTACACACCCTAACTTTTGATCAAAATGGAGACACAATATAGTCTTAATTCCAGAGAAAAACCTAGTCTATTAGACCAAATTTTTGATCGAGAGTCACAACCCAGACTCCCTTTTAGGAATTAGAATAACCAAAGAATGATAAAGAATTTCTTTTGATGGGAAAATCATAAACCAGACATGTAGAAATTACAAACATAAAGAAACAAGGTTACATGAATAAAAAAACACAAGAAATGTAGTAGATGATCATAATGTCGATGAAGTTTAAGCTCAATAATCATTGATTACTTGGAAGTAATATATTATAAAGATGGATTCCTTAGGTGATCACAATGAGAGTGCGGAATTTATAGAAGATTGTGAACAATTTAGTGCATCCAAATGTCGAAAATGTTTCACCAGTTGTCTTGATGAATGATTTGAATAGTAATGTGTATTTATTCCTTGAATAAATTTCATAGATCATTAAAAAAATTTATTTAGGAGTGTTTCTATGGCCATTGTCTACAAAAAAAATGTTAATGCATAATAATATAATAATATGACCATTGTATTTGTTTGTTAAAGCCGCATGTGAATAACATAAAATACATCCATTATTTACATTTATTCATCAAATAATGATATAAAAAAATTAAAATAATAAGTAAATATATTTTAAACAATTTATAATTATAAAATAATTTAAATTAGAATATATTTCTTTAGTTTAAACATAAAAAAATGAAGTAAAAATAGAGAATTATATAAATTTTAAACTATAAGAAAGTGTGTATATAAAATTATGTTACAATTATTTTTTTAACACTCTAAATATTTATTCCAACATTGAATAATAATACTGTGATCAAAATAATTTATTTTAATAACAAAACACTAAATAAGAAATAAAATTTTGGAAATATAAAATTTTAACTAATGGTGGGTTATTAACCAATCGCTGGAACATAGAATGGTGACTTGTGACCTCCCACTAGATTCTAATGGTGACTAAACAGAGCAAGACCTATCGTTCCAATTTTAATAAAAAATAAAAATAATTAATCAAAATTAAATTCATTCCAAGCATCTAAGCATTCAAAGGCTTTATATGAAGCAATAAAATTTTATCACCATTGAAAGTCTAATGGTGACTCATTACTCACCATTGCATGAATCCAATGGTGGATCATGATCTACCATTGGAAATTTACAACTATGTCTCATTGAAAAAATTTACAATCATTAGGAATAAAATGAAGATAAATAAATAAATAATAAAAATATAAAAAATCTTTAATTCGTAGGAATAAAAATTCTACAAACATATTTCTAAAGAACCAGATTAAAACATTATAAACACAGAATGAAAATCAGAATATTAACAAAATAATCATAAAATGATAATAATAAGAAAAAAAAATAATAATAACATTATATAGTAATAAAAAAGAACTAAACATAAGAAAAAAGTCTTCTTCCATTCCTATTTTTATCTAAAAGGGGTGACAAACCACCTGAAGGAAAAAAATTATGAACAGAATAAAAAATAGATAAAGAAAAATACAACAAAAAAATGAATTAATATAGAAAATATCGAAGAAGATACTACCAAAAAATTGTACATAAAAAGGAATACACAAATGGTGGGTAAAAATTAACCCGCCGTTGATGTCCAATAGTGGGTAAAATCACTCACCGTTGATGTCTAGCAGTGGGTAAAATCACCCACCCTTGAAGTCTAGTGGTGGGTCAGTGACCCACCAATGGTAAAATTCTAACGGTGACTTGACGCCTACCGTTGGGTTCTTCTAACGGTGACTTAGTCGAGCAATCAACAAAAATACATTGAACCTGTTGAACATCCCAAGTAAGAATAAGATGAATATGAAAAGATTATGGTTAAAATTGAAGAAAAAAATAGCGAATTAAAATTATATAGTGAACCGTGTAAAAAATATTTAAACTTATGACATGAGTTAAAAAAGATCACACAATAATAGAAATCATAGTTGAACTGGTAGGTAAGAGAAACATAGGTACATAGAAACCAGTGAATTGGTGGAAGAGTGATACTTGAGGACAACTGTGGAAGAATATGAAGTTTAAACACTGGAACATGAGATATTAAAACAAGAGAATGAGATCTCTAGAGAATCGAATATATGAAATTAAAATAATCTAATCGGACAATGTATAATTTATTTAATATTTTTAACTTGGATCCCATATAAAATTGAAAAAAGGGAGTCCGAGCAGTATATCAATCATCCTCTACTGATTTCTGGTTCAAAATAAAACACTCAGCACACACATTGGGTCCACGACCCAATGGGTGACCAATCCCACTCCATGTACTTGCGGGCATGCACCATGGGGCCTTATACATTGGTCCAACAGGAAACTGGAATGCACTATTCCCACTAGACTCCATATCCTCCTTATGGGGCTTCCTTCAACTAGACTTCCAACGGGGTTGACCCTAAGGGGTCCCCTATGTGGCTAATGGGATAGCAAAAGTCGTTCACTAGGATGGCACATATTTTTCACTTAAAAAAATAATCTCAACTAAATAAATAAACAACATGAAGTATCATTAAAACAATTTAACAAATAAAATTATTAAAATAATTACATAACTTTTATTATAACATTGTAATTAAAAAATATTTATTATTTAAAACACTTGGGAATTTAATATACTTGAAAATTTATTAATATATTAAATGGGATTAATTTATTAACACATATATAGGAAAAAAGTATTAAATAACTTTCAAATAATAACAAAATCATTATAATGAAATTTTAGTGAGGTATCTTGTGTTAGGTGAGTTATTGGTTGTATGACACGAGATTAATAGTAAAGATATAATTTTTCACTTATGAGTTGAGGAAGTAATATCTCAGGCATGGTTGATCAGGATGGTAGTACCTTCATAAATCCTCGACCATGGTAGTTGAGGGTAAATCCATCTAGTTAGATCAACAAACAATAAAGTAAGAAAGGATAATGACATAAGTGTGCATCCTAGTTTATAATAAATTTAAAGAAAAAGAGATTATGTTACACAATGCATGTTCATAGGTTGATTGTGATTTCTATGAATATTCTTTATCACTTTAGGGGTCTTGATGAGTTTCTAGACTTTTCTCTCCATCTTTGAATACTATTCACTGATATCGAGATAAGGTCTTAGATGGTCACACACAATAGGGCATTCAAGAATCTTCCATATTCAAGTGAATAGGTATATAAAACATGATGGGGCCCACCATGGGGTATGAGTGTTGTTTAAGAATTATCGGCCATCGATAAGTAAATAAATTCATTACTATTCAAGTAAAAAATAATTGGGTTGAATTTATTTATTAAAATTATTTAAAAGTGATAAGTAAATACATGAATTAATATTAAACAAATGAATATTATTTAATATTCAAGGATCATTTAATATAAGTGGGAATTGCGAGTTGAGTTAATGAATGGGGTTTATCAAATAATTTATTTGATATATATTACAATTTTGTGATAAAATATAAATAATATTTATGAATTAGTTAGTTCATCATAATTATTATTTTTTACTTATTTAGTGGACACTAAATTTCTAGTGCCTGGGGAACCATATTCAGGTATTTTTTGCAAAACACTATATAAGTAGGATATGATCTTGATTCCATAAAATATTTATGAATTTGGAATGATATTTTCTCTCCCCCTTCATTCTAAAGAGATAAATCTTCTATCTGACTGAATTATCCAAGATCTCCTAAACGGATCGACGACATGAGATCATGGTGATCGATGTAGCATCAAAGAGATCATTGGAACCCTATACTAGCACCTAAAATTCGATGAATGAAGTGCATATATATTCTGGAAGTGTGTGTGGAAAATCTTGTGGGGTTTGACCTAAGATCATCTGAGAACTAGTTTCCAGCATTGAGTGACAGATGAGCACGCTCCAATTTGAATGAGGTACACATTCAGTTTTAATTTCCATTCTTTGTTTAATTCATGTGAGATCCTCAAACCATAGTGAGGATAAGATCACAAGATACAAAAAGTTTCATTACTCCATTGATGAATTTTTTTAAATCCTCAGCCAATCTGCTTTTTCTGCACGTCTTGGTACTAAAAAACTTCACCCAACAAAATTTTAGTAATATAAAGTTATCAAAAGCTGTATGATTTAGATTTAGGGTAAATAGTAGTGATAAAATTTATTACCTCAGGTATGGTATGCGGGTGAGGGGAATAACTAGCCTGAAATCTAGTGAGGTCATTTGGTTGTTCATGTTCTGATCTTTTTTTTCACTATCGAGTCACTTTAATCCTTTAAAATTTATTGGTCTTCCAAACTAGACTAAACAATAATATATTTTAAAGCATTTATTTGCACCTATAATCTTTTCGTCATATGATATGTATCTTATTATGGTTTTGTCTTATTGAAATAAGTTTGAGGAGACACTCTAAAACCTACACCTTTTACATGGCCATATTATTCTGGCCAATTCAAAGATATTGAAAGTAGTTTTGATTCCCATATAAAAAAATATGAACATCAATAGATATTTTTACGTAATAATATTATAATGAAAAAGAATTACTATTATGTGATACCTACACATGTTTCCCATAATTCCTTTGTGTTTTCATCCACTATTTTATCTTCCTTATTTAGGTAGGCCTCCTTCTATAGCACACGATGTGGGATGGAAGTGGATTCAAATTTTGATTCATCAATATACATATAAATAAAGAAACACATGTTGTTTCATACCACATAAAACATTTATTATTGATTTAAAATACATATAAATTTTTTATCTAGTGAATCTTACCCCATTATTACTTTGTGATAGGGGTACATTAGTTTTGATGCACGTTGATTATTTTTATCACTCATCTTATTTTTCATAAATTAACAATTTTTAAAAAAATTGGATAAAATAAATACTTTTAAATGGTATTTTATTGACTACAACACACCTAAAATGATTTCTCATCGTAAAAATGTTGAAAAAAATCCTTATTTCCTACATTGTATTGTGTGTAATAGTAACTGATGGGTGGGGATTTACTTTCCCATCAACATCCCTAAAAAGAAACTTAGTAAGAATAGTTCAGAAGCCTCTATGGGATTTTACAGAGGCCATTTAGACATATTTCTTATAGAAAACATATAAAATAAATGAAATCTACAAGGAATAACGAAAGTTAAATCATCAATCATTATATATATATATTTTTTGGTAAAATAGAGAAAGTGTATCATAACATTACCTTTATATCTTCCCAAATGGATTCCTTCATTATGAGAAGGACATGGATCCATGAATATATATCAATCGATACATTCAACCTCATTGTGAACCAAAAATAAATAATGAACATAGGCTTGTTGGGGTCAATAGGTTGGCCATGTTGATTACATCCAACCTGAAATTTTATACCCTTAATTATTACCTTGATAATTTTAGTCAACACAATAATGCTATGTTGTTCTTTCTTCATCAACATGTTGTTGATCACCTAATAATTATATAGTTTGAGCATCAACGACTCATTCGTCCCCGATATTGGTATCATCAACATGTACAGAAGACGTTGTCAAAATGTGTTATATAACATTTAATTTAGATCATGTTAATACAATATAGAACACATAATATAATGATACAAATAATAGTATATTAAAAAACACTTTAACCTGATCATTGAACTCTTATTTTTTTTAAAGGTTGAATGATTTGTATCTTGTATCAAGAATCCAAATGCTCTATTTATATTCCACTCTAACATACAAGACATTGTCTACATTTGGAACTCCATGAAATGATTGTGATCTCCTAATAAAATGTCCATCCTCAATTGAATTCTCATATGAACCTTTAGTTTTTTAGTCACGAGTAAGATAACTGACCAATTCTTGTTTTCTAGATCTAATAAATAAAATACTTACACTGCTTGTGATTACATTATCAATGGATCATCCTTTTACCCTTCCACACTATAATTCACCTCCATGAATCTAATTTCATCAACTTTTACTTCACTCCTATTTTCAACCCATTTGCAATGGAAAATCAGCACTTGAAATGCTGTATAATCCAACTCATATATCTATTTGATAATGGTGAAATATTTAATATTCACATAGATTAGATTTATATACTTGGAACCTGATATGTGCATCACTTCCATCACAATAATAACTCCACCATTTTTATCATATTGCAGTCATCATGTTCTTTTGAATAGAACATATAGCCATTGATTATTAAACCAGTGTAAGATATAACATTTTCATTTGTTCCCCGAGCTAGCCATCAAAGTAGTTTTCCAATTGAATTTGGATTTTTAGATAAATACTTAAAAATATGATCTTAGAACCATCCTATAAAATGTTTGTTATGTGTATTTTCTATCCATACTTTATCCCTCTATGGATTCAAATATCTAATAATTTCTTTGTGGGATTCAACATAAGGATCAAGATCTTCACTATTATGTAAAATTTAAAGGTGAGTTTTCTCCCGATATGTGATGGTAATTATAGTAAAATCTCTTTCAGAAATCCCTTCTCCAATAAGGCATCAACTAGGACAAGACTTTTGGAGACTGATTCTGTCAACATGTAATAGATAATTAGTATGGATTCAATAATTTCGTCAACAATATATCATTATTCAATACAACCTTCTGTCTAACTTTGATTCTTAATGTTCCCTTTTAAAATATTCATATACAATCTAATGGGGTACATCCATATATAATTGATAGGACCACATAGAAAAACCTCTCCAACTAAGTGAACCATTAGGTGGACCATTATATCAAAGAATTATGATGGAATGAACATCTTTAATTCACATAATATGACTGTAACTTCCTTATTCATTATTTGACACATCATTGGGTTAATAAATTTTCTGTATATAGATTTGAAAAATAAATAGAGTTTGGTTAATGTATGTCAAAAATTTTTAGGTAGAATGCAAGGTAATGTGATGGTAATCAAATATTGTATAAAAAAATGGAAGTAGTTCTATTTTAGTCCATGTAACTTTAAATTATTCATTGACATAGTATTCTTGATATTTGATGAATACCCTTATTAAACTTTTACACCCTTAAGTAAAATGCAAATTTTCAATTTTTCTTAACTTGATAGAGTGTATGCTATTGGATAATGAAAGGTCTACCATTTAAACTATACTAGTGACAAATATACCCTTATCATCATATCAATCTTGTCCAACCTAGCCTTGATTTCATATTTTGTTTTTACAGGAAAATTTTGTAACATGCTAATAAGACAATCAAATACATTTTTATTACATTCATGTCATAAATAAAATTTATCACATAAAAAAATTCCAATATGATAATTCAAAGAAAATTGAAATCTTTTTCCAACTTGATTTTGTAAGGTTTTTCAAAAATGGTTTACTGAAAATAGTGTTAATATATTTTACTTTATCAAAGAGTTGATCACCCATTAGTGGAGATGGTGCGGTACCTTGTTCAATATTATAATCAAATTTTGTCATCTAGGATATGTATTTATGTCTTCAAGGTAAAAAATTTATGATTTCCTAAGAAAAAAATCATTGAGGAATGTTTTAGTTGAACATATTGTGTACATTCTTTATAAATGGTGCACCCCAACATTACTTCAGTGATATAGATTGTAAATTTTCCATAATCAGGAAAGTCATTTATCATCTTGTACAACATATAACTCAATGTGAATTCTTCACTTATATGAGTATCATACATTATAACACCTATATCCCACATCAATTTTAGATGTTCGATCAATGGATCCAAATAGACATAAATATCATTATCTGGTTGTTTTGGTCCAAATATAAGCAAAGACAACATAATGTGTTTTGTTCTTCATGCATAACTATAGATGCAAGTTATAATTTACCAACATGACTGGACATGTACTGTGAGTACTAATCTATACTGCAAAATGATTTATTCCATTTTTAGATAACAGAACACATAATTTTATTATCTCTTTTCCAAATTCAAGATACTCATAATCAATTTTCTTCCACTGAGGAGAGTTTGCTGGATGATGTAGTTTCCCATATTTTGTGCTTGTATCTACATTCCATGTCAATTATCTCATAGTTTCCTAAGATTCATACAGTTTTCTAAACCATGTAATTATGGGAAAGTACCATAAAAATTTCAAAGGACATGATTCATCATTCTTGTATCGATCCATGCCACACATAGGGAATTTTATGAGTGATTCATGGGCCCTGTGAAATAATATACAATCATTTTGATAGGCATGAATTTTTAGAGATCATTAACTTTGAATATAGTATTTTTTATTGTAATATATTCAAAATTTTCATTTTAAATTGGTACCATATAATTCAGGAGACTAAGTAGTTCCATATATCTGGTGTCACTCCATAAGATGCCAGCTTTCAAATTATATAACTTTAATACAGCTGACAATGTTGTGTATTTGGTACAACTGATATATAATGGTCTTTTATAACATCCATTTAACTTGTCAAACCACTTTCGAAAATCATGAAGTTCATCTTCAATTTCTATTAGCATTTATCCTATATGACATCCATCATCATTTACATTGGTATTCATATCAAATGATTCATAAACCATAGTATCATCCCAATTGGTGATCATGTTCAATTTTTCCCATGTTTAGTCCAACATTTATAGCTCTAATCTATCCCATGACAAATAAAATGTTCCTCCAGCTCTTCCAAACTATTTTTATTGAATAAAAACAACTTAAACCTGGAAAAATGATTTGAGTAGGGTCGTATGCATGATTTATTGCAAACTTATTGAACACTTACTCAATATTCATATTATTTTGTTATATGATTAATGTGAAACAATTTTAGACTCATATAAATTATATCAAGTCCATAAAATATTCATTTTGTATGAAAAATAAATAAATACACATAAGATATTCGTAATCAAAGGAAAATGTTATAGAAAATTCTAATAAGGGGAACCCAAAATTTTAAAGTCATTGGTTATTATTCCTAAAAAGTTATTATTTTACTGAAGGGTGACATGAAAAGAATCATCCTGGGGTAAACATGTGGCGGTTGTGCTTTCTAGGTGGGAGTCCAAAAAGTTGGAAGAGTTTATGTTTATTTATTTCTTCATTTGATATGTGGTGGGCCTGGTGGTGTTTCATTGTTAGTATTAATAGATATTTAAAGGAGTGGGAAATTTTAGGTTACCATCACCTGTCAGTGAAACAATTTCATGTATGATTAATTCAAAGATCCAGAAAAAGTAGAGATCAATTAAAATCATATGGGAAATTTGACCATAAAAAATATTAGATGTGACAACCCAAATCTGGAGCCACTCAACTGGTGCCCCATACCCCATTCACCACATGACCTAAAGTGCATTTCCCCAAATTCCAGAGGCTGCCGACTAGTAGCGAGGGCCTTGGTGATTAATTGGGGAAACTATGCCCACATTTGGTAAAGTATACAAGGGAAAGGAAATAATAATCAATAGAGAATGCAGTAAACAACATACAATAACTGAAACTAAACAGTGGAAGAAATTAATATATAGTAATGATGATAATGATGCAGTAGGTACAAGTATCTAAGGAAAGTAGCAAACATAACAATGTGCTAAAATACAACTGAGAAACAAATTATGAAAAGTAAACAGTAACTCCAGCAGCTTTGCAAGCCTAAGATCAGTCCTATTCTCTCCAACTCCAACTAGAAATCATGTAACTGAAGTATAAGGGCCACAATCCCTATCCACACCTGAAACCATATAACCTGTTTGGGCCGAAAAGCAAGACCCAAACAGGGTGTGAGACTAATCCCAACAGGCAACCACCACAAGATCTGTGCCCTACTGTCAGTGAGTGATATAGTAGAAGTAATGAAAGTAATTGTAGTAATGAACTAGGAGTACACAAGTAAAAAATACTACCAATTACCACTCACATTTATTTAACAATTTATTTAATCATTTAATTAAACAACCAAGTAATCTATCAAAGCTCTATATTCTAAGGTAAACAGGTAACACAACAGGCATCAAAATACTACCTAAAAAACAAGCAGGCCAATAGATCCAAGCTTGTGCTTTGGATTGGTAGACTCATCTAAAATAAACAAACAATCCACATTCACACTGACTCTCTGGGTGGCTCACACTAGCAGACCCCTATAGCCAAGTAAACATAACAAGGCACATTCACTATGGGAAGCACTCACGTCGATTCCCCTGTGGTCTTGCAATGACAACTACAGACTCTCTGAGGAAGCTCTTACGTCTAATTAATCCTATAGTCTCAATATGTGTGTAAAATAGGGTCACTCTTAGGAATAACAAATTCCAATTCTCGTAGGTCCTGCATATGAAACTAATTCCAACAGACCCCCTAGGAAAGCACTTAATCGTCTATTCCCTCTTTGGTCTCCCGCACCTGGTTCTCACAGCCCTGAGTAGTCTAGTCATGCATAATCTACTGTCAGAAGCCCTAAGTAAGTTTAAAAACTACTTGTCTAAAATCTACAATGCATGAAAAGCATTAAAATAGCAGGCAACACATGAAATCAATTATAACAAGAAAACTAGCAATTGCAATAGGGTTTGCCTTGCAGGAAAACTGTGCCAAACGACGATAAACAGCCAAACAGGGACAACACCCATGGGGTGATCCTCAATCAAGAAAACAAGAATATCTTATTATCAATTAACCTTAAGCTAATAGCCAATCTAAGGCAATTAAACAATAAGACCAAAATCCCTAACCCGGGATACCCGAAACAAGGGAATCCATCACTTTTTCACAAAAACCCAAAGAAATTCAATGTAAGGCAACAAACCACATACCTCAATCCTAGAAGATCAATATAATTGAACCTCGTCCCATGAATCGACCTATAATGGAGTAGATATTCAAAAACGTTTAAAAGGGTCAACCTATGATAACTCTCATGAGATAAAGAATCAGAAAACGTGGCCAAAGAAGAACTAAGAACTCACCGCTACAATTCTATTGCAACCGACGATGTTCGATTCGGATAACCGGTGACGGATTGACGACTCAGAGAAGATTCAGCCTCCTTAGATTCTCTAGATAGAAATAGGTGAAGAAGAATATGGAAATAAGGATTAGATGTGACCCTGATCCGTTTAACAAAAAAAAGAAAGTACACGACATGTACTTCTGGAGTAAATGAAATGTAATTTCCTTTTTCGTACTCCGCTTTAGGCAGCCTCCAAGTCACCCTTACACGGCCGTGTGTGTGGCCATGACACGGCCAACACACGACTTCTAGTGGAATTGAAGTACATGACGTGTACTCATAAAGTACACGGCGTGTACTCTGAAAATTTCCATATTTTCCACTTTTTTCTCAAAAACCACCAGAAAAGGAAAAACATACCTGAAAAGAAGATCCTAGTTCTTAAAAACTTCCCCCCTTAAAGAAATTCATCCCCGAATTTCCCTAACAAGGTGGCGAAGAAGAAACCTTGAACAACTCTAGCCACTATGATCGCATATCGGCCTCCCTCTCCCAAGTCTCGTCCTGTACATGACCGTGCGGCCATAACACCCATACCAAATGAACAGACAGGCCACAAAGTACATTTTCACTATGATAAACAATCCTAGTAGGATGCTCCTTGAATGATGCATCCTGCTCTAGCTCAACCTCCTCAGGTTGAAAAACATGATACGGGTCTGAGAAATAGCATCGAAGCTGAGAAACATGGAAGACATCATGCATATCTTGGTACCTATGAGGTAACTGAAACCTATAAGCAACCAGCCCGACTCCCTCTAGAACCTCAAACAGCCCGACGTATCTCAGTGAAAACTTACCCTGTCTCTTGATCCTTTTGTGTCCTAACCTCGGGGTAACACGTAGGAAAACCTGATCTCTGACCTTGAACTCCAAAGGTCATTTCCGCTGATCAACATAAGATTTCTGCCGAGACTGTGTAGTAGGCATCCTTTTCCAAATCAACTCCACCTTTTCTGTGGTCTCCTAAATAAGACGAGGTCCCGACATAGCTGCCTCTCCTACCTCCATCCAACACAAGGGTGATCGGAACGACCTACCATACAAAGCCTCGTAAGGTGCCATCTGAATAGTTGCATGAAAACTATTATTGTAGGAAAACTCCACTAGGGGTATATGTCTCTCCTAAGAACCTCCAAAATCAAGGACGCATGCTCATAGCATGTCCTCTGGCACCTGAATCGTGCACTATGACTGACCATCTATCTGGGGATGGTAAGCTGTACTCAAAAGTACCTGTGTACCCAAAGACCTCTGTATCCCTTGACACAAATGTGACGTAAAGCGGTCATCTCTATCTAAAATGATAGTACTCGGAACCCCATTCAATTGTACAATATCACGGATGTACAACCGTCCAAGATCATCAACACCAAAGGTCTCCTTAATCAGCAAGAAGTGAAAACCCTTCATGAGCCTGTCAATGACATCCCATACTGCGTCATTCCCTCGAGGTGATCTCGGTAACTCTGTCACGAAGTCCATTGTGACATCATTCCACTTCCACTCGGGAATGGGTAGCTACTGTAAAAGCCCTACTGGTCGCTGGTGCTCCGTCTTCACCTACTGACAGGTGCAACACCTCATGAAAAAACCAGCAACATCTCTCTTCATACCAGGCCACCAATACTGGAGGTATAGATCACGATACATCTTGGTGATGCCAGGATGAACTGCCCAAACTGAGGAATGAAAGTCTCGGATTATATCCTCGTGTATATTTGTTGGCCCCATACACGTCCCTAGAAACGCAAGATCTCACCATCGCCTACGGTCCATCCGGGAAGAGGGTCCTCTCCCGACACGCTTTCCTGTAGGAATAGGCCTTCAGAATCTGATAGCTGACTCATTCAAAATCGGTCAAGAATGGTAGAGGTAATAGCTACAGAAGAAAGAAAAGTCTGACCCTGTCTGTCGTGCACCTCCAAATGCATTTCAGCAAATAGAGCCATAAGCCGCCACTCGCTGCTGGGCTCCTGAACTGCCTGTATCTATGTCCTCCTACTCAGTGCATCGTCCATAACATTGCCTTTCCCAGGCATATAAGTAAGCTCAAAATCGAAAGAATTTAGGTACTCAACCCACCTCTGCTGTCTCAGACTCAAGTCACGCTGCGTGAAGATATACTTGAGGCTCTTGTGGTCAATATATACCACAAAATGATCTCCTAGAAGATAATTTCTCCAAAAACTCAAAGCATGAACAACTGCAAGAAACTCCAGGTCTTGTTTAGGATAGTTCCTCTCATGTGGCCTCAACTGCCGAGATCCATATGCAACAACATGATCCTCCTGCATAAGAACTACTCCAAGCCAGATGCCAGATTCATCACAGAAAACTATATAAATCTTGCCCGACTCCGGCAAAACTAGAATTGGTGTTGAAGTCAATCTCCCCTTCAGCTCTTGAAAGGATGAATCACAGGCTTCTGACCAAACATACTTCACCCCCTTCTTATTCAAGCCCGTCAACGGTGCTGATATGTGTGATAAGTTCTGTATAAACCGCCTGTAGTAACCAGCCAACTCTAAGAAACTTCATACCTCGAAGACATTCTTCGGCTGCTCCTAGGTAACTACTGCTCTCACCTTCTCTGGGTCTACTGATACTCCTGTATCTGAGATGACATGACCTAGGAAGTGAATCTCGTCCATCCAAAAGTGGCACTTTGTGATCTTAGAAAATAATTGATGCTCCCTTAGTGTACTCAAAATGATCTCAAGATGGGTAGCATGGTTGTGTCGAGTGTGAGAGTACACCAAGATATCGTCCATGAAAACCACCACGAAAGAATCCAAGTAAGGATGAAAAACTCTGTTCATCATCACCATGAAAACTACTGGTGCATTCGTGATACCAAACGACATAACCAAATACTCATACAGACCATACCTGCTCCGGAAGGCTATAAGAGGTATATCAGATGGTCTGGAACACAACTAATGATAGCCGAATCTCAAGTTGATCTTTGAGAAAACTCTGGATCCTCGAAGCTAATAAAAGAGATCATCTATCCATGGAAATGGATATCAGTTCTTGACCATTGACTGGTTTAGCTTCCTATAATCCACAAAAAGCTATAAATTAATATCCACATTCTTTGCAAACATAACGGGCGAACCCCAAGGAGAAGTACTGGGTGAGATAAAACCCCTTTCCTGAAACTCCTCCAACTACTTATTGAGCTCCTGCAACTCAGGTTTAGCCATAATTTAAGGAGGTATGGATACCGGTTCTGCTCTTGGAACAAGCTCAATAGAGAAGTATACCTCTCGCTCTGGAGGAAAGCCTGAAAAGTCCTCTGGAAAGACATCTGGAAAACGATCAACCACTGGAGGAAAATATATTTGAGAAGTCCCCTGGTCATCCAGATATAAGCTAGAAATCTGGGCCATAACACCACCCAACCCATGATGCTTTGGTCTAGCTCTGGTTGCCTGGACATCCCATTTTCCCTTGTGAAGAAAATATCTGCCCTCCGGTGATGTGAAACTCACCCTATGGCGATAGAAATAGAAAAAGGACTGGAAGGGAACTAACTAGTCCATCCTGAGAATGAAATCATATCCTATCATCTCCAAAACATAGAGGGTCCATGAAAAACGACCCCCACCAACCTCAAGGGGGTAGTCTAAGCACTGACGCACGCTAGCAATTCTAATTCCCAAGGGAGTGTCTAGCGTCATCACATCCTTAGAAGTATAAACAGTAAGTCTAAGTCTTTCCATGGTATGAAAAGAAATAAAGCTATGAGAAGCTCCTGTATCAAAAAGTGTAGAGGATAAAACTGAGGCTACTAAAACCGTACCTCTAACTGTAGAAGGTCCAGGATCCTGCTCTTGATGAATCTGGTCTATTGCAAAAGTCTGGCCTGCACCTCGACCCTGTGTAGCAGCCTGAGATCCCTGAGCTAACCCTCCCTGAGCTTGAACATTATGTCCATGGACTCTACCCTGGCCTGCATGACCTAAAGAACTCCAGCCCCCAGTCTGCTGTGGAACTGGTAATCCTTCTCCTGTACGCGGAGTCGAAACTTATCCTTCTTCACTAGCCACTGGAAGGAAAACCTTGTAGAAATGCTGCAGATAACCCATCTTGCCGCAAGATCGTCACTCCACTGGGTCTCTCAGGCACTGAGGCTTCTTATTCCCTCTTTTTACATACTGATTGCACACCACTTGGTTTCCAGAAATAAGATCCCGTCTACCAGAAGGAATAACTCGCTTCCTCGAGTCACCTTGTGTAGACTCTTGGTGGCGCTTCCTACTGTCTATCTGACATTAATCAGCCCTGGATGCTGAACCGCCCTAGTTCACACCTCTAGTCTTTCTCAAATTTATCTCTGTGATAAGTTCCTGGTTGACTATCAGAGTAATAGAAGTCAACTAGAAGACATTCACCTGTGATCTGATGTTCAGTCTGAGGCCATCCTCAAACATCATCGCTAAAAATAGTTCGTCATTCCCCAGAACCAGAGTGAAACGTTGTAACTCTGTGACGCGAGAGGAATACTCTATAACTGTGAGAGTACCCTGTTGCAAGTTCATGAACTCTATGGCTCTATCATCCCTCAGTGTTTCCGGGTAGAAGTAGTTGTAGAATGTACACTGAAACTCATCCCAAGCCATATCCTGTTGGCGCCCTGCCTGCAAAACCACATCCCACCATATCTTGGTGGAATCTCGTAGAATATAAGTCGTGAGATTCACTCTCCTCTCCAAAGGTGTCTCTAGTTGCTCAAAGATGGATAAAATGGCTTATATCCCTGACTCTGCAGCCTGTGGTTCTCCATCCCCTGTGAACGTGGGAGGATGCTACTACTAAAAAACCCACATCAGCTCTGCCATAGACGGGGCATGATGCTGATCTCCCTGGAAGTTCTGCATGAATATCATGAAACCCTCTCTAAACTGAGCATCGACAGCAGTGTCAAGAATCACTGTAGGTGCCATGTCCATAATGATATGTGGAACTACTGGTAGTCCTAGATATGCCATATCAGGCGTACAGTCAATGCCTAGTTCCTGGCATGAAATGGTATGACGTCTTAGCAGCATGAGTCTGCAAGGTTACAAGCACACATTCATTAATGACGAAACACAGTTGAAACTTAAGAGAGTAAAACAGAACAGGAGAGAAAAACTCTAAAATTTGTGGAAAACATGACTACACGGCGTGTAGTACCACTACACGGCGTGTTTCCTGAAATTTTACCCTGGGCGTGTACCTTGTCCATACATGGATGTATAATCCACCTGGATACACGGTGTGTTCTAAAACTACACGGTGTGTACTAACCCTTTTTCTCCCTACCTGGTTACTCTTACACGGCTAGAAACACAGACTGTCCTAGCAGGAAACTACACAGCGTGTGCTTAAGATTTTTCCCCTGTCTATGTCATTAGTCACACAGACTGGTACACAAACCACTACTACATGGCGTGTCAACATGGTACACAACATGTTGTCCTGCGGATTTCCCAACCCATGTATTCAACTACACGACTAGGTCACATGGAAGGCAACTACACAACGTGTACGTGAAAGTATATGGCGTATAACCATGAAAAGTTGGTCTTCCTGAACAGAAGAACACATGGCGTGTGTTCGTAATACCACACGCCATGTTTTCTAGGTTTCTGGGCAATAAACATACAAGAAACCCCAAAACCACTGAAAAAAACACTAAAACAAGCACCTATGTTCCAAATTATGATCCGTGGGGGCCCATACTCCCCGCGAATCAAAACTTGGCATCATAACAATGTATATAACAAGTAAACAGTATAAAAAACTCACGATCCACCAAATTCTGATCCTCGAGGTCCCATAACACCTCTAAGACCAAAGTTTGGCATCCATGATAAAGAATCTCTAAAAAAACAATACCCTATCAACATAGTAGGTATTCTATCACAGTAGCTATCACAACAGCAAGCATAGTATATCACAAATTCTATCACAAAAACATGCAATTTCTAGTGCAATTTATATGGCATGGAAAAATGAATGAAATGTGATTTTCTAACAAGTGAATATATGATGTATGAGATGGAATACCCTCATCTCATCGGGTTTCAACAAAATAGAACCACAATCATATAAACAGTAACAACACAACACAAGTGCACCACCCAACGGTGAAGTCAATTAAACTGTAACATTTGAAAAACTCAAAAATTGAAATATTAGAGGTAACCTAGTTTTTTCCCTGTACATGGGTTCTAGAACTCCCGGGCACAACTATTTACCATTTACCTATTCCGTCCAATCCCTATCTAATGTCTCTAAATAGTAAGTCAATAGAAAATAAAAGAAACCCCCTTTGATACCACTTTTTAACAACTCGAATCCGAAGCCACTCAAATGGTTTCCTATACCTGGTTTGCCACATGACCTCAAGCTCATTTTCCCAAATACCAGAGGCTGCCGACTAGCAGCGAGGCCCTTGGTGAGTCATTGGGGAAACTATTCCCTCATTTGGTAAAGTATACAAGGGAAAGGAAATAACAGTCAATAACCGAAGCAGTAAACAATATACAATAACTAAAACTAAATAGCAGAAGTAATGAATGTATAGTAATGATGATAATGATGCAGTAGGTACAATTATCTAAAGAAAGTAGCAAAGACAACAACGTGCTGAAATACAACTGAGAAACAAAGTACGAAAAGTAAACAGTAACTCCAGCAACATCACAAGCCTAAGCTCCGTCCTATTATTTCCAGCTCCAACCAGCAATCATGTACCTGAAGTAGAAGGGCCACAATCCCTATTCACACATACAACCATATAACCTATTTGGGCTGAAAATCAGGACCCAAACAGGGTGTGAGACTAATCCCAGTAGGCAAACACCACAAGATATGTGCCCTACTATCAGTGAGTGATATAGCAGAAGTAATGAATGTAAATGTAGTAATGAACTATGAATACACAAGTAAACAATCCTACCAACTACCATTCACATTAATTTAACAATTTATTTAATCATTTAATTAATCAACCAAGGAATCTATCAAAGATCTATATTTTAAGGTAAACAGGTAACACAAAAGGCATCAAAAGACTACCTAAACAAACAAACAGGCCAATAGATCCAAGCTTGTGCTTTTGATTGGTAGACTCATCTAAACCAACCAAAAAATTCACATTCACACTGACTCTCTCGGTGGCTCAAACTAGAAGACCCCTATAGTCAAGTAAACATACAAAGGCACAGACACTCTGGGAAGCACTCACATCGATTTCCCTATGGTCTTGCAATGATAGCTAAAAAATCTAAAAGGAAGTTCTTACGTTTAATTCCTCCTGTGGTCTCGATACGTGCGTAAACTAGAGAAACTCTTAGGAAGCACAAAGTCCAATTCCCGTAGGTCCTGAATATGAAACTAATTCCAACAGACCCCCTAGAGAAGCACTTAATCATCTATTCCCTCTTTGGTCTCCTGCACCAGGTTCTCACAACCCTGAGTAGTCCATTCGTGTGAAATCGAATGTCAGCATCCCTAAGTAAGTTTAGTAACTACTTGGCTAAAAGCTACAATGCATCAAAAGCATTAAAATAGTAGGAAACTCATGCAATCAGTTATAAAAAGAAAAATATAAATTGCAATAGGGTTTTCCTTTCAGGAAAACTGTACCAAATGGCAATAAACAGCCAAACAGGGACAACACCCTTAGGGCGATCCTAAATCTTACAAACAATAATATTTTATTATCAATTAACCTTAAGCTAACAAGAAATCTAAGAAAGTTAAACAATAAGACCAAAATCCCTAACCTGGGATACCCGAAATAGGGAAATCCAGTACTTTTGCACAAAAACCCAAAGACATTCAACGTAAGGCAAAAAACACCTACCTAGATCATGGGAGATCTATATACTTGAACCTCGGCCCGTGAATCGACCTAGAACAAAGTAGGTCTGCAAAAATTTCTAAAACGTTCAACCTACGATAACTCTCATAAGATAAAGAATCCGGAAACGTGGCCAAAGAAGAACCAAGAACTCACCGCTACAATTCTATTGCAACTAACAGTGTTCGATTCGGATAACCGATGATGGATCAGCGGCTCGGAGAAGATTTGGCCTCCTCAGATGCTCTGGACGGAAATAGGCGAAGAATAAGATGGAAATAAGTATTAAACGTGACCCCGGTCCATTTAACGAAAAAAATAAAGTACACCGTGTGTACTTATGGAGTACACAGCGTGTACTTGCCTTTTCCATACTACGCTTTAGGTGGCCTCCAAGTCACCCTTAAACGGCTGTGTGTGTGGCCATTACATGGCTAGCACACGGCTTTTAGTGGCATCGAAGTACACGACGTGTACTCATAAAGTACACGACGTGTACTCTGAAAATTTCAAGATTTTTTTCTTTTTCTCAAAAACTACAGGAAAATGAAAAACATACCTGAAAAGAAGATCCGGGTTCTTACAAATTTCCCCCTTAAAGAAATTCATCCCCGAATTACCCTAACAAGGTGGCGAAGAAGAAACCTTGAAAAACTCTGGCCACTATGATCTCATATCAGCCTCCCTCTCCCAAGTCTCATCCTATACACTGCTGTGCTGCCATATCACCCATTCCAGAGGAATAGACCAGCCACATAGTACATTTTCACTACGATCAACAATCCTGATTGGATGCTCCTCAAATGATGAATCCTTCTCCAGCTCAACCTCCTCGGGTTGAAAAACATGAGACAGGTCTGAGAAATAGCGTCAAAGCTGAGAAACATGGAAGACGTTGTGCATAGTCTGGTACCTCTGAGGTAACTAGAACCTATTAGCAACCAGCCCGACACTCTCCAGAACCTTAAACGGCCCGACGTATCTCGGTGAAAGCTTACCCTGTCTCCTAATCCTCTTGTGTCCCAACCTCAGGGTAACTGAAACCTATGATTTTCTTGTTTATTATTATATATGAATTTATAAAAAGAACATAGTAAATAAATATATGTTCATACATCCCATTAAAAGAATATAATTCTTTTCAAGGATGACCAATATCTATTTTTATTTGAATCTACCTTTGAAATTTTACTATCCATAAACTTGTATCTTATTAAAAGGATATTTCATTAGTAGTTGACTATATAACCCTTAATATTATTAATAATTAGTTAATGGATTTAATTAATAAATATTCTTTAATTCACTATCATATATTTTATATAATATCTACTTATAAATGTTTCTTTAAATATCTACAAAATTTATTGTTAACCCATTATGTATTTTAAAAAGGCTCACTAAAAATGAGTAGTTATATCCTTTGAATGATTAGATAAAACCCATGTTCACATAGTCCACTAGAATCACTATATCGATTAAAAATGATTAGTGACTATCCATTAAGTATTCTAAAATAAAATGTTTCCTAACCTTTGTAATTTTATCCCTCACAAACACTGATATAAATTTTAAACTTCAATGAAATGTGAGTCTTCACCAAGCATAGAATTAATTCATGATATTTTTATGCCTTATACTTATCTTAATAATATTATTATAACTATAAATCTACTTAATTATCACATTTTTTTATGATTATCTACTATTTCACTACTAAAATTTAGTCCCAACACTATCATAGAAAAATAATTGAGTGTCTGGAAGGGTGGTAAATTGAGCGATTTAAAATGTTTTTAAAAAGAAGAACTCATTTCTTCATGTTAGATTAGTTTCATCCTTTATATTTTATTTAGATCATAAAAAAAATGTAAATAATGATAATGAAAAAATTGGTTTTTATAGTGGTTTATTGCTATAAATAATATCCCCTACTAAAATCTATCAAAACCCAATGTAATATTAATGATATTTATTTAGATCATTTTCCATGTGATCTAATAACTGAGTGTAAGAAAATGAAACCATGTAAAAATTTCCAAGAGATTTTACCATTATCTCCATTACAAAGATTATACATGGCCTTTAGATACATTTACTAAGGATCTTTTAGCTGAATAAAAGTAACTGAAACATTATCTCTGACACATTATACTAGAAGTGAGAACTTAAAATTGAAATAAAAAATATGTAGAAAGTTTAATAAATTTGAAAACATATAGTTGAATCCATAATTTTTAGATTTTGATTTTCCTTCAAGATAATATGTATGTCTTAAAAGTGAATGTCTAAAAAATCCATTAATAGAATAATCAATGTTTTACAATAGTAACAAGCTTATTTCTTCTTTATTCTCCCTTCTCATTCTATTGAAAAGTTATATTGACTTTTAGTAGTTTGAAAATATTCATGATATTCATAAAATTTCAATCCATTTTAGATTTTTTCAAACAACCTAAAATTCATATATATATATATATATAACTCCAAAATAATTCTGACAATCCTAGTCTCCCTTATTTAAAAATAAATTAATTCAATGTAATCCATCATTTTATCCTTGAAAGTATGAAATCCTCAAATTAATGCACTTTATGATTTTTCTTAAAAAATTGAATTTAATATATATATATATATATATATATATTAAAACACATTATAGAAATAAATCTCAAAAAAATCGAAGAAAAAATACATTTTATAAATCTAAAACTATCTTTTTAGAAATTACCACCCAATTTTTCTCATAACTATTGAGAGAGGTTTTAGACTTCCTTAAAATTAGAAACTGAATCAACCAGGTCATACCTCTATAAAATATCATAAACATTTATAATATAAAAACTCAAACAATAATCACATATATATCTACAACAACAAAAAATACATGATTTTAAAATATATTAATTTAATCAATATATAATATGTAATGGTAAAAATTATAAAATCAACGGATAGATAAAAGTATATTATTTGAATATGTAAAGGTAAATTTTAGTCTTAAAGTGTTAGTAGATAACAATAAATACTTTAGTGAATTGTGGTCTAAGATATAATATATGAAATAGTTATTAAAATATATTTCAACCTTAATAAATCTATTGGAGATATTCTCTTCCACTATGAGGCATCGACCATGCGCTACCGTAGCAAGCCTAGGCAGTGGAGAACTGGATGATAACCTATATGGGTTAGTGCTAGAGAGATCCTGGAATGGGGTGACACTAAGACAAGGTGGAAACCAATGTTCATGGAGTGTATTAGCAATATCAAAACTAAAACACAACACATGAACTAAGCATGACCTATGTGAGTCATAATAGGATATAATCCTGAATGCAAAGACCCACAAACAACAAACCACTAGAGGAGGATAAATGATGGTGGGACTTTATCAAAACATCTTCTAAACATAGAACCACGTGACCACTAAGTTGGGATGACATTACTTTATCACGTACCACTGAACCCGAACAAGCATGCAACGAGAGAGAAGGAGAAAAAAATAACATACCATAGATTTGAGGCATGATTTGTCTGAAAGAAATTCAAGGGGTGAGAAACAGAAGCATTGGACTTCCTCAAGAGCTTGAACGGCACAACTAAAATCAGTGCGGCTATGGTTATTTTTAAAAGAATGAGGATGGTTTTATTAGTTCTTCCAAAACAGTGCTAACAAAGAGCGGATATATCAGCGCTAAAACTTTAGCACTGATAAAGATGGATTTTAACACTAATAAAGATTTATAATTATAGTTATAAGTGTATTTATATCGTTATATATATTTATATTATTATGGATATATTTAATAAATAAAAATAAAAATAAAAATAAAAATAAAAATAAAAATATTAAATATATTCATTATTTAAAGATATTGATTATAATTTTAAAATTATTTAAAAATATAAATATTTATTTATAATTATATAAATACTTTAAAAAAAATTCTATATATTTATTAATAATTATAAATATATAATTTTATAAATATAGTAAATATACATTTATAAATAAATATATTTGTAAATATATTTATAATTATAAATATATTTATTTCATTATATATATTTATTTAATTTTGTACATATATATCTAATAAATACATATAAATATGGTAAATATATTCATTATTTAAATATATTTATATAATTACATATATTTATAGCATTATATATATTTATATATTTATATACATATATTTAATAAATAAATATAAATATAAATATAAATATAAATATAAATATAAATATAAATATAAATATAAATATAAATATAAAAATACATATAAATATAAGTATAAATATACATATAAATATAAATATAAATATATTAAACATGTTAAATATATTCATTATTTAAATATGTTTATTATAATTTTATAATTATTTAAAAATATAAATATTTATTTATAATAATATAAATTCATTTTTTAAAAAATTATATATATTTATTTATAATTTTAAATATATAATTTTATAAATATAGTAAATATAAATTTATAAATAAGTATATTCGTAAATTTATTTATAATTATTTATTTATAATTATAAATATATTTATATCATTATATATATTTATAAAATTATATATATTTAATAAATACATATAAATACTAATATAAATTTTGTAAATATATTCAATATAATTTTATAATTATAAATATATTTATAACTTTATATATATTTATAACTTTATATATATTTATATAATTATGTATATTTATATCATTGTTGTACTTTTTCTTTCTTTTTTTCAATAAATTTCAGAACCATGGGTCAGCCCATGGTTCACACCATCTGGGTTTATTTATATCATTGTATATTTTTATATAATTGTATAAATATATTTAATAAATAAATGTAAATATAAATATAAATATAATAAATATATTCATTATTTAAATATATTTATTATAATTTTATAATTATTAAAATATATATTATTTATTTAAAATTATATAAATACTTTTTTTCAAAAAATTATATCTATTTATTTTTAGCTCTAAATATATAATTTTATAAATATTGTAAATATACATTTATAAATATATTTATTTAGAAGTATTTATCTAAAAATATATTTATAAAATTATTAATGAATATATAATCTTAAATTCATGAATGTAAAAAATGAGTGAAATTGAATAATTGAAAAAGAGTACATTTTAAAAATACTGAAAAAATGATAATATTTATTTAAAAAATAAATTATAACAAAATATGGATATATATTGAAATAAAGATGAATAAATTTTGAAAATATTAAAACATAGTAAATAAATTTTTATAAATAAATATTAAAAAAATGTTAAATTCTAAAAAAATATTAATAATGAATAAATAACACTATCTATAATAATCTAAAAAATAAATAAAATTTACTGATTAAAAACAAAATATATTAAATATTTTATGTTACTAAATAAACTTCTAAAAAGAATATTCAAATTTGAATAAATTACAAGAATATTGGGTGTTTGTGTTTCTATATAAGATTTAAATAATTACATAAATATTTGTGTGCTTGAAATTAACGACAGTATATAATATATATCATCTATTAATAAAACAAATAATAATAAGAGTTATTAAATTTGAAAAAAATATTAAAAAGTAATAAATAGTATATATTGAATAAAAATATAAAAAATGATAAAATTTACCATTTAGAAAAATAATATATTTTAAACATATTTGTTAATAAATATAATTCTAAAATGAACATTGAAAATTGAATAAATTACATAAATAATATGTGCGTGCGTTGTATATAAAAATGCATTAATTACATATATATATGGGTGAAATCAATGTAATACCCATTTGATATATGTTAAATTGGGAAATCAAATAACACTCAATTAAATATCCATTACTCGATACAATTAGTCAATATTTTTAATTATAAATCATTCTTCACAAAATATATGACTTATTTAATGTAAGCATAAATATTTTGTATAAATAATATTTTAGGAAATATCATATACAGTGATATGTATATATATAAATATATATGAATATATTTATATATTAATAATATTGAATAAATTAACGGATAATTATGTATAAAAACCATTAAAAATGAATAAGATATTAATATGTTTTTAATTATTACATTTTATTTAATTTTTATATTTATATTTCATATATATTATTTATTACAAATGATAATTAATATATATATATATATTAAATTTATTCATTTTTTGATAATAATTTTTTCTTTAATATATTTTTAATAATTTTTAATTTATTCATTTTTTTGTTTTTTTGCTTAATTATTACAATTTATCCATTTTATATATCTATATTTAATATATTCTATTTATTAATATTTATAATTTATATGTATATATATTAAATTTATTCATTTTTATTAATAATTATTTAATTAATATTTTTTAATGTTTTTGCTAATTTACACATTTTTAGTTTTTATTTGTTTAATTATATGAATTTATTTATTATATATATATATTTAATATATACTATTCAGTAATATTTATAATATATTTATATATTAAACTTATTAACAATTATTTAATTAAAAAAGGGGCTATGGACTGAATAGGAAGGTGGGTCGGACCATATATAGGCCCGTGAGAAGCATAGAGTGGGACAAGGCTCGTGTGGGCTACAACCCATATGACTGTGTGGAGTGTATGCAGGAACCCATCACCACAGAAGGCTTCTAAAGTTTAAATGCTACACAATCATATTTACTAAAGTGAATGGACATCTGTTATTTCGATGCGGGACTTGTGCATGCAATCGATACCTTTATCAGTGCTTGAAATAAAGCTCTGATAAAGACCAACATAGTATATTCATTATTTTGTAGTAGTGAATGGAGCATGCATGTGACTCTTCTCAAATCTGTTGTCCCTTTTTACATTATTTCTATTGAAGAAAAATTCTTCCAAAAGAGTTGAAAGAACAATTAATTTGTCATAGAATTGACCGAAGCTATAAATGTTGGACTAAACATGGGGAAAAACCGAATCTACATAATGAATGGGTTGATATTGTGATTTTTGTATCATTTGATATGAATTATAGTGTAAAGGATGATTGAGATCATATGTAATAAATAAAAATGAAAATTTAAGTTGACATTCATAATTGTACAAATTTGTTTGTGTAGTTAAATAATTCTGCAAAGAGACCATTGTTTTCTAGTTGTACTAAATACAGAAAATTGTAAACTGTATTGAAGTTATATAATTTGAAAGCCGGAAAAATATGGAGCGACACCAGTTTTACAGAACCATATGCTCTCCTGAATGATATGATATTAGAAGAAAATGTGCTTCCTTATTGAATATATGATGCTAGACAAATGTTACATCCAATGGGCATGATCTCTAAAAAAATACATGCCAATCCAAGTGATTTTATATTGTTCCACAAGGATCATAAATTACTCAAAAATGCCTTCAGTGTGGAACAAAACGATACAATAAAAATGTATTAAGTACTTAAGAAGATGTATGGTAATTTCCTATCATTCTAAGGTTTTAAAGACTATATGGATTTTAGGAAACTACTAGAAATTTTACATGGAACACATATACAATAATTGAAGATGGGAAATTATGTCACCCAATGGACTCTCCTTAGTGGAAGAAAATTGATTATGAGTATCCTAAATTTGGAAAAAAGCTGAGAAACCACCATTTTTCATTATCTATATATAGGACAAATCCTTTTGGTGTAAAAAGTAGTAATCATAATACATGTCCAGTTATCTTGGTAAATTATAACATTCCATTGTGGTTATTCATAAAGTGAAAATACATTATGTTGTGTCTCCTTAAATCTGGATCAAAATAACATAATAATGATATTGATGTTCATTTGGTTCCATTGATCTGAGATCTAAAATTGATGTGGGATTCAAATGTTACATAGTATGATTCTCATTGAGGCGAAGAGTTCTCATTGAGAGCCATGTTTTAGGGGGCGAAAAATGATTTTCCTATATATGGAAATTTTCAAGGCTATATAATTAAAGGTATATTGGGGTGTCCCATTTGTGAATAAGGTAGACATTCAGTTATGTTGAAACATTCCTCAAAGACCATGTTTTTATGATATCATAGTTTTTTACCACGGTGACATAAATATCAATCTCGGATGACAACATTTGATGAAAATATAGAATAACACACCACACTATATCCACCAATTAGTGATAAACTATTTGATAAATTAAAAGATATTTACACTATTTTTGATAAGCCTTTTTTTAAAAATCCTTACGAAATCTGGCTAAAAAAATAGATAAGTTTTCTTAATTACCATACTGAAATTGTTTTTATGTCATAAATTTTCTTGATGTCATGAACATGGATAAAAATTCACGTGATAGTGTTATTAGCACGTTACTAATGCACCCAAAAAATTCCATTAAGGCTATGTTGGATAGGGTTGACATGGGGATAAGGGAAGAGATGACACTGGTGAAGGGTGAAAGATGGAATTTTCTTATTCCAGTAGATTACAATCTATACAGACAACATTTTTTTTTGATTTTTTAACTTCCTTAATGGTGTAAAAGTTTAATAGGTTATTCATAAAATATCAATAATTTTATGTCAATGAAAAATTTGAAGTTACAGGGTCTAAAATCACATTACTGTCATGTTTTAATGAAATATTTATTGCTTATAGCTTTATATTGTATTCTTCTTAAAAACATATGAAATATATTAAGCACACTTTGATTCCTTTTTAAATCCATATGTATTAAAGTTACAGATCCAACAATGTTTCCAATCATGAATTAGGAAATTACAATCATATTATGTGAATTATAGATGTTTTTCTTGCAATCAATATTTAATATGATGGACCACTTGATGGTTTACTTGGTTATAGATATTAACTATATTGTCCTGTAAATTACATATAGATATACCCCATTGAATGGTATATGAATATTTTTAAAGGTAATGTTAAGAATCTATGCCAGACAAAGGGTTGTATTGAAGAGTGATATATTTTTAAAGAAACTACTGAATTCTATGCTGATTTACAACATGATTTTGATAGCATTGGTCTCCAAAAATCTCTTCACAATGGATTCCTTATAGGAGAGGGGATATCCAAAAGAGATGTTGTTACAATTTCCATTATTGAGAGGTAGAAATATCATAATTACATTTTACTTAATAGTGCATAGGTTGATCTATAAATTCAAACCCACAAAGTTATTCTTAGATATTTGAATCCATGAAGGGATGAAATATGGATATTAAATATGAATAATCAATAGTTTATTGGATGGTTCTGAGAAAATATTTATAAGGATTTATGTAAAAATCCAAATTCAATTATTGAACAACTTCGATGGCTATCCAGAGGACCAAATTTAAATGTATTATCTTATAATGGTTATGTAATTAATGGTTATACGTTTTATATGAAGGAATAATATGAACATTTTATGATGTAAAATAGTGGATTTATACCTAAAAAGGAATCAATTAATGTAAATATTTCTAAGGATATAAATCTAATTTATGTGAATATGTCATACTTAGATATCATAAAAAAATATACAAGTTAGATTATACAACATTTCAAGTGTTGAGTTCCTATTGTAGATTGGTTGAGAATAGGAGTGTAGTTAAAGACAATGAATTGCGCATCATGAAGGTAAATTTTAGTGTGGAAGGTTATAAGGATGAACCATTCAAGATCACATCACAAGCAATGCCAATATTTTATACCCTAGATCCAGCAATCATGAATTGTTCAAATGTTTTATCGGAAACTAAAATACTTACTGGTTTAGATGAAAATTAAATTACGGATGACCCTTTCATTGGGATATCATAATAATTTCATGATGTTAGCAATATATATAGTGTATTGTATATTATAGGGGACCAAAATGAGGGGATTCAAATAATCAATAGAAGACCCAAATCCCTTTAGCCTTTAAAGAAAAATGAATATAGTTTAATGAATTGGTTAAAGTGTTTTTAATATACTATGATATTTATTGTAATGTTATGTGTCCTTTACTACATTTATATAATCTATATTAAATGTTTAACTACTCATGTAGATAATGAATTATTCACATGATGATGTTACTAATATTTAGGAAGAATAGACTATCTATGTAGAAACTGTGGAACTATTAGGGGATCAACAATATATGGATGAAAAAAAGAGTGTCATTGCATCACCATGTTAACTAAATTTGTTTAGGAAATAAGTTAAGGTATATAGTTTTTGGTTGGATAGAATCAATGTGGCCAACCTATTGATCCCAACAAGTCAATGTTAATTAGTTACATTAGGGTCACAACTTGAATGCATATGCTAATTGATATCGACACGTGGAACAATGTCATGCCTATATTAAAGACAACCATTTGAGAATATATTAGGGTAATGTTATGATATACTTTCTCCATTTTACCAAAAATTAAATAATGAAAATTTTATTTAATTTTAATTTTCCCTTTGAAATTTTATTTATTTTAGATGATTTTTTAAGAAATGTTTATTAATAGTAATAGGAAAATCTCACAGAGCCTTTCAAAAACTTCTAATAAAGAAAAATCTCTGGGATGCTGAGGGGAAAGTAACCCCCCACCCACTAGATACATTTACACACATTATAGACTAAGAAACATCGAAATATTTAATTAGTCACTACGATGAGGAATTATTTTAGGATTATTATAATCGATAATATTTTATTTGGAATTATTCATTTTATACATTTGGATTCAAAGTTGTTTATTTATGAAATAAAAAAGGTGTCTATAAAATGACCAGTGTGCATCAAAACCAACGTACCTCTACTATAAAGTAATGATGGGGTATGCTTTACTTTAGAATTAAATGTTATTCATTTTAAATATATATTAAAAGTTTTATGTGATATGAAACAATATATATTCATTTATTTATATGTAGATTGATGAATCCGAATCCAGTTTCACTTTTATTCCATTTGATGTGTTATTAAAGAAGAATCATGTAAATAAAGGGAGAAAACTTGAAGATGGAAACACATAAGCATTATGGGAATCATATGTAAGTATGATATAATACATATTTTTTTATTTATAATAATATTAAAAAAACATATATTTTTGTCTATATGATTTTTATATAGTTTAGAAATAAGAATTTTCATTGATTATTCCTAAAGAACAACTACTTTTAATAGCATTGAAGTGGCCAGGAAAATATGGCCATATTAGAGGTAAAGGTTTCAGAATGTCACCTCGAGCATATTTCAAGAAGAAAAACATGCAAAGAGATATATTGGATACGATGGAAGGAATTCAAGAACAAATAGATACATTAACATATATTATTATATGATTTTATTTAGTTTGAGAATATATGAAAAATGGTTTAAGTGAACCAATAGTAGAACAATGATCAGTATAAGAAGAGCCACATGACCCCACTAGCACTGAGGCTAGCCATTCCTCTTAACCTCATGCCTTACTCAAAGTAATAAATTTTTTCATAACTTTTTCTATTGAATTTGAATAAAAAAACAATGATAACTTTATATTACTAAAATTCTATAAGGTGAAATTGTATGTGATTAATATCTATAAGCACCCACCCATCACCTTTTTGTGAGGGGTATGATGTACACTATCCATGTAGACATGATACAAAATAGAAAACTCCCAAAATATCACATGAGAGAGGGGATTTATGTAGTTTATGAGACAACCACCAATTTTCCTATTCTTCTTGATGATATGGATATCACCATAGTCGATAATGATATTGGAACTTTCATAGAATGCACATTTAATATTATAAAGATACATGGAGATGATGTGGTATTCCATTTATATTTTTTTTCAAATGAGAAACCTTAATGGTTGATGAAAAATATCTTAAACAAGGCATGTTATTATAAAGGATAAAACAAAGGGGAAACCGAAGATTGAATCAAGACATTCCAATGGATCAAATAAGAAATAAAAAGGAACTTCTAAGAGTATCTTCAACCCACCAATTCCCTTGTAGTATATATGAACATTTCAAGTTCATGAGGATACAATATTTAAAGATTGAAATGTATCCTATATTGAATATAAAGAAGAAATATTTGTAGAGACCATTACAGAAAAGATTGGTTTCAGGAGTATAAATGATATTATTAGGTTTTAATGGATGAGTGTTTCAGTTGTGAATGCATAAATGAGGTACATTTTCCTAATCAATTTTTATAAAAATTGATCTACTATGTTTATTACATCTAATAACTATTCATATTTTTTAAAGGCATATATTTAGATACTATATAAAGTGAAATCCCAGTGAATTGTTTTTTGACTCATTAATCCTGCAATCATTTCAATTCTAGAATTTAATTTTAATATGAAAGAAATTGATAAAAAATGAAAAACTAAGTGTGATGTTTGAAAAGAAAATAATAGATGATATACTATTCTTGATTCCTACCCTGTAGGGGTAAAATATAATATCTATTCATTTAAAATATTTTTTTTCTTTTTTCATTAATTTATTGTTTTTGTTTTTTAAGGAAGAACCAGAATATCATATCAATTAATTTGGATACCCATATGTTTATTTTTCAGATCCAAAGCATGGATTTTCAACAAATAGACCACACAAGTTTTCCATTGTGAAATTTTAATGCACTACACGTAACATTTTAACTATACACTTTAACTTATATATGTAACACCCCAAAAATTCATTTATGCATTTAATAGAACTCTTATTTTATAACGAACATTATTATTACGAGCATGTAGAAATAATTTTACATTTCATAAAAAAATTACACCTCATGTGTTTTTATGAATTAGTACAACTAAAAATAATAAATGGATAGAAAAAAATACAAAAGACCAAAAAAATTTATTTTATTATTTAAGAATGTTATATTCAATCCAATACAGCAACCAATATCATGCCAAATATTATAATGGGAAGTCAAATGGAGGATAAATAAATTCAAATGTAAAAATATAGGTTTCTTTGATCCCCTAGAATAATTATACTCATGAAAATCACTATATTATAGGAATGAATAGTTAGTAATACAATATTCAATTTGGAAAAGATATTGAAACTTATTTCAAATTGAATTGAACTATAAAGAGTAAGAATGATTGTTTATTTATAGGGAAATATGATCATCAAAATTTATGTTTGTTAACTAATACTACTGATTTACATTATGACGAATATTCAATAAAACATTTGTTAATTATTGTTGTTAGTTACATCGATGCATTTAAATAATCATCAGGATTATTCAATAAGAAAAATCGTATTATTTTCAGAGACTATAAACATATTCTATTAAAACATGCTTTATATGGAAGATTTAAATAAAAATTTATTTCATTAAATAATATTATAAAATTATTTTTAAATGATAATATATTTTAGAAAATCCCAAAGTAATTTTTATAATGGTTAGAATGTGGATTTTTTAATTAAATTGTTAATTTTCAATAAAATAATGATTTATTTAAAATTTAAAATTTTAATAATTAGAGAATTATTTTGATGAAATAAATTTAAATTTTGGACTCATAACTTTAAATTTATCTTAGGGTTATTTTTTTGGGAATTTTCTACCGAATTTGAATTTTTGGAAAAAAGTGATAATTACCACTTTACGAGCACTGTGATTTTATGAAATCATTATTATGTCAACACAATTAAAACTTTTATGATATTTTTTTATTAATTGAAACTAAATTTTAATTTTATAAAAATAAATTTATAAATATCAATTTTAATTTATAAATTTATACTTTATTTTTTAACCAAAAATTTGATTTTTGTGATAAAATTAATTTTTTTAATTCTATGAATTTATTAGGTTATATAGAAGGTTTTATTAGGTTTGAGAAGTTATTGATGGTACAAAAACACTATAACACTAATTAATTATCCATAAAATTAGTCATAATTTGATTTAACTTCAAGTGGTTGGCTTATATGTCAAAATAATCAATATTTAATCCTTTAAAACCCATGACTCCTCAAGTATAAATACCACCCATTGGACATTACTATCCACTAAAAATTGACAATACATGAATTTAGGGTCATTTTAACTCCAAAAGAGTCTCTACAAGGTGCAATGAAGTTGTTAAGGTTCCACCCTCATATTTTTGGAAGAAAATCTTCAAGGTAAGGGATCTCTTTCTTTTCTTTTCCATTCAAGTTTATTCGTTGTATTTAGACTTTTGAATATAAATTGGATATTTTTTAAAGCATTTAAAAAGGTAAATTTACATTACAATTTATTTTATTATAATTATATATCATTTATACCCTCTCATTATAACCTTTACCTAAGTGATTACTTTTCTAAAATTTAGTAAGGGATCCTCTCCTTCTCCTATTTATTTAAGAACCTCCTTTGCATCATGACTTTTGTTTTCCATTTTTTTTCATGTTGGGGTATGTTTTTACACATACCTATTACTTCCATTATGATGTAAAATTGAAGATAGACCTCTATCACTCCCATTAATTCCTCACATGATTCATTGTGTACCCCCGTTTTGTTACCGAAATTACCCTATGATTTTTCCATGCCATTTTTTTCAAGACCCCTTATTTTATAATGAATTTTAATTATAGAATTTTAATGTTATATTATGTTCTTATGTATCCTACATACTATAATTTTGAAAATCAGGTGATTAGATACCAATTTTTCCCTTATTAAACCATTGTATGTATCTTTAAGTACTACCATTATACTACCTTAATGTTACCAAAAGTTTCCCTACCAAACATCTGTGAAGTGTATACCCACACAAATTTTCACTCAATTTTATTCAACTAGTTGTACCTACACTTAATTTATTAGTAAATTAATTGTATAAAATCCATATTCCTTAATAATAAGATTAAACCTGATGAAAAATGATCCTATGTTGAATGTTATATGTGGTACACTTATGCATGTACATGATATAAAAGTGACGGGTGTGCCTGGAATTATATAATCCTCTAGTGCATTGATTAATATTTTAGTCTCATGATATGTCATTTATGGGATTGGATAGTGAATATAATCCATTATTGGGATTTTTACACCATTCTATAATGTCTTGGAAGTTATCCTTGACCTATGTTTATAATTTCACATTTAAAGTTGTTTCTACATTCCTATATTTCTATTATGTTATCATGCTATATCATGCCTCGTTATTTATGTTTATGATTGTCACCACTTTTATGTCTCATTGAAATAAATATTTTCTAACATGTTTTACTTTATTCATGTAATTATTTTTTTATTCTCTTACTAGGATATATAGATCACCCATTTATTATGTATGTCCCTAGGTTATCTCATGCAGTTTTAAATGAGAAGTGGAATATTAGAATAATGTTAAGGTATTTTTCAAAAAGGTTTCTTGATCCATGTACACGTTTATGTGTTATATACCTAATTCAAAAATACACCAGGATTCTCAATATTCTTGGTTATACTAAGTGCATTATTATATAACAAATAATGAATTAATGTGTAATAAAGGTAAGGGTTTTCATAGTTGGTATCAAAGGAAAGTCCAATTATTTTTTGGATTAGAATCAAAAAAAATTAGAGAAATGTAATGCCCCGACCCCATAAGATAGGATCCGGTGCATTATTTTTCTAAATTGGAATGATAAAAAGAAATAAAATCCTAAAGTACCAATCATTTTATTAATCTAGGAATACCATATCACATTCATGATACTCATAGTACATATAAAAAAATATAACATGATACATAAAAAAATAAAATAAAATGCATACTTGAAAGATTATTAAAAGTTTTCTTCTTTATAACCTGGGGAAAGGAAACATAATAAGGGTGAGATCAAACACTCAGTTAGAGTTACATGAAACAATAATAAGATAATTAAATTCAATAAGTTATAGACATTATTTCAAGGTAAATAATATGAAAAACACATGCTAATAATAAACTAGGAATGAAAATGCATCCATAGAATTTGTTATAGTGAAACTATCATAGAAAGTAATAAATGATCACTTAATGAAGAAAATGACTATTTAGTGGATTTCATGTATCTGGAACATTAAACATTATACTTTTGAGAAGGTTTATGTTTGTGGGTAGAAACCTATCTTATTCTGTTTGGAAACAAACACGAAGGGTTTATTGCGATTTTTTTTTCTGATGAGACCTGTCAATGCATTGAGGGGCTATAGAGGGTCTCGTCCATCATTGAAAGTCCAAATAATTATTTATAAATTTATTTAATTAAATAAAAATATTCCTTATAAATATAAATATTGAGTAGAGGATACATATTCATCCATATTTACCTAGTTAAAACAACATTCACAATAAACACCGTATGTAAAATTGTATACGACTAATATAATAATCATATCCATGATACAAGACTATATATATTTAATAGAAATATAATTTCAAATGAAAATTTCTTTTATATGGGTCTTAGATACACCACATAAGGATTATTAGGCGCACAATACCAAGTAAGTCTCCATGAAATGGAAATTGAGACAAAGTCCCTGATCTTAATTCCCGCTTAAATTTGTCACGATTACGACTCCTGAACAAGAAAATTATATTTATTAAAAGACTGATACATAAGTTAATTATAGTTATTTATACAAATATTTATGAATTATAATAATTGGATTATATTTATTAATTTCTGTTGGTGAAAATTGAAGTATTTGATATCATGTTTTACTTAAAAAAATTCTGTTTTGCAACACTTTTGCTATTTTATCTAAATCTAAATTATAAATTAATATAACTAACTACATAAGTATATAATGAATATATTTATATATTTATATATCATATATTGTTTATAACATACAACCTTGAGTATGGTTTTATATGTTGACATGGAAATATCACCATAGGTGGTTGATCGACCTTTGATGGGACATTGATGGGAGAGTCGGAAGAAGATGTTTTAACATTTTATATATAGTTGTATGACACTTACAGTAGATTAAATTAATTTATATATAGTTAAGTTACTTCCTAATTAATTACTTTAAGTATTTGTTATGGAATGGATGGTGGAAAAATAAAAAGGAAGCATATTCTGAAGAAAAAATGAGGGTTTAAGAGCGTTCATTTCCTTGGTTTTAATAATGGTTTCACATATTTATAAGTAATGAGTTTCAAGTAAAATGGAAATAATTCTCCAGAATTGGAATTATTAATGATCATACAAAATTTTAAATGGGTATATATATCATTTTATTAAATGGCATGAGCATGAATTATTGGTCGGAGTGGATACTCAAGAGGGGGGGGGGGGGTGAATTGAGTTCCAATTAAAATTTTTGTTAAAAAATTTATGGTTAAGAAAACACCCAATTTTAAAAATGGCCTAGTTAATTAAGGCAGTAGAAATGTAAATGTTCAATTGTTCAACAGGTTTCTCAAAGGGTGATTAATGCTCAAATAAATTAGTGTAGAACACCAATTCAACTTTTGAAACATGTTTAATGAATTAATAAAATACACCCACTAACCAAAACAAACTATCAAAGTGTAAGCAAAAATAGTTTTATGTTTTTGCAAATATAAGAAGCAGATAAAGTCAAAACAGAGTATGTGAAGATTTTCACAAAAATGTAAACAAGAGGTTCAGTCTCAAGATGAGACCTAATCCTCTCCACTTGGTTATCACTTGCCACCAAGCAGTTAATATGAAAACTTGATACACAACTTGTATCGAGATTTACAACATTTATCACAAACTATCTAGGGAACACACCCTCAAACACAATTTGTTGTGGGAAAGTCAAATAAAATAGACCACACAGGGTCTCTTCCACAGTTATACACGGGAAACACAAATAAGGTGAGGTTTGATTTGAGGATAGTTAATATCCTCCAGTTCAAGAACATGAGATAGTGTGTGATATAAACAGACACACACACTTCTCAAGGATGTAAAATAAAGAAACACAATAGAGCAGTTATGACGAGAAAGAGTTTAGAAGGCTCTATGTGTTTGTAGTTCATCTCTTGACTCCTTGGAATGAGAAATGTTGAAGTTCGAGTCAATCTCAGGAAGTTGTTTCCAAAATAGAGTGTTGAAACTATAGGTTCAAGCTTTTAGTATTATTCTTATGATGTTGATCAAGTGTTGATGAAGCACAGAAGGCAGGAATGAGTTTATACCAGAATGATCTTCGTGATGCTTGTTGGTTCAGGATCTTAGTGCTGGATGGTTCAACTTTTCGATTTGGAAAGTAGGCTCTATCAAACTTCTCATGAAACCCCTTTCTTCGTGTCTCTGTATATGTTTCTCTTCTTATTTTTATCCTTGAAAAAACTCTGTTATTTATTTTGTGGTATGATATTTTTATATTTTAGGTCCGACAATGGGAATGGGTAGACCACGTGCATGATTTCTCGTACCTCATACTATCCACGGTATTGTCTCCTAAAATGTTTACAATCAACATTAATTAATGTCAGAGCATTTATTTTATCAAATATGACCGTTAGAAAAGTATTTGAGAAATTGAAAAATTATGGAAGAATAAGCGTCGTTATACTAGTAACGGTAGCCTTCATATCAGTAGGCTTCTACAGTAGGTGCACATCGACAATATCCAACTATAACCTTTAACATTATGCTCACACCAGTAACCATGTAATGGTGACCTTGTCGTGATAAAACCTGTAACAATGACCTTATAGCGATAACCTTGTAACAGTAAGCTTGTAGCAGTAACCTTGTAGTGGTAACCTTGTAGCGGTAACATTGTAGAGGTAACCTTGTAGCCGTAACCTTGTAGCTGTAACCCTGTAATGGTAAGCTTGTAACTGTAACCATGTAATGATAATCTTGTGACTGTAACCATGTTACGGTAACCTCTGTAATGGTGACCTCTATACTTAGATGAATTCTGCACTATGAGCTTAACCAGTCAACCAGTGAGATTGGGGATATATAAATATTACTCCATATGAACATGTAACATTAATGAAACATAATTAGCAAAGAATGAAGATCTGGCTCTCACTTAAATGAAAACAAGATTTGGGATTATCAAAACATGATTTGAGATTATAAAAATATGATTTAGGATTATCAAAATAGGTGAGTCCAACAATATCCCCCTTTTTGACAATCACAAATTATGGAATTGCTAAGAGTTTTGAATCAAGGTAAAACACATCTGCTAATGTCATTGAATCAGAATATTTAAGTTTGGAATATTTTATCCCTTGTGAGAATGAAACTTCCCCTTGTTCTCCCCTTTAATATTTTCTTCCCCTTTTTGATTAACAAAAAGCGTACATAACAAAAAAAAATAGTGGCAAGAGAGAATCTTTATTAATAAAACATGAGTACATTACAAAAATTGATACACCAATCCCTATCAACTAAGACGGTCTACACTCAATCCACCTCAAATATGCCCAGAGGAGCTTTGTCCTTGGAGGTTGAGACTGCAGCTGCTGAAGGTGGAAGGATAGGCCGAGGGATGGCAGTTAGAAAGGTAGGAGGAGCAGAAACCAAGGCATCACCAGTCCTATAATGAGTAGATCTCTGATTAATCGTGGGGGTCAAGCTTCTGATGGCTTGGATAGGAGTCATCAGAGGAGTAGCACTGGTGGAACCTGAAGCAACTGAAGTAGTAGGCAGAGCAGGAGGAACTATGATTGGAATGCAGTCCACATGGAGGAAAGGAAAGAGAAGATTCTTGAAGTCCATAATGATACTACCACCTCTCTCCATAGAAGAAATAAAATCATCCTTATTCTCCATGAATTTCTCCAAAGCATGAGTCCATTATCTGATTCTGCTAACTTGATCCTTAAAGGACTAAGTGATATGTGGGACTCTTAAGTTTTCTAACAACAACTTGATGTGACCATCCATATGATGTTTGGTGTACACCCGTTTGTAATATAAATCAACTTGATCCTTAATGGCCTTCTGATCCTGATCAGCTTACCTTAAATAGTTCCCCACAAGATTATGAATTTACCTGGTGATGGAAATGACTTGATAATCTGAGGAGCTTCCACTAGAGAGATTTTCCACTTCTTCTCTAACAATGGTCCTAAAAGCTTCAATGTCAATTGGAGGAGAAGCTGAAGTGGAAGCAGATGCAGTTAGAGGATCCGGAGAGAAGGCTACTGTTTCCTTGAAAGATTTTGTCAGCCCACTGATTAGTCTTTTGACATCATTATCTTTCCATTTCACATGTTTTTCCATATATTTCTTGAAATCCTCAAACATTATGACCATTTTCTAAACTATACTTTTGACATATGAAAGGTCTCTGTCCACTTGGGTCCTTGAAGCCATATAAGCATCTAATTTTTCAATTGACTGTTCCATAGAAACCATAAAATATGCCAACTCTTTTAATTGATTCTAACATTCCTTGACCACTTGTAACACAACTGAGTGAGAGGTAGAGACTATCCTTTCCACTGCAGATGTTACAAGTCCTTGATTGTGAGCTATTGTTCTTACCATTTCAGTGTTTTGGTCATTAATATACCTCTTCATTTCTGATTGCAAAGAATCATGGTCTACCTTTTTCACATAGTCTTGAAGGAAAGAGGTTTCTGAAGGGATAAATGTGTGGTTTGGCACTAAGGGTCTTCTGTTCGACCTCTCATCTTTTGAGTCATCATAGTCTAGACCCAATACTATAAATCTAGGGTCCTCAGACCAGCCTTCAATTTCATGAAGAATAGAAACTAAGCCTATAAAAGCAGGTTACTCCCCCTCAATCCGAGTAATCTCCTGATTGGACACCTTCATTTCCTCGAGACCTACTTGATCAACTGCAACATCATGAAGGTTCACTTCCACTTCCACTTAAAAATCTTCAACTACTTCGAAGACTGGTCCTGCCTCAACTATATTAACAGCTTCTTCTTCTTCTCCACTTTCTACCCTTTCTGTATGTCCTATTAGAGGACGAAGACTTATACATTCCTCTGAATTTTCCGAAGCAGCTATCTAAAGTTCAGCATTACATGATTCAGTGTCCTCATCCTCATCTGAGGTGTCTCTAACTTCTCTTAAAACAATTTCATCCCCTTCTTATTAACTGGTTTCTTTATCACTGTACCTTAGGAAAACTTCCCTTCTAGGCAATATCTTTGGTGGGCTAGGCTCACCAAAGGATACTGTAGTCATATGAGGATTGGAGGGAAGGTTAGGGTCACTTCTATCATCAATAGGAGAGTCCTCTCTTCCTTGCACAACATCAACTTCCTCTGCTTCTACATCTGAATAGGTAGGCTTGACCTCATCAGGATTAAGACCAGGGTATCTCTTATCCTTAGGCCAAGTAGTATGAGTCACAAGATTAAACTCTTTATACAACTTATCCCCATAATTCACCCATCTCCTCATCCAAGGATTCCAGTTAATCTTCATCAACTTGCAGATTACTTTGGTGATGCAATGGCTATCTTGCACAACAACAGTTTCTTCCTTATCTACAACAACTCCTTTCACTTTCAATATAAGAGATATAAACTTGGCATGGAATATAGAATTTTATTTAGAACTAGGATTGATCATATCTTCTAACTAAGTCATCAGCAATCTACATAGGTTTATCTTATTTCCATGCTTCATCAAATACATAATGAATATGTCATGATATTTCAAAATAGTGAAGTCCCCTCTCCTGGGACTTATCACATGCTGAACAAATTTGAAAATTAGCTTATCCTCTCCTACCATTTCACCAGCAATGACTTTCCTAGAAATTCCATTCCCTGTCAATTCAGCTAAAGCTTCCTCATAGAAAAATAACTCACTAGTGGGAGGAACAACTTTTGGGTAATAAGCATAAATTACTTCATGGAGAATCCTTAAACACTCAGCCCACTCAACATAGGAGAAACTTATATTTAATCTATTTACTCTAGAAATTATTGGATGCTCATCCTCAGACTGTTCAAACTTCAGATACTCATAAAACTCCTTCACCAACTTTGGGTAATAGGGTCCATTAGTTTTTGCAAAACATTTAACCCAGCCCTGAGCTTATAGTGCCTTAAGCACTAGCGACCGGCTTGACAGCAGCCATTCTGAACTTAATTCCTTCTCAACTACTATCTCCCACTTGGATAAATGCGGGTTCATCACCTTTTCCACTGTTTGGATTATACTACTCGATTCAGCCTTAGGTCTCTTAGGATCAGGCGGGTCTCCTTCATCACTGACCAACGGCCTCTTTAATCTAGCCGTTAATCCAGAGCGGTTCTAGGTTTCATCGGAGGTTTAGGTTCTGAGATTATAGATCAAGAGGTTTAGAGGAGGGATTGATGTGGATTGAAATGTGGTCTGTGTTCTATTTTTATCATTTTGGGATCAAAAAATAAAATAGATAAAATAACTAAATAATAGCATAAAAACATTTCAGATTCCTGTTGAGCACATAAAACGCAAAGTCCCGGACTTAGAATGTGTATCGGTAAGGAGGTATTTGTAAGGTATAATGGTGTGGTCCTAACAGTGAGGTCCTAACAATGAGGTCCTAATAGTGAGGTTATAAAAGTGAGGTCCTAACGGTGAGGTACTAACGGTGAGGTTCTAATAGTGAGGTTATAACGGTGAGGTACTAACGGTGAGGTACTAACGGTGAGGTTATAACAGTGAGGTTCTAATGGTGAGGTTTTAATAGTTCATCATACCTAACTCATTTTTGATGTTATTTAACCTCTCAGAATTCAAAGGCTTTGTGAATATATCAGCCAATTGGTGTTCAGTAGTAATGAATTCAAGAGTGATATCACCTTTTTGAAATTGATCACTCAATAAGTGATGTCTTACATCAATATTCTTTGTTCTTGCATAAGATACTGGATTCTTAGAGATGTTAATAGAACTTGTGTTGTCACAGTTTATAGAGACATGTTTGAATTGATATCCATAGTCTATTAGAGTGTGTTTTATCCATATAATTTGAGCACAACAACTACCGCCAGCTATATATTCAGCCTCTGCAATAGATAATTTAACATAATTCTTTTTCTTACTGCACCATGATACTAGTGACTTTCCTAAAAAGTGACATGTTCTAGTGGTTCTTTTTTTTTTCTAACTTGCAACCTGCAAATTCAGAATCCGAATAACTTATTAAATCAAAAGGCTGTCCTCTTAGATAAAATAGTCCTAAATTTATGGTATACTTGAGTTATTTAAAAATAATTTTAACAAAATTTAAATGAGACTCTTTGGGATTTGATTTAAATCGAGAACACATGCATACACTGAACATAATATCAAGTATACTAACAATAAGATAATGTAGACTCCCAATCATACCTATGTAATTGGTTTGATCCACTAGTTCTCCAGTTTCATTAGCATCCAATTTTCAAGTGGTACTCATTGGTGTGTCACTTCCTTTACTACTATCCAAACCAAAACATTTTAAAAGATCTTTAGTATATTTATTTAGATTTAAAATAATACCATACTTGTTTTGAAAAATTTTAAATCCAAGGAAAAATTTTAGTTCCCCCATTAAACTCATTTCAAATTCATTTTTCATCATTGATGAAAAATTAGTACATAAAGAATGTTCATAAGATCCAAAAATTATATCATCTACATAAATTTGTACTATTAAGACATCTTTGGAAATCCTTTTATTAAAGAGAGTTGGATCTTCTATCCATTTTGTAAAACATTTTGAAATAAGAAAATAACTGAGTCTGTCATACCAAGCTCTTGGAGCTTGTTTTAGACCATATAAGGCATTAGACAGTTTAAAAACACGATTTGAAAAATGGGGATTTTCAAATATTGGTGGTTGTTCAACAAATACATCTTTAATTATATATCCATTTAGAAATGAACTTTTGACATCCATTTGATAAAATTTAAAATTTAGATGAGCTGCATAAAAAAGTATTATCCTAATGGATTCTATTCTAGATATAGGAGAAAAGGATTCCTCATAATCTATTCCTTCCCCTTGACTGTAACCTTAGGAAACTAATCTAGCTTTGTTTCTAACTATATTACCAGACTCATCAACTTTGTTCCTAAACACCCATTTAGTGCCTATGGTTATGGTGTCCTTAGGTCTGTCTACTATTTCCCAAACTTTGTCTCTTTCAAAATGATTCAATTCTTCTTGAATAGCCATCACTCAAAATTCATCATTGATTGCATCATTGATATTTTTAGGTTCAAACTATGAAAGAAAAGCTTGATGTTCAACCTAGTTTCTCAGAGAAGCTCTAGTTTGTGTCCCTCGGTTTAAGTCACCTACTACAACATCTAAAGGATGATTCCTTAGAGTTAGAATACCTCTAGAAAGAGTTGAAGTAGACTCCTCATGGTTTTATATTGGTTCAGACTCAACAGGAACAGATTCTGGAAGATTCCCAGAACTGGTTAATTTTACAGGAGGTTCACTATCATTGAGATCCAGAATTGATATATCTTCATAAAGACATTCAAGAGAGGTTTTGGGTTCATGTGGATCAGTTTCATCAAACTTGACATGAACTGACTCTTGCACACATTTGGGTTTCTTATTGAATACTCTATAGGATTTACTTGAGATTGAGTAACCTAGGAAAATTCTTTCATCACTTTTGGAAGAAAATTTGTCAAGATTATCTTTAATGTTAAGGATAAAGAATTTTCAACCCAAAACTCTAAAGTAGTTAACCTTAGGCATTCTATTGTTCCAAATCTCATAAGGTGTTTTCTTAAGAATCGGTCTAATCAATACTCTATTAATAATTTAACAATCTGTATTAACAGATTTATCCCAAAAGTAAATTGGAAAATCATATTCATTGAGCATTGTCCTATCAATCTCTTAAAGGGTCCTATTTCTTATTTCTAAGAATCCATTCTGTTGAGGTGTTCTAGGAGAAGAGAAGTTGTGACTATAGCCAATGTGTGAGAAATAAGATTCAAACTCTTGATTTTTAAACTCACGTCCATGATCACTTCTCAGGGTTTTGATCCTAAGTCCACTAATATTTTCTAATGACATGGAATATTTGATAAAATAAGAACAAGATTCACTTTTGTGATCCAGAAAGTATATCCAAGTGCACCTAGAAAAAGCATATACAAGAACATAAATATAGTGTTTCTCATTTAAACTTGAAACTCTTGATGGTCCAAACAAATCCATGTGAACCAACTCATGCAGTTGAGAATTAGAAACTTATTTCTTTGGTTTGAAAGAAAATTTGTGTTGTTTTCCCATTTGACAGGGATTACACACTTTGTTAAGAGGGAATTATAATTTTGGTAAGCATCTAACTAAACCTTTCCTAGTCAGTTTGCTAAGTGAGTTCACATTATAGTGTCCTAGTCTTCTGTGCCACAACCAGGATTCCTTATGAAACACATTTAAACAAGAAACATTTTTCTTAGCTAAAGAATCCATATCAACAACATATACATTCTCATTTCTAAGAGTAGTAAATATTAAATAATTGTTAGAAATAAAAAAAATCACATGCATCATTTTCAAACTTGACATTAAAACCATAATCACACAACTGAGAAATACTTAGCAGATTTTATTTTAACCCATAAAAAAAATTACTTTTGAAATTAATACAATATTAAGGTTACCAATCTGGCCTAAGCTGACAATTTTCCCTTTAGAATTATCACCGAATGTGACATATCCACCATCAACTTTAATCACACTTTTGAAACATGAATAGACTCCTGTCATATTTCTTGAACATCCACTTTCCAAGTACCAGAAAGCTCTATAGGAAATCTTTAGACAATTTTCCTACAAAATATATTAGACATGGGGTAACTTTGGAACCCATATTTTCTTAGGTCCAGAGAGGTTATCAAGTAATACTTTAGGAACCCATACTTGTCTCACATATTTCTTATAATCAGAAGATATATTTTGTGACATAAACACTTTTTTTGGTCCTTTAGAGAATTTTTTTTCAAGAAATGGTCTAGAGCTTGAACTAGCAATGAATTGTCCCGATTTTGAAACAAATTTAGTTTTAATAAACCTTCTCTGTACTAGATGATATCCTAGAACAGTTTTTTATTTTCGGGAAATCAATTTTTATAGAAACTGGGTCAAGGTATCTATACCAGTAGTAAATTTCTCAAGATATCTCCTTAATTGTTCATTGGATAATTTGAGTTCAGTATTTTCTTCTAACAACTGAGAAAATTTTTCTTTCTCAATATCCAGATCGAATTTGTAATTAGTATTTAAAGCATGTTTTCTTTTCAATAATTTATATTTATACTTGTGTTCATTAAAAGTATCCTCAAGCATTCCACAATATTCAAATAGTTCAGCCTTAGTCATATTTTCATCATTGTTTGATTCACCTTCATTTATAGAATAATAATCATTAGGCATAAAGGAATTTTGTGTTACCTTAGATGTTTATGTGATGAATCACATGTTGGAATGATTTTTCTATTCACTATCAGAAGCATCAGATCCACTGGAGTTGTCTTTTGAATCACTCCAGGTAGTTTTCATAGCCTTTTTATAACCTTTGCCCTCATCTTCATATTTCTTCCTAAATTTCAGCTTGGGGAAGTCTGCCTTCACATGACCTTTTCATTTTCACTCATAACATATTATTTTATTTGAGTTGTCATTCCATTTTCTATCTTTCTTCCATTGTCCTTTACTATCATACTTTCCCTTGTAGTTTGACTTCCTATAGAATCTCTTATTTGGGTAGAATTTTTTGAATCTTCTAGGAATATGAGCCATCTCCTCATCACTATCTGAGTCTTCACTTGTGGATGTATCTACAGGAGCTTGAAATTTTTCTTTATCCTTGTTCTTTGAGGTAGTAGTCTTAAATGATACAAATTTCTTCCTTGGTTCTTCATCTACTTCTTGATTAACCTTAAGTTCTTCTTCATACATCATAATCTTTCGAATTAGTTCCTTCAATGGAAGATTGAATATGTCAAAAGATTCTCTTTTAGAAACAGAAGTCCCTCTCCATCTATCAGGTAGGCATCTAAGTAGTATCATAATCTGGTCCTTGCTATCCACTGGTTTCCCAAGCAGACTCATAGTATTCACTATCTCATTGAACCTGAGATACATGTCAGAAATGAGTTCATCAGGATTCATTTTAAAGTTAACATATTTAATAGTGTATGTATTTAGTCTCATTTCTTTAACATTGGTTGTTACTTAATGAGAAATAGCTAAAGTATCCCAAATCTCATATGTAGTTTTACAAGAAGATATTCTAATAAATTCATCTTCACGTAGAAAACAGTACAAAGCATTCATTGCTTTATAGTTATTATTATATGTGGCTTTAGTCAAATGAGACCATTTTTCTCTAGCAGTAGTAGGTAATGTATGTTGTTCTTCAATTGTGTCCCCACTGTTGGAAATCCCATCTATACCAAAACGTTTTTCCAAATAGTTTGAAAAAACCATTGGGATAAAAAATCTATACCAACGGTTATTTGTAAAGCGTTGGTATAGAGTAATATATGATGGATATATGCTGAGTTTTCCAACGAATTTAGGAAACCATCGGAAAAAACCACCTCAAATACCAACGGTTCATATGAACCGTTGGAATAGAAACACCTAAACCCGGTTTCCATCGGGATTCTTCTCCCATCCGCACTGCCCCTCGCGCCCCACTTCTCCATCCCTACAACACCGCTCCTCCCAACCCCCTCACCACTGCTCCCATCCCGACCCCCTCACCGCCACTCCCATCCCGATCCCCCTCACCGCCGCTGTCATCCCCCTCGTGCTCCCCTACTCCCATTCCAACTCTTGCTCGCTGCTCGATGATCGCCTCCTCCCTCCTCCCATTTCGAGCCCTAGCAGTCGTCGCTCGCCCCTCCCCCACAAACTCTGCGCTCCACGTGTCATCCACAAGAAGTTCACAAAGGTAGCGTTTCTGATTTCAGAAGTGTCTGTTTCAGGGTTATTCATCGATTTCACTGAATTATGGTGAAATCAATCACTTATGATAGATATTTTTCTATAATTAGGAACAGGGGAACCCAAATTCAATGTTTCATATTCTGTTTTAGGGTTATTCAATGTTTCATATTCAATGTTTGCTATAATTAGGATTAGGAATGGTTATTCATCGATTTTTATATAATTAGGAAGGGTTATTCATCCTTTCCTCTTTTTGTACATCGATCCATTGAGGTATTCAATGTTTCATATTCTTCCAAGGGGTTTTTCCCAAAATCAATTTTATTAGTTATTGAATAGGAATTTTCAACTGGGGCTTTGTGCAGCCGAGATTCATGGATGCATTGGAAGTGACATAGCAGAATAACAACACTATATGAAGGATTCATTTTGGAAAATTACTTTCCTTTACAAAAAATATATATATATAAAGTTCGTGTTATGTGACATTTCCAATCTACCTATGCTTATAAGTCCTCACCACCACACTAACTCAGGTACCATGTTCTATCAGTATCAGAAGAGCTCTCAAGACCACTTGTTGAAGGAAAAATATTTATGTCACACCATTTCTAGTCCTTGAGAAATAATTCTACCTGTTTCACACATCATATTTCATTCCACCATTAGGAGTGTGCTCCCTTCCCCAGATGGGGGGGGGTACTTTCTGTTTTTTTTGCATGTGACTAGTTTTTGTATCATTCACAATATTTTGGTCCTATAATATTATCCTCGACTCGACTTTACATGGATTCAACTTTACTTTCAATGTCTCCTTCTAGTAACATGTCTCATGTATTTTGAATCGAACCATCAAAATGGGCCTAACCCTTGCATGTCTTAACTTCATAATCCTCATCTTGGATATTTCCATTTAAGGATGATTTTATGGGTATTTTAAAATACGTTTTTGACCTCTTTTCCATTATATGTTAAACTATATAATGTTATCCCTATTGAATTTACTAAAACTATGTGATACCTTAGTCCCCACCTCAGAGGATACTCCCTACTTGACATTGGACTCCCACCACACTGCCCTCTAGGAAAATGTATGGCTTAATTCCCACTATACATGATACATAGTGATGTCTAGAAATCATGTCCTAGACCAACACAATTTTCATTCCATCCTAGATCTTAGGGATTGTGACACACTCAAGTCGAGCCCCTACCTAGCCTAATTCTTATATGATGCCCCTTCCCCTGACTATTAGCTATATTTGTGTGAGAGGTTCACTTGGTTTTTCTTGGGTGATAAGGACATACTAAATTCACATAAATAATTATTTCCCATCGTAGCATTTCCCATCCTTATGTACATGATCATGATCTTTATAGAAATATGTTAGTATAAACACCATGACCTTAAAAGCTATGCACTCATACCTGAGGTGTTCTTAATAATCCCTAGGCTATGAAAACATGCTAAGTTCATTTTCCCCCAATTTATTTATTTGCCATCTATCCCCTTGTTCCTTGCTACGAGACCTTAAAAATTACACCCCTACACTCTAGTCTATATGACCTTAAGGGTTATCCCCCCACTATTGGAAATCAAGCCTATACCAACACTTTGTTCCCAATAGTTTAGAAAACCCGTTGGGAAAAAGAACCTATACCAACAATTCTAATAAACCATTGGTGTGGGCTATTTTATTTTGTGTTTTCCTAACTTTTTATGAAAACCGTTGGGAAAGAGAACTATTACCTATGGTTTTAATTAACCGTTGGGAAACATTATACCCAAATCAGGGCTCCCTCCCTCGTGACATTTCATCCCCGCACACTCCTCCCCTCCCCGACCTCGACCTCCCCTCGACCTCCACCTCCACCTCCCGGCCTCCGCCTCTGCCTCCGCCTCTCGGCACCCCTCCCTCTCCTCAGGAGATGTTACCCTTACCCTCTTGGCTCCTTGTCTAACAACGATGTCCCCCTCCCCTCTCGGCTCCCAGCAACATTCCCCCCTCCCCTCTCGTCTCCCTCTCTTGGCGACATCCCCCTACCCTCTTGGCTCAATCTCCTCCTCCAACGTCCCCCAGCCCCCTCTCTAGTCGCGCGCAAGACCCCCCATGGCCGAACACCCCGCAAGATGTCCCCCTCTCCCGGATCCCTCTCTTCTCGCCTGGGAAATAATATTGTTGGGGTCTACCCTTGCCCCCCAGGAGCTAGAGGTAAATCTTTTCCAAATCAATGCGTTGGACTACCCATCTGAGGTAGACCTGGCCTCTCCTAAAGTCTAATATCATGGTTTCTGTGATTGTGGATATTTAGTTGATGATTTTCTTATGGTTTAGGTGTAATCCCAATTTTCCATTTTTGTATTTGTTTGTACAGTCCGGATGGCCAAAATTTTTCATCTGTTAATTCTTTACAGGTCTAGCTCAACCATGTTATTTTTTTGTTCGTTCAAATGTGCAATTAATGGTTTAGTTGTTCCCATGATGCTTGTAATTGAAATATTTGGATCATGGATACTGCATGTGATGAGAGGTATAGGATTAGGGGAATCTATTGGACTTTAAATGGCGAAGAACTTGTTTTTAAGTTCAGTAGGAATTTGGAAATGTGAAAAAATTTGGTTCGAAAATCAACATAATGAGTTCTTAGTGGCCTGTTTTCAGGAGTCTATTGGTTATAAAAAATGAAAATTTTAGTAGTTTGGTTATATTTTATATATCAAAAATCCAAAGACTCGGAAAACGAATCATTGTCACTAATTAAAGGTCATAAGTATGAAATTAGACAGTTTGGTGTGGTGGGAGAGGGGGGGGGGGTTGAAATGCTAATGACTTCAACCCAATTGAAAACATAAATGGAAAGGGGTTGGTTGAGACGTTTGGTGTTATACAAATTACTGAATAGGTATGTAATGAGGCATGGTACATATCAATTGTTTGGGCCGGCTCCTAGTACAAGTCTTTTAAATAATGTAAAATGTAAAAAATAACATAAATTAACAATAATAAATATAGTAAACTTACAATTCGTCAAACTAAAATAAGATTGAACAAAATTATCAATTGGGCTGGGCCAGGATTGGTCTGGGATTGGGTTTGGTCTGGCTTTGTTGGGCCTTCACTAGTTCGAGTCCTGCCCTAAACACTACTTGGGATGGGCCCATTGTAAGAAATATGTCTCACAGACTGTCCAGGTCCACGCCAGGCATCAGGCCATTTTTACACCCCTATTGAGTTTAACAACCAAGTTGTTATGTTATTTTTTTACATTAAAGAGTATTTTTGGACTCTAAACATTGAGTTATTACATTCATGTTACTTTAAATAGAACTTTTACTTAAATAAACATTGCAATGTTACAGTTTTTCCAATCCCCAACACAACAACCACTTTCTCTGCAATTATTTTACATTATAACCACTCAACAGGCTAGTAAGATGGGATGTTGAGAGTTTTGGATTGATATATGTATTAATTTTGTTTGAATTCATTATAGACCGAGTTCACAATTTACTGGGGAATTGTGGATGCTAGCAAGAGAGCTATTTAAGACACAAGGGCAATCTATGCCGAATTTTATTTTATGATGCATTAGTTATTATTCACCATAGTAGTCAATATCGGATCATGGTGTGACGCGACGGGGTTCTATCAGGGTTATGTGCACAATCTTCAACTCAACTAATGTAGCATAGGTGCATATTCAATGGATAAGTGTACTAGTATGGTGTTTCCAACAATGTGCTATATAAAGAACATAATGAAAAATGAAGAGATTATTAAATGGAACTGTTTCCCCCTTGCTTGCAGGAACATGATTTGACCCATGGGGAAGTGTGGTTCTTATTTATTGGGCGACAACATGTATAGTCATAGGATACATGTATGTTTTTGTTTAGTTTTTATTTTATTTTCTTTATTGCATTGTCCACTTAGGTATTTTACTTTTTTCTACGGACGAAGGGTAGTGATGCTATCCTAACTAGTTGATGTAGATCACTTGTATACTGTAATACCATGAGGTGTGAGTGTGAGGAAACATTGGAAGATAGAGGATCCTTGGGGTCTTCCATGAGATGGAATTATTTTTCTAAAACATAGTGTGAGAACATTTCTAGAGTATGTTGGATCCATGAAATAACCCCAAATGTCTCCATGAGATAGCATAAATAACCCCAAGTGTCTCCAAGTGTCTCTAAGCATCATATCATCCTCGCATGGGTTGGCCACTCACCCAGTCCTATCAAACCTATCCTTTTCTATCCTCTCAGTCACATAGTCTTGACTCATCTCTAGAGGATTATCCCATGCCTCAATGCACATATCATCATCCAACTAGACAAATAGGATTATTCACCTTATGATTGTCCTAGTCACAAAATAACACCATGTCGAACATATCTACATTATATTCTCAATAATATGGTCAAGAACTTCATCAAAATCATGTATTATAACCCAGCCCCACTAACCAGGTTCCATCCTAAGCTAAATCACACGAAGCCTCTTGGCATTATAATGCTAATCTGTCTGACAATACCCAATACCCACACTATCAAATCATCCTTCATCTCTTTAGTTGAACTCTTGAATAATTAAATGGAGTAAAACCTTTCATAATACATTTTATATACTGAGAGGGACCATCCCACTCTAAGAACCTACCAAGATTCCAATCCATCCTCATAAGTATTGCCTCATCAAACGCTAGAGGTACAATTGCCACACCTATCACTAAAAGTCCAAATCCTCTTAGGAATATTTTACTTTATCTAAATCCTCATCGTTAGTGACATCAATCACATTAAAGCGTATAAATTTCAGCTGAACCCTACATTCCAAGAATTATTCATGTGGATAGGCCCCATAACAACAAACTAAGAACTAAAACCATAAATAATAATGCCAAATACATGCATCATTTTTAAATAAATATCTGAAGTGTAAACATAAAAATAAAGAATAATAAGACCTCATCCCTTGTATCAAAAAAAAACAAACTAAGTTGAAACTCATGCCAAATTGATTATATACCATTAATAGGAAGAGTAATTGTTAATTAATAGGAATGTACTTTTTTATAGTATCATTTTGAAACATTGATCTGTTTCCCCTTTTCTTGTAGGAACATGATTTGACCCATGGGGCGCTGTGGTACTTATATGTTGGGCGGTGACAGGTATAGTCACAAGAGATAGGTATGTTTTAGTTTAGTTTTTATTTTATTTTCTTTATCGCATTGGTCACTTAGATATTTGACTGCTTTCTATGGACAGAGGGTAGTTATATTCTACGAAGGGTGCCAGAAGGAGTTCAGATTGATTCAATCCACCGACTTTGATCCGAGGTAAGATTATATGGTTATTACTTGTCTCGCACCTCATGTATTTGGGGATTTAGTGTTTTTGAATCCATATTATGTTTTCGGTAGGGCGTTGGATCGTTTTGTGTTGGTTTGGGTGGATTTGGTTCTCCGCTGCCAATCTAGGTAAGGCTTTAATGCCATTGGTTGGTTTCTCACTGGTTATGTAGCGTCCTTCATGTGTTTTAAGGTTCTTAATATCCTTTTTGTAATGCATTGATCCCTGCTCGTTGGTTTTGAGTCGCCAAGTCAAGGGTGAATCGTCCTTCATGTGTTTCAAGAGTCTGTTTTTATAACATAAGATCGGTTTCTATAATGTGAAGGACAACTACATAGGATTTATTTAGAATCCTGGCTAGAAGATGCTGCATCGTGGATGTTGCTGGACCGGGGAAACACGTCGCGGTCTCGCTGCGGTCACATCGCGGTGATGCTGCGGTCATGCTGTGGTCACGCCGCGGTCACGTCGCTGTAATGCCGTGATTTGGTCCTGCTCCAGGATGACACCCTGCGGCGGTTCGCAGTCCGGTCAGAATTCAATATATGATACCTAGATAGAGTTTTAGATACATTACCCATCCATAGTTATTGGGGAGGGAGATGATGGCCAGAATGTTGCCCCGCTTCCTCCCGCTCCCTTCGCTCCTGGCCAGAAGATGCTGCCTCGCGGATGTTGCTGGACCGGGCCAACACATTGCGGTATCACCATAGTCACGCCGCGGTCACGCCACGGTCATGCCGGGGTCACGCCGCAGTCACGCCACGATCATGCTAGGGTCCCGCCGCAGTCACGCCGGGGTCACGCCGGGGTCACGCCGGGGTCACGCTGGGGTCACGCCGCGGTCACGCCGGGGTCACACCGCGGTGACGCCGGGGTCACGCCACGGTGACGCCGCGGTCACGCCGTGGTCACGCCGCGGTCCCGCCGCGGTCACGCCGCGGTCACGCCGCGGTCACGCCGCGGTCACGCCGCTGTCACGCCGCGGTCACTCCGCGGTCACGCCGTGGTCACGCCGTGGTAATGCCGTGATTTGGCCCTACTCCAGGACGGCACCCTGCGGCGGTTCGCAGTCCTTTCATAATTCAATGTATGATACCTATATAGAGTTTTTGATACATTACCCATCCATAGTTAATGGGGAGGGAGGTGACGGCCGGAATGTTGCCCCGCTTCCTCCCGCTCCCTTCGCTCCTGGCTGGAAGATGCTACCCCGCGGATGTCACTGGACCGGGACAACACATTGTGGTCTCACCACGGTCACGCCAGGGTCACGCCGCGGTCTCGCCATGGTCTCTCTGTGGTATCACCACGGTCTTGCCGCGGTCATGCCGGGGTCACGCCACGGTCACGCCGCGGTCACGCTGTGATTTGGCCCTGCTCCAGGATGACACCCCGCAGCGGTTCACAGTCCTGTCAGAATTTGATGTATGATACCTAGATAGTGTTTTAGATACATTACCCATCTATAGTTAATGGGGAGGGAGGTGGCGACTAGAATGTTGCCCTGCATCCTCCCACTCCCTTCGCTCCTAGCCGGAAGATGCTGCCCTACAGATGTCGCTGGACCAGGCCAACACGCCGCGGTCTCGCCGCGGTCACGCCGCGGTCACACCGCGATCACACCGTGGTAATTTCGTGATTTCGCCCTGCTCTAGGATGAAACCCTGTGGCGATTCGAAGTCTTGTCAGAATTTGATGTATGATACCTAGATATAGTTTTAGATACATTACCCATCTATAGTTAATGGGGAGGGAGGCATTGACCGGAATGTTCCCCTACTTTCTCCCGCTCCCTTCGCTTCTGGCCGGAAGATGCTGCCCTGCGGATGTCGTTGGACCGGGCCAACACGCCGCGGTCATGCCGCGATCACGCCGTGGTCACGCCGCGGTCACGCCGCGGTCACGCCGCGGTCACGCCGCGGTCACGCCGCGGTCACGCCGCGGTCACGCCGCGGTCACGTGCGGTTTGGCAGGTATCACTCTAACTATCTCTCTTTTGTTTAAAATGGACATCATTTTATGTAAAAACAACTGGCATACAGAAAACTGACCAAACATATTTTGATTGTGTTGATACTTTAGAAAAACGATCCATGGGTTGTATGTGACGTGTATAAGTCAACCCCGCCTCAATCCGAGGTGCGCTGTGGCTGGCACCACTCATATTTTCTCACTTTTATTTGAAATGGAAAACATTTTAAGTGAAAAAACAACTCGCATACGAAAAACTGACCAAACACATTAATATTATATTGATAATTTATCAAAATGATTCATGAGTCATATGTGATGTGTACGAGTCAACCCCACCTCAATCCGGGGCATGGTGTGGCCGGTATAACTCCAAGTGTATGTCTTTTGTTTAAAGTGGACATCACTTTAAGTGAAAACAACAACTGACATACAGAAAACCGACCAAATGCATTCGGATTATGTTGAAACTTTAGGGAAATGATCCATGAGTCATATGTGACGTGTATGAGTCAACCCCACCTCAATCCAAAGCGAGGTGTGGCTGGAACCACTCAAAGTGTCTCTCTTTTGTTTATAATGAACATCATTTTATGTGAAAACAAAAAATGACATACAGAAAACCAACCAAATGCATTCAGAATCAGTTGAAAATTTAGGACAACAATCCATGGGTCATATGTGATGTGTACGAGTCAACCCTGCCTCAATCCGAGGCATGGTGTGGCTGACACCACTCGAAGTGTCTCTCTTTTGTTTAAAATGGACAACATTTTAAGTGAAAACAACAACTGACATACGGAAAACTGACCAAATGCATTGTGATTCTATTGAATCTTTAGGACAACAATCCATGGGTCATATGTGATGTGTACGAGTCAACCCCACCTCAATCTGAGGCATGGTGTGGCCGGTATCACTCTAACCATATCTATTTTGTTTATAATGGACATCATTTTAAGTAAAAACAACTGGCATACGGAAAACTGACCAAAAGTATTAGGATTTTGTTGATACTTTAACACAATGATCCATGGGTCGTATATGACGTGTACGAGTCAACCCCACCTTAGTCTGAGGCACGGTGTGGCCGACACCACTCAATGTGTCTCACCTTTCTTTGAAATGGAAAACATTTTAAGTGAAAATAACAACTGGCATACGGAAAACCGACCAAACGCATTCATATTCTGTTGATACTTCATGAAAACGATTCATGAGTCATCTATAACCTGTACGAGTCAACCCCGCCTAAATTCAGGGCACGGTGTGGCCGATATCACTCATGTATGTCTTTTGTTTAAAATGGACATCACTTTAAGTAAAAACAACCAGTATATGGAAAACTGAGAAAAAGTATTCGGAATTTTGTATGCAACATAATTCATTTTATATGTGTTATTGATCATTGTTTTCAAAGGCGCGTTGAGGCGCACGCCTTGTCAAGGGGCACGGCGAGGCCGGAGCGCCTTCCCACCTACAAGGTAAGGCGACTTCGCTGAGGCGTGCCAATGGCGCGTGCCTCACCCGCTATTCCTTGAGGCGCTTGGGCGCTATGCGCTGTAAAGGCGCGCCTAACTCTCATATTTTTTGTTGGGAGGTGACAATGCTGGAAGGTAGAGAAGCGGATGATTTTGGCGATGGCTGGGGTTTTTAGTGCGCGACAGATGAATCGCTGTAGGATAGATCGGGGTAGGAGGCAGAAAGGCGGGAAAGGCAGAGATCGGGGTAGGAGGCAGAAATCATGGTGCACCATGATGGAAATCGGGGCAGTGCTAATTTCAATTAAATGTCCCAAGGGAGTTATTAAATCGATTGATAGGATACTTGCCAATTTCATATGGGATCCGTTATCATTGAGAAAGAAACACTGGGTAGCCTGGGGGAAAATGGCGCGGCCTGTGAATGAAGGAAGCATCGAGATGCACAACCTGGTGGATACCCTTTATTACATGAATGTGAGGCTTGGATGGAGTGTCTTGGAATAGCATACCCTATGGGGGACTACCATGGATGCGTACGTGACGTACCTTAGCACCCCGGGGGAGGGGCATCTTTCTTCCCTTTGGTTGGTGATAAGCCCTATTGTTGAGATCCTTCGTCCCTTTTCGAGATAGGAGGTGGGGAAGGGAGATATATCCTTCTGGCATCAAGATTGGTGTGGCACAATGCTGGGTTTCCCTGGATACCCGACTACGAATATTTCGCTCAAGGAGGCCAGACTCTTTCCTAGCTTCACTGACTCGGTTTTGGATAAGGAACAACAGTATTGTTTTCAAATCACTGAGATTAATGAAGAGGAGGACAAGTGTGTGTTCATGGCCTCCTCCTCAGGCCTGTTATCGTTGAAGGATTTCCACCGCATTGGTAATGGACAGGAGAAGAATGAGCTTCTATGGGTGAAAAACATCCCCACCAATATCAACTTCCTCACCTGGAGGATTCGTAACAAAGGCCTCCCGACGGATGACAATATCCGTAGGTGTGGTATCCTCCTTGCTTCCAGGTGCGTGTGTTGTAGTGTTCATAGTGAAGGGAGCACTGCCCATCTGTTCTTCGAAAGTGATTGGGCACGCGAGGTTTGGAAAATACCGGGGGACTTTGCGTTCCTTCCCTCGGACGGTTCCGTACCAGCCTTTCTTGATATGTGGTTCCAAGGTTCTGAGGGAAGAGGTCTAGAGAGGGTGGCCCATGCAGTAGTTCCGCATGTCGGGTGCTGGACCATTTGGTAGGCTCAGAACAAATCGAAGCATGAGGGGGTGGGGGTTTCGGCTCGTGCCATTATTGTTTGGGTGAAAAATCTACTACTGGATCTGAACATAGCTGTGGGGACATGGAAGGCACCCCCTATGTTTCGTCGGATCCAAATGGGATCCAATATGGATATGGAACCTAGAAGCAGGGAAGGAAATTGGGTTCAATGGAAGCCTCCTTCGGTGCATATGAAACCTAATACAGATGGCTCTTGCGTCCAAGGGAACCTGCGTGGAGGAGGAGTACATGACCACAATGGTTTGGTTTACCTCTATTTCTCGTCCATACTGGGCCAGGGGTCTTCTCTACAAGCAGAGGCGAAGGAAATTCTCACCGGGCTCAACCTTTGCATGGAAAAGAGTCTCTCATTTTATGAAATGGAAACAGAATCCATTATTGTGCACAACTCCTTGAAAGGGTACACCGAGTCTCCTTGGTCGATTAAATATGTCATCAGAAAATGTAGAAGTATGATTAATACTAGAGTGAGTATCCTTTACACCTGGAGAGAAGGGAACATGGTCGCGGATCACTTGGCCGCGGTGTACGTCAATAGCACGGAGGAGGTGTTTCTTCACACTGCAGGGAGTATCCAACCCAAGGGGATTGACTGTATCAAAGGGGATGCACTGGGTCTTCATCACTTCAGACCACCCTAGACCGTCTTGGCTAAGGGGGGGAGGGGTCTTCCCCCAGGGCCTCTTCTATGTTTCTTGTTTTTTCTTTTCCCTTCTGTTCTTTTTTTCTTTGTACTTTTGTCCTCTTTCAATAAAAAATTACATGATGATGATGAGAATTCAATTATGAATTCTATATTTCATAGGGTAATTGGGTTCATATACATGATTATAATTGTGGTACATTCCATGGTTATAAGAGTATCCTCTTTTTATGTGCTTTTGTGTGCTATAGAATGTGTTTTTTACTGTTAAGAGTGTATTCAGGTGTATGTAGTTGAGTGTGCAGTGGTTTTATTGGTGTATGTAGTTGAGTGTGCATGTGGTTTTGTTGGTGTTGAGTGTAGCAGGTGGTTTTTTTGGTGTATGCAGGTGTTTGTTCTGTATTCCATGGTTTTATTGAGTGTGCAGGAGTGGTGTTTGTTCTGTATTCCATGTTTTTTTGAGTGTGCAGGAGTGGTGTTTGTTCTGTATTCCATGGTTTTGTTGAGTGTGCATGAGTGGCTGGACTGAAAATTCTGGGTTGAGTTCTGTATTCTACGGTTTTGTTGAGTGTGCATGAGTGGGTGGTCTGCAAATTATGGTTTGAGTGTACAGGAGTGGTGTTTGTTATGTATTCCATGGTTTTGTTGAGTGTGCATGAGTGTCTGGTCTGCAAATTCTGGGTTGAGTTCTGTATTCCATGGTTTTGTTGAGTGTGCATGAGTGGTTGGTCTGCAAATTCTGGGTTGAGTGTGCATGGGTGGATAGTCTGCAAATTCTTGGCGGCTGGTCTGCAAATTCTGGTTTAACACTATACCAACAGTTTAATAAAACCATTGGTATAGTGCTAAAACATGAAAATGAGTATTTCCAACGGTTTGAAAACCGTTAGAAATACTCATATTTCACACCGCCAGCAGCCAGTATTTCCAACGGTTTTCAAACCGCTGGGAATACTCCTATTTAGCAGCCCAGTATTGAGAATACCCCTATTTCACACAGTATTTCCAACGGTTTGAAACCGTTGGGAGTACTTTTATATACCAACGGTTCAAATAACCATTGGGAAACTCTAGGCTTACACTGCCTTTCCCAATGGTTGTACTAAAACCGTTGGTAATGGGCTATCCCAACACCTTACTTGCCTACGGTTTTCCAAACCATTGGTATATAGTATAGCAACAGTTTGGTAGCCTTTACCAACAGTTTAAAACCATTGGTAATGTCTTAGTTTCCAGCAGTGCCCAGATTTCATGTCCCATGCTCTCTAGATACATTTTTATTTTTAATTTCCACTGAGCATAGTTATTACCATTTAAGAAAGGTGGCATGTTAGTAGCATCACCCTAAAATCTGTTTTTCATAATTACTTAGAATATTAAAGGACTGAAAATTTAGATATGACAGAAATTTTAAGATCCTTAAGATACAACTAAAATCACAGTTAAAATGAATTGGTACACTGGATAAAAAGTCATCTAATACCAAATGTTGGTTGGAGTGGATACTCAGGAGGGGGGGGGGGTGAATTGAGTTCCAATTAAAATTTATGTTAAAAACTTTATGGTTAAGAAACTTCCAATTTTAAAAACGACCTAGTTAATTAAGGCAGTAGAAATGTTAATGTCCAATTGGTCAACAAGTTTCTCAAAGGGTGATTAATCCTCCGATAAATCAGTGTAGAACACCAATTCAACTTTTGAAACAAGTTTAATGAATTAAGAAAATACACACACTAAAAAAACTTACTATCAAAGTTTAATAAAAAACAGTTTTACGTTTTAGAAAATATAAGCAACGGATAAAGTCAAAACAGAGTATATGATGATTTCCACAACAATGTAAACAAGATGTTCAGTCTCAAGTTGAGACCTAATCCTCTCCACTTGGTGATCACTTTCCACGATGTAGTTAATATTAAAACTTGATACACAACCTGTATTGCGCTTTACAACAGTTATCACAAACTATCAAGGGAACACACCCTCTACCACAGTTCTTCATGGGAAAGTCAAACAAAATATACCACACACGGTCTCTTCCACATTTACATGTGGGAAACACAAATAAGGTGAGGTTTGATGCGAGGATAGTTAATATCCTCTAGTTCAAGAACAAGAGACAGTGTGTGATATAAATAGACACAGACACTTCTCAAGGATGTAAAATAAAGAAACACAATAGAGAAGTTATAATGAGAAAGTGTTTAGAAGGCTCTATGTGTTTGCAGTTCAGCTCTTGACTCCTTGGAATGAGAAATGTTGAAGTTCAAGTAAATATCTGGAAGTTGTTTCCAAAACAGAGTGTTGAAACTCCAAGTTCAAGTTTCAGTATTTTGCTTCTGATTTTGATCAATAGTTGATGAAGCATAGAAGGCCGGAATGAGTTTATCCCAGAATGATCTTCATGATGCTTGTGGGTTTAGGATCTTAGTGCTGGATGGTTCAGCTTTTTGACCTGGCAAGTAGGCTCTATCACACTTCTCATGAAACCCCTTTCTTTGTGTCCATGTATATGTTTCTCTTCTTATTTTTATCCTCGAAAAATATCTTTTCTTTATTTCATGGTCTTCTCTTTTTATATTTGAGGTCCGAAAATGGGAATGAGTAGATCACATGCATGCTTTCTCGTACCTTATACTGTCCATAGTATTGTCTATTGAAATGTTTACAATTAGCATTAATTAATGTCAGAGCATTTATTTTATCAAATATGACCGTTAGAAAAGTATTTGAGAAATTGAAAAAGTATGGAAGAATAAGCATCGATAGACTGGAAATGACAGCCTTTATATCGGTAGGCTTCGACAGTAGGTGCACATTGGCAATCTCCAACTATAACCTTTAATAGTATGCTCACACCAGTAACCATGTAACAGGGACCTTGTTGCGATAAAACCTATAACGGTGACCTTTTAGCTGTAACCTTGTAATGGTTAGCTTGTAGCAGTAACCTTGTAGGGGTAACCTTGTAGCGGTAACCTTATAGCTGTAACCCTGTAATGGTAAGCTTGTAACTATAACCATGTAACAATAATATTGTGATTGTAACCATGTAACAGTAACCTCTATAATGGTGACCTCTGTACTTAGATGAATTCTGCACTGTGAGCTTAACCAATCGACCAATTATATTGAGGATATATGAATATTACTCCATAGGAACATGAAACATTAATGAAACATAATTATAAAAGAATGAAGATATGGATCTCACTTAAATGAAAACATGATTTGGGATTATCAAAACATTATTTGAGATTATAAAAATATGATTTAGGATTATCAAAACATGTGAGTCCAACACGAATCATTTGATAAAATTTTAATGATAATTGTTTATATTATTTTGGGCATTTTTTCCCATCATTATGCACTAGTTTTGTTTAATTAATTAATATTATGTATATATAATGGTTCCAAAAAATTTCATAGGATGTAATAAATATTTTATAATCTATTTCATGCATATTTTTTTTTATGACCAGCCTTGACGGATAAATTGAAGAACGAAAATCTGTCGTCCATGAAGGTTGTAAATTGACACTTCACGGATGATGATTTCATTTTTAAAATAAAAGAGAGAGAGAGAGAGAGAAAGATGTTTTATGAAGGATATTCCATTAACATGATATAATTATAGTGTCTGTATGATATTGAAGTTATCCTAATATTTTTTAAATAGGATTTTAGGAGAGGATAAAAAATGAAAAAGGAAGTTGAAAGGAAATTAAAAGAAAAGATAAAGGATTTACCTCTTGAATTCGCCTCTTCGACTACATCCTTAAAGGACCTTGGTTTGGTCTTTTGTTGAGACAAACAGATCCTATATGTGAGGGAAATAATTGGAAAGATAATTTAACAGAATTTGGACAATTCATAATGCTTTGAAGGTGTGAGGAGAAGGAGTGGTGAGAGATCGTTTTTATAATGGAGGAATGGGGTGTTTTGTGAATATTTTATTTATTTTTTTATTTTTCTCAAGACAAGAAATAGTATTCATTGTTGTAAAAAAATATAGTAATTGGTGCATATGAGTTCTAAACTATGGTGATTACCTCATTCATGGCTCAATGAATAGTGTATTTTACTTACAATGTATATACCTTAAATTACATTATTTTACTATTCACAAAAATTCAAGTATTTTAGAAAACTACAAAAAATTCACTGTACCCACTTATTGACCTGTATAAACAAAAAATGAACTCTATATTATGAAAATAATTTTATAAATTTCTGAAATTTAATTTTTAATTAAAATCATCATTAACTTTAAAAATACAGATTTAAAATTTATAACTCATTTTATAACACTCTGAAAGATTAACTAAGGTCTTACAAAATTATCTAAAAATTATAAGGGAAAAAAATATTAATTTATGAATAATTTTTATAATAATAAATTTTATTTTGAATCATTATGTTAATTATAAAATTATAAATAAATATTTATGTTTTATAAAAATACTAATACTTGATTAATAATTTCTAAAACATTTATTTACTATAATTATATCATAATTTCATATATAAGATTCTTAAATTTTATTTATACATTCATCAGTGATATTACTATTCATTTGGCCTATTTAATATTCATAAGGGTCACATTACTATTAATTAGGGTAACATTACTATTAAAAAGGGTCAAGTTACTATTCACCAAAGAAATTTAGTTGATCTTATTAGACTCTAAATATCTTATTTATCCTATCTGTTCATGTCTCTTTTTCAAAATTCATTTCACAGAAGTAGAAAAATTATATTTAATGGATAGGTTATTATAATAACAAAGTGTTAATTCGAAGATACTCAGTGTTGTGTGAATTACATTCTATATTAAATTTATTTGTAAATCATTGGGGTGTTACATTATCCCCTCATAAATAAATTGCATCCTTGAAATTTAAAATTCCACTTTGAAAAAGAAAAAAAGGTGATACTAGAAAAGCAAAAATCTCATAGCTAATATCATAATCATAAACATGGTTTCTTTATGGGATTATTTACTTATAAATTATTCACGATGGTTTTTAATGAAAAGGTAAATTATCCTAAGTATATCCTTTGGGAGTGTCAAACCAAGTGCAAAGTAAGACCCATTATCGTGTACCAGGTTATCCCGAGTCTGGCCCAAAATACCTTGTTAGAGATGTTACTCCTAGGTACATATGTGGAAGAACCACTTTCAATTATAGTATCTCGACATGGAATTATTTCTAGGAAGACCCACATAATATCTACTTTACCAAAATTCCAGGATGTTCTTCTATCATTATCCTCAAAGTCTATCTTAGGACTATGTCCCCTAAACCATGTTTTCTAAATCTATTTTCCAAGGTTTCTGCTAAAATTTTTCTGATACCAACTACAACGCCCCAACCCCCAAAGCTCAAAGCCGATGCATTATTTTACTACATTGGAATAATTAAACAGAATCAAATCCCAAAAGAACAACAATTTTAGTAGTCTTGGAAGACCAGATCACATTCACGATACTCATAGTACATATAAAAATACAACATGATACATTAAAAATGAAATAAACTAAATCTTTGAAAGCTTATTCAATGTTTTATTATTCATAACCTGGGGAAAATAAACATAATAAGTGTGTGATAAAATGCTCAGTAAGGGTTACATGTAGTGATAATAAGTGAAGTAAATTCAATAATACATAGACATTATGGAATGGTAAATAATCTGAAAGACCCATTCCCATAATAAACTCGGAATGAAAATGCATCCTTAGATTTTTTCATAGTGAATATATCATGGAAAGTAATAAATGAGTACTGAATTAAGAAAATGATTATTTAGTGGACTCCATGTATTTGGCACATGAACCATTATACCATTGTGACAGTTTATGTCCATGGGTAGAAACCCATATGATTCTGTTTGGAAACAAATATGAAGGGTTTGTCGCCCACTATTTTGTCTCATAAGACCGGTCGATGAATCGAGGGGATATAACATGACCCATATCATTTCAAGTCTAATGAATTATTCATACATATATTTAATTCAAGAACAGTATTCCTTATTAATATATTTATTGAGTATAGGATACAAATTCATCAATATTTCCCCAGTTAAAACAACATTCAAAGTAAACACTGTATGTAAAATGGTATATGACTAAAAAAATAATAATATTCATGATAAAATAATATTAATATTTAATAGAAATATAATCTCAAAAAAAAGTGATCTCTAATGGTAGTATATAAACCACATAAGAATTATTAGGTGAACAATACCATGTAAGTCTTAATGAAATGGAAATTGAGATAAATTCCTTTACCTTAATTACACCTTAAATTTTTCACATTTTCACCTCCTGAAACAAAAAAGTTATATTTATTAAAAGAATGATCCTGAAACAAATTATAGTCATTTATATTGTCACGACCTGTCCCTCGGGGCCCGTATCGTGACTACCCCAAGCCCACCTTCCATAGGCCAGGGGATGGAGACTAGCACCAAAGGTGTAAATCCCTATACCGGGAAGACATTTCCTTTATACCATTAAACAAACACAACAAAGTACACAACTAGATGTAAAACACTAAGTAAAACTATATACAAAAGAGTGTGCTGAAAGTAAAGGGGACAGAAATACAAACCCAATAGTAAAGTACGATACAACTAAAAAGCTAGTACAACTGAAGAAAAGAAGTAAAGCAGCTAATGGGTCATCCTCCGGAATTCCCACCTGAAGGGTGGGTATAGATGGCCACGTCAGCACCCCAAGTCCGACCGTCCGCTCCGTGTACGTCTCACTGAGTGGTCCACCTCCTGGTACTGTCTAGTACTGCTACTCTCTACCCCCATCAATGTTGTCCATCGTCTACAACCAACACAACAAGGTGCGGGCATAGCCCATGCAGGGGTGAGTATAACGATACTCAGTAAGCACCCCGAGACCTTCAAGGTCTCACAAACTCTAACAATGAGAACCAAAAATTAAATAATCAACGGATAACCCTTAATTAGGTACATGCCCATACATATACCTAAGTTATCTAGTAACCCGTATCAATCATGAGGAAACACAAAATTCATTGACTTAGCTCAAAACAGGATTTTTAGTGTAGCTTAGAAGTGCAGATGATTAGTCGCGAATCTAGATCATCTTATTCTGACAAGAGGCACTACTTCTGACCATACATAGTCTGACCCACACAGGATTGATAGGTACTTACCCCCGTATTTACCCACACAGGATCTGACCCACACAGGATCGGTATGCATTGACCCACACAGGATCGCTGAGTGCTAACCACAGTAAGATCTGTCTCTAACCTCCGCCTCACTAATAGCCACTGGATTCCTCGAACCCAGTGCGCTCGAGTTCCTTAGAATCTACCCCCAAGATATCGGTCGTACCCTGACCACCACTAAACTCCACAAAGGAGTAACCCAAAGGACTGCCGTGTCGTAACGGTTCCAACGCGACAGAGGGTGCGTCAATCGGACGCTCGGTCTGTGAGTTATTGACATTTCCGTTCCAGGGTCCCGGTTGGTTTTTAGGTTCCAACCAACCTGACTGTACTCTAACTGTGTCCAAACATCAAGTGGGGTATACCAAAAGAACCGTATCTCTCTAAGCCTTCCATCTCCATAAACGATTTGTTGATCGGACACCTGTAGCCCGTGATGTGAGCAAAAATGTAATTTCAGGTTAAACTGGTCCGGTATGGGGTCCGACCTGGTTCGTGGGTCTGACCCAGTGCGCTGGGGTGGCCCGTCCCAAAGGAGGCCCGACCCAGCAGGCTGGCCCGAGTGGCCTGGCTGGCTAGCCCGCGTGGCCAGGCTGGCCATGCCATTGGGGGGTGCGGCGCCCCTGGCTTCTGAAGGAACAGGCGCTAGGCGCCGGTTCGATGACCCGCATGACCCAAGGGGTCCCGCCTGTAGCATTCACTGGCGACTAGCTCAGCCTCCACCCTTGGCTCGCCCACCACGGCACGACGACACCACTGTTCTACTGGCCTCCGCGCGGTGATACGACGCTGTGCCACCTCCGCCGTGGCCCAGCCTGGCCGTGACCTCCAGCTTCTCCACGTGGCGAGATGGCACCGTGCTCATCGTCTGACTACTGCGTCCCTCCTGGTCATGGACCCATTCTTCCGAAGCAGTGCGATGACATCGTACCCCTCCAGCACCACCGCGACCCGCCTGGCCGCGACTTGGTTCCCTGCGTGGCATGGCTGTGCCGCGCCCTTATGGCGACTTGGCAGCCTTGCGCCACCGGCTTCTTCATGGTCCACCTCTATCATCAACAACAAGAACAACCAAAGGGGGAGGATCGGGTCATGTTCGTGCGGTCCGAGCCCTCCTCTTCATGTAGATAACATTTATCATACCATAATCTAGAAATTTGAACGACAAAGAACTAAGGTTTATACTCATATAGAAAATAACTCAAATTCCCCTACCTTGATTGCCGACGATCATTGATGAAGTTGCGGAAAGGTGGACATATTCTGTTGATGTCGGAAGAATATGAAGAAGTTGATGTCATCAGCATTATTCATGGATGGAACTGTTTCCGCTTCTTGCCCTGGTTGAAGAGGGGGAGAGAGATTCTTGTCGTTCTTCGTTGGAGGGGGGCGTTCTTCATTGGGAGAATAAAGTTCTCCAGGGGTTCTCCAAAGCTCCACCAAAAAGAAAGTGCCAACCAAAATAATGGGTTAAACTAACCCATTATTTAATTGTTGGCCAAAATAATTCAAATGATTTCAAATTAATTAATTAATACCATTAATTAATTTGTGGTTTGGAACACTTATGAGGGAAGGTGGAAAGTTACAATTAAATGAAGATAGGGTTGGCTTCATTAACTCAAGGGAAGTTTAAGGGTTTCATCCCACATAAATAGGGGGTTTAGGGGGTTTGAAGCTTGTGTGGGACCCAACTAATAATATCCTCCCAAGGGTTGTTATGTGTGGGTGGGCCTCACCACTAACCTCCCCTTGGAGGTTTTAACTACCAAGAAATAAAAATAAGATAACTCTTATTTTTATTTAACTTAATTAAAAACCCCCAAAATCTAACTTCCACTCTCGTTAGAACGCAACTGTGGTGAAGGTCTCACTAAGAAATCACCGACACTGCGAGTTCAAAGGAGCCCTCAGATTTCATTTCTGAGCACCGGTTCAAATGTTATAAAATCTTGTACGTATGTTTACTGAACGTACTCGAAAAAAACTTCAGAAATTGATTCTGGGCACACCAGGCCTTGGAATCTAGCGCCTTTAGAAACTGCAGACTCGTAAAATTCCCATGTATTTAAGAAAACATTTTCCACGGAAATTCTGGGTCTTTACATTCTACCCACCTCAGGGATTTATGTCCCCATAAGCTACAACTCAAACTAAGGGAACAAATGAGGGTACTGAGAACGCATCTGAGCCTCCCGCACCCATGTTCTCTCCTAGAGGTTCTCGTGCTACAAATGAACGTGCACTAGAGGTATCGACTATTCACATAGGACCCATTCCTATCGATCCTCAATCTCCACTAGAACCTCCGTGAAAGTCGCCCCGTCATCGATGTCCAGCTCCCCATGGTCGATGATGTGGGATGGGTCGTGCACGTATCTCCATAAATGAGATATGTAGAAGACATCGTGCAACCGATTTAACTGAGGTGGAAGAGACAAGTGTTAAGCCACCTCGCCTACTCTGCTGAGGACGAAGAAAGGTCTGATGAATTGAGGAGATAACTTGCCTCCTTGGCCAAATCTCCGTAGACCTCATCGAGGTGAGACCCGTAGAAAGACATGGTCGCCATCCTCGATCTCCAGAGGTCTCTATCTCCTATCGGCATACGACTTATGCCTACTCTGTCAGTCTTCATCCACTCATAGATTATCTACACCTTCTCTATGGTATCACGTACCATCTCCGGTCCCAATAGTGCTAACTCCCCTGAGTATGTCCAGTACAGTGGCGATATGCAGGGTCGCCCATACAAGACCTCAAAGGCTGTCATCCCGATGGTGGACTGATAGCTGTTGTTGTAGGAAAAATCCACCATAGGTAAGTGATCCTCCCAGCTGAGACCAAAGTCGAGGACACATGCACATAGCATTTCCTCGAGAGTTTGAATGGTCCTCTCAGTATGACCATATGTCTAAGGATGGAAGGCGGTTCTCAAGTGAAGCTGTGTCCCGAAAGCTTCCTGCAACCCCTTCCGTAACTGGGAAGTGAAATTTGCATCACAGTTGGAGACAATCGGGGAAGGTACTCCATGTAAACGCACAATATACTACACATAGAGGCATCCCACGCCCTCTACTAAACCCCTCTCTCTGATCGGTAGGACGTGGGCCGACTTGGTGAGTCGGTCAAAAATCACCCAAATCGAGTCCTGACTCCTAGATGTACATGAGAAACCTATCATGAAGTCCATGGATATCCTATCCTACTTTCACTCTGGGACTTCTAAGGGTTTTAGAAAGACTACTGGTACATGGTGCTCCGCCTTCACTTGCTGACAAGTGAGGCATTGTGAGACAAAATCATCTACTGCCTACTTTATACCTGGACACCAGTGCTGTCGTCGAAGGTCCTGATACATATTTTCCACTCCCAGATGTAACACTAGAGGGGAAGTGTGGAACTCACTCAACACTTCATCCTAAAGTAAAACTGTTACCATAGTACATTCTCTGAAGAGTATGACGTGCTCCCCACCTTCAGAAAATCCATCAGGTTCCTGCCTTGTGGATATATGAGCACGTTGTGTCTCTCAGTCAGCATCCCCACGTTGCACCTCCCTGACTCGCTGAAGAAGTGGGGGAGTGACTTTAAGAGACTGTAGATAGGCTTCAGTATCTATATCCACAAAGGATATCTGTAAGGCAGCCAGCTGCTATGTCACCTCTCCTAGAAAATGTGTACCATATCTCCTACTGATAGAATCTACAACAATGTTCCTCTTCCCAGGAGTATAGAATATCTTGAAGTCATAGTCCTAGAGAAACTCAATCCATCGTCGCTGTCTCAGGTTCTAGTACATCTAAGAGAAGATATACCTGAGACTCTTCTGATCTGAGTACACGGTAAAGCATTCACCCATCAGATAATGCCGCCACATCTTCAAGGCAAAGTCCACTGCTTCTAACTCCAGTTCATGGGTAGCATAGTTCTGCTCGTGCTGTCTCAGCTGCTAAGAAACATACGCAATCACATCTCGCTCCTGCATCAGGACACATCCATGTCCAATCCCTGATGCATCACAGTAAACTACGTACCCTATGCCATCCTCAGGAAGCCTCAATATAGGGGCACTAGTCAGCCTCTGCCTCATCTCCTGAAAGCTCTGCTGGCATCTCTCCGACCACATAAAGGGTTTCCCCTTCTTCGTCAAGGCTGATAGTGGTGCTGAAACTCTGGAGAAGTCTGGGAAAAATCTCCGATAGTATCCATCCAAGCCCTGGAAACTCCGTACATCCGCCACACTTTTGGGTGGCTCCCAATAAAGTACCGCCTCAATCTTCACTGAATTCACTGCAACATCAGCCTCCGAGATGACATGTCCCAAGAAGTGAACCTCTTGAATCCATAACTGGCACTTCGAGATCTTACCATAAATCTAGTGCTCTTGTAGTGTGTCCAGTACTACCTACAAATGGTAGGCATGCTCCTCCTCAGTCGTTGAGTAGATCAGAATGTCGTCGATGGATACTACAACAAAGAGATCGAGGAAAAGATGTAAAATCATATTAATTAGACTCATGAACACTCCTGGAGCATTGGTTACACTGAAGGGCATAACCAAGAACTCGTAGTGGCTGTAATGACACCTGAAGGCCATCTTCTCCACATCCTCATCTCAAACTCTGATCTAGTGATAGCCTAATCTGAGGTCTATCTTTGAGAACCACCGTGCTCCCTTCAGATGATCAAAGAGGTCGTCCATCCTCGGGAGTGGGTACTTGTTCTTCACGGTCACCTGGTTCAGGCGAAGGTAGTTGACACAGAGCCTCAAGATCCCATCCGCCTTCTTGGCGAATCGAATTGGGGTTGCCTAGGGAGAAACAATAGGCCGAACGAATCCCTTCCCCTGCAAGTCCTCCTACTATACCTGCAGATCACGAAGCTCAGAAGGAGCCATCTGATATGCTGGAGTAGATAGCGGTGCCATCTCGGGGTATAGGTCAATGTAGAAGTACACCTCTCTGTGATAAGGTAGTCCTGGAACATCATTAGGGAAAACATCTGTTTACTGGTCCACCACTATAGGATAAGTCAGACTCTCCACATCAACTGCTCCAAGGGTAAGGCAGGCCAACTGATGAGTGATCGGCTGCACCCTCCTCTGAGCAAGTCTATACTATGCTGTATAGGTTCCCTTCTTGACGGTGAAGGTAAACATGGTCCCATCCATGTGGACACACATCACTTTGTTCCTAATATAGTCAATATGAGCATGGAATGTAGATAACCAATCCATACCCAAGATGACATCGTAAGGCCTCGACGCCGCTACAAAGAGATCCCAGCCGAAGATCTCGCCTCAAAGAGTAATCTCACACTGCCGGCACTAGTGCGTAATAATCGAGTCTGCTCCCGTAGAAGTATCTAGCCGTAAGGATCGAGCCAACAGATCTGTCAGAATCTCTGAGCTCTGAACAAGGGCAGTGGCTATGAAATAATGACTATAACCTGTGCCTATAAGAACTGAAACTAAGGTGGAGTAGAAACATATAGTACCTCGAATAATCTATGAAGCAACGTGGTCATATGCCTCAGCTTCCTGAAGCTGAGCTCTCCCCTGTCAACCTGCTCCCTACGATAGGGGTGGACCTCCTGATGGTGGAGGTGGTAACAGCTCAAAATGTTGTCCACCGCCAGCTACTCGATCAGCTCCTCTGCCACGTTCGCCTACACCCTGCAGACCACCTCGATGAAACCATTGCCTCTGCCTGGGAGGTCCCTCAACTGTATGATGATCATCTGTATGGAGGGTCAGACAGTCACATGCCATGTGACCATGCCTGCTGCATGAGTAACATTGCTTGGTACTGGAATGTGTGTCTCTACTCTGTGTGCCCCGCACAACCGATCCTGAGTCATGTGGTCGACCACCTGTAGTTCTGGTCCTCTTGGACCTCTGTGACATCTGTCTACTGCCATCTGCAGGAGACTCCGCTGCATGTCGACTAGTAGTGGGTCTCACTACTGGTGAGTGCTCATCCATGAAACTCTCTACTAGGAGGGCTCTCTCCAACACTCCTACCTGAGTCAGAATGCTGAGGGAGATCATCGATGCCCTGATCACTCTCCTGAGCCCCTGCTCAAAGGTCCGGGCCCTAAAGAATGGGTCCCGCACCATATCCATGGAGTAGCGTGAGAGATCAATGAACCTCACTGAGTACTGCACTAATGTCATGCTACCCTGCTGCAGATGAAGTAGCTCATGTATCCGCACCGCTCGAAGGGTGGCTGGAACAAACTCCAGCCAGAATAGGATCGTAAAGTCTGTTTATAGAAGTGTCGCCTTGTCTTGGACCTGAAGAATCAGGCTCCACCATGTACCTGCTGCTTCCTGAAGAAGACTCTTAGCAAGAATCACGATGAGGTCTGCTGGTGTCCCTACCAGCCTGAAGACTCTCACCACAACCTCCAGCCAATCTTGAGCCGCCTATGGGTCCGTCTCTCCCCTGAACCTGGGTGGCCTCTAGCAATGGAACTTTTTCAACATGCTCAAGTGGCGTGAACTCTCTATTGATAGGGCTGGTGGCATCGGTGGCCCAACGGGAAGTGGTACTGCTGGTGCCTCCGCTGGTAAAGGGCCCTGCACCGAGGCATCGTCGCTCGACAGGCTGTCAGAGCATATGACTCTCGGGGCTCTAACTGGTCGTCTGTGGGGAGGCATATTGAAAGAAACAGATGTGACACGATCAAAAGATTATACATGGTGAGCTAAACTGGTTGAGTTGACTTAAATAAAAACTTTTTAAACACACACGCAATCAGTGATTTTGTGCACTGAGTCAGAAATCAGAAGTTAGGGTCCTGTTGTATGGATACGTCAGCCGTCGCACCAACACTGGACCCCCTAAACTGAAAACCACACTCGGTAACCTTAACACTATTTATTCACAGAAAAGAATGATCAGAGTCATGAGTTCTGCGGTAGAACCTAATCCTCTAATACCAATTTGTCACGACCCATCCCCCGAGGCCCATATTGTGACTACCCCAAGCCCACCTTCCATATGCCAGGGGCTGGCGACTAGCACCAAAGGCGTAAATCCCTATACTGGGAAGGAATTTCCTTTATAACAGTAAAAAACACAAAAAAGTACGCAACTTGAAGTAAAACACTAAGTAAAAATGTATACAAAAGAGTGTCCTAAAATTAAAGGGGCCGTAAATACAAGCCCAAAAATAAAGTACAATACAACTGAAAAGCTAGTAAAACTGAAGAAAATAAGTAAAGCGGTTACTGGGATGTCCTCCGGAATTCCCACCTAAAGGGTGGGTATAGATGTGAACCTCAGCACCCCAAGTCCGACCATCCGCTCCGTGTACGTCTCGTAGAGTGGTCCACCTCCGTGTACCATCCAGTACTGCTACTCTCTACCCCGATCAGCGCTGTCCATCATCTGAAACCAACACAATGATGTGCGGGCATAGCCTGTATAGGGGTGAGTATAATGATACTCAGTAGGGACCCCGAGACCCTCAAGGTGTCACAAAATCCAACAAGGATAACCAAAAATTAAATAATCAGCGGATAACCCTTACTTAGGTATATGCCCATATGTATACCTAAGTTATCTAGTAACCCATCTCAATTATGAGGAAACACAAAAGTCATTGACTCAGCTCAAACTAGGATTTTTAGTGTAGCTTAGAATTACAGATGATTAGTCGCGAAGCTAGATCATCTTATTCTGACAAGAGGCACTACTTCTGACCATACAAAGTTTGACCCACACATGATCAATATGTACTAACCCCCACAATGACCCACACAGGATCTGACCCACACAAGATCGGTATGCACTGACCCAAACAGGATTACTGAGCGCTGACCCACATAGGATCTGAAACACATAGGATCGGTATGCGCTGACCCTCACAGGATCGCTGTGCGCTGACCTCCGTAGGATCTGTCTCCAACCTCCGCCTCACTAACAACCACTAGATTCCTCGCACCCGGTGCACACAAGTTCCGTAGAATCTACCCTAGAGATATCGGTTATACCCCAACCTCCACTAAACTCCAAAAAGGAGTAACCCAAAGGACCTCCATGTCATAAGGGTTCCAACACGATAGACGGTGCGTCAATCAGACGCCCGGTCTGTGAGTTATTGACATTTCCGTTCCAGGGGCCCGATTGGTTTTTAGGTTCAAATCAACTCGCCCGTACTCCAACTATGTCCAAAACTCAAGTGGAGTATACCAAAAGAACTATCTATCTATAAGACTTCCTTCACCATAAATGGTTCATCGATCGGACAAATCTAACCCATGATACAGGTGAAAATGTAATTTCAGGTTAAACGGGTCCAGTCTGGGGTCTGACCCGGCCTTGTGGGGCGGCCCAACCCAGTAGGGTGGCCCGGACCGAAGGCAACCCATCCTGGCTGGCTAGCCCATGTGGCCTGGCTAGCTGGCTCGTGTGGAATTTCTAGCTGGCCCGTGTGGCCAGGCTGGCCACGCCGTGGGGGGGGGGGGGGGTGGTGCGGCGCCGTTGGCTTCTGAAGGAACCAGCTCTAGGCACCAGTTTAGTGACCTGCAGGACCCGAGGGGTCCCGCCTGTAGTGAGCAATGACGGTAGGCTTAGCTGTCTTCCCCTAGATCCTCCACCGCGGTGCGACAACGTCACAGTTCTTCTAGACTCCATGCAGTGCGACGGTGCCGCACCGCCTCCGCCGCGGCCGCGACCTCCAGCTTCTCCACGCGGCGCGACGACGCCGCGCTCATCGTCCTACCACCGCTGCCCTCCTAGTCGTATCCCCCTTCTTTCAGAGCGGTGCGATGGAACCGAATCCCTCCGGCACCACCGTGGCCCACCTAGCCGTGGATTAGTTCCCTGCGCGGCACGTCGGTGCCACACCCTTGTGGCGACCCGGCGGCCTTGCGCCGCCAGCTTCTTCATGGTCTGCGTCCATCGTCAACAGTAAGAACAAACAAAGGGGGGGGGGGGGGTCGGGCCTTATTCGTGCAGTCCGAGCCCTCATCATCATGGCAATAACATTTAGCATACCATAATCCAGAAATTTGATTGATGAAGAATGGAGGTTTATACTCATATATAAAATAACTCAAATTCCCCTACCTCGATTGCCTACGATCGTTGATGAAGTCGTGGAAAGGGATACATCGTTCTGTTGACGTCGGAAGAAGAAGAAGAAGTTAACGTCGTCGGCGTTCTTCAAGGATGGTGATGCTTCCTCTTCTTGCCCCGGTTGAAGAGGGAGAGAGAGATGAATGTCGTTCTTCATTGGAGAGGGGCGTTCTTCGTTGGGAGAATAAAGTTCTCCAAGGGTTCTCCAAAGCTCCAGCAAAAAGAAAGTGCCAACCAAAATAATGGGTTAAACTAACCCATTATTTAATTTTTGTCCAAAAGAATCCAAATGATTTCAAATTAATTAATTAATGCCATTAATTAATTTTGGGTTTGGCACACTTATGAGGGAAGGTGGAAAGTTACAATTAAATGAAGAGAGGGTTGGTTTCATTAACTCAAGGGAAGTTTAAGGGTTTCATCCCACATAAATGGGGGGTTTAGGGTGTTTGAAGCTTGTGTGGGCCCCACATAGTAATATCCTCCCAAGGGAGGTTATGTACTGGTGGGATCCACCACTAACCTCCCCTTTTAGGTTTTAACTACCAAGAAATAAAAATAAGCTAACTCTTATTTTTATTTAACTTAATTAAAACCCCCCAAAATCTAACTTCCACTCTCGTTAGAACACAACTACGGTGAAGGTCTCACTACGAAATCACCGACACTGTGAGTTCAACGGTGGCCTCAGATTTCAATTCCGAGCACCGATTAAAAAGTTATAAAATCCTGTACGTACATTTACTGAATGGACCCAAACAAAACTTCAGAAATTGATTTCGGGCACACCGGGCCTCGGAATCAAGCACCGTCAGAAACTGCAGACTCGTAAAATTCCCATGTATTTAAGAAAAAACTTTCCACAGAAATTCTAGGTCTTTAAAAACATAACCATTTATTAATTATAATAATTTTATTATATTTATTACTTTCTTTTGATGAAAGTTGAACTATTTGATATCATGTTTTACTTAAAAATTTCCCGTTTTGCAACACATTTTCTATTTTATCTAAATGTAAATTACAAATTAATATAACTAATTACAGAAGTATATAATGCATATAATGATATGTTTATATATTATATATAGTTTATAATAACCACCCATGAGGATGGTTTTATGTGTTGACATGGAAATGTCACCATAGGTGGTTGACCAACCTTTGATGAGACATTGACAGGAGAGTGGGAATAAGATGTTTTAAAATTTTTTATAGAGTATTATGAAACTAAATGTAGGTTAAAATAATTAAAATATAGTTAAATTAATTCATAATTAATTCCTTTAATGATTGATTATGGAATGGCAGGTGGAAAAATAAAGAGGAAGCATAACCCGAAGGAAAAATGGTGGTTCAAGAGTGTTCATTTCCTTGGTTTTAATGATTAGTTGGATTATTTATAAGTAATGGTGTTCAAGTAAAATGGTTATAAGAACAAATAATTTGAAATAATAATGAAAATAATTAATTTTAAATGTTTATATATATCATTTGGTTAAATTTTATGAGGATGAATCATTATCTAAACTTTTAGTGATAATTGCTTATATTATTTTGGGCGTTTTTCGATCATTACTCACTAGTTTTTTTAATAAATTAATATTATGGATATAAAATGGTTCTAGAACATTAAATAGGATTTAATAGATATTTTATAATCTTTTTCAAACTTAAAAATGGTTACATGACCATCCATGAAGGAGAAATTGAATAACGAAAATCCATCGTCCATGAATGTTGTAAATCCGCACTTCACAGACGATGATTTCATTTTTGAAATAAAAGAGATAAATAAAGGAGTTTCATGAAGGATATTCCATTAAACTGATATCATTAGATTATATATATTATACTGGAGTTATCATGATTATTTTGATAGCGTTGGTTTGGAGATGATAAGAAATGAAAAATAAAATTGAAAGGAAATTAAAAGAAAAGAAATAGGATTTACCTCTTGAATTATACTCTTAGAATACCTTCTTAAGGGAACTTGGTTGGGTCTTTTATTGAGACCAAGAGATACTATAATTGGGGGAGACACTTGGGAAGAGTATTTAATATAATTTGTACAAGGCTCAAATCTTTGAAGGTGTGAGTTGAAGGGGTGGTGAGGGGTGGTTTTTATAGTGGACGAATGGGGTGTTTTGTGAACATTTTATTCATTATTTGATTATTTTACTCAATAAAAGAATTAATTTTGAGTATTGTGACTAAATATAGTAATTAGTACATTTTATTTCAAACCAATGGTGATTACATCATTCGTATCTTAATTAATAGTGTATTTAACTTATAGTGTATATATACGGAAAATTATTGTATTTTACTATTCACTAAAGATTGATGTATTTCAGAAAAAATCACAAATATTTACCCTACCCATTTTTGAAGTTTTGAAAAAAAAAATGAAATCTGTTTTTTGAAAATAATTTTATAAATATGAGAAATTTAATTTTTAATTAAAATCATCATTTACTCGAAAAATATGGATTTTAAATTTATAACTAATTTTGTAACACTGTAAAAGATTAACTAAGGTCTCACAAAATTATCATAAATTAATAAGACCAAAAATATTAATCTGTGAATAAATTTTATGAAAATAAATTTTATTTTGAATCTTTATATTAATCATAAAATTATAAATAAAAATTTACATTTTATAAAAATACTAATACTTAATTAATAATTTCTAAAACATTTATTTACTGTAATTATATCATACTTTCATATATAAGATGCCTAAATTTTATTTATATATTCATGGGTGATATTAATATTCATTTGGCTGATTTATTTTTCATAAGATTCATATTACTATTCATAAGGGCAACATTACTATTCAAAAGGGTCATGTTACTATTCACCAAAAATTAAGTTAACCATATATGACTTTAAATATCTTACTGATGACAACCATGTATGTACGTTTTTTGAAATCCATTTCATAGAAGCGAGAAATTTATGTTTAATAGCTAGGTTATTATAATAACAAAGTTTTGTTTCATAGATTCTCAGTGTTTTATGCATTACATTCTATATTAAATTTATTTGTAAATCCTTAGGGTGTTATAAGAAATATTTTGGGATAATTTTAAACAAAATAAGACATCCCAAATTTTTGTTAAAGTATATAGAAAGTAGTGTTAATGAAAGTAAACCCCTATCAAGATACTAGAAGATGATGTGGATCTAGCACAAATGTACCAAGGGGTAACAACCCCCAAAACACCATTTTGAGTTGGATTTGACTGAGAATTAATACATGAAAATGGGCCTTTACAAACACATTTTTTGACACAGCTCAGGGATATAATTTGGTAAATTCACAAGCTCATTGAAATCCATTATTAAGTGAAGAAAAAAATCCCATAAGAGTTAATGTTAGGAATTGGATCATGTATAACTCAGATTAAAACATAAATATTTTTAATTTAAGGAATATATGAAGTGATATGTAGTTTTATGGATTAATGATATGGTAAAATTTAAGAGCATTTATTTTAATGATTTTTGGGAAAGGTCATGATAATTTTGAGATAGTCATTTAACGAATTGGGTTTATAGTATGAGAAAACCCAACCTAAAGAAAGATAAATTGATCTAAGCATGATATATATTGAACATAAAATAAACCAGTCAATTTTTTTACCATAGACATTCATGTGATGGATAATTCAAAAATATATATACTTTTTAAATATTGTTAATCAGTAATGTTTAACTATTTGTCTTATTTTAATATTTTGAATAAAAAGGTAGCTAATTAAATTTTAATTAAGTGGTGATTAGTTCATTTTATGTATTAATTATATTTTTCCAAAATATATTAAGGTTATTTTCCATGATGGAAGGTGGAAGATCACAAACAACTCTTGTCTCTCTTTTAAATGATTTACTTGTAAGGATTATCCTGAAGTCATGTTTAGATGAATTCAAATTGTTTTCAATATCCAAATTACCTATAAACAAATTTATGAGGCATCTAATACCTACACTATTACCTATTTTTTTTTTCAAGGATCATGGTTTTTATGTGATTAAATCATGTATTCTCAAATTTTCTACAATACTAGGTGTGAACGGTACTATCAGAGTATTTTTGAACTCTTAAATCTAATTAAGGCATATGAATAAATTATTAATTTTGAAGGAGTTATGAAAGAGGGTGACCTCCACACAATCTATATGTATCAAATTTTAAATTTCATTATTTTTAGTAGTATTATAGAAAACTATAAAACCTTTGAAGAAAACTCTATAAATTTATTTTACAAAACCATGTTCAAATGAATGTCTTGAAATTATATATTAATAATAATAATTTTTTAATTAATAAACAAGTTTTTCATCAATTTGATCCAAACTACACTGGATGCGTTTTGATAAAAGAAATAGTACATTTTAAAAATTACTTGAGGTATTATTTCCATTCTTGGACCCTTTCACTTCATGAGCAACGCCAGGACTAAATACCTTATTGATGTTTTGAATTATTTTAATAAAATTATTAAATATAATTTTAATGTTAGGTGAAAGTAATAAAATTATTTTTTTGGGATGATAACCTCAAGGTTTAAGATTGGAAAGTGACATTTTGGGTTTTCTTATATATAAAAGAATAATAATAATTTTAGCATGAAATTTCTTTAAGGGTGGAAGAATGTAACTCCTAGAAATTTTATTTATGTTATTAAAGAACTCTTAATTTATAACTAATGGTTTATTATGATAACATATAAATAATTTTACATTTCATAAGAAAATAACACCGAATGTCTTATTAAGAACTAGTAAAACTATGAATATTAAAGGGATATAAAAAAATAATAGATACCTTCAATGCTTTATTTAATAATTTAATAAAGTTACATTGAATATAAAACAAAACCCAATATCATACCAAATATTACATAGGGATGAAAAATTAAGGATAAGAAAATGAAATATAAAAATATAGGCTTCTTTAACCCCCTAGAATAATTTCACCCGTGAACATCACTATAATAGAGGAACATATAGTTAGTAATACAATATTCATTTTGGAAATGATATTGAACCTTGTTTCGAATCGAAGTGAATGTTGAAGAGTAAGAATGATGTTTTATTTATAGGTAAATATCATCCTCAACCTTTATTTTTTTTCAACTAATATATTTGATCAAAATTATAACCATTAATCAATAAAATAGTTAGTCCTTATTATTTTTGGTTTTGTTAATATATTTAAATGACTGTCAGGATTATTTAATAAAACAAATTGTATTATTTTTGGAGACAATAATCATAATATATTAAAGTATGATTTATGATAAAGTTTTAAATAGAAATTAATTTCATGAAATAATATTACAAAATTATATTTTCATGATAATAGATTTTAATGAAGCCCAAAGTGTTTTTTGTAATGGTGAGAATGTTGATTTTTTTATTAAATCATTAATTTTAATTAAAATAATGATTAATTTAAAAGATAAAATTCAAATAGTTATGGAATTATTTTGATTTAATAAATTTCATTTTTCACTCATAATTTCAAATATATCTTATGATTATTTTTTGTTCTGACAAATTTTAATTTTTGGTGAAAAAGTGAAAATGGACACTTTACATGCACTAAGATTTATTGAAAACGTTATCTTGTCGGCATGATTTAAAAATGTATGAAATTTTTTTATCAATAACAATTTAATTTAATATGTATAAAAATAAATTTAAAAAAATCAATTTTAATTTTAAAAATTTACAGTTTATTTTTTTAACAAAAAATTGGATTTTTGAGTTAAAATTAATTTTTTGGATTATACACATTTATTTTATTTAATAGAATGTATGGTTATGTTTTGAAAGAGTTTAACATAAAACCACACTCTAAAGCTCATTAATTATCAAGAAAATTGGTTTGAATTCAAATTAACCATACGTGGTTGGCTTGTATGATAAAATAATCAGTATTTATCCTTTAAAACCCACCACTCCACAAGTATAAATACCACCCATCATCCATTACTCCCCAATAAAAATTCATAGTTCATTATTTTATGGTAATTTTTCCTTCAAAAGAGTCCCTCAAAGGATTCCTCAATTTGTTAAGGTTCCACCCTCATATTTTAGGAGGTAAATATTTATGGTAAGGGATCTCTTTTTCTTCTTTTCCATTTAAGATTATTCTTTCCATTTAGCCTTTTTAATCTCAATTTGATATGTTTTAAATCCTTTATAAATGTAAATTTACTATAAAATTTATTCTCTTGTAATGTGATATCATTTATCTCCTCTCGTTATAACCTATACCTAAGCTGTTACTATGCCGATATTTAGTTAGAGATCCTCTCTTTGATCTCTTTATTCAAGCACCTGATTTGTGTTATGAATTTGGTTTGCCATTTTTTCATATTGGGACATGTTATAAAACATCCATATTACCCAAATTATTATTTAAATGTGATTATATACCCCTTTAACTATCATTAATGCATCCCATGATTCATTATGTACCCCTATTTTGCTGTTGAAATTACCCTATGATTTTCCATGCCAAATTTTTATTCCAGAATACTTTATGTATTATGCCTTTTAATTTAAAAATTATAAAATTGTACTATGTTCTTATATATCCCTCATAATTTAGCTTTTACTTATAAGTGATGAGATTCTCATTTCTCCCTCATTAATTTTTTTTATAAATATCTATGTACTATCGTTATGCTGCCGAAATGCCATTATGATTTACCATGACAAACATTTGTGATGTGTATACCCATACCCGTTTTCAGTCAACGGAATTTACCTAGTTTTAAAAATACTTAACTTATTGGGTAATTTTATTTATTTTACTCAAATTCATGAATCATTGGATTTTATGTGATGAAAAACGATCCTATGTTAAATTTTTTATGCGGCACGCTTATGCATGTACAAGATATGAAAACAATGGGTGAGCCCAAAATTATATAGTGATCCAATGAATTGGGTAATGTTTTAGTCTCATGAGATGTCATGTATGGGATTAAGGAGTAAAACTAATAAATTATGAGACTTTTTTCACAATGTTATGCTGTCTTAATATTTATCATTTACCTATGTTCATGATGTCATGTTTAAAGTTATTTCCACATTCAAATATTAATATTATGTTATCATGCTATATCATGCCTCATTATTCATGTTTATTATTTTAAACCCTCTTATGTACCATTGAAATTACTGTTGTCTAACATCTTATAAGTTCTTTATGTAATTATTTTTTTATTCCCTTACTGGGATTTATAGATTACCCCTTTCTTATATATGTCCCCAGGTTATCCTGTGCAGTTTTAAATGAGCAGTGGAATATTAGAAGGATGTTATGGAAGTTTTCAATAATTTTGTTGTATACATGTAACAAGTAATGGTTTATGTACCAAATTACTAAATACACTATGATTATTGTTTTGTAATTCCTTGAAACATGTATTCTAGTTAAAAAAACACTGCTTCCAGGAAATTTCCATTGGATTTATTTATGGAACCGGAAAATTCCAACAGTTCATTATCCAAAAGGGGTTCTTCTTTCCAAAGGCATGTGTTCATTAAGTTTGAACTTTACAACACATGAGAATGTGAATTGGTTGAGAGGATGTGAGGTCAGACTCATCACACACTTTTTGGGGGGAATTATTGTCTTCCCCGGGACTCTCTTTATAAATTTAAGATATTTTCATGAATCCTTATTAATTCACCAAGTATGACATAAGTTTCCCTTGGAATTGTCAATCACTTATTAACATGTGTAAAATTTATAATCATCATTATGTATTCAAGGTTCTTCATCAATGGAGATATCTGTATATATTCCAGGTTCTCTATCAATGGTATCATCTAATATACTATTTCAAGATTCTTTTAATCATCTTTATAATGATACTAGTTTTTAAGTCACTCAGCGGGGTATTATGGAATTTATTTTCATCGAGGGAGATGAAGGTTTGGTTTGACCTTGGGATTATGCCCATAAAATGGGATACCTATGTATCCTTGTAAAAGGAATAAGAACCCTTGTAGTTAGGTGCCACTGAATGGGACACATCATACCTTTTAAGGTCATGTGATAAGGACCTATCCATATAGTTTAATGTCATATGGTATGGACATATAAGCGTAAGATGCTTAGCCAATCTTTGGTTTGGGACTTATGTTGAAGCAGACCAAGTAACTTGGAAATAATATGGGTTACCAAGTAAGATTAGACCCTATTGGGAATAAGGCCCAAGGTGAACAAGGTTGATTTGAAGTGTTGGGTTTGAACCTCAAGGATGTTTCCTATGTATCCCAAGTGGATGAGAATCAAAGCCCACGTAGTTCGACTAGTCTCATAGGAGAATATGGTCCTTTGAGAGAAATCATTTTGGGCTTTGATTATCATCCACATGGGATACTAGGAAGCCTCCTTGATGTTCAAACCCAACACTTCAAATCAACCCTGTTCTCCTGGGGCCTTATTCCCAATGGGGACTAATCTTACTTGGAAAACCATATTCTTTCCAAGTTCCTTGGGCTGCTTCAACATAAGTCCCACACCAAAAATTGACTAAGAATATTCCTCTTATATTTCTATACCAGATGACATTAAACTATACAGCTAGGTCCTTATCACATGACCTTAAAAGGTATGATGTTCCCTATTCAGTGGCACCGAACTAAGAGGGTTTTGATTCCTTTTACAAGGATACGTAGGTAGCCCATTTTATGGGCACGATCCCAAGATCAAACCAATCCTTCATCACCCTGGATGAAAATAAATTCTAGAGTACCCTGCTAAGTGGATTAAAAACCCGTATCATTATAACAATGATTAAAAGAATCTTGAAATTGTATATTAGAAGATACCATTGATAGAGAACCTGTAATATATACGGATATCTCCATTGATGAAGAACCTTGAATACATATTGATGATTATAAATTTTACACATGTTAATAAGTGATTGAAAATTCCAAGGGAAACTTATGTCATACTTGGTGAATTAATAAGGATTCATGAAAATATCTTAAATTTATAAAGAGAGTCCCGATGTAGACAACAATTCCCCCAAAAAAGTGTGTGATGAGTCCTACCTCCCATCCTCTCAACCAATTCACATTCTCAAGTGTTGTAAAGTTAAAACATAACGAAAACCTTTCTTTTTAAAGCAGGTCCCCTTTAGGAATAAAATATGACCATTTAGGCCCACTTGGATTAGATTAGGACATTTATTATTAATTTATTTAAAGAAGGGTTAAAATAGTTAAAATCATAGTTTAATAACTAAATCATTTTTAATATAGAGTTATACATAAGACAAATTCGACTATAAATATTCATTAGAAAGATTAAATGATTTCCTACATAATAATATTTTATTTGTAATTTTTATACATTAAATAATTCAATTTATTTATGACACAATGATGGTGCAATAATTATATTATTAATGAAATATTGACATAATTGATGTTATAAATACCCAAATAAATGTAATTTGAGACTTTTTATGAATTAAAATAATTTTATATGTTAAAATGACTTGTTATTATTTAATTAATTAAATTTTTTCGAAATAATATTTCTGTTATGAGTTTCACAAAAATCAATTACCAAATAGTGTCAAAATTGACATAAAATAGTTTTTAAAACAAATATTATATTATTAATTGTTATTTTATTCCTAAAAATATAACGTTCTGAAAAATGACTTAGATAAGGTTATATATATTAATAATAAACAACTTGGGGTTCTTTTGGATTGTTATAGTAAGTTTATTAACCTTATAGTGTAATAAAACAAGAAGACACGATAAAAGTTAAATTATCTAACTTAAAGTTAAATCTAAATGATAATTTTAAAATAGATACCTAAACCTGTCTAAATTGTATTGGATGAGAGGATTTCGACCCATACCCATATTAGCTTCAAAATAAATCAATTTTGAGCTATTAAAAACCGAATATGGCTTTATAATAAAATAATATTTTTAGTTTTTCCAAAGGTGCCCCTCTCCTCCCTTATAAAAGGGAACCTCCTCCCTCTCTTCCTCACACCACTTTGAGACTTTAAGCTCGGCCAAAACCTACCAAATTCTCTTCTACAATTCCCTAGAAACATCCTAGAGGTCCTGGTCTTCTTTAAAGACCAATTTTAGTTCCCTAAGAGGAGGTCTCAAAGAGGCGCTTCAAAGAAGAGGTAATGTCCGTTACCGATTCTTTCAACTTTATTTCTTCTTCCACTTCTTCTTCTTTAGTTGTTTCATTATGAAGTAATAACATCAGTATCACTCATATACTTATATTTTATTATAAGTATGAAACAACCCTATTTCACTATCTATCCATCCTACGGAAAACAAAATCACCGCGCGTGCGTACGTACGGAATACCGTCTCCACGCCGTGGTGTAATCTATTTTCCACCAACACCTTACATGGATGGGTATAATGGTGTAAATAATAACTATATATGATTATTTTAAAGTGATATTGATTCTGAAATATTATACATACACTCCAATACAATTCCATGATCATGGGAACAATATCATCGCTCGTGCGTACGTACGAAATACCGTCTCCACGATGTGATGCGACTCGTTCTACATGATTTTCATTGAATAATGATTACATAAATGAATTGAGTGAATAAATATGATATGTATTACACTAATACCATTCTTTAAATGAGGTATCTATAACCTAAAAATAATAATAAGAATTTATTCGACAAAACACGCATAAGAACAAAAAGCAATAAACACCCGAATAACAAGTAACAATGAAATATTACTAATAAGAAGCTAAGAATATGACCATATATGATATCATAACAATGAGTATGATTTTTGAATAATTAAATGACATTATTTAATTAATTATACAGTAGTTTCGGACACTTACTAAGCAAATCAGACCTAAGGTAAGGGAAAATCTCACAATCTCATTTTTATCTGAGATTCTTTATACTTCAGAATTTACTGGGGAATATTTATCATCCAAATCCATGTTTCATAAATATTTAATATTATTTCCATCCAAATACAATTGTTTAAATCCAATTTTAACTTTTGGTGAGTTTTTAGTAAAAGACATGAAAGTAATCTTTTGTCGTTTTTCGTACGTGGTAATTTTTGACTTTTCCAACAGAAGTACGAGAAGAATGTTTTTTTACCTTATACAGCATGAATAGATTTTTAAAACATTATTTCAAAGAAGCTTCATTTACAAGTTTTCAAGTTTATTTTTAATCAACTTCTTTTAGTTTAAAATTGTATGACATGTTAAGAAAGTAAAAATGTTTTTGAAGTAGAAAGGTTATTTTCCTCAAGAATGGAGTTCAAGTGTTTTATCAAAATTATTTTACATATAAGATAATATAGGGTTATTTTTATATCCCTATTATTACATTGATTTGATTATGTTGTGATGGAATTATTTTTATGAATTCCTTTATCTTATATGAATTGTTTTATGATGTCACGATATTTAAGAATCCCATTTTTATTACATGGGTTAAGCTATGATGTATGATTTATGATTTTGTGGCACACATAAGAATGGTATCATTATGAGATGGGTGGGACCTATATATCCCTCCAATGCATTGGGTAAAGATTTATATCTCATGATATAAACATGGTTGGAATGGCAGGTTAAACCGGTTCAGTGAAACAGGACTGAAATGAGGAGTGAACTCGGTTCAGAAATGGACTTTGTCTGCTAAGATAGTCTTGGAAATGAGTCTTGAATAATAAGAAATTATTTTCTATGATTATGTGTGTATTCCAAAAATATTCATGTTTTAATTTATGATTATTGGGATTACATTTCACTACTATAATTTATCCCATTTTATAAAATTATGATCTCTTTTGCAGGTTAAGATTTCCAAAATGTTATGTTATTATGAATATGATGTGATTGATATTTATTTTGTTTACGCTTACTGAGCATTTGAGCTCACCCTTTTGTATGTTTTATTTCCCCAGGTCAGTAAGAAGGTTATTAAGTAGGATATTCCAAAAAGGGACTCTAGATATGATGAAATAAATGGGAGACAACGTAGATAATTTGTGAACCAATTGTTTATGTTTCCCAGTTTCTAAAGACACTATAACTATACAGTACTTTAATGGTTTTGTTATATTTTGTAATAAGTATGCTTCAATTTTGAAGTATTAACAATGTATGTAAAGTTTGGGTCGTTATAGTTGGTGTCAGAGGAAAGGTATAGTCAACCTTTGGAAACTAGGATGTGAAAGCCTTAGTAAGAACCGTAAGGATATGTCTAAGCATAGAACACAATCTTAGTGTTTTAGAAATGGACATGAACAAACTATGATAAGACCTTAAGTGTGAAATTTTATTCTTGATTATGTGGTTTTCCTATTATAATTAGTGTTGCTCACACTATTCTTCTTGGTTTTAGTTAATGGTTGGAACCCGAAGAAACCGTGTTAATGCGGAATGCGAAAGGCAATGCAATGATTGTCATCTTGAGCAACCAAACATTATGGGAGATGGAATGCAAAATCTTGTATCCATGCTCACAAAAATTTCTCGGGCTATGAATCATGAAGGACTTCCAAATGAGAAAAGGAAGGAGCAAAATTCTGTTTAATCCTTCATGAGGCAGCGTCCACATTCATTCAGTGGGTCTTGTGATCCATTAGTGGATGAACAATGGATCAGTACCACTGAAAAGATATTTTTAGTTCTTCAATGTTCTGAACATGATAAAGTTATCGTAGCAGTTTATCGTTTGGAACGTGATGCTGATCAATGGTGGAATCTTATTAAGAATACGAGGAAAAGGGATGAAATTGAGTCCATGGAATGGGACGAGTTCAAGAAATTATTTTTCAAAAAGTACTTCCCTCGTATTATTCGAACAAAGATGGAGAAGGAGTTTCTTGAACTGAAGCAAAAGGATGATGAATCTGTTGGTACCTATGAAGAAAATTTTACAAGACTTGCAAGTTACGCTTCTGGTATTATTATCCAACCCGAGAGTAATATCGATCGATTCTTTAGTGGCTTAGAACCAAGTCTTCGAAGGGCGTTATCAATAAGGGACTTCAATAGCAACGAGGAAATCGTTCGATGTGCTCTCAAGGTTGAGATGGAGATTAGAGTATCCCATCAGTCATATGATTTTGATAAGAAGAGGAAAATGGAATTCAAAGGGAAATATAAAGAGCACACAGAAAAGAAGATGAGGTTTCCCTTATGCTCAAAGTGTGGAAAGAAACATGGAGGGAGTTGTCTTAAAGGGATAAGTAAATGTTTCAAATGTTGAAAGGAAGGTCATCGGGCATTTGAATGCCTCAATGATGGGAAGAAGATGTCTAGTGATGCGAACAAAGAAAATGCTACACAGAGTGCACCTTCTACACTTCAATGTTACAAGTGAAATGAAATGGGGGCATTATGCCAATAAATTCCCTAATCAAAGGGTTGTTAATGATGATCGACGTCAACAAACTCTTAAGGCCAAAGACAAAAGAAATTCACATGCAATTTCTATCAGCGATTTGGATTATGATAACGAAGTGGTGAAAGGTACATTTACCATCCACTCTAAAGTAGCAAATGTTTTATTTGATTCTGGATCCACCCACTCTTTTATTTATAAAGAATTTTCTAAGGGTATCGCCGTATTACCTCAACAATTAGATGTTGAGTTGGTTGTGGCAACTCCAAATGGCACAACAGTCGCATAAAAAGTTTATAATTCTTCTCCGATTGAAGTTTGTGGGAAAGTGATTCCTGCAAATCTTGTGATTCTTCTTATAGTGGAATTTGATGTGATTCTTGGCATGGATTGGATTTCTTTATATGGAGCTCATATCAATTTCCAAATAAGGGAAGTCACATTTCATATTCTAGATCAATCTATGATCATCTATCGATGCAAGGATGAACATAACCTTCCAGTGGAAATTTCTTCCATCTTATGGATCTTGGTTCCACTAAATGAAGCTTATTTATCTCAAATGGTTAGTGAGAAACTCACGATTAATAATATTCCCATTTTACAGGATTTTGACGATGTCTTTCTGGAGGAATTTCTGGGTCTTCCACCAAATCGTGAAGTTGAGTTTTCAATAGAACTCATACCGGGTGCTTTAACTATTTCAAATACATCTTATAGAATGGCCCCAACTGAGTTGCATGAATTGAAGAAGCAACTCCAAGAGAATCTTGATAAGGGATTCATACACCCTAGTGCATCACCTTGGGGAGCACCTGTTCTGTTTGTTAAGAAGAAAGATGGATCAATGAGACTCTGCATTGATTATCGAGAACTTAACAAGATCACTATCAAGAAACAATATCCTCTCCTGCGCATTTATGACTTATTTGACCATCTATGCGGAGCTCAATACTTTTCCAAGATTGATCTTCATTCAGGGTATCATCAATTAAGGGTCAAAAGGGAGGATATACCAAAGACGACTTTCCGTACAAGGTATGGACACTATGAATTTATAGTAATGCCATTTGGTCTTAATAATTCCCCTAATATCTTCATGGATCTGATGAATAGAGTCTTTAGACACTATCTTGATCAGTTTGTGGTAGTCTTTATAGACGACATTTGTAACGACCCAAAATTTTGGAATAAATCTTGTTTCATAATTTTGTGTGTTATTTTATTTTTCATACTCAACAAAACTGTTTCATTTGATAACATGAGTATAATTAAAATGAGATTGTTGGGTTTTGACTATTATATGACCATTTGTTAGTATAACCATTGAAACCTGAATGTTGTGACTTTTGTCTCTAAATACAAGTGACTTTGGTTAATTAATATAGAAAAGAGATTCGATGGCCTCATCCAGTAGTCTCGGTCCAATCGAAGCCCATCTAACAGAACTTGGGTAGGAGGTAGCACCACTGGGCTTTTCTCTGGACCAAACCCAAGCCGAACTTCATCATGTGAAGCTAGAATGAAATCACCTTCGCGAGAAGTTCAAACTGATAGAAATTACTACTCATACGATGTTGGCCGAGCCTCCCTCAGATTCTCTCACCTTAGAACACCTTACACTTAGGTCCTATGATGGTGTTATAAGGGGCTATGTAAGGACACCATAACTGCCTTGTGTAATCCTTTGTTTTAAATATTTTTTTTTGATTTCTTATTATGGCGAAGTTTGTGAATTTTCAAATGTCCGTATAAATATAGTATGCATATTTATGATGAATTTTAGAGAAAGGATATTTTAAAAACTTTTATGTAAACCTTAAATAATTAAAAATGTGTAATGATTTTCAAAAAATGGTCTTCTAGAATTATGTTCAGTACGAAATCTAGAGTATAATAAAATCAACTTAATTTTTGATGAATAGTAAATTATGAATAGTGATTTTATGCTTAGGATTAGTAATGTGACCAAATGGATTAGTAATCTCACTTAAAGAAATTATTAATATAATCTAGGCACCTTGATTAAGTAATGTGATTCAATATAATGGTTAAATAACGGTTTCATAAATTATTAGTCAGGTATTAGTTTTTTCAGGTGAATAGTGTTTTTTATTTAAAAATTAAATTAAAAATATTTAGAAAATGATTTTTGTAAAATGGATTTTATTTTTGAACTCAGAGCATTGATATTATGTTAGGGTAATTTTTGGGGTTTGTTTTGAAAAAATGAATTTTTGGTGAATAGTGTATTTATTTATAAATTAAATTAAAAATATTTAGAAAATTATTTTTATAAAATGGAGTTTATTTTTGAAATCACAGCATCGATATTTGGTTAAGGTGAAATTTTGGGATTTTTCTGAGAAAGTTGAATTTTCGATGAATAGTGAAAATACAGTTTTAGGGTTTCGGTATGTTTAATGACATCATAACTATGTCATGAGGATGTCATGAGATATTTTAAGGGTTGTTCGACCAAATTTGATGAATTATTGTATGGGGGGACCCATGTGGCCAATACCATGGGCAAATACCATGGGCAAGCCCATGGTTTTGCCAAAACCACCAATGAGGTGTCCCTTGGCCATTAATGCCTTGTCCCCTCACTTTTCCTATAAATACCCAGCCATCCTCTCATCCATTCGACTCCAAAATCTCTCCCAACGAAGCTCTGGTCTCATTACATCCCAAGGAGTCCTCCCAAGGTTCCCCCAAGCCCTCAAGGTCCCAACCTTTTAGTTTTAAGAGTTACGTTTTAAGGTAAGGGATCCGACCTCTCTCTTTCTTTTCAAGTAATCTCTTTTATGTCATTTATTTTATGCTCCATGTTCTTATGTTGGAGGATGATCTTTTATATTAATCTTACTTCCCTTTTTATGTTCATATTAAGAGAGACCCCCTCTTTCTCTTATCAATTCGTTTTACGAATGTTTAAGTGACGCCGTTAGGTTGCCAAATTTTTAAGGGATTCGTTCACCTTTCTCATTTTTCAAAGATCTACTTTCATGTCAAGTATTTGAAGTTCCTTTTTTATTATGTTGGGGTATGATATCTATATCTTTCATAATTATCTTTTATGTTCTTATGATTAGATACCCTATTTGATCTCGTCAATTCATTTTTTTTGAAGTTTAAGTGACACCGTTAGGCTGCCGAATTTTTAAGGGATTCTTTCACCTTTCTCATTTTTTCAATGTTCTACTTTCCTGTCAAGTCTTTCAAGTTCCTTTTTATTATGTTGGGGTGTGATCTCTATATCTATAATACTGATCTTTTATTTTCATATAATGAGTGACCCTATTTTATCTAATCAATTCGTTTTTTTAAGTGATGCCGTTAGGCTGCCGAATTTTCAGAAGAGAAATCTTATTTTTGTCTTCCTTTCTTGTTCTTCATTTCATATGGTATATCTTTCAAATTTCATTACCATGTTATTAAATACCTTATATTATGTCCCCTAATATTTTATGGATCTTTTATTAGTGGGCGACCCATGTCCCCTCTCTTTTTAGTGTTTTCTAAAACCTCGTAACATAGACGTTATGCTGCAGAATTTCCGTCTCAAAATGTCTCTATCTTATTCTCAAATTTATTTATTTTATTAAGTGAATAATCAAAGCTCATTATTCTAAAGGGGTATTCACATATATACCAAAATGTTCTATTTTAAATTCTGGTATTTACATACATGAGACCCGCTTTCCCTTTTCTTGGGTTTAAAGTGACATAAAGATCATGTCTTGAAAGCAGTTTTTAAAATGTTATGATTATGAAATGAAACCCATTTCTTTTATGCTATATGGGTTGTTTATGAAATGATTTATGATGATATATTTGGATCACATGATAATAAATACATTTCAAGGGTGCGCCCTGATAGCTCTCTAATGCATTGGGTAAACACTTAATCTCTAGAGATGACTATTTAGACTAATACCATGGTGAATAACCTTGGTAATTTTTATTGACATCTTGGGGATGGACGTTGGTGAAACGGAAATGATTGTATTTTTTAAATTATGTAGACACATATTCATGTTATGAAATACGTTATTTTTATTATGATATGCCTCATGATTTCATTCTCATGCCTTAAATTTCTTTTCATGACTTTATTGATGTATCTCAAGTTCCCATGTTAAATGTTTCCCTTATTTCCCTTACTGGGCCTTCTGCTCACCCTTTCTTTTGATGTATGTACCCAGGTTATGAGATGCAGTAATTAACCTAGGATGAACATAAGGAGAAGCCTTTCAAGTGTTAGAATGTTTTTTTGTTTCATGTATTAAGTTTCTGGTTTCCAAGACACTAAACCTTAAAGATCCCCAGTTTTGTATAATGTAATGAAAGTTTATGTGACAAAAATGAGTGGCGCTATAGTTGGTATCAAAGGATGGTTTAGTTATATGTAGAAATTAGGATATGAATAATTTAGGAAGAACCCTATAGAAAAGTTTTAATAAAGGAAATATTCTTGGTATTTTGGTGAGTATTGAGTAAGGGGTTGCCAAGAAAATACATCCCTGTCTGGATACGAGTAGGTAGAGGGGGCTCTGGAACAGATGTACATAGGGGTAAAACTCGAAAACACCACTTTGATCTAGACTCGAATGGGAACTGGTACACGACAACGGGCCTTGCTGCACTCTTGGTTACGACACTCCCAGGGGATATGCTTTGGTATATTCATAAGCTTAGTATGAACCATTATTAAAGGAACAAACATAAAATAAAATAAAGATTCACATAAGAATATATGATCATGGATAACCTAGTTTGAAACCTAGGGGATCAAAATTTAGGGTATACTTTTCTTCTACAAGTTATCCTTATATTATTTAAGTTCATTTTTATGATTTTTGGCTAAGTATTTAAGTCCCTAATTATACTTTCTTTTCTTAGTTAATGGTGGGAAATGGAAGAACATGTCCCAACAACCAATGTGATAGGAAATGCAATGATTTCTGTATTAATATGACAGAGATGATTAGGGGATTAAAAGATGATTATTATTTTGGAAGAAGTTCACTATTTTGGGGACCCTATATGATCAAGGTAAATAGATTACTATGGTATTTTCATTGAGGAGTAAATGTTGACATATATTTTGAAGAATCGATGAATTTAAGGTGGACTTATAGTAATTTAGGTTACTTATGGAAATGATTAAACTATCTTGGGTAAAATATGTTTAGGTTAACTACTTTTGTTATAAGATGTTAGGAGTGGTTGATGTTGTTTGGAGATGAACAATGAAGTTTATTTTGGAAGACTATGTTATCAAATCCTTCTTGTATTTGGGTTTCAATCTTAGTTTGGTAGAACAGTTATTTATGGAATGGTCTATGATGAACTTTGGGTAGTACCATGGAACTTTGAATATTTAAAGTAGTTTCCCTTCCTCTAGGGTACTTTCTTTTGGAAGAGACATTTTATCTTACCCTTTCTATTTTTGGGTTAATGTTTAAAGATATAAGAAATAGATAGTTAATCTTTGGTGGATTATGTGATTCTCTATAAGATGATTCTTGTGCTTTGATGAGACCAAGTAGTTTTGAATGCTCATCATTTGGAGAAAAGATTAGTTTTGGTAGAAACTTATTAAAGGATGAAACTCTACTTGAAGGTAAATATATTTACTTGTGTTTTTATTCTATGTAGTAAATGAATTCCTCAAAATTATTAAAAGGAACATAAAACAAAAACATTTTTGGTTTAAGTTTCTTACTGGGTAATCAAAAACCGTTTACACACATTATAAGTTTGTGATTTTCTTGTCGTTAACTTTCTCCTAATAATGTTTTATATCACTCTCCCTCAGAACTTGACCCTTTGTTTTTTATTCCATATCCATGTTTTCCTACATGGAATCCTAGTATGGGTTAACTCGGGTGGCCTTTGTACTTCCTTTTCTTTCTTTTAAAGTAATAGTGTTACTGTATATTTTTTTGTTGTGGGACTATCAATGAAATTTCAAAACCCAATTTTAAAAATTGCGAGGACGCAATTTCTTAAGGGGGGAAGATTGTAACGACCCGAAATTTTGGAATAAATCTTGTTTCCTAATTTTGTGTGTTATTTTATTTTTCATACTCAACAAAACTGTTTCATTTTATAACATGAGTATAATTAAAATGAGATTGTTGGGTTTTGACTATTATATGACCATTAGTCAGTATGACCGTTGAAAACTGAATGTTGCGACTTTTGTCTCTAAATACAAGTGACCTTGGTTAATTAATATAGAAAGGAGATTCGATGGCCTCATCCAGTAGTCTCGGGCCAATCGAAGCCCATCTAATGGAACTTGGGAAGGAGGTATCACCACATGGCTTTGCTCTGGACCAAACCCAAGCCGAACTTCATCGTGTGAAGCTAGAACGGAATCGCCTTCGCGAGAAGTTTAAACGGATAGAAATTACTACTCGTGCGATATTGGCCGAGCCTCCCTCAGATTATCTCACCTTAGCACTCCTTACACTTAGGTCCTATGCTGAGGTTATAAGGGGCTATGTTAGGAGACCATAATTGCCTTGTGTAATCCTTTGTTTTCAATAAAAAGCTTTGATTTCTTTATATGGTGACGTTTTTGAATTTTTAAATGTCCGTATAAATATAATATGCATATTTATGATGAATTTTAGAGAAAGGATATTTTAAAAATGTTTATGTAAACATTAAATAATTAAAAATGTGTAATGATTTTCAAAAAATGGTCTTCTACAATTATTTTCGGTACGAAATTTAGAGTCTAATAAAATCAACTTAATTTTTTGATGAATAATAAATTATGAATAGTGATTTTATGCATAGGGTTAGTAATGTGACCAAATGGATTAGTAATCTCACTTAAAGAAATTATTAATATAATCTAGGCACCTTGATTAAGTAATGTGATTCAATATAATGGTTAAATAACGGTTTCATAAATTATTAGTCAAGTATTAGTTTTTTCAGGTGAATAGTGTTTTTTATATAAAAATTAAATTAAAAATATTTAGAAAATTATTTTTATAAAATGGATTTCATTTTTGAACTTAGAGCATTGATATTATGTTTGGGTAATTTTTGGGTTTTTTCCTGAAAAAAATGAATTTTCGGTGAATAGTGTATTTATTTAAAAATGAAATTAAAAATATTTAGAATTTTTTTTATAAAATTTAATTCATTTTTGAAATCAGAGCATCGATATTTGGTTAAGGTGAAATTTTGGGATTTTTCTTAGAAAGTTGAATTTTCGATGAATAGTGAAAATACAGTTTTAGGGTTTCGGTATGTTTAATGATATCATAACTATGTCATGATGATGTCATGAAATATTTTAAGGGTTGGCCAACCAAAGGTGATGAATTATTGTATGGTGGGACCCATGTGGCCAATACCATGGGCAAATACCATGGGCAAGCCCATGGTTTTTCCAAAACCACCAATGGGGTGTCCCTTGGCCATTAATGCCTTGTCCCTTCACTTTCCCTATAAATACCAAGCCATTCTCTCATCCATTCGACTCCAAACTCTCACCCAACTAAGCTCTGGTCTTATTACCTCTCAATGAGTCCTCCCAAGGTGCCCCCAAGACCTCAAGGTCCCAACCTTTGAGTTTTAAGAGTTACGTTTTAAGGTAAGGGATCCGACCTCTCTCTTTCTTTTCAAGTAATCTCTTTTATGTAATTTCTTTTATGCTCCATGTTATTATGTTGGAGGATGATCATTTATACTAAACTTACTTCCCTTTTTATGTTCATATGATGAGAGGCCCCCTCTTCCTCTCATCAATTTTTTTAAGAATGTCTAAGTGACGCCGTTAGGCTGCCGAATTTTTAAGGGATTCGTTCACCTTTCTCATTTTTCAAAGATCTACTTTCATGTCATGTATTTAAAGTTCCTTATTTATTATTTTGGGGTATGATATCTATGTCTAGCATAATTATCTTTTATGTTCGTATGATGAGAGACCCTATTTGATCTCATCAATTCATTTTTGTTGAAGTTTAAGTGACGCCGTTAGGCTGCCGAATTTTTAAGGGATTCTTTCACCTTTCTCATTTTTTCAAAGTTCTAATTTCATGTCAAGTATTTCAAGTTCCTTTTTATTATGCTGGGGTATGATCTCTATATCTATCATATTGATCTTTTATGTTCATATAACGAGTTACCCTATTTTATCTCATCAATTCATTTTTTTAAGTGACGCCGTTAGGCTGCCGAATTTTTATAAGAGAAATCTTATTTTTGTCTTCCTTTCATGTTCTTCATTTCATATGGTATATATTTCAAATTTCATTAACATGTTCTTAAATCCCTTATATTCTGTACCCCTACTATTTTATGGATCATTTATGAGTGGGAGACCCATGTCCCCTCTCTTTTCAATGTTTTCTAAAACCTCGTAACTTAGCCGTTATGCTGCAGAATTTCCGTCTCAAAATGTCTCTCTCTTATTATCAAATTCATTTATTTTATTAAGTGAATACTCAAAGCTCTTTATTCTAAAGGGGTATTCACATATATACCAAAATGTTCTATTTTAAATTCTGGGATTTACATACATGAGACCCGCTTTCCGTTTTCGTGGGTTTAAAGTGACATAATGATCATGTCTTTAAAGCAGTTTTTAAAACGTTATGATTATGAAATGAAATACATTTATTTTATGCTATATGGGTTTTTTATGAAATGATTTATGATGATATATGTGTCTCACATGATAAAAAAATACATTTCAAGGGTGCGCCCTGATAGCGCTCTAATGCATTGGGTAAAGACTTAATCTCTAGAGATTACCATTTAGACTGATACCTTGGTGAATAACCTTGGTAATTTTTATTGACACCTTGGGGATGGACCTTGGTGAAATGGAAATGATTGTCTTTGTTAAATGATGTAGCCAAATCTTCAAGTTATAAAATTAGTTATTTTTATTATGATATGCCTCATGATTTCATTCTCATGCCTTAAAGTTCATTTCATGACTTTATTGATGTATCTCAAGTTCACATGTTAAATGTTTCCCTTTTTTCCCTTACTGGGCCTTCTGCTCACCCTTTCTTTTGATGTATGTACCCAGGTTATGAGATGCAGTAATGAAACTATGATTAACATAAGGATAATCCTTTCAAGTGTTTAAGAAGAATGTTTTTTTGTTTCATGTATTAAGTTCCTGGTTTCCAAGACACTAAACCTTAAAGATCCTCAGTTTTGTATAATGTAATGAAAGTTTATGTGACAAAAAGGAGGGACGCTATAATATTCTTGTCTATTAAAAGGGCAAGGAAGAACATGAAGATCACTTGAGAATTGTATTAAAGACCCTGAGAAAGGATATTATTTATTCCAAATTTACCAAGTGCGAATTCTGGATTCAAAAAGTTTCATTTTTGTGTCAAATAATCTCAAAAGAGGGGATATCTATGGATCGGGCAAAAACAGAGGTTATCGAAAGATGGTCGAGACCAACAACAGTAACTGAGATCTGAATTTTTCTTGGTTTGGCTGGATATTATCGACGTTTTGTGAAAGATTTTTCACAATTATCTAATCCACTCACCAAGTTGACTCGGAAAGGAGTTAAGTTTGTTTGGACAGAGGAATGTGAAGAGAATTTCAAGGAGTTGAAAAGAAGGTTATCCAGTGCACCTGTACTCACACTTCCTTGTAGTGGAGAAAGGTTTGTGATCTACAGTGATGCATCCAAGAAGGGTCTGGGGTGTTTTCTTATGCAAAATTATATTGTGATAGCTTATGCCTCACGATAGTTGAAAATCCATGAGCAAAATTACCCAAATCATGATTTGGAGTTAGCTGCGGTAATCTTTGCATTAAAGATTTGGAGGCATTATGTTTATGGAGAAAGGTGTGATATTTATACTGATCATAAAAGTTTAAAGTATATTTTCACACAAAAGGAGCTGAATATGCACCAAAGAAGATGGTTGGAGCTGTTTAAGGATTACGACTGCTCAATTCATTACCACCCTGGGAAAGCAAACAAGGTGGCAAGTGCATTAAGTCGACAAGACCATGCTAGCTTATCCATGATGAGGATCAAAAAAGATCCAATATTTATGGATTTACAAAGGATGGATATTGGAATTATAATGGAAGGGGAAAATCGTATCTTTCTCAAATGAATGTTCAACCATCTATACATGTGAAGATTAAATAGTCACATAAAGAAAATGTAGAGTTACAAAAGAAGGTGAGAAATGTTCCTGAATTCAACCTGGATTGTGATGGGATAATAAAGTTCAGGAATTGGGTTTGTGTTCCTCCCATCCCAGAATTAAATAAGGATGTGCTGGATGAGGCTCATAGTTCTTCATTATCTATTCATCCTGGAAGCATAGATATGTACAGGGACCTGAAAGAGTACTTCCGGTGAGATGGCATGAAAAGAGATGTTGCTGAATATGTCTCTCGATGCATGGTTTGTCAGCAAGTTAAAGCTGAGAGAAAAAAGTCTAAGGGGATGTTACAACCATTACCCATACTAGAATGGAAATGGGAAAACATCACTATGGACTTTGTCACTGGACTTCCTAAAAAATCTAAAGGCAATAATGCTATCTAGGTCATAGTTGATCATCTTACAAAGTCAGCACACTTCATCGCTATTAGAGAGGATTTCTCTCTGGATCAGCTTTCCAGGATATATGTGAAGGAAGTGGTAAGATTGAATGGAGTACCACTTTCTATTATATCTGATCAGGATCTGAGGTTTACCTCAAAGTTCTGGCGAAGTCTTCAGCATACTCTGGATACAAAGTTGAGTTTCAGCACTGCTTATCATCCTCAGACAGACGGTCAGTCTGAGAGAACAATTCAAACTCTAGAAGATATGTTAAGAGCTTTCTCTATGGATTTTAAAGGTGGTTGGGGTCAACACCTGCCTTTGGTGGAATTTTATTATAATAATAGCTTTCACTCCAGTATTCAGATGGCCCCTTATGAAGCTCTCTATGGAAAGAAATGCAGGACTCCAACTTTCTGGGATGAAGTTGGGGAAAGAAAGCTATAAGGACCTGATCATGTTGATGAGATGGCAGAAAAGGTCAGATCTATTCAACAACACATAAGAGCAGCTCAGAGTCAACAAACAAGTTATGCTGACAACCGAAGAAAAGACATAGAGTTTGAAGTGGGTGATAAAGTGTTCTTACGAATATCTCCTTGGAAGAGAGTAATGAGATTTGGAAAGAAGGGAAAACTGAGCCCTAGGTATATCAGTCCTTTCGAAATACTGGATCGTGTTGGGAAGTTAGCTTTCCAATTGGCGCTTCCACCAAATCTCTCTCAAGTTCACGATGTGTTCCATGTATCTCTCCTGAAAAATTACATACCTGATCCTTCACATGTACTTAGCTCAGAAGTTGTACCGCTGGAGAAAGATCTTTTCTATAAAGAACAGCCGATAGAGATTCTGGATCGTAGCGAAAAAGTCCTACAGAACAAGACTACTCACTTGGTGAATGTTTTATGGAGGAACCACCAATTAGAAGAAGCTACATGGGAGCTTGAGGATATGATGAGGGAGAGGTATCCTCATCTGTTTGTTACAAAGTGATGAATTTCGAGGGTGAAATTCATTTTAAGGGGGGGTAGAATGTAACACCCAAGACTTTTATAAGAAATATTTTGTTTTTATGTTATATAAATCATGAAAGGAATATTTCACTACACCCAACACTAGCCTGACTTTCTTTACATGCAACCGCGACCTTCCTCGATAGCTTGCTTTGTACGCAATACCGAGTTTCACTAAACAACGATATGCTATTAAAATATTATTAAAACTACCCGTTATGAACAATAATAACCACTTTTTAAAATTTTATAAATTTTATCTTTCAAAGTGGACTTCATTTTTGGATTTGTAATATCGAAATTATCCTAGGGTGAAATTTTGGTATTTTTCTGAAAACATTCAATTTTTGATGAATAGTGAAAACACTAGGTTACTATTTAAAAACCGACTTTTTATTTAAATAATTATTTATTTTATATAAATTTATTTTAGGTCAAAATTGATACATAATACCTATATAAGTTCGATTAAATTCATTGGAGTCATTTTATAATAATTTTAGATATATAAAAATTTTATTGAACTTTTCACCATCTTTTACCCACCTCCTAGGAGAATTTGAAAATTTACATAAAATTTAATTTTACCGCTTCTGTGAGTGGAATTTTGAAAATCTGAGAGACACGTTTAATATCAAGGACTAAAACATGGTTCAATGAGATGAAAATAATTTTTGGTGAATAGTAACTTTTTACTTTTTTTACCACGGTTAAAAGTAAATAGGGTAATTAAGGGTAAAAATGATATTATTATTACCCAAACACATGTCCTAATTCTATTGGCTGAGTGTAATTCGACCAAAAACAACCTTAGGAATAAAATATGACCATTTAGGCCCACTTGGATTAGATTAGGACATTTATTATTAATTTATTTAAAGAAGGGTTAAAATAGTTAAAATCAAAGTTTAATAACTAAATCATTCTTAATATAGAGTTATAAATAAGATAAATTAGACTATAAATATTCATTAGAAAGATAAAAAGATTTAATACATAATTATATTTTATTTCTAATTTTTAGACATAAAATAATTTAATTTATTTATGACACAATGATGATGCAGTAATTATATTATTAATGAAATATTGACATAATTAATGTTATAAATACCCAAATAAATGTAATTTGAGACTTTTTATGAATTACAATAATTTTCAATGTTAATATGACATGTTATTATTGATTTAATTAACTTTTTTCTAACTCATCGTTCTGTTATTATTTTCACAAAAATCAATTACCAAATTGTGTCAAAATTGACATAAAATAGTTTTTAAAACAAATATTATATTATTAATTGTTATTTTATTCCTAAAAATATATGGTTTGGAAAAATGAATTAGATAAGGTTATATATATTAATAATAAAAAACTTGGGGTTTGTTTGACTTGTTATAGTAGTTTTATTAACCTTATATTGTAATAAAACAAGAAGACACGGTAAAAGTTAAATTATCTAACTTAAAGTTAAATCTAAATGATAAGGTTAAAATAGATACCTTAACTTGGCTAAATTATATTTTATGAGATGATTTCGACCCATACCCACCTTATCTTCTAAATAAATCAAATTGGAGCTATTAAAAACCGAATATGGCTTTATAATAAAATAATATTTTTAGTTTTTCCAAAGGTGCCCCTCTCCTCCCTTATAAAAGGGAAACTCCTCCCTCTCTTCCTCACACCACTTTGAGCCTTCATGCTAGGACAAATCCTGCAAAATTATCTTCTACACTTCCCTAGAAACATTCTAGAGGTCTTGGTCTTCTTCAAAGACCAATTTTAGTTCCCTAAGAGGGGGTCTCAAAGAGGCGCTTCAAAGAAGAGGTAATGTCCATTACCGATTCTTTCAACTTTATTTCTTCTTCCACTTATTCTTCTTTAGTTGTTTCATTATTAAGTAATAACATAAGTATCACTCATATACTGATATGTTATTATAAGTATGAAACAAACCTATTTCACAATCTATCCATCCTACAGAAAATGAAATCACCGCGCGTGCGTACGTACGGAATACCGTCTCCACGCCGTGGTGTAATCTATTTTCCGGCACCACCTTACATGGATGGGTATAATGGTGTAAATAATAACTATATATTACTATTGTAAAGTGATATTGATTCTGAAATAGTATACATACACTCCAATACAATTACACGATCATGGGAATGATATCATCCCTCGTGCATACGTACGGAATACCATCTCCACGATGTGATGCGACTCATTCTACATGATTTTCATTGCATAATGATTACATAAATGAATTGATTTAATAAATATGATATGTATTACACTAATAATTTTTTTGAAATGAGGTAAATATAACCTAAAAAGAAGAATAAGAATTTATTCGACAAATCACGCATAGGATAAAAAAGCAATAAACACCCGAATAACAAGTAACAATGAAATATTATTAATAAGAAGGTAAAGAATATGACCATATATGATATCATAACAATTATTATGATTCTAGAATAATTCAATGACATTATTTAAATCATTATATAGGAGTTTTGGACACTTACGAAGCAAATCGGACCTAAGGTAAGGGAAAATTTCACAATCTCATTTTTATCCGAGATTCTTTATACTTCAGAATTTACTGGGGAATATTTATCATCCACATACATGTTTCCTCAATATGTAATACTATTTCCATCCACCTACAATTGTGTAAATCCAATTTTACCCTTTAGTGAGTTTTTAGTAAAGGATATGAAAGGAATCTTTTGTCGTTTTACGTACGAGGTACTTTTTGACTTTTCCGACATAAGTACGAGAAGAATGTTTTTTTAACTTGTACGACATGAATGTATTTTTAAAACATTATTTCCAAGAAGCTTACTTTTAAAGTTTTCATGTTTATTTTTAATCAAATTCTTTTAGTTTAAAACTGTATGACATTTTAATAAAGGAAAAATGTTTTTGAAGTAGAAAGGATATTTTCCTCGAGAATGGAGTTCAAGTGTTTCATCAAAATTATTTTCCATATAAGATAATATAGGTTGCTATTTCTATCCCTATTATTAAATTTATTTGATTATGTTATGATGGAATTATTTTTATGAATTCCTTTATCATATATGAATTGTTTTATGATGTCACGATGTTTAAGAATCCTATTTTTATTACATGGGTTAAGCTATGATGTATGATTTATGATTTTGTGGCACACATAAGAATGGTATCATTATTAGATGGGTGGGACCTATATCTCCCTCCAATTCATTGGGTAAATATTTATATCTCATGAGATAGACATGGCTGGAACGGCAGGTTAAACCGGTTCAGTGAAACAGGACTGAAACGAGGAGTGAACTCGGTTCAGAAATGGACTTTGTCCGCTAAGATAGTCTTGGAAATGAGTCTTGACTAATAAGAAATTATTTTCTATGATTATGCGTGTATGACACAAAGTTTCATGTTTTAAGTTATGATTATTGGGATTACATTTCACTACTATGATTTATCCCATGTTATGAAATTATGATCTCTTTTGCAAGTTAAGATTTCCAAAATGTTATGTTCTTATGAATATGATGTGATTGATATTTCTTTTGTTTACCCTTACTGAGAATTTGAGCTCACACTTTTTTATGTTTTCTTTCCCCATATCAGGAATAAGGTTATTAATTAGGATATGCCAAAAAGGGACTCTAGATATGATGAATTAAATGTGAGACAACGTAGATGATTTATGAACCAGTTGTTTATGTTTCCCGGTTTCTAAAGACACTATACCTATACGGTCATTTCATGGTTTTGTTATATGTTGTAATAAGTATGCTTCAATTTTGAATTATTAACAATGTATGTAAAGTTTGGGTCGTTATATGCACCCCAATATAAAGCACTTGGGCATATAAACCCTTTATAAAGATTCTCCTATAATTGTTTCTTCAACTACTCAAGTAAAAAAAATGACCATTCTAGATTGAGTCTTTGATATTGATAATTATTTGGGTATATTTCCAATTGAGAACTCAATTTCATGACTAGGAGAAAGACCATACAATTCCTTGGAAAATATATAACAGAATTCCCTTACAATGGGCATTCTATCAAGTATTCTATTTTCTTTAGTCTCAATAATTTTAGAAATACATGATTTCTCATATGGAAATAATATACATTCTTGAGATGATGATACCAAAATTTATTCAGCTTCCTTCTTACACTTGTAAATAATCATAGGTTGATTTATGATAAAGAGTGTGATTTCCTTATCTCAGAAATTTATATTAGATCTCTATAAGTAAAGGCAACCCATTCCTATAATAGCATCAAATTATGCTAAATTAAGAATAATAAGGTTTTCTGGTGAATTCATCCCACAAATTTGGATATGGAAAAAGTTATATGCCTTAGATGCAACAATTTACCCATTTTTCATCTTCACTGATAACCCGACTTCCATGTTTTGAGGTGGTGTTTGAATAGTTGTACTAAACTTACATGAAATGAAATAATTCTTAGAACTAGAATCAAATAGTATTTTTTATATCCTTAAATGAATAACTAGAATACCTATTACCAATTCCTTATCAATATCCTCCTTAAAAGTTGTGATTGTATAAGTTTTCCCTTTCTCTCTAGGCCTTGGAGGTAATTTTGTTGGTTATCGTCGAAAACCCTTCTGTTAGTAAATTAATTCACATAGTTTCCTTATTCCTTATAGTTGAAACATTGGAAAATAGGATAATGGATGACTAGAACATTCCTTTATTACATCACATTACTGGGTTTCTCCCATCAACAATCGCTAGTTAGGTTCACTCACTTACCACACCTAAAGAAATTACTTATCGCATTTATGAAATTTATGGGATGCTTCTTCCAACATTTTTGACAAGTGGGACGTTAAAATTTCTTCTTAGCGTGATTTCTCTCCATCACATAACAAGGATTAAAATCCATTATCCAATTTTTATCTTCTTACCCATGAGACCTGTGAGATTCATGAATATATATTTCTACTTTTAGGGCATGTCATACAATTTCCTTGTAAGTGTCAAAGTCAGGAATTTCCAAATCTTTTCGCAGACTTGGATTTGTCCCACCAAATAAGTGGTAAGATTTAAATTCAAAAGAGATAATGAATCATGAGTCTTATTCTAAATGAATTTTTATTTTTTACTCATACACCCTAATGGATTCATCATATCTATTTATTAAGGTCAAGAAAGTCCCCCTCTCTATTTTAATTCTGAGAGTGAAAGGAAAATATTTTCTAAAAAATATTTTTTAGAATTACTTCCACTCCATCACTTTGATCTATTTATCAGGCTTTGTATTTCTGACCAATTTATGGTATTGATGATCTTATCCTTCCATATGATAAAAACCCATCATTAATTTCTATTTCTCAGAGAGTTCAAGGATGGAGAAGATATTTTTAATGGTGTTGATCTATTGTTCCATGATTAAGGAATCATTAGATCCACTTAAAGTAGGAGGCCTTTGTTGCATAAAGGTATCAATTGAAATATTCCATTTCTTTGAGGTATTATATAATTCCTCATGATTTAAGTTTTAGTTCAAAACATGAGTTAATTGAGAAATTATTTTCATGAAGTTCATGACTCTTTCTTCCATCAAGTTGGGTATCTCATTTGTGTAGTCATTACAATTCACCTCACATTGGTTGTTGACATGATTTCTCATATTTATAGTAATTGACTAAAAAAGGGGAAATTAGGGATGAGATTTTTTAAACTATAAAAGAAATAAATTAGAAACCATGAATGTTAAAGGGATGACTCATATATTCTTTTACTTATGAATTTATAGGTTTTAATCCATGATCTATTTCCAAATATAATATCTTATGGGTATTTTTGTTCCCTTAAAAATAGTTTGTAATGAGATTGTGAATTTAAAAAATCATATCCCATGGGGGTGTCTTACTAGGGGTGCAGTATGTCCCATTTTCATGCATTATGTGATGATCGAATCTAGCCCAATGTACTATTTTCGAGTTTATTAACCACAAGTACAACAGTACTAGATCCACATCTACTTGTAGTATTCAGACGGGGATATATTTTCTTATAAACCACTTACTCTATACTTTTTCAAAATATAGGATGATTTACTATGTTTAGTCACATACATAATGCTTTAACTAGAGTCTTCTAATCCAAATCCCAAAAAAATTGACTTTTCTATGATACCAACTATGAAAAACTATATTTTAGTACACTTTATTTCATGATTTATTACATAAGGATACACATAATATAACCATAGATGATCATGAGGAATTGAGAAATTGTCCAATTAACCACATAAAATAACCAATTATAATTAAAAAACAACATTATTTAAAAAATCCATAACATGAACATGTAATCTATGGATCTTTTAAAACTACACAGGATAACCTGGGAGACATACATAATAAAGGTCGGAGATATACAACCCAGTAAGGAAATAATAAAATTATAGTATATGGTAATGTAGTACATGTGAGTCAAGAGGAATATAGTGGTTAAATAAGAGGGGTGAGAATCATGAACTTGAACATTGAAATCCTGAAATAATATGATTAAATAAAGGCGCTATGGGAATGTGAAAAAAAACCTAAAATATGAAATTTTAAACATAAGTCAAGGCCATAATGGCCCAAATGCCTTCATTTTTATGGATTTTTGATAACCACCCTTTCAAGGGATGAGGGGGAACCCTTACAGGGCCCGTAGGCTCAGAGATTACAAGGCCCATATGCTTAGAAGATTACATGACCCTAAGGTATTAGGGAATTCAACAAGACTATCTACAGGGAACTGCCCCTCCCCAGCATCTGCGTCATGATAGTAGCTCTCCACCTTTGCATGGTCATCTATCTAGGTTTCTCTTGCAAGCACAGGATGGTCCCGATGGCATATCCATACCCTCTCATTCTAACAAATCCATTTAGCTCTACTCTGGTAAGTGCACCTGCTCTGAATCCTCTTCTGGGGATGCTCTTTTTTTGTAGTGTGTCTGGGGCAACTGCATGTGACCCAAAGGCCTTGAGGTGGCCTGAGGGACTTAAAGGTGGCCTAAAATCCCTACTGTCCCGAAGGAATGGGTGGCCCTAAATCCTTAAGGACTCCAAGCCTAAACTAGTGGCCCAAGGTTAATAGTTCCAACTGCTACTATATCAAACAATACCAGCTACAGTAACTACTACAGTGCCTGCTACAGTACCCGCATGGTGTATAGTTCTGCTATAGCACCTGTACAGTGTACAATTCTGTTACAGTACCCGCACAGTGTACAATACTGCTATAGTACTTCTACAGTACTGCTACAATACCAGAAATATGCCTCTACCTAGTTTTGAACCAGGGTCTTGCGGATTCACTTAAGGATACTTCACCAACTGGGCTAAGGCTCATGTACTAAGTCAAGGATAACTACTAATAAATCATAACATATAGTTCTTAAGATAAAATCTGATGCATCATACATGGAATCTCATGAGATAAAATGATTACCTAATTCATTAGAGGGTATACAAATCCAGGATCATTAGTCACATTCACAACATTTACATGCATAAGTTTGGGACATAGATAATTCAACATAAGGATGTATTTCATCACTTTTAAATCCATGATTAAAGAGTGTGGATTACATACATGTAAGTAAAAAAATGAATCATAGCTTCATTTGGGTGAATACCTTTGAGTGGAAATTGGGATGGGCATTCACTATTCAAATGTTTGGCATGGAAAATGACAAGATAAATTTTAGTAGCATAACGAGGGTAGATGAAGATTCACAGAAGGGTAAAATGAGAGTTAAATGTGCATCTAATCACTTTTATAGAATAAGTATATTAATATTTATGTGTCAAAATATATCCCAACATAAATAATTTGATATAAAATGCACAACATAAATATGGTCCTTGAATACAGAGGAGAAGGAGAGGATCCCTTACCCTGAGAGGGAATATATAAAAGCTTGGGAAGAACTTATTAAGAGCTTGGGGAACCATGAGAGGAATATATAGAGGGAAGGGAAGAGTAAATTCTTGATTTAAGGGGTTTGAGTAAAGATTAATGTGAATTTGGGAGGGTTTATATAGAAAAAGAGAAGTGAAATCTTTATTAATTTCTAAACATAGGTTTTAGACTCTACATGATAAATTAATCCAAACAATATACCGTACCATGTTTTTTCGATGGTTTCTACAAAATAGGAGTGAATTTATTTATTTTATAAGTATATGATAGATAATATTTAAAATAATTCTCTCAGTGATGTGGGATTGAGTCATGTATATAAAAAATTAATTTTGAAACCTTAAAATATAATATAGGTTTTGGAGGATCCATTAAGGGTTTATAAAATCAATATAATAACTTGAAAAATACTTTATTTTTAGTGAAAAAAATAATTTTTTTCATGGATAATCTTTATAGTATTTATTAAATCACTTTTCGTATTTTTGGATGTCATAATACAAACCCCATAATTATACTATATTTAATTTTTACCCAAAAATTCAACTATCCCAAAAAATCATAAAAAATTAACCATTTGATAATTTTGAAATGATGATTTCAAAAATAATATTTATTTTATCAAAATAATTTTATTAATATAATAATTTATTCTTTTAAATAAAAAATACCCATTTATTGAAAAATATGATTTTTTGATAATGATAGTTTTTGAACCTTATAAAAATTACATTTAACTTTATAAAATTATATTATATTTTATATTTTATAAATATTATTTATTATTAAAATTTTATTAAAATATAATTTATTTAAAAAATTCTTGAATTCATCAAAAAGTCCATCTTGATTGAAACTATATATTTCCCAAATACAATTTATGTTTCATCATATCAAAATCTAATTTTTATGAAACTTATTGCTTTATCATTATAAAGTAATAAAAGACAAAGATAAATATTATTTTATTAAAAAAAATATATAAAGATTCATGCTGTTAGGGTCAAGATACATATCCCTTTATTACACCAAAGAATTACCTAAGGGTTAGGTGTACAATGGTGAGATTATTTTAGGGTGGTTCAACGAACATGGTTTGAGCCATGATTTAAATGAGGTTTAAATTCTCCTATAAATGTTTTCCCTCATGATTTATTTACTGAATATAGGTTTGGACCTATCCAAGAGAAAATCCTGGTATTTCTATCACCCTTGGAAGCTCTGATAAATGGGATTTAAAGGGTATGATCTTACTGGTCAAGGACATCACTTCCTTTGTCTGTCTCAATTGGACTTTATCATAACCCTCAATATAAAACAATTTTAAAATTTTGAAAGGATGGTTAATCACTACAAGGTAATTTAGTTTAAAACATGATCTATATTTTCAAAATTGATCAAATGATCCTGTATTTTTTCTTCAAATTTTAAGACAATAATGTATAATTTATTTGTGTCATGTAGGAATTGACCGCATGTAAATTAGACACATAATGTGGCTGGTGTGACTCAAAGTTCATGTTTCCAATATAGGGATTATTTTATTTTAAAATGCACATCACATTTTCAAATCCAAGAAAATAATCTTGTATTATTTTAAAAAATTAGGAAAAAAATCTATAATTGATTTATGATATATAGAAATCTATCACTTGTCAATCCGATACAATATGTTGATGGTATGACTCAAATTGAGTAATTTCATTTTAAATGCATTATTTTAATTTTAAATGCATGTTACATTTTCAAAATTGAGAAAATGATCACAAATTGAATTTAAAATTAAGGATAATGATCCACAATTCATGTGTGACATGTAGAAATTGAACATATATCAATCTAACACACTATATGACCAGTATGACTCAAAGTGCATGTCCTCACATTTAAAGTGTCATTTTACTCTAAAACACATATCACAAATCCAAAACTGAGTAGAAAATATTATATTATCTTTAAATTTTAGTAAAAATATCCATCATTCATTTTTGAAATATAGGATCAACCAAATCTCAATATGAAATTCTACGTGGTCGATATAACTTAAAGTGCATGTTTTCACATTAAAAGTGTCATTTTAGTTTAAAACACACATGGCACTATAAAAAAACATGCTCATATTTTCTTGATACTTTGGGAAGAAAATCCATAACCATTTCTTATGTGCAATAATCTATTTCCCATCAATCTAATGCATGATGTGGTCATTATGACACAATGTGCGTGTTTTCACATTAAAAGTGTCATTTTATTAAAAATCACTCATCACATAGCCAAAACCAACTAAAATAGAATATATTGTCTTGAATATTTAGGAAAACAAAAAATAATTCATTTTGGTCATGTTGGAATCAGCCATACTTTAATCAGACTCAAGGTGTATATGGTATGACACATTGTGCATATTTTTAATAGAAATTTCATTTTATTTTAAAACACCCATTACATTGTCAAAACCGAGAAAACGAGTTTTTAATGTTTTCAAAATTTATGAAAATTATCCTTAAATCATTCGGGAAGTGTATGAATTGAACACATGTCAATCAGATACATGATGTGGTTTGTATGACTAAAAGTGCATGTTTTTAATATAAGTGTCATTTTTGTTTAAAACACACATCAAATTGTAAAAACTATGAAAATAATCATGGATTATTTTAAAAATATATAAAAATAATACTTAATTATTATTTTTATTTAGGAATCAGCATCATTTAAATCTAAAACTAGATGTGTTCGGTATGAGTCAAACTACATGTTTTCAATATAAAATCCTAATTTTAGTTTAAAATGCACGCAACATTTTCAAAGATGAGAAAATATGTTTGGATTGTTTTAAAACTTTAATAAAATGGTCTACAATTCAATTTTTACATTATGGAATTTACCATAAGTCAACATGATAAATGATGTGGCCGGTATGACTCAAAGTACACATTTTCAATATAAAAGTGTCATTTTAGTTTAAGACATGCATCACATTGTAAAAACTGAGAAAATGAGTTTGGATTGTTTTTAAAATTTATTAAAATGATCCATAATTCATGTGTGAAATGTAGGAATATAATAAAATTTAATCTGACACAAGATGTGGCCGATATGGATCGAAATGAGCGTTTTCACATTAAAAGTATCATTTTACTCTAAAACATGCATTAAATAGACAAAACTAAGTAAAAAGATTATTTTGTATTGAAATTTTATGGAATCAATCCATAATTAATTTTTATGTTTACAATTATACTTCACATCAATTCGACATAAAATGTGTCTGATATGGCTCAAAGTGTGTGTTTTCAATTTAAAAGTTTCATTTCAGTTTAAAACACACATCACATTTAAAAAACAAAACAAAAATTCGTGGATTGTTTTCAAAATTTTGGAAAAATATCAATCATTGATTTTTTATTTGTTAAAATAAGTTACACATCAATCTGTAGCATGATGTGGCCAGTAATACTCAAAGTTAATGTTTTCAATCTAAAAGTGCCACTAAAGCTTAAAACACACATCACATTGTCAAAACTGATCACAAGAGGTCAAATAATCCTAAAATTTTAGTAAAGTGATTAAATATTCATGTCTTGTGTGTATGAATCAATAAAATGTTAATATAACACGCTATGTGATCAGTATGACTCAAAGTTTGCGTTTTCACATTAAAAGTGTTATTTTACTCTAAAATACACATCACATTGAAAAAATCATGTAACCGTGATTGATTTTTCTTAAAAATTTAGTTTAATGATCCATAATTCATTTTTTACACATAGGTATTGACCTAATTTCAATATTACACATGATGTGTTTGGTACGACTCAAGGTGCATGTTTTCAATATAAAAATGTCATTTTAGTTTAAACCCCACGTCACCTTGTGAAAACTAAGAAAATGAGATTGTATTATTTTCAAACATTATGAAAAGGACAAATTATTCATTTATCACATGTCAATATAATACACATTGTGGAAATTATAACTCAAAGTGCATGTTTTAACATTAAAAGTTTAATTTTAATTTAAAACTCATGTAACATTTTGAAAACAAAACAAATGATCTTGGATTGTCTTGATACTTTAGAAAAAAAATACACAATTCATTTCTGACATGTTGTAATTGAACACATGTCAATCCGATATATGTTGTGGTTAGTATGACTCAAATTTACTATTTTCACAATAAAATTATCATTTCACTCTAAAACATGTATCACATAGTCAAAACCGAGTAAATAAGCTAGTATTGTCCTGAATTTTTAGGGGAAGAAATTACATAATTCATTTTTGGTGTATAATAATTAATCACAAATCAACCGAAAACATGATATGGCCAATATGAATCAAAGTGTGGTTTTTAATAATAGTTTCATTTTAGTTTAAAACATGTGTCACATTTTAAAAAACAATAAAATGAGCTTTTATTGTTTATAAACTTTATAAAAATGATCCACTACTCATTTTTGATCTATATAAACCAGTCACACATAAATATAAAACATAATGTGGATGATATGATTGAAAGTTTGTGTTTTCACATTAAAAGTGTCATTTTTTCTAAAGTGAATTCCACATAGCCATAACTAAGTAAACAAGTTTCAATTATCTTGAAACATTAGAAAAATGTTCCATAATTCATGTGTGACATGTATAAATTGACTGCACATCAATTCGATATACAATGTGGTCAGTATGACTCAAATTTCATGTTTTCAATACAAATGGGTTATTTTATTTTAATAACATAATAAATTTTAACAACTATTTAAGTAATTAAGATTATTAATAACTGATAATATCATTAAAATATTCATTAATTAAAAATATTGTTTATATATATTATTAATTAACAATGTAATTAATAATTCACAATATAATTATTAATTAATAGTATAATTAATAATTTATATAAAATTAACAATATAATATTTTACAATATAATTAATAGTATAATTGAAAACACCAATAAAATATTTATGAATTAATAATATAATTTATAATATGTAAATTATATAACATGAAAATTAATTTATTTTTTATTTTTTATGTAATGTTACTAAAATAAACATTGGTTTTATTGTTTGGTCATGCCTTTTTACAGAGGTTGATTATTGGAAAAATATTTCAATAAGAGTTTTGTGTTTGTATATTGGGTTGTAATTTTTTTGATTAATTGTAATTATCAAATTAGTGCAAAATATTTTGTTTGTAAAATTTTAATTAAAATGATGGTGTAATGTAATATTTTTATTCTAATATGGTTTCCGGTATATTTTTATACCAATCTATTTATGTTTTCTATTATAGTTTCCTATTACAAGGATTCTATATGGAAGTAGCTTTGTATTAGCTATTATGGCCTTTATCATCAATAACAAAATATCTCATAAAGGACACCTTTATTAGTTCAAAAAAAGTTCTCATAAAGGCAACCTTTATCAATGCTAAATGAAAGCACTTATTAAGGGGGTCTTTATGAATGATTTCGTTTAGTACTGGAAAAAGTTGCAAGCTTTTAAAGGAACTTAGGATGTCATCACTTTTTTAAAGTGAAAAATCCATTTTCTAGTGTTAATATAGGCTTTTTATAAAGTATTGTTAGTTTTAACATCGATAAAAATGGTATTCATTAGTGTTTTTTGATGTTGATAAAATATCTATCAGCTATAATAAAATGAGACTACTTGAACACCACACCTCAATATTCAAAATTAATAAAAAAATATACTACATTAATTCAAATAAATTAATATAATAAACACTATACTTAATGTAAACATATTTTTTTTTTATTTTTGAATAAAAAGGACCACTTTCAAGGATTCAGTGTGAACAAAATTTTTTCGGATGACCTTGAAGGAGATATTCCCTAAATCCAAGAATATATATATATATATATATATATATATATATATATATAAGTGTATCATTTTTCATGCAATTTATGAATATCATCCATTATGGGCATATCATTTACACTGCGTTTGATAATAGTTAATGTTTGGGTAGTTCGATCATCTACACGACTATCATTTAAAAAAGTGTTTCATGTGATGAAACATTTGGGAGTTTCATTCATGTGTGTGATACATGAAATGACCATGGTATTTAAATCACGTGTTTAAATGAATAAGTGAATTAAATATATTTAGGAGTGTCTTCGATATCCTATATAATACTTTCATATGATGGCATTATAGAGAGAGTGATTCCTTGATGCATGAAAAAAACTCTACGAGACTTGTAACTCTCTTCATTCTTGTCCTTTGATCATGAGGGACACGCATGTCATGAAGGATATATGGACCCCATTTGAACATCAGATGATTCTGTAAAACCCATGGATATACTATGGAGTAGATTTTTCCTTTGGATACCCTTGGTGATATTTATCAAATCCATGTGATGGATTTTTTAGATGTTTCAAATGCTCTTTGGTGTATGATACATATTATTTACAATGTTATTTATTTCAACATTTTTCAAAAGTTTCATATTTTTTCCATAGAGATCATTGGATGTGGGTTTAAATAATTTCTGCATTGTAGAATCCCGTATTTTTGAACCGGGTTAAAATTACGAATGTTTCTAAAATTCCTTTTCTGTTTGTCAACAGGTTGTTCTTTTTAAACCAAGCTCCAGAATTTTATTCCGAGTGTTGTAACACCTATAGATGTTGTTTTTAGAACTTTGATAGAAGTTTTGAGGCAAAGGGAAAGTTTCACGGGTGGAACATGGTTTGTCTAATCATGCAACCAAACCGTGCGTAGTTGATGGTTTGAGGCAGTTTGTAATGCACCGTTAGTGCACGGTTTGTCTAACCATGCAGCCTAACCATGCGAGGGGTGTTTTCCGAGACAATATCTGATGCACGATTGGTGCACAGTTTGTCTAACCTTGCGAGCAAACCATGCAGACACTTAAATGAGATCCTTAAATTGTGGATCTCACTTGTTTTTTCATTTAGATGGAACACTTTTCCTTCTAAGAAGCCATAACTCGGGATCACGCTCCCTTGAAGGTATTAGAACCTCTCCCAAGCATTTTGGAGGCGATCAAAATGCTTATCTTGGCGAATCAAAGCTAGATTCTTGAGGTAGGTAGATGTTCTTCTTTGTTCTTTTTTGGTTTATTAGATCTACTTAGATCTACACCTCCTCTTCTTTCCGTTTCTTAGATCTATGCCTGTTATGGGTAAATATAATTGTGTAGATGACATGTATGATATGTTTTTGTCTTGGCCTTTATAAGATAAGTGATCTAAGGTGGGTTCTTGTAGAATCAACCCGTTTCTCTTGAGGGTTCTTCGTTCGTTTTGGTTTCCGAAAAAACCCTGAGGTAGGGTCCCAAATCTTTAACACTTTATTTAAGAATTATAGTTTCTTTAAATAAATTAGGAATGTGAGTTTTCTTCATTATGATATGTCAATGAATGACAATTTTGATGTCATTAAATAATTCTCCCCACATGAGATAAGGGAGGACTTGAACTTGTGTTAAGTTTAACCATGTTTGGCTAATTTGGTGAAAGTGATATGATTAAACAGTTAAATGATTTGACTGGGAAGAATGAGTAATAGGGTAATTAATGGTAGGATTAATTATCAAGTCATGAGTTGGAATAAGATTGTGGATTTTATTGATTATTGGGAATATTGAATATTTGACATGTTTGGAAGATAGTTTGGAAACTGGTAATAATTAATGGATGAATTAATTATTACATGTTAAATAGTAAATGTTTAACTAATTGATAATTGGTTAAAGAGATAAGGTTTAATTAATTAATTTTTGAATTATTTAATTTCCATGCATTAAATTTAGATTGTAAATTGATTATTTGTTATGATTGCTGTCCTGGAGTATCTTTTGATGCGTATTAGTTTTTCATGCCTTAAGTTGTCTTGGATAGAGTTGTTTAGAGATATGATATGTTGTGTGAGATGGTCACTAAATATCTTGGTTTTTTCGCATGTTTTGAGATGATTATGGTGTGATTGTCGATTGTTAAAGTTCTAGATGAACTATTGTTTGAGTGGACGAGTTTAGATTTGTTAAAGAAATTGGATAATTAAATATTGAGTTAATTATTCAGTTTGCATACTAATAATAATTAATTGTTAATTAATTATTAATTAATGAGATGTTGAATGGATAATTAAGTGTTGACTTATCTGAAGAGAGATTTGTGTTGTTAATAATTATTGAATTAATGAATGAATTGGTTTTGTGGTGTTATACATGGTATTCTACACCAATGATAAATATATATGTATTATTGATGAATGGGTTGTGAGACAAGGACTGGGGATCCAAATACTCACAGGGTGTTAGACATAGCTTTCTACACCAATGATAGATGTATATGTATGATTTATAGATGAGTTGTGAGACAGAGACTGATGCTCCAAATACTCATGGGCTGCTAGACATGGCGTTCTACACCCATCTTGCAAGCGAATATTCTTTTATGGGATAGGGACTGATGCTACAAATACCCATGGGTTGTGAGACAAGGACTGATGCTCCAAATACCCATGAGGGTTCTAGACATGATGTTCTACACCCATTAATTAAAATTGGACTATGGGTTATGTTGTTTGTGCATGAAATGAGTTTAATGGTTAATGAAGGCTGTTGTGACTTGATGATTTGTGAATTGATTATGAGAAAGGGTTCAAACTTATTTATGAATTGGGTGAACCACTTTTAGTGGATGGGCTCAGAATTAGTATATGAAATATTAAATTGAATAACTTATGACGCGTTATCCAAGCCAAAGAACAAGCTTGGATTCAGTCTTTACTTAATTACTTAGATGGTCTTTAGAGACATTCATGGTGAGTGACTTATTCGGAAGATGTCAGGTGTAGGCCGATTCTCCAGACTTTCATAATTTAATAATATTTGAATAATTTATAAATGATTATGTAATTATTGTTGAGAATGCATGAAAAATGTATAATGCACGTTCAGACACCGGCCTAGGGATGAAACATGTAATTGGGTTTATAGTAACTTGTACTGCTTACATTATTTTATGCATGCCTTCATGTGTTTTAAGTTATTTATTAAATGTCTGGATTTGGGGTAGACACCAGTGGTCACGGCCTAGTGAGATTTATATCTCACACCCTACTCGGGAAACCATTGCATTGGGTACCCGAGTAGATTCTATTTGGTTGAAGGACTATGCTGTTAGCATTTACTTGGGAGTTAGGAGCAGAGGACCGAGCGGAGGCTCAGGATGCTTGAGGAGATCTCCCTTGGGGATTTGAGTCATTATTTATTTATTTCTACATTGGAATGTAAATCATTCTATTTTGTTTACTGTTTTATACTATTGTATCATTATCATGTCATGCATGTATCTGCTGTATAATTTGGCATTGACCATTTGTTTTGTACAAGATTTATAAAATCTGTTTTCTGCTGCTTTATCATTTATTATACCATTTCCGCTATTTATTGATTTTTTCTATTTTTGAACACTAAAATGAGGGTATAGTCTCCCCAATGACTATCCTTATACCCTCGCTACTAGTCGGCAGCCTTTGGTGTATGGGGAGATGCGCTTGAGGTCATGTGGCGACTGGTCCAGCCACCGGTTCAGGGGTAAGCCGAGTTGGGATGTTACAAAGTGGTATTAGAGGGGGGTTTATTTCTTTTCATTTGTCTTAATGTTTTGGGGTTGGTAGATAGGAGACTAGGAATATTTCATCTCTTGGGTTAATAACCTTGCTTGGGACTGATCACCTCATGTACCGGAAATGACCAAGTGGCCAGGGATGGGAATTGCTCTTTTTACTATTTGAGGTTACATTTGATATTATTTCACCTTGAGTGACAAATGTATTTTCTATTTTTTATTGATTTTGAAAATTTTGAAAAGAATAATTTTCTTGGCCTGATATGGAAAGGAAGTTTCATACATGCATCATCTTAGTCTCATAGATATTCACATGTCATGCATATAAAATTCCATGTAGTTTCATTAGAAGGATGCCTATTAATTTGGATTGTGTTCCTTGGGTGCAATGCCGTGTTGGATTTGTTTTAGCTTGCCTCTATATATAGCATGTTACTGTGATAGATTTAACATTTTTGGGTGATTATATGCCGTACTGCCTTAGTTATTAGCATGTTTTGTTGTTGTTACATGCTTCCGTGTTGTAACATGTTGTTGTGTTACTTCTTATCCTAACATGTTAAAGATGTTTTGATATGTGAAAGGGATGTGAAAGTTTAAAGGATAAATTAATGTTGATTGTGATAAATGGGAGCCAAAATCCAGCGATAAGGTGTATGGGCGCCTTATTGATTGGTAGGTGGCCATCCATATAATTTGGACCATTAGGTTGATCATGTTAATTTCTGAATTGACATTTTTATCGATTAATGAGAGCTAATTTCCAATCCATGGAGTGTATGAGCGCTTCATGATTTGGAAAATGATGACTCATATTAAATTCGATTACATGATGCCTTGTGAAATTCTTCTAAATGTGAAAGATGTTTGATGTAGATCTGAAATCAAATGGCTAGTTTCCAAAATGCAACTGGACCCAAGTAGGTCTGTTGGGGAGTGTTTTTATGGGATAAACCGTTTGCATGTTTAAATATTTAATACCTATGTAATTGCTACTGGGTTGCTTTATAAAGAACCCAGGTTGGTTAAAATGGGATCCCCTAAGGTCGCCTTATCATCTTAAAAGGAATTTATTTTGATATGTTTCTGAAAAATGACGGGATGTCAACTAATGAAAATGTTTTAAAAAGGGAGTTTTATGAAACTTTGCCGTTCTTCCTTGGGGTGTTTTGAAAATGGTACTTTTATGTTTTGATTAAATCTTTGATGATTAAAGATTAAAAGTGATTAAATATAAGTGGCTTGGAAAAGGAACCTATTGTGGTGTCCACTATTTAAAACCCTCATGTAAAGGGTAGTTCAGACTTCTCTTGAGTTGAATTGGAACGGAAACATGAGTACTTTCCATAGGTATTCTTCTCCTTATAAATGGACTTATTTTCGACTTTTGAGCCTAGTGACTTGTTTGAAGTGACTTGGTTTAGGGTTGACACTTTTCATCATAAGGGGATAACCTGTGGTCGGTAGGTCCCTGAAAACTTAAATGCCTTACTAGTACTATGGCTTTTCTCAATCTTTGGAGTTTTTTGGTGCTGTTGTCCCAGGTAGGACTTCCAGTTTCCAATGACACCCTTGTTCGAATGGGTGGTGATGTGTTTCTTGACCTTGTTGTGGATTGAGCATCGATTAATGCTCTTTGTCAGCTAATTAGAAGTTCCTCGGGCATGGTCGACTGCTTTGTTGGTTGTTGACCCTTTGTTCTTAGTATTGGATGACTGGTTATGGCGTTGTCTAGGAAAATGGTCGTATGAGGCAATATGACTCCATAATAAATCTTTTTGTACTGTTGAGTATGGTCTCGGGTCAAATCCATATAGAGTGACTTGAGAGTTAATGAATCTGTTTCATTTCAATACATGGATTAGTTTTTGAAAGACCCGGCTGTTTTGACACGCCGATCTTATTATTAATCTAGCACGCTGGTGAGGGGCTGATCTTTTCTTGAGATGACATGGGAAATCCTAAGGTGGGTATTTTCACTTTGTTCTCGATGAACGTGTTGGCAGGTGATGTCGAGCTTTTAGAATAGATTTGTCTAGTAATGGTTTGACTAATCTTCTTTATGACCTCAGTTATCTCTTAGTGTGCTCTTATGGACACGGCGAGCATGCCCCACCTTATCATGGAGACACTAAGATAGCATTGGTCTTGTGCCACCCTATAGTTTAAATTTTGTTGGGCTTAAGGAGTAGTTGTTATCTGGGTAGTACATGGGATGCGTTGATTCTTTGGTCTACTTTCCATCTCATGTTGGGGCACGGTTGTTTTTAAAGTATCCTTGCGATGGCTTGACTTGTATTTTTCACCAGATGTTGGGTAAGGACATTGTTATACTTGTGGATGGTTTTGGATTAGTTTTAAAGGAACGTCGTCAGATAAAGGGATAAATGGTGTTTTGGGTCTGCAATTTCTTTCGAAGGAAGTATGTGGATCCTATTCCATTGTTTGATCGATATTCAACCTTTTAAATTGAAAAGGTCCTTCTAATGACCTAAGATATAAGATCTGTTTTGATGTTTAAGCTACAGAGTAATATTTTGATCCAGTTATAAAGGCCCATTCATCAGGTTTGAGAAGGGTTAAAGGTGTGTTTGGCATTGGGAAAGCAACACGTCACTTCTAACAAGATTAAATGACCTTGATAGGTCGTTTTTTTAGTAGTGGTTCTCGATGGATTCTCGGGGATGAGAAGTTTTTAAGGTGGGTATAATGTAGAATCATGTGTTTTTGAATCGGGTTAAAATTACGAATGTTTTGGAAATTCTTTTTCTGTTTATCAATGGGAATTTCATTTTAAAACGAGCTCTGGAATTTTATTCCGAGTGTTGTAACACCTATTGATGTTGTTTTTCAAACATTGATACAAGTTTTGAGGCAAAGGGGAAGTCACACGGGTGGCGCACAGTTTGTCTAACCATGCGGCCAAACTGTGCAGATTTGAAGTTTTGAGGTAGTGGCTAATGCAAGGTTAGCACACAGTTAGTATAACCATGCATCCTAACCATGGGAGAGGTGTTTGACGAGATAGTAGCTAACACACGGTTAGCGCACAATTTTTCTAACCGTGCGAGAAAACTGTGCGAACACTTAAATGAGATCCTTAAATCGTGGATCTCACTCATGTTTTCCTTTAAATGGCTCGTTTTTTCTTTCTAAGCAGCCATAACTTGGGATCACGCTCCCTTTAAGGTAGGAGAACCTCTCCCAAGCGTTTTGGAGGCCATCCGAAGGCTTCTCTTGGCAAATCAATGACGGATTCTTGAGGTAGGTAGATGTTCTTCTTCGTTCTTGTTCGGTTTCTTAGATATAATTATATCTACATCTACTCTTCTCCTGGTTTCTAAAATCTATGCCCATTATGGGTAAACCTAAGTGTGTAGATGACAAGTATTATATGTTTTTGTCTTGGTCTTTCTAGGAGAAGTGATCTAAGGCGGGTTCTTGAAGAATCAACCCGTTTCTCTTGAGGGTTCTTCGTTCATAATGGTTTTTGGTAAAACCCTAAGGTAGGGTCCCAAATCTTTAACACTTTTTTTTAATAATTATTGTTTCTTTAAATAAATAAGGAATGTTATTTTCATTCAATATGATATGTCGATGAATGACACTTTTTATGTTATTAAATAATTCTGCCCACATGAGATAGGTGAGGACTTGAACTTGTGTTGAGTTTAAGCATGTTTGGATAATTTGGTTAAAGTGATATGATTAAACAGTTAAATGATTTTAATGGGAATAATGTGTAATAGGTTAATTAATGGATGGATTAATTATCAAGTCATGAGTTGGAATAACATTGTGGCTTTTTCTGATTATTGGGAATATTGAATATTTGACATGTTCGGAAGATAGTTTGGAAACTGGTAATAATTAATGGATGAATTAATTATTACATGTTAAATGGTAAATGGTTAACTAATTGATGATTGGTTAAAGAGATAACATTTAATTAATTAATTGTTGAATTAATTAATTTTCATGCATTAAATTAAGATTGTGAATTGATTGTTTGTTACGATTGTTGGCCAGGAGTACCTTTCGATGCGTATTAGTTTTCCATGTCTTAAGATTTCTTGGATAGAGTTTTTTAGAGAAATGATATATTGTGTGAGATGGTCACTAAATATCATGGCTTTGTTAAGCATGTTTTGAGATGAATATGGTGTGCTTGTACATTATTAAAGTCCTGGACGAACCATTGATTGAGTGGACGGGTTCAGATTTGATAAAGAATTTGGATAATTAAATGTTTAGTTAATTATTCAGTTGGCCTACTAAGAATAATTAATAGTTAATTAATTATTAATTAATGAGATGTTAAATGGATAATTAAGTGTTGAATTTTCGGAAGAGCGATTTGTGTTGTTAATTATTTGTTGAATTAATTTACATATTGGTTTTGTGGTGTTAGACATGGTATTCTACACCAATGATAAATATATATGTATGATTTATGAATGGGTTGTGAGACAAGGACTGAGGATTCAAATACTCACAAGGTGTTAGACATATCATTCTACACCAATGATAGATGTATATGTATGATTGATAGATGGGTTGTGAGACAGGGACTGATGCTCCAAATACTCACGGGGTTCCAGACACGGTGTTCTACACCCTGCTTGCAAGCGAATATTCTTTTATGGGACAGGGACTGATGCTCCAAATACCCATGGGTTTTGAGACAAGGACTGACACTTGAAATACTCACGAGGGTGATAGATATGATGTTCTACACCCATTAATTAACATTTGATTGTGGGTCCAATTGTTCATGCATGAATTGAGTTTAATGGTTTATGAAGGCTGTTGTGACATGATGATTTGTGAATTGATTCTGAGAAAGGGTTCAAGCTTATTTATGAATTGGGTGAACCAATTTTAGTGGGCGGTCTCAGACTTAGTATATGAATGATTAAATAGAATAACTTATGATGCATTATCCAAGCGAAAGCACAAGCTTGTATTCAGTCTTTACTTCATTACTTAGATGGTCTTTATAGAGATCTGTTGTGAGTGAATTATTCAGAAGATGTCTGGAGTAGGCTGAATCTCAAGACTTTTATAATTTAATAAGATTTTAATAATTGATAAATGATTATGTAATGATTTTTGAGCATGAATGACAAATGTATAATGCATGTTCATACACCAGCTGGGGGTTGAGGTAGGTACTTGGGTTTATAGTTACTTGTACTGCTTACATTATTTTATGCATGGATTCATGTGTTTTAAGTTATTTGTTAAATGTATGTATTTGGGGTAGACACCAGTGGTCTTGACCTAATGATATTTATATCTCACACCCTACTCGGGCCGCCATTGCACTGGGTACCAAATTAGATTCTATTTGGTTGCAGGACTATGCTATTTTCATTTACTTAGGAGTTAGGAGCAGAGGACCACGCGAAGGCTCTGGATTCTCGAGGAGATCACCCTTGGGGCTTTGAGTAATTATTTATTTATTTCTACATTGGAATGTAAAGCATGCTGTTTTGTGTACTATTTTCTACTGTTGTATCATTATCATTTCATGCATGTTTCTACTGTATAATTTGATGTTGACTATTTGTTTTGTATAAGATTTATAAAATCTGTTTTCTGCTGTTTATCATTTATTATACCGTTTCCACTATTTATTGACTTTGTCTATTTTTGAACACTAAAATGAGGGTATAGTCCCCCAATTACTATCCTTAGACCCTCGTAGCTAGTTAGCACTCTCTGGTGTTTGGGGAGACACGCTTGAGGTTATGTGGCGACCGATCCAGCCACTGGTTCAGGGGTGAGCCAGGTTGGGACATTACGAAGTGGTATCAGAGGGAGGTTTCTTTCTTTTCCTTTGTCTTACTATTTTGGGGTTGGTAGACAAGAGACTAGGAATGATCACCCATGTACAAAAAATTTCCAAGTGGCCAGGGATGGGAATTGATGTTTGTACTATTAGAGGTTATAATTGATATGATTTCACCTTGAGTGAATGTTGTATTTTCCGCTGTTTATTGATTTTGAGAATTTTGAAAAGAATAATTTTCTTTTCCTGATATGGAAAAGAAGTTTCGTATATGTATCATCTTAGTCTCTTAGAGATTCACATGTCATGCATATAACACGCCATGTAGTTGAATTAGTAGGATGCCTGCTAATTTGGATTGTGTTCCTTGGGTGTGATGCCGTGTTTGATCTGTTTTAGCATGCCTCTCTAGATATCATGTTACAATGATAGATTTAACATGCTTGGGTGATTATATGTCGTACTGCCTTAGTTATTAGCTTGTTTTGTTGTTGTGACATTCTTTCATGTTATAATATGTTTCTCTATTACTGCTTATGCTAAAATGTGAAAAATATTTTGATATGTGAAATGGATGCTAAAGTTATTATGTTAAATGAATGTTGATTGTGTTAAATGGGAGCCAAAATCTAGTGATAAGGTGCATGGGTGCCTTATCGATTGGTAGGTGGCCACCCATATAATTTTGACCCTTAGGTTGATCATGTTAATTTCAAAATTGATATTAGTATCGATTAATGAGAGACAATTTTCAATCCATGGAGTGTATGGGTGCATCATGAATTGTGAAATGATGACTCAAATTAAATACGATGACATGATGCCTTGTGAAATGCTTATAAATGTGAAAGATGTTTGATGTTGATCTGAAATCAAATGGCTTGTTTCCAAAATGCAACTGGACCCAAGTAGGTCAGTTGGGGAGTGTTTTTATGGGATAACCCGTTTGGGTGTTTAAAAATTTAATACCTGTGCATTTGCTATTGGGATGATTTATAGAGAACCGAGGTTGGTTAAAATGGGATCCTCGTAGGTCACCTTATCTTCATAAAAGGAATTTATTTTGATAAGTTTCCTAATAATGACGGGATGTCAACTAACATAAATGTTTTAAAAAGGGAGTTTTATGAAACTTTCCTGTTCTGCCTTGGGGAGTTTTAAAAATGGTACTTTGATGTTTTGATTAAATCTTTTGATGATTAAAGATTGAAAGTGATTAAATATAGGAGGCTTGGAAATGGAACCTATTGTGGTGTCCACTATTTAACACCCTCATTTAAAGGGTAGTTCAGACTTCTCTTGAGTTGCCTTGGAACGGAATCATGAGTACTTTCTGTAGGCGTTCTTCTCCTTAGAAATGGCCTTATTTTCGACTTTTGATGTAACGACCCAACGTTTCATTAATGGAAATCTCTCTTGATCTAATTAAATGTCTCTTTATGTTTATATAAAATGTCAACTTCTTTGGTTTTATGTTAAGAATTTTGACCGTTGCTAATATAGCCGTTGAACAGTGATCAAATGATTAGTATAAACATAGGAATTTAACAAATCCAATTTACTCAGACAAAGGAAGCGATGGCCTCATCCATTAGAATTGCCTCATACGAAGCCCATTTGTCGGAGCTCAAAAAAGAGGTGGCATATTTGGGCTTCACCCTTGACCAAGCCCAAGCTGAGCTTCATCATGTCAAGCTCGAACGTGACTGTCTATGGGAAAAGTGGAAGTTGATTGAAATTACCACTCAAGCGATGTTATCTGAGCCACCCTAAGAGTCTGTCACCATCGCACACCTTACCCTTAGGTCTTATGCAGCTGTTTTAAGGGGTTATGTAACAAATAAGTAGTACTATGTTCATGTACATTATTTTTTTATATAATAACGAATATAATTTCTAGTCATTTTTGATATATTGTAAATAGTTTTTAAAGTACAAATGGTGTTTTTAGTTATTATTTAATTAAGAAATATATTTTATTAAATTAAGGGATTTTTGAATTAAATAATATTTTAATAAAATAATAATAATAATATTAAATTAATGTTTATTAAATATAAATGATCTTATAATTTTAGGAATGCAATTATAAATTTTTATTAAAGTTTGAAAGCCATTTTTGTCAAAACCCGTGAATTTTTGATAAATGACAGTTTTTATTTTAAAAGTGAAAATTACCATATTTAGAAAATTATTTAGATAATATAAATGTTATTTTTGGAATCAGGACATCAAAATTATCCAACGGTGAATTTTTCATAATTTTCTGATACAGTCAAATTTTTGGGTAAAAATTAAATACCGTTTAAATATATAATGTGTTTTATGACATCATAATGACCCAATAGTGATGTAATACAATACTATAATCTTTATGTTAGGCCAATATATGTTTTACCATTAAAATAATGTTATTTTGGGTTTGTTTGACTTACTTTTCAAAGCATTAATGGACCCCTCAAGACTTATTAAACACCTTGTCTTTTTCAATTAATTTCCATGGGAGTGTGACTCACCTCCACATAAGCAACCTTATTATTTTAAGAATTTAGGACTTTGTCCTTATAAAATATTTTTTTCCTCTTCCCTTTTCCAAAAACCGTGGGCAAAAACCATGGGCTGGTTTGTGGTTTTGATTAATTTAATGTAAGGGCACCCAAAACTAAATAATAAAGAATTCCTGCACCTCTCCTATATAAACCCACCCAAGATCCCACTTCCTCCTCACTTAAATCCCTTGGAGTTCGTCCAAACTCTGCCCTACTCTCTATATAATCCTCCCAAGGTGACCCAAGCTCCCAAGAAGCCTCTTACAAGCCTCTCTCTATCCTTTGGAAGCACACTTCCAAGTAAGGGTTTTTTCTTCCTTTCTCATTTTTGTCCAATTTTATTTAAGTTGTTTTGCCTTTTAATTTCAATTATGAATGTTGGGGTATGGTTTCGCACCTCCCTCATACTTACCTATTTATGTTTGAATGATGGGAGACCCGTTTCTCTCTCATTAAATGCCTCCCAGGTACACCCGTTACTATGCCGAAATTCCGAAAGGAACTTATCTCTCCACATTTACATTCAAAAATTACTTTTGTATCATGAATCTAAATTCCATTAAAATTGTTGGTAAATGTATCTATATGAACTCCTTAATGTACATTATATGTAAATATGATGAGGAACCCCTTTATCTCTCATCAACCTTTTTTATGAATTCTTACGTCACGTCGTTACGCTGCCGAAATCGCACCGATTTTTTAAGCCAATGTCATTTTGTAGTGAATACCATGCCCATTTATCCATAAAGGGTATTCACCTTTATTCACATTTACTTATTGATTGTAAAGTTTCATGTATGAATTCAACATTACTTTATCGTGGAATAAATTATTATGTTTTATGAATCCATGTTTTATGATCCATGTGGAACACTTATGCATGAAATGAAATGTTTAAGAAGGGTGCGCCCTTATAGCGCTCCAATGCATTGGGTAAAGTATAGTATCATGATACGTCATGTGCAATGAGTGTTGACTGATGCTAATTCAATTGCAATGAGGGTTTAATCGTGCTTTATGTGCAATGAGGATTTACTCATGCTCCATGTGCAATGATCCTTGGCTCATGCTAATTTCATGTTAAGTGTTGTTGCTACATTTCCATGTTATGATTATCATGATTTATCATGCCTTTATGTTCATGTTTCTCTTGTGATCTATTGATATTCCTAATGTCTAACATGTATTTTACTCCTCATGTTATTCCATGTGTATTCCCTCACTGGGATTTATAGCTCACCCTTTTCTTATGCATGTCCTCAGTTTACCCCATGCATTGCTAAGTACGAGGGAATGTAGTGGTTATGTAAAGGATGTTTTCAATAAAGATGTTGTATTTCATGTTTAATGTTTTTATGTAATGATCCTAAGCCACAAAGAAACAAAACCGATCGATCTTCTTCGTTGTATCAAGTCAAGTTTTATGTAATAAATCATGTTTAAGTTTGTATTAAAAAGCAGGGTTGTCATAGTTGGAATCAGAGGATAGGTTTAGTTATTTTTTGGATTAGGAAACCCTAGTAAATCCTTAGATAAAAGACTAAGTATAATAAAAAAATCCCTAATTTTTGGTAAGTACTGAGTAAGTGGTTTATCAAACAAATACATCTTTGTCTGGATATGAGCAGGTAGAGGCGGCTCTGGCACAAATGTATCCTAGGGGTAAAACCTGAAAACACCGCTTTGAGCTAGACTCGAACGAGAACTGGTGCACGAAAATGGGCCTTGCTGCACTCTTGGTAACGACACTCCCAGGGGATATGTTTTGATAAATTCACAAGCTTAGTATGAACCCTTATTAAGGGAATTAAAAAAAATGCCCCTAAGAATATATGTTAGAAAGTATATCATGAAAAGCCTATATTGAAGCTTGAAGACTCATGAGTTAAGGAAATAAAAGTTTATTTATGAGTCATCAACTTTTGTCTTTGGATTACCCTTTATGTGTTACCCATAACTTTCTTTTTATTCCAGCCAATGGCCAGTAATAGGAGGACTCGGGCTAACAACTGATGTGAAGATCAGTGTGATGACTGTACTAATGAGATTCCAAATCCAATGGGAGCGGGAATCACGAACTTTTTCAGGCTTCTCTCTCATCTAACTCAAGTTTTGAATAGAAAAACGGGTCAAGAGGAACGTTCAACCCCCCCTAAGAAAGAACAAGTCTCTATCGAGAGCTTCATGAGACAAAGGCCTCCTAGTTTTAGTGGATCATCTGATCCCACAATCGCTGAACAATGGATCAACTCCATTGAAAAGATCTTCTCCATCCTCCAATGTTATGAACAAGAGAAGGTTCTCTTGGAGGCTTATCGTATGGACGGTGAAGTTGATCAAAGGTGAAAGTTGATAAAAAATACGAAGCCTGAGGAGAAGATCGAGGCATCATAATGGAAGGATTTCCGGAAGATATTTTTCGATAAATATTTTCCGTGCACCCTCCGGCTTAATATGGAAAGGGACTTCCTTTCCCTCAAGAAAAAAGATGAATAATTTGTTGGAGCGTACGAGGAAAAATTCACAAGGCTTGCACGATACACTTTCGACTTTGTCGTTACCCCTGAATGCAAGGTTGACCGCTTCTTTGGTGGGCTAAAGCCTAGCTTGCGGAAAGTATTAGCGATACGTGACTTCGACAGCTATGAGGAAATTGTCCGATGTGACCTCAAGGTCGAAATGGAGATCGGGGAATCACATGGGTATCATGGGGACAAGAAGCGTAAGGTTGACTTCAATGCTGGTGGTCCGATGGATAAATCCAACAGTACTAAGAAGATCTAGCACCCCACTTTCCAAAAGTGTGGAAAGAAGCACCCTAGAAATTACCTTAAGGGGACGAGAAAATGATTTAGGTGTGGAAGAGAAGGGCACCTAGCTGTTAACTATCGGCAAGAAAGACCCATGGCTGCGACAGAGGAGAGGAACGCTCCATTCGAACCTCAACGCATTGTTCAATGCTATAAATGAAAAGAACCGGGTCATTTTTCAAATCAGTGCCCTAATCCAAGGGTTTTCTGAGACAACCAACAACCTCCAAGGCAGAAAGGAAGAGATTTTGCCATCACTTCTGTCGAAGTGAACCCCGAAAACAAAAGTGGTGACATGTACGCTAGTTATTCATTCAAGAATAGTGAACATATTTTTTGATTCAGGTTCTATGCATTCTTTTATATCTCAAAAGTTTAGTAGAACAATCCCATCACCACCACAAAACATGGAAGTAAAGATGTCGGTGAGTACAGAAAATGGGGCAATCATTGCATCCCATGAATATAAGTCCTCCCCTATTATAATATGTGGATTGAATTTCACGAAGAACCTCGTCATACTCCCTCTGGTGGAATTTGATGAAATTATTGGCATGGATTGGCTTTCCTTATATAGACCCAACATAACTTGTCGGGAGAGGGAAATCACACTCTATATGGAGAATCGACCCCCGATTCTTAACAGGTGTAAGGAGGAAGATGAATCTCCTTTAGCTCCATCATCTCAAGCGTGGATATTACTTCCATATGAGCACACATATCTGGTTCAGATGATTGAGTCCAAGGAAGAAACCATCCTTGAAGAAATTCCTATTGTGAGGGAATTTGCTGAAGTGTTTCCCGAGGAACTGCCTGGCCTTCCTCCTAGAAGAGATGTTGAGGTCTCAATTTAACTTATACCTGGGGTGCTACCAATATCCAAGACTCCATATAGAATGGCCTCTGTTGAGCTTGAAGAGCTGAAGAGACAACTACAGGAGAATCTAGATAAAGGGTTTATACGCCCAAGTGCTTCACCATGGGGTGCACCAGTCCTCTTAGTCAAGAAGAAGGAGGGGTCAATGTGGCTTTGCATCGATTATCGTGAACTAAAAAAAATCACGATAAAGAACAAGTATCCTCTCCCAAGAATCGATGAATTGTTTGATCAGCTGCGTGGAGCACAATACTTCTCCAAGGTGGATTTGTGGTCAGGATATTATCAAGTAAGGGTGATGAAGGAAGATGTCCCCAAGACTGCTTTTCATATGAGATACGGGCATTAAGAATTCATAGTAATGCCTTTCGGACTCACCAATGCTCTAGAAATATTCATGGACTTGATGAATAGAGTCTTTAGAGATTACCTTGACAAAATTGTGGTAGTGTTTATAGTTGATATTATAATATACTCCAAAACCAAGGAGGATCATGAGGAGAATTTAAAAACTGTACTAGAGACTTTGTACATGGAGAATATCTATGAAAAGTACGGAAAATGTGAGTTCTAGTTGAAGGAGGTCTCATTATTGGGCCATGTCATCACAAGCAATGGGATATCTGTGGACCCCTCCAAAACATATGCAATTGAGGGATGGCCGAGGCCAACATCGGTAACGGATATCCGTAGCTTCTTGGGGTAAGCTGAATATTATTGATGATTTGTGAGAAATTTATCACGATTGTCCAAACCTCTTACCAAGATAAATCAAAAGGGATTAAAGTTTTCTTGGAGTGATGAATGTTAGGAAAGCTTCAAGGAGTTGAAAAGAAGGCTTATCACTGCGCCCGTGCTCACTTTACCCACAAGTGGGGAACTTTTTGTGGTATTTAGTGATGCTTCAAAGAAGGGATTAGGCTGTGTACTGATGCATAACGATAAAGTGATATCCTATGCCTCAAGGAAATTGAAAATCCATGAGAGAAACTATCCAACACATAATCTAGAGTTGGCAGCTGTGATCTTTGCCTTGAAAATCTGGCGGCATTATCTCTATGGAGAGAAATGTGAGATATATACTGACCACAAGAGTCTTAAATATATATTCACACAGAAAGAGATTAATATGCACCAGAGAAGATGGATAGAGCTCATCAAGGATTATGACTGTTCAATAAATTACCACCCTGGGAAAGCCAACAAGGTGGCAGATGCTCTAAGTAGAAAGGAACCAGCAATTCTATCGATGATGAGAATTGAGAAGGATCCAATCTTCTTAGACTTGATGAAGATGGACGTGGGAATCATAAAGAAGGGAACATCATCAATCCTTTCACAAATGATTGATCAACCATCTCTTTTGGAAAGGTTAAAGGATGCTCAAAAGGATGATGTGGGAATTAAGGAAAAAGTGGAAGATATCAAAAAGGGGAAATCCTCAGAGTTTAATGTTAATGAATAAGGAATTGTGTGGTTTGGGAAAAGACTATGTGTTCCATCAAGTCTGGAGCTGAAGAAGGAACTTTTGGATGATGCACATAATTTGAATTTCTTTATTCACCCAGGGAGCACAAATATGTATCGAGATCTATGAGAAAACCTTTGGTGGGATAATATGAAAAAGGACATCGCTGAATATACATCAAAGCTCCTGGTGTGTCAGCAAGTGAAGGCAGAGAGGCAGAAGTCTAAGGGGATGATGCAACCATTGCCCATACCCGAATGGAAATGGGAGAACATAACCATGGACTTTGTCACCGGACTTCCAAGGACATCCAAAAGCAACAATGCTATTTGGGTTGTTATGGATCGTCTTACAAACACTGCATACTTCATTGCTATTCGGGAGGATTTCTCTTTGGATAAACCGACACGGATATATATCATGTAACTGGTAAGGTTGCATGGAGTACCACTATCTATTGTGTCTGACCTAGATCCAAGATTCACCTCTAAGTTTTGGAAGAGTCTTTAACATGATCTGAATACTAAACTGAACTTCAGTATGGCCTATCATCCTCAAACTAATGGCTAATCCGAGCGGACTATCCAAACACTTGAGGATATGTTGAGAGCGTGGTAAATGGACTTTAAGGGAGGATTGTATAAACATCTTCCTTTGGTTGAGTTCTCTTATAATAACAGTTTCCACTCAAGCATTCAACTGGCACCATATGAATCCCTCTATGGGAAAAGGTGCAGAACACCGGCATGTTTGGATGAGGTCGGTGAACGTAAGCTGCTTGGACCAGAAATGGTCGAAGAAATGGTGGAGAAGGTGAAAACCATTCAGCAGCATATCAAGGCAGCCCAGAGTCAACAGAAGAGTTATGCAGATAACCATCGACGGGACCTTGAGTTTAAAGTTAGATACATGGTGTTTCTATGCATATCTCCGTGGAAGAAGCTCATGAGGTTTGGAAATAAAGGGAAGTTAAGTCCAAGGTACATCAGCCCCTTCGAGATTCTTGATCATGTCGGGGATGTGGCCTATCGAATAGAACTTACACCTACTATGGACAAAGTACATGATGTCTTTCATGTATCCCTCTTAAGGAAGTACATGCTGGACCCTTCACATGTACTCTCTTCTGAGGTGGTACAATTGGAAGATGATCTTTCTTATGAGGAGCAACCAGTGAAGATCTTAGATTGTAGAGAAAAAGTTCTACAAAATAAGACAATGCTCCTCATCAAGGTGTTGTGGAGAAACCAAAAGTTTGAAGAAGCGACTTGGGAATCAGAGGAAATGATGACGCTGAGTTACCCACATTTGTTTTAGTGTGGGAAAAGGAAAATTTCGAGGGAGAAATTTCTTAAGGGGGGAATATTGTAATGACCCAAAGTTTCATTAATGGAAATCCCTCTTGATCTAATTAAATGTCTCTGAATGTTTATATAAAATTTCAACTTCTTTTGTTTTATGTTAAGAATTTTTACCTTTGATAAGATAGACGTTGAATAGTGATCAAATGATTAGTATAAATATAGGACTTTACCAAATCCAATTTACTCAGAAAAAGGAATCGATGGAATCATCCAGTAGAATTGCCCCATACGAAGCCCATTTGTCGGAGCTCACAAAAGAGGCGGCGTCTTTGGGATTCTCCCTGGACCAAGCCCAAGCTGAGCTTCATTATGTCAATCTCGAACGTGACCGTCTACGGGAAAAGTAGAAGTTGATTGAAATTACCACTCAAGCGATGTTATCCGAGCCACCCCAAGAGTCTGTCACCATCGCACACCTTACCCTTAGGTCTTATGCAGTTGTTTTAAGGGGTTATGTAACAAATAAGTAGTAGCATGTTCATGTACATTATTTTTTATATAATAATGAATATAATTTCTAGTCATTTTTGATACATTGTAAATAGTTTTTAAAGTACAAATGGTGTATTAAGTTATTATTTAATTAAGAAATATATTTTATTAAATTAAGGGATTTTTAAATTAAATAATATTTTAATAAAATAATAATATAATTATTAAATTAATTTTTATTAAATATAAATGATCTTATAATTTTATGAATGCAATTATAATTTTTATTAAGGTTTGAAATCCATTTTTGTCAAAACCCGTGAATTTTTGACAAATGCCCGTTTCTATTTTAACAGTGAAAATTAACATATTTAGAAAATTATTTAGATAAAATAAATGTTATTTTTGGAATCAGGACGTCGAAATTATCCAATTGTGAATTTTTCATAATTTTTTGAGACAGTCAAATTTTTGGGTAAAAATTAAATACCGTTTAAATATATAATGTGTTTTATGACATCATAATGACCCAATATTGATGTAATAAAATACTATAATCTTTATGTTCGGTCAATATATGTCTTAAAATTAAAATAATGTGATTTTGGGTTGTTTTACTTACTTTTCAAAGCATTAATGGACCCCTCAAGACTTATTAAACACCTTGTCTTTTTAAATTAATTTCCATGGGAGTGTGACTCACCTCCACATTAGCAACCTTATTATTTTAAGAAGTTCGGACTTTGTCCTTATAAAATATATTTTTTCTCTTCTCTTTTCCAAAAACCATGGGCAAAAACCATGGGGTGGTTTGTGGTTTGGATTAATTTAATGTAAGGGGACCTAAACCTAAATAATAAAGAATTCCTTCACCTTTCCTATATAAACCCACCCAAGCTCCCACTTCCTCCTCACTAAAAGCCCTTGGAGTTCGTCCAAACTCTTCCCTACTCTCTCTAGAATCCTCCCAAGGTTCCCCAAGCTCCCAAGAATCCTCTCACAAGCCTCTCTCTAGCCTTTGGAAGCACACTACCAAGTAAGGGTTTTTTCTTCCTTTCTCATTTTTGTCCAATTTTCTTTAAGTTATTTTGCCTTTTAATTTCAATTATAAATGTTGGGGTATGGTTTCACACCTCCCTCATACTACCCTCTTTATGTTTGAATTATGGGATACCCCTTTGTCTCTCATTAAATGCCTCCAATGTACACCCGTTACTATATAGAAATTTCGAAAGGAACTTCTCTCTCTTCATTTACATTCAAGCAATACTTTTGTATCATGAATCTAAATTCCATTAAAATTGTTTGGAAATGTATCTATATTACCTCCTTAATTTTCCTTACATGTAAATATTATGAGGAACCCCTTTCTCTCTCATCAACCTTTTTTATGAATTCTTACCTCACGTCGTTACGCTGCCGAAATCGCACCGATTTTCTAAGCCAATGTAATTGTGTAGTGAATACCATGCCCATTTCTCCATCAAAGGTATTCACCGTTATGCACATTTACTTATTGATTGTAAAGTTTCATGGATGAATTCCTCATTCCTTTATCGTGGAATAAATGATTATGTTTTATGAATCTTTGTTTTATGATCCATGTGGCACACTTATGCATGAAATGAAATGTTTAAGAAGGGTGCACCCTTATAGCACTCCAATGCATTGGGTAAAGTATAGCATCATGATATGGCATGTGAAATGAGTGTTGACACATGCTAATTCATGTGCAACGAGGTTTTACTCATGCTTTATGTGAAATGAGGATTTACTAATGCTCCATGTGCAATGAGCCTTGGCTCATGCTAATTCCATGTTAAGTGTTGTTGCCACATTTCCATGTTATGATTATCATGCTTTATCGTGCCTTTATGTTCATGTTTCTCATCTGCTCTATTGATTTAACTAATGTCTAACATGTATTGTACTCCTCATGTTATTCCATGTGTATTCCCTTACTGGGCTTCATAGCTCACCCTTTTCTTATGCATGTCCTCAGGTTATCCCATGCATTGCTAAGTACGAGGGAATGTAGTGGTCATGTAAAGGAAGTTTTCAATAAAGATGTTGTATTTCATGTTTCAAGTTTTTATGTAATGATCCTAAGCCTCAAAGACACTAAACCTCTCAATCTTCTTTGTTGTATCAAGTCAAGTTTTATGTAATAAATCATGTTTAAGTTTGTATTAAAAAGAAGGGTTGTCGTATTTGAGCCTAGTGACTTGTTTGAAGTGTCCTGGTTTTGGGTAGACACTTTTTCTTCATAAGGGGCTAACCTGTGGTCGGTAGCGCCCTCAGAACTTAAATGCCTTGCAAGAGCTATGGTTTTTTTTCACTATTTTCGAGTTGTTGGGTTCCGTTGTCCCAGGTAGGACTTCCAGTTTCCAATGAAACCCTTGTTAGAATGGGTGGGGATGTGTTTCGTGAACTTGTGGGCTTGAGCATTAAGTAATTCTCTTTTTCAGCTGGTTATACATGCCTTTGGCATGGTCAACTGCTTTGTTGGTCATTTGACCCTTTATTCATAGTATTAGATGACTAGTTTTGGCGTCGTCCAGGAAAATGGTCTTATGAGGCAATATGACTCCGTAATAAGTCTTTTTGTATTACTGAGTATGGTCTTGGGTCAACTCCATGTACAGTGACTTGAGTGTTAAAGAATCAGTTTCATTTCAATACATGAATTTGTTTTTAAAGGACCAGGGTGTTTTGACACGCCGATCTTGTTGTTAATCTAGCGCGTTGGTGAGCGGCTGATCTTTTCTTGAGATGACATGGGAAATCCTAAGGTGGGTATTGTCATTTTGTTCTCAATGAACATGTTGGAAGGTGATTCCAAGATTTTAGAACAGATTTGTCCAGTAATGGTTTGACTACTCTTCTTCGTGACCTCAGTTTTTTTTAGTGCACTCTTCTGGACACGACGAGCATGCCCCTTATCTTGACCTCGTCATGGAGACACTAATATAGCATTGGTCTTGTGCCATGCTATAGTTTAAATGTTGTTGGGCTTGAGGATTAGTTTTTATTTGGGTAGTACGTGGGATGCATTGATTCTTTGGGCTACTTTCCTACTCATGTTGGGGCACAGTTGTTCTTAAAGTAGCCTTGCGATGGATTGACTTGGAATTTTCACCAGATATTGGGTAATGACATCATTATACTTGCGGATGGTTTTGGATTAGTTTTATAGGAATGTTGTCAGATAAAGGGTAAAATGGGGTTTTGGGTCTGCAACATCTTTTAAGAGAAGCATGTGAAACCTGTTTTGTTGTTTGATCGAGATTCAAAACTTTACGTTGAAAAGGTCCTTCTAATGGCCTAAGATATAACATCTATTTGATGTTTAAGCTTTAGAGTATTCTTTGGATCTAGTTATAAAGGATTATCCATCAGGTTTGAGAAGGGTTAAAGGTATGTTTGGCATTGGGAACAAAACACGTCATTTCTAACAAGATTAAATGACCTTGGTAGGTCAGTTGTTTTAGTAGTGGTTACCGATGGATTCTCGGGGATGATAAGTTGTTAAGGTTATTATAATGTAGAATCTCATTTTTTTGAACCAGGTTAAAATTATGAATGTTTCTGAAATTCTTTTTCAGTTTATCAATGAGTATTTCTTTTTAAACCAAGCACCGGAATTTTATTCCGAGTGTTGGAACACCTATAGATGTTGTTTTTATAACTTTAATAGAAGTTTTAAGGCAAAGGGGAAGTCGCACGGGCTGCGCACGGTTTGTCTAACCGTGCGGCCAAACCTTGTGTAGTTGAAGTTTTGAGGCTGTGGCTAATGCACGGTTAGCGCGCGATTTGTCTAACCATGCAGCCTAACAGTGCGAGGGGTGTTCTCCAAGACATTAGCTAACACACGGTTATCGCACCGTTTGTCTAACCATGCGAGAAAATCGTGCGGGCACTTAAATGAGATCCTTAAATTGTGGATCTCACTTGTTTTATCCTTTAGATGGATCGTTCTTCCTTCTAAGCATTCATAACTTGGGATCATGATCCATTGAAGGTAGGAGAACCTCTCCCAAGTGTTTTGGAGGCGATCTGATGGCTTCTCTGGGCGAATCGAAGATGGATTCTTGAGGTAGGTAGATGTTATTCTTCATTCTTATTCAGTTTCTTAGATCTACTAAGATCTAAATCTCCTCTTCTCTCGGATTCTTAGATCTATGTCCGTTATGGGTAAATATACATGTGTATATGAAAAGTATGATATGTTTTGGTCTTGTTATTTCTAGGAGAAGTGATCTAAGGTGTGTTCTTGAAGAATCAACCCGTTTCTCTTGAGGGTTCTTCGTTCATTTTGGTTTTCTGAAAAACCCCATGGTAGGGTCACAAATCTTTAAAACATTATTTAAGAATTATAGTTTCTTTAAATAAACTAATAATGTGAGTTTCCTTCATTATAATATGTTGATGAATGACACTTTTGATGTTATTAAATAATTCCGCCCACATGAGATAGGTGAGGACTTGAACTTGTGTTGAATTTAAGCATGTTTGGATAATTTGGTTAAAGTGATATGATTAAATAGTTAAATTATTTGAATGGGAATAATGTGTAATAGGTTAATTAATGGTAGGATTAATTATCAAGTCATGAGTTGGAATAAGATTGTGGATTTTACTGATTATTGGGAATATTGAATATTTGACATGTTCGGTAGATAGTTTGGAAACTGGTAATAATTAATGGATGAATTAATTATTACCTGTTAAATGGTAAATGGTTAACTAATTGATGATTATTTAAAGTTATAAGGGTTAATTAATTAATTTACATGCATTAAATTAAGATTGTGAATTGATTGTTTGTTACGATTGTTGGCCAGGAGTACCTTTTCAGGTGTATTAGTTTTCCATGCCTTAAGTTTTCTTGGATGGAGTTGTTTAGAGATATGATATGTTGTGTGAGATGGTCACTAAATATCTTGGATTTGTTCGGCATGTTTTGAGATGATTATGGTGTTCTTGTAGATTGTTGAAGTCCTGGATGAACCATTATTTGAGTGGACAGGTTCAGATTTGATAAAGAATTTGGATAATTAAATGTTGAGTTAATTATTCTGTTGGCCTGCTAAGAATAATTACTTGTTAATTAATTATTAATTAATGATATATTTAATGGATAATTAATTCTTGAGTTATCCGAAGAGCGATTTTTGTTGTTAATTATTTGTTGAATTAATCAACGGATTGGTTTTGTGGTGTTAGATATGGTATTCTACACCAATGAAAAAAATATATATATGATTGATGAATGGGTTGTGAGATAAGTACTGAGGCTCCAAATAATGACAGGGTGTTAGACATAGTGTTCTACACCAATGATAGATGTATATGTATGAGGGATAGATGGGTTGTGAGATAGGGACTGATGCTCCAAATACTCATGGGGTGCCAGACATGGCGTTCTACACCAATCTTACAAGTGAATATTATTTTATGGGACAGGGAATGATATTCCAAATACCCATGTGTTGTGAGACAAGGACAGATGCTCCAAATACCCACGAGGGTTCTTGATATTATGTACTACACCCATTAATTAACATTGGAATGTGGGTCCCATTGTTCGTGCATGAAATGAGTTTAATGGTTAATGAAGGTTGTTGTGATATGATGATTGGTGAATTGATTATAAGAAAAGGTTTAGACATATTTATGAATTGGGTGAACCACTTTTAGTGGATGTGATCAGACTTAGTATATGAAAGATTAAATTTAATAACTTATGATGCGTTATCCCAGCCAAAACACAAGCTTGGATTTGGTCTTTACTTGATTACTTAGATGATTTTTTGAGACTTCTGTGGTGAGTGAATTATTCAGAAGATGTCGGGCGTAGGCTGAATCTCAAGACATTCATAATTTAATAAGATTTTAATAATTGATAAATTATTATGTCATGATTGTTGAGCATGGATGGAAAATGTATAATGCACCTTCAGACACCAGTTGGGGGCTGAAGAAGGTACTTGGGTTTATAGTTACTTGCACTACTTTCTTTATTTTATGCATTCCTTCATGTGTTTTAAGTTATTTATTAAATTTCTGGATTTGGGGTAGACACCAGTGGTCCCGGCCTTCTGAGATTTATATCTCACACCCTACTAGGGCCGCCATTTCAATGGGTACCTGAGTAGATTCTATTTGGTTGTAGGACTATGCTGTTTTCATTTACTTGGAAGTTAGGAGCAGAGGTCCGAGCGGTGGATCTAGATGCTCGAGGAGATCTCCCTTGGGGAACTGAGTCATTATTTATTTATTTCTGCATTGGAATGTAAATAATGATATTTTATTTATATTTTTCTGTTATTGTATCATTATCATGTCATGCATGTATATGTTGTATAATTTGACGTTGACCATTTGTATTGTACAAGAATTATAAAATCTGTTTTTCGATGCTTTATCATTTATTATACCGTTTCTGCTATTTATTGCCTTTTTCTATTTCTAAACACTAAAATGAGGGTATAGTCTCCCCACTGACTATCCTTATACCCTCACTGCTATTCGAAAGCCTCTGGCGTATGGGGAGACGCGCTTGAGGTCATGTGGCGACAGGTCTGACCACCAGTTCATGGGTGAGCCGGGTCTGGACGTTACATACATGTTCTGATAATATTTATCAGAATTTTTAAAAACCCTTCAGTGGTATCATTGGGATCCATGCTTATGTTTTGTGAAATCTTATGATAAAATGAAGAAGAGAACAAAAATAGAGCATTGTTTTTCAGATTTTTATAATTGTTTTTAAAAAAGGCACCCTTACAAAGCCAAGGGATGTAGTGATAATAAAGACCTTAAACTTATTCAATTTAGATGCATAAAGGTAACCAAGGCATTACTCTTACTCAAAGTGGTCTGTGTAAGGGTTGTCTCGCATTACCCTTACATAGATTGGTCTTTGTAAGGGTCATAAAAATTTACATTTACATGAATTAAGTGCTATATGAAGGAAATTGTTATTTAAAATGGGTTATGTAAAGGTAAGAAACTACTTACACTTATGTGAAACAAGGATTAATAATGGTAACCAAGGCTTTACCTTTTTTCAAATATGTTGTATAGCTACTCATAAATATCCTATATAGTTATTATATCTTATTAGAAAAATATTCATTATATATCATAATTATCCATACCATAATCGTATAGGTCTATTATATTTGTAAAATTGAACACTAAACTACTGGTTCATAAGATTCTCCCATTATGTTCTCCATAACTCGCACCCTTATAAGATATATCATTTCTAAAACCTTAATTCATAATCTAGGGAAATGAAAAAATAAGGAAAGGTGAGCTTAGATTCCCAATAATGGTAAACAAGGGAGACATTAATGATCACTTGAGTATAACATGACCATAAGGGTATGAGGTTACCATCATAACATTTGAAATTCATACCCTAAATATCATATATCATAATCATAAGTCATGGTATAATGATTAGTGGTTCATAATACATGGATTTTAGAGGAATCAAAAATATTTTGTATGAGAGAATAACATTGGCATAAGACATGAGTTTGTAGAATACACATAATATTATAACTTTGGGTACATGTATAACAAGAAATAGGCTCACTTATCAAGTTATGAACATGAAATCAAACCCTTGTATAAAAATATAAACATGGAATCAGGTCCACACATAATGATATTTAAATAAAAGATAGGCCCATGAATAAACATATGGACATGAAAACTATGTCCACACCTAATATTATGGACATGAAATCTTAATCCCTGATTAATCTTATAGACATGAAATCTAGGTCTGTGCATAATCTTATGTGCAAGAAAATTATGTACACACAAGAAACCATGAAAATAAAATTAGGTTCACACATATGATATTTAGCACATGAGTTATCCATCTTTACCCAATGCAATGGAGGGATATATAATTCTGATCCCATGTACCACATAATAAAAATAATATAGATGTGTTCCATAATATCATAAAATAGTCATCATATTAGAAACCATGAAATGAAATGAATGTGTTAAATTTTTTTTCATAACATAACCCATGGAAAATAAACATGTTTCATAAATATTTAATCATAATAATAAAACATATAGATAAAAAATAATGATTGTGTCATTGAATTATGTCCACAGTAAAAATTAATTAACATCAATGTTTGTCTTATTAGAGGAAAAATCAATTTAAAATATACGTTGGAACATTTTTTGGGGGAAAATACCCTTTTCTATTTGTTAAAACTTATTTAAATTGATTAAATGGTTTTACTAGATATGAATCCTATAATATCCTTAATGGAAATTAAAGTATAAAAAAATCCCTATTAAAATAGGATTGAAACATAAATCCATTACCGATTTGGTAATGTTTGAATCATAAACCCCATGCAAGAAATAACCTTATATAGATATTTATAAACCTTTATTTTCATGATAATAATCATATAATACATTCATGGAAAGTATATACACTACAAAAAATAAAAAAGTGGTGAATAGGTCATGTGTCCCACAAAAATGAAAGTGAGACGAAAATATCTTAGCTTATGTATGACATCCTTCATATGAATTGGAACCACCTATATAATAAATATAGATTTATTATAAATAAATTAAAGAACAACAATAATATATATCGTACCATGTATTATTTACTTATAACCTCTTATAACCCATTTTTAACAATTCTTTATTAAAATCACTCTTCCGGGAGATATATGCTTTATTTTTCGTGTATGTTTTGATTCGGTAGTTTTAGTACTTATACTTTTATCATGGTTCCATAATATCCATAATATAATCAAGATATATATTTATTTATTCATAAATTTATATATATTAAAATAAAGTGCATTGTTCATGGAGATGATATACTGTACGTATGCAAAAATGATACTTTAACATCCCATTTGATGGAAATAGGGTGAATAAGTTTAATTTCATAGTCATAATAAAATGTTATTATATTTATGATACTTAATTTATCATTTTATTAATAGTATAATAAATTTATATGAGGTAAAATAATAATTAAAAGAAAGTGAATGGTTAAGGCGATTACCTCTCATTTGAAAGAACTCCTTTAGATTTCCTCTTAAGGTATCTAGGGTTATCATTTTGGGAAGATTATAAAATAAATAATATTGATAGGGGAGTGGATAATGGAAATTTAATTATTTTTTTCAATCTATAAGGTTCAATATTGTGTGAAGAAGGGGTGCACTTTTATAATCGAGGGGAGAGTCAGTTTGGGAATTTCTTAAAAGATTAAAATATATTAAATTTATTCTCAATTCTAAATGTTCCAAATGTCATATAAATGAGAAAGGGATAAAATTTTGGATCATATCTTATCCCAATTTTTCAATTTTAATATTTTTATTATTTTTATGTGATTTAATAAAATATTATTTTCATAAAATATCATAATTTCCAATTTAGACACTATTCATTTAATTTTACTTAAAAGGAATAAAGATAAAGTTTTAATTCAAATATAATCCTTTAAAATAATAATAAAATGTCATATTAATTTAAAAAATTTAAATAACACTATTAATCACACAAAATTTATTACTTTTAATGTTTTCAAGATCATTTATTTTATTTTTCAAATAGTTGAATAAATAATGCGCCGACATTGTATAAGTATTTATGGTAATTATATAATTTATAAATATTATAAATAAATTTATATCATGAAAATAATTTCACTAATCGAAAAAATGAAATTTATTTTTGTTCATAAATGAAAATTTTTCCTATGTGTATCTATAAGAGATGTTTAAAACAAATATTGACATTTTTCAACTTTATTTGATTTAAATATTATATTGGTAATTTACATCATAAAATATCCATTAAAAAAATAAATTAATAGCTTAATTTAATAATAATATAATTAAATTAATCAAATAATAATTAGTATTTAAAATTATGGCCTTATCACTTAGTTTAAACATAGATAAACTCAATTTACCCTTTACCGAGGTGATAAATATTACCATGGTTACTATTCATATTGACCTAAAAATAAGTGTACTATTTAAAATTATTTAGAATCCTGATTAGAAATATGGAATCTATTCTATTAAATTAAATTTGTATAAGTGGAATAAATATTTCTTAAAATAAGGATGCAATATGCAATGACAATTGGTATATTCTTATCCCCTGCATAAGAAAATATTAAATGAATGTTAAATAATTTTATTTCATATATAATATAATTAATTTATTAACATTATTCACCAATAGTTATCAATTTAATTTATTAATATCAAAAAATATTCTGCGCATAAAAACAGTTTTTAATAAAAATGCATTTTTTACGTATAAAAAATGTTTTTATACCAAATCCAAACATAAAAATAATTCAACTGAACATAATTGGATTATTTAAAATATTATATAACTTATTTTACTTTTAAATCATTTAAAAAAATGTAACTTTTTATATTTCTGAAACAAAATAATGTTTTCAATAAAAATCAGTATTTTTCACTATTCACTAGAAAAACAATCGTTTCAGAAAAATACAATAAATTCACCCTATGATAATTTTGATATAAATATTTCAAAAATTTAATTAATTTTATGATTTTTTTAAATTTTAAAAAATTCAACGTAAAATTTTCTCCAAAAAAGAAATAAAAAACATTTTTGAAGGAAAACATGTTTTTAATGAATAAAATGGCTTTACTAAAAATTGATTTCTTATTTACTAACCATCAATAAATAAATTTATATTAATTAGGAAATTTATATATATTTCTAAAAGTAGTTAATCCTATTCATACCTTCCAATTTAATGATTATGTTATAACAATTTTATTTAGATAATAATATTTCATGCTTCACATAGGCTTGGTGTTATTTATCTCATATGCTATCGAACATAATGTTCTTTTAAAACATCAGGGTGTTAAATTCTCCCCCATTTAATAATTTCCATCCTCTAAATTTGAAATTATGCTCGATAAGCATGTGTTTTATATTTGTAAATTCATTTTTTGAGAACCCTCATAATAAAAAAGGTTAGTAAAACTTCCTCTTGATAATAGAGAATTAGAAATTCAAAGGTGATCTAGAATAAAAAAAAGCTATGTCCTTGAATATGAGAACATTAGTGGAAAGTGAGAAAATGAATATGGAAGAGAAATCTAAAACCCAATGAATAATGTATAGTGATAGTGAACAAGGTCAAGAGAAAGTTAAAAACCACAAAACCATAAACTTGTGACGGGTCAAAAGACCACTGATTCAACAAAAATGGAAGTTATAATTTTTTTTTTCATTTCAAGATTCATTTACCTATATTAATTCCTTCACCAAGTAGACTAAAAATATAAGGAAATATACTTACTTGATAATTGAAATTTCATCCTTTAATCTATTTCCACCACAAACATATCTTTTTCTCCAAAAAATGAGTATTAAATATGTTTTTTTATTAATGAATCACTAAAATAAAATTCATAATCCATAAAGGGATATTAAGATATTACTCATACCATTAAATATTAACCCAAATAGAATGGATAACACAAGGCAATATAATATTCAAAGTGTATAAACCCACCCATTTAACTCCAGAATTTCCACAATAATAATGAAGGTTCTACTTGCACCATTTTATAAATAACCCTACATCGCAAATAATCACAATAACCTCAACATTAAATAATTTTTTAACCTCAGTGGTTATCTCAAAACTTTCATCTTGCTTCCCTTTTTTTTTTAATTTCTTTCTTCATAATTAATATTTCATGTCAAATAACTTGTTAAACCTAAGGGTTATATATACCTGAACCCAATAAAACATTTCTATAAATATATTTTGTCATAATGATAAAAAACTATATATTCTTATAATAGAGTAAAATTTTCCCAAAATTTCATGAATGAAATTTAGAAACTAACATGAATAGAAATGCTTATCTTAACAATAAATATCTATGAAGATATCACCTTGTCAATGAATCAATTTTCAACCATCAAGATTATCTTCATATAATTATCCACAAGACCACAATTACATATATATAAAATCATATAGAAACCCTAATGTTTTATTTAATCCTCAATGAAATATTCTTCCAGAAACCCAGAAAAATTTTCAAATCACTTTAAAGTCCATAATTTAAAACATTAAAAAGGGGGTGTTGAATCCTTTGTACTTACGATGAACCTTAAACTTATACACCCATGAGGGTATCCATAAATTTTATATTAACCTCAAATGAAAACATAGATACTTAAAAAAATCAACACAATCCTTATACCTCAATTAACTTCATGAACTACTAAATAAATCTAGAAATACTGTAAAGTTTATCAAAGATGACCTAAATCATTTTATCCTAAAATAATTACCCATTTTCTAGGCCACTAATACTTTCAATTATCCCTTTATCCCAACTAAGTGTATGCTTTAAAAATATTCTATGGAACAATTATTAGATGTTTCATGATCCTTATATACAAAATATCATTTATATAAAACTTACACAACATAATTCTTAAATCACAATGCATAAACACATCAATCCTTTCACTTTAAAGATTAACACCACATAGGGATTTCCATGGCCCAGGTGTTAACCCCTAGATTAGGTCATTGGATTGGATAATTCCTATATTCCTCACACATAATAAATTGAACTATAAATGGAACCTTAGGATGATATTCATTTCCCTCAATCAAACTCTTCATTTTTCCTTGATAATTACTTTCTCCATGCCCATAATTTCTATATAGAAAAATTCTTTTTGTTCCTATGAGACATTCACTTAATTGATTATTCTTATATTCTCTATATATAGGAAGTTGAATCTTCTTTCATTAATAGTCTCCACTACCATGATATTAGTGAACTCTATCCTTCTCTACTTTGGCGAGTCTAAGAGTTGGTTAAGGTGCAAGTTGTTAATAAAATATCATGATAACCTATTAAGAATAATCACAAAGTTTTACATTCCTATTCCCATTTCATTTGATTTCTAATGAGGCCCATTATTCCATTTCCCATTAATGTTAAAGAAAATCCTACTAGTTATAACCATTGACTAAAACCAAAAATCCTATAACGAGAAACAATAATCATAGTGAGTAATCCTGAAAAATCATTTATAAGATGTATAAACCATAAAACCTTATTTTCAATCTTTTAAACCTTTGGTTTTACATAGGCTATCAATGTTTATTACCAAATTTTTTGGATGTTTTTCAATTCTTAGGATTATACCTAGGGTTCTCACTAATTTTTTCTCATTCTAGTTTATATAGTTTAACAAGACCTTAATCTTATACCAAATATTGTGAACCATAAATTTCAAGCATAGATATTAATCTTATTAGAAAAACATTCATTACATATCATAATGATCTATGTTTGAATCATATAGGTCTAGTATATTTGGAAACATGGACACATAAACAATTGGTTCATAAGAGCATCCTATTAAGTTCCTCATAACTAACAGCCTTATTAGACTTGTCATTCCTAAAACCTTTCTTCATAACCTGGGGTAAAAGGAAACCTAAAAAAGGGTGAACTCAGATTCTTAGTAAAGGTAATAAAGGGAGAAATTAATGATTAATTGAGTATAACATGATCACAAAGGTATGAGGACATGATCACAACATTTGAAATTCACACCCTGCATATCATATATCATAATGTTGAGTGAAGGAATAAGGATTAGTATTTCATAATACATGAATAGTAAAGGAATCAAGGAACATGATCCATGAGAGAATAATTGTAAGAACTCTCTTTTTTGACTCAGGTATGGATATTTTAAATTTTGGTAAAATTATTTATTTTGGACCTAATATAGATGCCTTATGTGTTACCGAAGGTCTTAATGGTTTATAGTACTCATTTGGATCCCAGAACCCATCTTTTTGAAAAACATGGTCCAGTCACATAGTTAGAGTAAACCATGTGAGGAGGATACAGGGTTAGTCTAAATCAGGTGGATAGTCTACATTTTTTTGAAGATCCATGTCGCACGGTTGACACACAATTTCTCAAACCATGTGGTTTAACTATTTGAGTGCCCCCTTTTCTCTAGGTACTCATTCATGGTTTGAAAATAGTTTGGAAACTAGTGTGTCCAAACCATGTAAAGGATATTTTTTGGGAAATTTTATATTTTTTTCCCTTAATGATATAATTAACTTATCCCATCTTCCCTAATCTGATTTACAGAAGGATGAACTCCATTTTATCCCATTTTGGAGATTTTTGAAGGCCTAACTTATAAATTAAGAGATATTCTTCATCCGAGATCCATTCAAGTTTACGTTCATCACGTTGTATGTGAAATGGTAAGTAATCGAGTCCTTTTTAGCCATTCTTAATCTCTCTTTCTCTCAACCTAGTTGTTGAGGTGTAAGAATTTTTACTCTTTTCTCATATCTACTTCGATGCAAGAGAAATTAGAGGCTGATACTATAGGGGGAGAGTCATACGAGTACTAGGTTGGTAGTCTATAAATCATCCCTCATGTTTATGTATTTCCTTTTATACATTGGAATTTTCATGTATTCCTACTACTTTGTATCCAGTTATTTCAGTTATTATTTATTTGTCTCCTTCCATTGTGCATTATATTTTTATATATTGATAATAATATTTATCTTTGTTTATAACTTTCCACTATGATACACTCTGGTAATGAGGTAATAGTCTCCTCAAAGACACACCCTAGGCCATTGCTATTTTCTGAAAGTCTCTAACATTCGTGGAGATGTGCTTCAGGCAATGTGTCCCATCGGTCTCGGGGAACCAATTAAGTGGAATCTTGTTCTAGGATATAACAAAGTGGTATCACATTGGTTTCCTTTCCTGATTTAATATTCATATATAATATATTTTAGAATGGGAATGCTTAGAACTTGGTCATAAGATATGATTGGGCATCATGAACCCATGTTCGGGGTAAAGGCTAAGTTGCCTAAATTTTAATTATTATTTTATTTTTTCCTATTACAGTTAATATCATTTCACCGTTCGGTGACACACTTGATATGTGGTGTTCTTGATTATTCTTTTGATTTAAATTCTATTTTATCCTTGGATTGATGATATGATGTAAAATATCATTGTTACATGCTTCATATTAGGTACCTAGAATTTACATGTCATGCATATTTATATGCCATAAAAGTGTATTTAAATCCTTTTCATTGCGTGTTATTCTTGTGATTTATGAGTGAGACTTGCCTTGTTTAAATATTTATTGTTCTTATCTAAGCTGTGATTGAGTGGTTTCCTATTTCATTTCATGAGGTGTTCCATGAGATGCACATACGATTACTAATTTGACTCATGACATTCACCTGCAGCATCTTCCCAACTTCTTGGGGGATGGTGGTCTATTGGCTGCTGAGTTTTGGAGAGATTCCACCCTATCTATATTTGAGGAAATATATATTCCTCTAGAGAATAGGGTTTTGATTTCTACTTACATGCTATGTGATTTGGCCAAGCACGAGTGCGATGTGATTACCCAAGTTGGTCTCTATCAGGGCATGTTATGGGTTGATTTCTAGACTGCTTTCTATGATTAGTTCTTTTATCAGTTGATGAGAGCTGACAGATCTAGAGAGTTCATGAATCTCAATAAGGGTTCTATATCTGTTATTGAGTATTCATAATAATTCATGGAGTTACAGTACTCTTCACCGCTTCTATCCAATGATGAGATTTCATGTGCTACACGCTTAGAGGATGAGATATAGTATGACATCCGTAGGTGAGTGAATGTTTTTCACCTATCTACTTTCTATAAAATAGTAAATCTGTCTCTTATCACCGAGAACAACCTGAGGGATGGTGACAGTACCAGGCATAGAGGACCAGTACTATGTCAGGCCAGTAGTTCTTCCGATGGCATTAAGCATTCCTTCAACATTTCTAATCAGGGCATGGTGTTTTCCCTTATCCCACAAAGGAAATAACCCATGAAAAATTCAATAAATAGATCAAAATACGCACATATAATAGAATAGTCCCCTATAAAATTTATAAATCCGTGTATAAGTGAAACTAGGCAATTTTATTTTTCATATATATAGTAGAGAAAATCCTCTAGGGTCCACCAAGTTAAAAATAGTAGAAAAAATAAAATATATGGTGGAGATCAATAACCAAAATCCATATTCAACTATTCTTACATGCACTAAAATGAATATGTAAAAATAATATTTTAATCCTCATATTTAATATTACTAATAGCTATAAATATAAATCTCATACACATACTTTGAAAGGATCTCCAAACTCATGGGTTATATCCTCTTAGGTGATTAGTTTTCATACAAGGGACACTTTTACATCGATATCCATTATCACCATCTAAATAAAATATCTTTATTCAATATCCTCCCTTTGTAACTTTTGCATTATCATTCCCATCACTACTCTATAACTCATAATTGGAATATTAAGTGGGAACATTTTACTTAAAAAAATTCCCTTATTCATTGTATTATCTTATTCAGAAAGTTTTTTAATCTCTTACTCATATTTTAATAATGATACAATATTCTCATCATGTACATATACCATAATGTTTTTATTTTTACCTACAAAAATCTTTTTAGCATACAAATTTTTAGGAAGCACTCTATGTAATCTTTTAATATGAATAGCTTTTTTAAGATTTTCTTCTAAATAACTCATACTATTTACAATACTAGTAATTATATAGAACATTTGATTAATAGTTTCTTCTTAACTCATTTTAAATCATGGGAATTGAGGTCTCAACATGCCTAATTTAATTATAATGATCTTATTGGAGTTTCTATGTGTAACTTGTAGGATTTTTAAAATGTCATGTGTAGTTTTATATATAGATAAATGACTATACACATTTTTATTTATTTCATAGTATACAATGTTCACCACCTTGTAATTTATCACATGCTTTATGAAATCATTATGAATTACTTATTTAGGTTCACTATCAGGAAATTTTTAAGGTTTTGGTATGATTTTCCATTGATCAATACTATCTTTTTTGAAGAATACTTTCACCCAAGATTTCTAGTACCCATAGGCAGTACCATCAAAATGAGGTGACCTTTGATGTTTCCATCCATAAATTGAACTTATTCCATCCATATCAAAAATATATTTACCCTTTGATGGTGAAGTCATAAAATTTCTTTTATAAATAATTTTTTTTTCAAGATTTGGGTCAATCTCTAAGACCAATTATTGGTCCCAAAGGAAAGATAACAAAATAACAAAGAGGGGATGAATTGGTCTTTTTAAAAACATTTAAATATTATTTCATAGTTTTAAAGATAATTCAATATAAATAAAATAAATTGCCACAAGATTTTGTTGTATAAATTTAGATATAATTGAACCTACTATACTCTTTACCCCTCTCAAACATATAGAGAGATGGAACCCACTAAATATGAAATATTTCATTGTCTTTTACACACCTAAATTCACTACCAAATTAAAAATAACTTTTCCCTTGGAGACGTAATCCCAATACTATTCTTCCTTTTTATACCTGGTGGTACAACCCAAACAGTCCTACATTTTTTCTTGGAGGAAGAACCCAAATAGTCTTGTATTTTCACCTTAGATGCATAACCCGAATAGTCCTGGATTTCCCCCCAGCAGTATAAACCAAAATAAAAATTTCTGGGGAGTCACATCCCACACACACACCTTTTAATGGGGAGTATAATCTACAAATGCTTTAACATAAAAATAAATAATTAAATCACCATATATAATAGTTGAAAAAACAAAGCTTGGGAATGCCAAGGTAGTATAGATCACTTTAGTAAATGAATTTTGAATGAATAATTCCAATAAAATGACCAGATCTTCAATGATGGCATGAAGTGTATGAAATTTTTAGTGCTTAATCATTTTTGTATCCTCAACAATATTTTCTATTGCACTAGTTTTTCGACTATATATATTTGGATTTTCTTTATACACAAAATCTTTCAAACTTGAATACCATTACATATATGTTTTTCTGGATGCAATACATACACATGTAACTTCAATGAACAAATTCACAGTTTTCTATTGTTATATCCTAAATAAAATGTTCAAAGTGTAAATAGTTCATAAATAATATGTAATATTCACGTGGGTTCTTCTCGATACTCTGTAAAACAAAATAAAAACACGTATAGAGGAATAAATTATAAAAATTAGTACCAGAGAGAAAATAAAATAGTATTGATATACTTATAACAGTAATTAATAATATATGAGACAGAAACTTCATATTTCAACTAGTTTGATTTTGAATATCTCAAGTTCCAAAATTTTAGTGTGAATATCCATACATGCATAATCGCATGTGGGTATCATTTAATTCAACATAAAAAATTGTTAAAACTATTTGCATGGATTATATTTAATCAATGAGTGACTTTATAACAAAAAACTAAGAATATTCATTAAAAAATATAATAAATTAGAAATATGAAATAATATGAGAAATGTAGCACTATTCTAGGTTTAGAACATCATATAGAAATGTCCATAACCACATAAGAGTTGTCCAAATAAGAAAACTTTCAATATTCATATAAGAATATATATCAAATACATGAATGTATCGTGAAGGAAATTTTACATTTGATATTTCTATATATATCTAAATTAGTACATGTAACTGAATGTATGTAGCTAAATTCTATGTAAGTGAATTTCACCACATAAAATAATTTATCTGCATAGATGAATTTATATAAACAAAGTTATCAAATTTTGGAATTCACATATCAAAACCATTCATGTATATGAGCTATCATAATAAAAATAGCTTAATTCACTTAAGAAAATTAATCATGTACCCAAATTCATGTAATATAATTAATCAGGTAGCTGAATTCACATATCCAAAATTCTAAAATATCGAGACAGATTAACTTATCAAATTTTAGACCAAAATATGTCCTTATAAATGTTATAATCATATTTGGGGTAGATTTATATTTATAAAATTTCACAATATTTCCCAACAATCAAGAATAACCTCAATCAGACTTCTATAGCTCAAGTTATTATTAATGTATAATAGAAAAAGTTTTAGGAAAAAATGTATAACTTAGGAAGAAAACAAATAGTGAAATATAACATGATTTATAACATGATAAATATAGATTTAGAATTTTATTTATTCAAATAAAATGTGGATAAATTTCTTATCATTCCAACAATATAGTAATCACTCAATTTTGAGTTCTACATCCCAAGTTATGGTTGAAATACATAAGGCAACCAAATCATGAAACTTGGCTATGTGAGAATATTGAAAATAATGTATAGATGATATTGAAAGGCACAGAATTATGTATTTATCTTAGTAACTCCATATGAAACTTGTATAACATGTTACAAACAATGAAAACCTGAAATCTAAATATATTTCATATATTGTATTAACATATATAATCAAAGTTAGTTATGATTTAATATATACATAAAGTAATAAATATAGTCACACAATTCAATGTATTAAAACTTTTAAATACTAATGGTAAAAGTAATATATAAATATTTTTAATTATCAAAACATAAAGTGGTTAAAAGAGCCACTCAACATATCTATACTTGTGCTACCTATTTGATTTTTCAAACTGTATCGTGGTCCCAACATGTGTCTTATTTTCTAATATTAATATCCTAGAGGTCCTGCATGTATGGACTAGAGGCCCAAGTGGCCCGATGGACCATGACCTCCCTGAGGTCACCCAAAAGTGTTACCAACTTCTCCAAAACCATTGAAAAATAATAATTGAAACAGGATGAGTCTAGAGTCTAAGGACTCCATCCCTATTTTATTTAAACAAAACAGGTAAACTTTTATGGATTGGGTTGGTCATGGTGTTTTCCCTCATCCTAAAAAGGAAATGACCCATGTAAAATTTAATAGAACAGATAAAAATACCTACCTCCAATAGAATCATCACCTATATAATTTGGAAATCCTTTTATAAGTGAAACTAGCCAATTTTATATGTCATATTTATAGTAGAGAAAATCCTCTAGGATCAACTGAGTTGAAAAAAGTAGAAAAAATAAAATATATGTTGGAGATCAATAACAAAAATCCATATTCAACAATTCTAACATGTGCTAAAATGAATATGTAAAAAGAATATTTTAATAATTAAATTTAATATTACTAATAGACTAAAATATAAATCTCATACACATAATTTGAAAGGAGATCCAACCTCTTGGGTGCTATCCTCTTGGATTATTAATTTTTCTACAAGGGACACTTTTACAAGGGCTGTTGAGTTTTTTCTAGAGGAAACCCTTTCTATATTTTAGCATCTAGAGATGCCTCTAGAGTGGAGGTTCAACCTTTCTACTTACATGATATGTAATTTGGCCTAGCGTTGGTGGGATGTGATTACCCAGGCTGGTCTCCATCAGTTCATGTTATGGTTTGATTTCCAGACTGCTTTTTATGATTTTTTCTTTTATCATATGATGAGAGCTGAAAAATCTAGAGAGTTCATGCATCTCAAGAGGGGTTCTATATCTGTTATGGATTATTCAAAAAATTTCTTGGAGTTGTAGTGATTTTCACCGCTTCTACCCAATGATGAGCTTTCACACGCTACATGCTTCGAGGATGAGATCTAGTATGCCATACAAACTCAAGTGAATATTTTTCACCTACCTACTTTTTCTGAAGTAGTAATTTTGGATATTATTACTGGGCTCAATTTGAGGGATGGAGACAATACTAGACACAGTGGACTAATGATGTGTCATGACAATAGTTCTTCTGATGGAATGAAGCATTCCCTCAACATTTCTCATCAGGAAAGTGGCATCAAGGGTACTCATATAGGTATCTTTGTACTGTGTCACCAGTGTAGATGTACATGGAATTTGAAACCTCAGTTTGATAGAGACCCACTAGAGTGTTGGGATTTCGCCCTTATGAGGAATCTTCAGCATTTATATCAGGCCTTTCCACTAGTTTCTAGTGGAAGAGTATCCATACTAGTTTCACCATCATGGGTAGATTCTTTTATGTTGTATTAGGCAGGGATTTGGAGTAGCACCGACATGATTGGCTGAAGAGGAGGTTGTGTCCATGGTATTCAAAACCCTAATCACCAGTATCACTAACAGAGTAGTTTTGATCATGTTATTCCAATTGTTTCTGAGGGATACAGTTTAGGGAAAATGCAAGATTTATAGTCGATACTCGAGGATTAGGCTACAAGACCATATGCATTACGAGGTACTATTCTATTAGCCTCCACTATAGTATCCTATTTATTTGATGCAAGTTCTTCACAAAATTTCATGTCCTTATCAATTGTGGAAATACTTGGGCTACAAATACAAAGTTACTATGGTGTGATAAACCTAGATACACCATTTTGGGTATAATCAGACGGAATACACTACTGTAGGGAATTCCCCCTTGAGTTATGTAGTTACCCTTTCTTATGGTACATCCTTATTCTTGAGATGAAAGTATTTGATTTCTCATGATGGATTGGTTGGTTCATTATCACACCTTTGTAGACTACTATCATCGAAGGTTATCATTTACATCACCATAGGGAATCAGTTATCTACCTAAGGATGAGTTGGATTTCCATTCTAGAAGATCCGAACCAGAGCATCATGGGATAGGTGAGGTAACCACCCATATTTCCAATCTCTTCACAGAGGATCAATGTTTCTACCAGGATGAATTCCTTCAGTATTAGATCGTTTCAAGGATTTTTTACTGATGAATTTTATATCTTGCCTCTTGAGAGAGAGGTAGAGTTTATGATTGAGATCATTCCTGTAGTAGATTTAGTGTCTATTCCTCCTTATAGGATGGAACCTACTGATCTCTAGGAGCTCAAGAATTAGTTAGAGGATCTAGAGTCCAAAGGGTTTATACAACCCAATCGTTCTTCTTGGGTTTCAACCATACTTTTCACCATGAAGGCAGATGGGAACATTCATCTGTGCATGGATTACAGATGGTTGAACCATGTTACGATCAATAACCGATATTCACTGCCTTGAATATATGATCACTTTGACTAGATATGAGAATCTTGGGTCTTCTCTAAGATTGACTTAAGTCCAGACTATCATTACATGCGAGTCATACCATTAGACATAACATGCACTACTTTCTATAATATATATGTTCTATATGAGTACCTAGTTATGCTGTTCAGCCTTATGAATGAACCCAACATTTTCATGGCTCTAATGAATAGGGTGTTCCACTTCTATTTGTATTCTTTTGTTGTAGTCTTTGTGGATGACATCTTGCTGTATTCTCACACACATATTGACCATGTCAAGAACCTTGATATTGTTTTGAGTACCCTAAGATAGCATCATATTTATGATAATCTTCCTAAGTGACACTTCCAGTTTGAAAAAGTTCACTTCTTGGGTCATATTCTATCAGAATTGGGAGTCTCTACTGACCCAAAGAAGTTGAGTGTGGTGGTTTACTAGGAGAAACTGAAGAACGTGTTTGATATAAAATTTTTCTTGTGGATAGATGGATACTACATGAATTTCATATAGGTCTTATCATTCCTTGATTAACATATTATTGGCCTTATAAATAAGGTTGTTATGTTCTTGCGGTTAGAAATGTGAGATAAATCCTTTTAGGTGTTTAAAGGGAGGCTTGTGCCGACACCTATTCTGACTCATCTGGAGCCAAGTAGATGTTATATTGTCTTTTGTGATGCATCAAGAATTATCCTAGGAGGAGTGATGTGGTAGGAGGATATATTTTTTGCTGACAAATCTCAATATTTGAGTAATCATGAGAGAAATTACCCAATTCAAAACCTTTATATGACAGTAATTGTCTATTACTTATATTGCTGGAGATGCAATCTTTTGGGTGACCACTTTGTGGTGTACATGGACCATAAGGGCTTAGAATACATCTTTTAATGACATGAATTGAATATCAAATAGAAGATATGGGTCAGATATCTACATTACTTCAATTTTTACCTTTCCTATACACTTATAAAAGGCAATATAGTCCTTGATGCTTTGAGTCAGAAAACTCACGAACAAGCCATATAGGAAGGCAATAATGAATGGAAGTTAATGACCCTCTTTTCTAAGCTGAATTTGGATTTTCCTGATAGTCATGAGTAGTCTTACCTCTCATCCTTGACAATTACCTCTTCCCTCCTTAATAAGGTAAAGGGGAGACAATTTTCAGATCTCAAGGGCATGTTTCTCCATGAGAGTATATCACGAGCTGACCTACCTCGGGAATAGTCTATGGAGAGAGATGAAATCATTCATATTTATGGGTGTGTCTAGGTTCCTACTTATAGGAGATATGACTTTATAATAGAGTCCCATGATTTTTAATGGGTAGTTCATCCAATAATGTCCAAAATTCATTGAGATACTTGACACCATAATTTGTGGCATGAGATGAATCATCAAATAGAAGGATTTATCACTAGGTGTAACACCAGTTAGACGGAGAAGGTTGAGTTCCAGAGACCATAATTCTGGTTATAGATACTTCTAGTCCTGGAATGGAAATGGAAAGATATTTCTATGGATTTTGTCTTCAGGTTACCTAGGTCACTGAGGGGTAGTGACATTTAATGGATTGCTATTGACTGACAAATGAAAGAATCCCACTTCATTCCTATTTAGGGGACCTTATTAGTTGATGTGATAATAAAAATGTATTTCCATGATATCATACAACTACATAGGGTTCCCAATACTATCATTTTATATAGGGCTTCTCATTTCATGTCATGGTTCTGGAAGGACATACAGAAATATATGGGTACAAAGTTGCTTCTAATCACAACTTTTCACCCTAAAACCGATGGGTAGTCAGAACAGAAGAGATAGGTTCTTGAGGAAATGATCTAGGCATGTGTCCTTGATTTTGGAAGTTCTTGAGAGAAGCATATCAATCTCATCAAGTTCACCTATAATAATACATTTCAGGCTAAAATTCATGTGGTTTCTTTTTAGGCCTTATATGGTAGGCCATTTTGTTCACCCCTACACTTGCTATAGGTAGGTGAGGTAGCCATACTAGGTCCTTATCTTGCACAAGATACTTTGGAGTAGGTTCACCTGATCAAGAAGCATATGTCTACTACTTAGTCTAGATAGAAATCTTATACCGATTTATATAGAAAACCTCTAGAGTTCATGTTCAGAAATCATGTTTTCTTTTAGGTATCACCCTGGCCAGGGCATAGATGGTTAAGGAATCCAGGGACTCTATCACCTCATTATGTAGGTTCATTTAAGATATTGGAGACTGTCAGGCCAGTATCCTATCACTTTATACTAACTCAGAGATACCATGAAATGCATGATGTCTTTCATGTTTCACATCTTCAATAATATCATGCTTACCCTTCTCATACCTTCAATCCCAAGTAAGTAGAGCTTACTGTTGATGCTTCCTTTGAAGATTATCCCATACTTATCATTGACCAGATCACAAAGGATCTCTGAGGCTAGTCTGTCCTTTTGGTATGGGTGATGTGGCATCACTACCACATGCAGGACGAAAAATTGGAGTGGGAGGTCGATGTACATTCCTAGTGTCCAGAGTCGTTCTCAGATAGCGTTTCTCTACCCTTGGAAGGTGAACTTGGGGATGAGTTCCTTTAAGGGGGAAGACTGTAAGAACCCAATTTTTTTAATTATGTATGAATGCTTTATTTTTCAGTCTAATTAATTATTTTGGACCTAATATGGATGCCTAATGGGTTAACGAAGGTCTCAGGGGTCTCTAGGGCTCGTTCAGATCCTAGATGCCAACTTTTGGGAAAAAAGGGTCACTTCGCATGGTTAGAGAAAACCATGTGGGGTGGAAGAACAATTAGTCTAAAACTGTGGATGGTATACAATTTTGTGGAGATCCATATTGCATGGTTGGCACATGGTTTCTCAAACCGTGCAACCTAAACGTGCAAGTGCCCTCTTTTCTCTAGGTACTCATGCATGGTTTGCACATGGTTTGGAAAAATGTTCATAAAAACTATGAAAAAACTAATTTTTATGTAATTTTATTTTTTACCTTCATGATCTAATTAACATAACCTTTCTTCCCTAATATAATTTCCAACAGGATGAAATCCATTTTCTTTCATTTTGGATATTTTTTAAGTAGTAAACTAGAGATCAAGAGATATCCTTCATCTTGGATCCATTTAAGCTTCCATTCATCATGTTGGATGCACAATGGTAAGTACTTAAGTTATTTTAGCCATTCTTCATCTCTCTTCATCTCAACCTAGATATAGAGGTGTAAGAGTTTTTTATCTTTTCTCAAATCTACTCCAATTTAAGCCAAATCAGTGGATGATACTAGAGGGGGAGAGCCATAAAAGTACTATGTGGTTGGTCTATAACTCATCCATCAAGTTCATTGCATTTAGAATTGTTGCGTGGGGCCTACCAATTTCATTGGGTGATATTTATGGATTTTATATGACATGCTTAAATTCATTAAAACCATATGGTTATGCTATTTCCATAAATGTGATTGTTTGTTGGTGGTTATGTCCATAACATCTAATATAGTAGTAGGAGACAAATATTATTCAAAATAAATACCTTATTTTTGAGAATATCCATGAGTAACTATTATAGATTTATTTTTAACTATATTTCTAGATTCATTATGTTAATTTCTAAAGATCCATTTGGTAGATCGTCTAATGTCAACACATTATTTATCTTTAACCAATTTAACTCATCTTTAATTTTCAAGATCCAATTATAATAATTTAATTTTTTATCAATATTATGAGGTAGAATATCTAAAATGAAAGTTAGAGAAGAAAAAATATTCATAACATATTTTCTTGTTTAAATATTTGAATCAACATTTCTAATCACAATATTTATTGGACTATCTCCATGAGACTTCCATGATATTTAATGAATTGGTTCATATTGAGAAGAAATAAGCTTATCAACAGTATGGGCATATTTATCTTATGTTTTTTCCTCATTAAAATTAAAATATATAAATTCATCCTCAAGTTGTTAAATATCACTATAACTATTATTCAATGATTTTTCATCATACTTAACATGTATTGATTCTTTAAAAACCATGGTTATTTTATTATATACTATATAACTCTTACTATTATCTAAATATCTAATGAAAATACCTTCATCATTTTTTTATCAAAATTATCTAATTCATCATTTGTATTGAGAATTAAAACATTAAACCCAAAAACTCTAAAAAGAGTCAAAATTATGTTTTCTCTATTTCTAAAGCTCATAAGGTGTATTTTTCTAAGAAGGTATTAAGATAATTCTATTGGTAACATAAAAATATGTATTAAAATCTTCTTTAAAAAAATATCTAGGTAGATTAAACTCATTGAACATGGTCTGATCCATTTCATGAAGAGTTATAATATTTCCTTTCTACTACAACAGTTTTTTGTGGTGTTTTAGGAGTTGAAAATTTGTGAAAAAACCAATTTTCTTAAAAAAATAGATAAATTACCAATTATATAATTCACCACCATTATAACTTCAAATTGATTTAATTATGTTTTATTTCTCATTCTGAAGCATTCTTTAAAAAATTATAAACATTGAGATATTTTCAAATTTGAGTGTGGGAAAGTAAACACATCTGTATCTAGTAAAATAATAAATAAGGAAAAAAATAACATCTCTTACCAAGAAAACTATGGGATTTTATAGGACCAAATAAATTCGACTAAATAAGATAAATAAGCCTTATATTTTGTATTATTTAATTGTCTTGAAACATCTTCTGTGTTATTTTCATTTCAAGCTGGATTCAAAAACAAAGGTGATGCCCAGTTTAAGTATAGGTAACTATAGAACTGTTTGGTCCTTGGAAAAATTGTGCATCAACCTAAAATTATCATATTCTAACCACAAATATGGAACAGTTTTATCTTATTGTATAACATTCGAACATTTTAAATTTTTATTAATTAATTTAGAAAAATTAATTGAATATATGTTGTCCTCTTTCTTTTCTCAAAACAAAAAATTAATGTTAAATGAAATTAATTTACAATTTTTAAATTTAAAAAACATTCCATCATGAAAAAACTATGAAATTATTATTAAATTATGTTTCAATATTTTAATATAAAAAATCTACAAATAATAACATAATTAGAAACCCCAACTTCACCAAAACCCTTTACCTTTCCTTTTTAATTATCATCAAAAGTAACATTTCCTCCATCAAATGTATTGAGTTATATAAAGTTTGATATATAAACATTCATATTTTGTGATCATCCACATTCATGTACCAAACACCCCTTTTTATGCTTCTTAAATGCATTTCATAGAAGACAAAATTTAAGAATGTTTTGTTACCCATGAGAATTTGGGTCCAATGGGATTAACATATGAATTATTGGGAACCTAAAATGATTTCAAACTCTTATTTATTGGTAATATAGAAGATAAATATTTCAAAATTAAAGCCTTGGCATGGGAAAGAAATTATAGAAATCTCTAGAATCAATCATTTTAATGATGAACATTCATTGGATATCTAAAACATTTAGGAGTATATGTAATTCAATTGGTGATATTAACAAATAAAGTCATATAAATCTTTGTAGAATTATTTTCATAACAATTACCCAATATCGTTTTGTTTAATTTATTTAAAATAATCATTTTATAAAGTTTTTCACTATCTTGATGAAAAGTGGGAGGATTTTACTTTAATATTTCAATTTCATTTCTGATTTGTTCATTCTCTTTAAGAACAATATCAAAATTCTATTCTTCAGTCTCATGTAATTTTGATATGAAATTAATTTACCTCACTAATTTTTCATTTTAAGTAAGAGATATTTTTAGATTTTATTAAAAAAATTTCAAATAGTAATGTGCATTTCTTAAGTATTCTTAGATAGATTTATTTAGTTCTTTATTTTCCTTAAGAACTTAGTTATGTTGGCTCTTAATTTTCTTATGTAAACTAGTGGTATTTTCAACTTTATGATTATGTATTTCAACCACTATAACAAGTTCTTATATAGTGGGTTTTTAAAGATTAGTATTTGAGGAAGAATAATAATCAAAGTCAATCAATTGATTTGATGAAGCTATTAAGCACAGATTTACCATATTCATTTTTGAACTAGATTCTTCCTCATATCATGAATCCATTGTACAACTCTATTTGAATTCGACTGTTTTATTTTATTTCTTTTGTTTCTTCGTCTTAATTTTTCCTTCTTTAATATTGGTAAATTATTCTTGATGTTCTTCCATTTATAAACTTATAATAGATTAAATCTCGCAAATCATTGGAAATAAAATTTACTTTCTTCTTATCCATGAAATCTTCTTTAGGATAATATTTTTAAAATATTATTAAATGACCATTCTTTATTCAATACCCCCTTTGTAATTTGTGCAATATCATTCCCGTAATTACTCTATAACCCAAAATTGGAATACTAAGTGGAAAATATTTACATAAAATGAATTCCATTATTCATTATATTATCTTATTTAGAATGTTTTTTAATCTATTACTCATATTTTAATAATGATCCAATATTCAAATAATGTACATATACCATAATGTTTTTATTTTTATCTATATAAAACTTTTTAGCATGCCAATCCTTAGAATGTTCTCTATGTAACCTTTTAATATGAATATGGTTTTTCCATATTTCATTATAAAAAACTCACACCATTTACAATACTAGTAATTCTACAGAACATTTGATTAATACTTTCTTCTTCCCTCATTTTAAATCATGGATATTAAGCTCTTAACATATCGAATTTAATTCCAAAGAGCTTATTTGAGCTGATATGTGTAACTTATAGGATTTTCCAAATGTCATGTCCAATTTTATATATAGATAAATGACTATACACATTTTTATTTATTTCATAGTATATAATGTTCACCCTTTGTAATTTAACACATACTTTACTGCACCATGTCCAATTACTTATTTAGGTTCACCTTCAAGGAGTTTTTATGGTTTTCGTATGATTTTGCATTTACAAATAATATGATTTTTAAGAATGATTCCATCCATGGTTTCCAGTACCCATAGTCAGTACCATCAAAATGAGGCGGTCTTTGATGTATCCATCCATCAGTTGAACTTGTTCCTTCCATCTTAAATAGAGCTTTACCCTTTTATGGTTAAGTCATACAATTTCTTAGATAAATAAAATAATTGAATGAGATTGGGGTCAATCTCTGAGACTAATTGTTGGTCCCAAAGGAAAGATAATAGAATAATAAAGTGGGGGTGAATTGGTATTTTTAAAAACATTTAAAGATTATATTATAGTTTTAAATATAATAAAATATATATAAAATAAACAGGCATAATAGTTTTTTGTAGTAGTTTGGATTGAATTGAACTTACCCCACTCTTTACCCCTCTCAAACATAGAGAGATATGGAACCCACTAACAATGAAATATTTCACTAACTTTTACACACATAAATTCACTAATGTATTAAAAAGAATTTTTCCCTTGGAGAAGTATTCCCAATACTATCCTGCATTTTTTTAGCTAGAGGCACAACCCCAATAGTCCTACCTTTTCTCCTAGATGCACAACCCAAACAGTCCTGCATTTTCACCTTAGAGGCATAGAATTAATAGTCATATATTTTCCCCCTATATGTATAAACCAAAATGATTTTTTTGGGACCTACAACCCACACACACACACCTTTTAATGGGGTAGTATATTCTTCACATGGTTTAACATAGAAATAAATAATTAAATCACTATATAAAACTATTGGAAAAACAAATATTGTGAATGTCAAGGTAGTATAAATTACTTTATTAAATGAATTTTGAATGAATAATTCCAACAAATTGATCGGATCTTCAATGATAACATGAAGTGTATGAATGTTGTAGTGCTTCATCATTTTTGTATCCTCGACAATTTGTTCTATTTCACTGGTCTTTCAACTATATATATGGATTTTATTCATACACAACATCTTTCAAACTTGAATTACATTACATATATATTTTTTCTGATGAAATACAAACACATGTGACTTCAATGAACTACTTCATATTTTTGTATTATTATTTTCTAAATAATGTTAAATGTTTAAATAGTTCAAAAATAAAAAGTAATATTCTTGTGGGTTCTCATAAATACTCTTTAAAAACAAATAATAACACTTATAGTGGAATAAATTATAAAAAATTATAAAATAGTGGAAATAAATTAGTATTAATATACTTATAACACTACCTAATAATATATGAGACTGAAACTTCATATTTCAACTAGTTTAAATTTGAATATCTCAAGTTGCAAAATTTTAGTGTGAATATCCCTACATACTTAGTCCCATGTGGGGATCATGTAATTCAACATAAAAAATTGTAAAACTTATTCAAGTGGATTCTATTTAATTAATAATTTATTTTATAACAAAAAAACTAACAATATTCAGTAAAAAATTGAAGAAAATAGAAATATAAAATAATATGAAAAATAGAGCATAATTCTAGGTTTAGAACATCCGGTAGAAATTTGCATAACCACATAAGAGTTATCCACATAAGAGATTTTTAGATATTAATATAAGAATATATATCACATATATGTATGTATCATGAAGGAAGCTTTATTTGTGATATTTCTATATATATCTGAATTAGTTCACGTAACCGAATGTATGTTGCTAAAATAAATGTAAGAGAATTTCCCCACATAAAAGAATATGTCTACATAGATGAATTTATATAAAAAAGTTATTAAATTTTGGAATTCACATATCAAAACCATTAATGTATATGAATTATCATAAGAAAAATATCTGAATTCAGTTATGTGAATTAATAATGTACCAAAATTCATGTTATAAAATTAATCTGGTAGCTGAATTCATATATCCAAAATTCTGAAATATTTAAACAACTTAACTTATCAAATTTCAGACCTAAATATGTCCTTATAAATTATATAATCATATTTGGGGTAGATTTATATTTATAACATTCCATAATATTTCCAAATTATCAAGAATAACCTTAATCAGACTTCCATAGCTCAAGTTAATATAAAAGTATAGTAGAAAAAAATTTATGAAAAAATGTATAACTTATTTAGAAAGAATATAGTGAATTATAACATGAATTATAACCTGATAAATATAGATTTAAAATTTTATTTATTCTAATAAAATGTATATAATTTTCTTATCATTAAAACTAAAGAATAATCAGTCAATTTTGAGTTCTGCTTCACATGTTATGGTTGGAATACATAAGGTAAGTAAATCTTGAAATTTGGATATGTGAGAATAGTAAAAATCTTGTTTAAATGATATTTATAGGTACAAAATTGAGTATTTATCTTAGTTACTCTATATGAAACTTTTATAACATGTTATAAAAATTGAAAAAATGAAGTCAAAATATATTTCATAAAATGGAATATAAGATATAATCGAAGTTAGTAATATTTTAAAATATACATAAGGTAATAAATATATTCACACAATTAAAATTATAAATACTTTTAAGTACTAAAGTTAATATTAATAAAGAAATATTTGTAATTATCAAAACATAAAGTGGTTTAAGGAGCCACTCAACATATCCATAATTTTTCTACCTGTTTGATGTGTCAGGTTGTATCATGGTCCCAATATGTGCCTTCTTTCGTACTATTTATAGCCTAGAGGCCCTCCATGTATGGACTAGAGGCCCAAGTGGCCCGATGTCCTGTGACCTCACTGAGGTCACCCAAAAGTGTGACCAATTACTCCATAACCGGTAACAAATAATAATTTAAACAGTATGAGTCTAGAGTCTAAGGACTCTAGAACCATTTTATTTAAAGAATATGGGTAAAAGTTGATGGATTGGGTTGGACATGGTGCTTTCCCTCATCCCAAAAAGGAAATAACCCTTGTAAAATTTAATACAACAGATAAAAATACCAATCTCCCAATAGAATCATCCCTTGTATAATTTAGAAATCCATGTATAAGTGAAACTAGCCTATTTTATATGTCATATTTATAGTAGGGAAAATCCTCTAGGATCAACTGATTTTAAAATAGAATAAAAAATAAAATATATAGTGAAGATCAATAACCTAAATCCATATTCAACTATTCTAACATGAAGTAAATTTAATATGAAAAAAATAATATTTTAATAATCCAATTTAAGAATACTGATAGCCTCAAATATAAACCTCATACACATACTTTGAAAGAAGCTCCAACCTCTTAGGTGCTATCCTATGGGATTATTACTTTTCCTACAAGGGACACTTTTACATGGGTGTCCATTGTCACCGTCTGAATACAATTCAGTGTTTAAGGAAAAAATCTAGTTATCCAAAACATATAAAATTAAGGATTCAACTCTACCACCTGTAAATTCCATATGAGTCCAAACCTAGACATTAGATTCTGGCCTAATAGTCTCAATCATATTAAATCAAGCTTGATTATCACTAAGATCCATAACTTGATAGACTTTGGTAACATCCTCATTACCCATATTAATTCCATCACTAGAGAATAATTTCAAATTTGAAGTAATAGAGTGACTTTCAGCTTAAGAAATTGAAACACGATTAGAGCTCCCAACCTAGGAAACCTTTTGTACTACTAGTATCTCAATTTATGAAGTTAACCTAGATTGACTGAGTGGTGATTGAAAAATATATCCAATAAATATTTTTTTGGAGTTAAAATATCCCCTTGAACCATAACACCCTATGATCTTAATAATCCCTTTGTATTTCTCTTTCAAAGGTGAATAATCTACTATTTTATACTTTCCATTTTGGGAGTTAGAAGTAAGAAAATTCCTATCCTCATGAACTTGATTGTCAATAGCTTCTTACATAGCATGTTTAAAATTATACAATCTATGGAAATCCCTTAGGATATCCACTTCTTTGAAAGTATACCCAAATTTAGAGTTCACCCATGACCCTTGTATCTAGTTTCACTTTGAGTATATCTTTATTTCCCTTTAAATCTAAGGAGGACTCCCCAATTTAGTCAAAATTCCTCTTTTGACTTTTCTGGTATTTTTTGTTTTGAAAATCACATACTTTTTTTAAATGAATTCATATTTTGTTTATTTTTTTTACTTTTTATCATCACGATTTACATACTATGTATGATAAAATTCATACACACTAATTGAAACACTGAGATTTTTAGTTCTATCTGTTTCCATGATTATCATATTGAGGATGAATATGATTTCTCATTATACTTACTTCTTTATAATACTCATTTTTTATTATTATACTAAGTAGATAAATTGTAATCACTATCTTTCCAAATAATATAATACTCATTTATTGTTCACTTTTGTATTCTAAACACTCTTTTTGTACTCACATCATCATAACAAAAAAAATAGTGTAATATCAAAATGAAAACTTCTTAATCCAAACAATGTCATATATTATGTTTTGATATGATTAAAAAAATGATGTCAATGTTTCAGTTACAATATGATTGTTGGAGTGACATCTATCCAAGTCCCTCTAATTTTTCAGAAAGAAATATGACCATTGAAACCAAAATATGACCATTGGGATAAAGGCTATAAATACTAGGTCATTTGGATGAGCAGGGTGATGCTGAAACCTATGAATAACTAGAGACACTCTGTGAGAGCTCTATCAAAATACTTATTTTTGAAAAAAATCAAATGTCTACAAGTCTTGAACAACTTGTTCCTAATACTTGTAACTTAGAGGATTTTTATTTTGCTTCATACGATACCAATCAGTTGTGAATATGATCAAGTGATAATAGGGATAGGAAGAAAAACCAATGCTAATATTTTGTATATCGAGTGATTCTGAGGCTTGGATGATAGAGGTTCTGATTACCTTGTTAATTGAGGACTGCCATGGATAGATAGAGAGACAGAAACTGATCATCGAATCAAGGTATTACCTTGGTGTGGGTAAGACAGAATTTCTTGAAAGCATAAATCAAGGGACCTATATCCTAGGTGAAAGGATACCCTTCTCTTTGGGTTAAAATAATTGTATTCTTTTACATTTCTACTTAATTATAATATAAACTGAATTGTTTTACTTATTCATCTTTATATTCATTATTTTGTTTATTGTAACCATTATGATTAGGATATCTCTATAATATTCTGATTATGATTTATTTGTAATACATTAGTAATGATCATTTTAATACCCAATAAAATTATGTATGCTTTATGATAGAATCTATTGTATTGTTTTTTGATCATCATAAACATTGTGATTACGATCTAATACACGCTCACTCTGATCAAACCATTTCTTTTTTGAATACGTTTAGTTTCCATTAAGACATGTGAAATGAATTATCATAATCAATATAATTATGATATTTACTGGATCCATGGTCATTATGATTATTGTTTTTATACAATAAGAGGTATAGTGAATTGGATTAGTTTAAATATTTTTAAACATAGATCCTTTTACGGGATAAAAATGAAAGATTTTATACCTAAAATTCACCCTCTATTTTATTGTTCTATCTACATTCATATATTGATCCAAAAATTGGTATCAGAGAAGGTTTCCACTGCTCATATATTTTCATACATTACTTTTTAAAGTTATTTATATTTCATTTATAAATGATTTGTTTAGGAATAAATACTACACAAACATGTGGAGTGGAAAAGTTTTTGTTTTGAAAGATGGTAAGAATGAATGCCGAATCCATAGACAATTTGAATCATATAATACCACTTATTTTTTATGTAAATGACTATGAATACTAGAGGGACAGAATGATGAAATTTCTTATCAATACTGGTGTTAAAAATTTTGTAATGCTTATTGGAGATTAAAAGATACCTCACAAGGAATTCAAAACTTTTACTAACCAAGAAAAATAGAAATATTAGCTTAATTATAAGGTACAAAATAATTAACTTTATTCAATAATGAGGAATATGTAAATATAGATATAATCTTGCGAAGTACCCAACCATATATGGAAATAGTTAGAAACTACAACTTTGAGAACATCTAAAGTCATTGAGACTTTAAGATCCATGCTCATAGTAGATTATCATGGTTTTGTTTTTCCATATAGAGAACCTATAACTAATGTTCAACAGAGACCCATGAATATTGTAAATAGCCTATAGTAATTGGGAGAGAAAGGATTATATGATGAGATTCTTGAAAATAAGATTTATAATATCTTTCCAAACGAATGAGAATCAAAGAGAACTGCAATTGATGATTCAAGGAAAGTCACAATTGTAACTCTTGATAAGTTATTTTAAACTCTCTTACAACATGAAAAAAGATTAAAGAGATATGAAAAAAATTAAAAAAAGAAAAATAGATGTGTTTCTTTTACTAATACTTTAAATCATACAATATCCAAGACTCTTGAGAATGTTTTTAAGTCAACAAAGACAATGAAAGTGGTTGTTCAATCAGACTCAAGTGAATTTGAACAATCATAGAATGAGTTAGCAAATATTTCTCTAAGAATGAAGAATATTATTAGAAAGAAGGATATTCATTATAGATATAATATAATGGATAATAAGGATACGAAGGACTCTTAAGTCACATGTTATGAATGCAAGAAATCTGGACATATCAGACCTGACTATCCTAAGATAACAAGAAAGGAAATGAAATATAGACATTCTAAAAGGAATCAGAGACGATTTTATAAGTCTATGGTAAAGAAAATTTTGAAGGAAAATGATTATTGAAGTGCATGTGTTGGAGACTCATCTAATGAATCTTATATGTAACGCCCCGACCCCAGTTACCCAGAGTTGGTGCATTACTTCGTAACATTGGCATGATCACAAAAGATCAAGTCTCGAAAGACCGATTAGTTTATTAGCCTTGGAAACACTAGATACATTCATAAATGTTACATTACATCATAAGGTGAAAATATGAAATAACAAAGTCTCCATAGTCCACACTCATATCCTCTTCTGACTATCCCTGCAGGTCATTCAAAAAATACTTCTTCACATCCTGGAAAATTTTATAACATTGAAAGGGGTGAGCTCAGATGCTCAGTAAGGATAACAATATAGCGGAAGCTTTCATAAATAAACATAAACATTTAAGGCAATGTATAACTAAAAAAAATCCTTTTAAACATGAACTTCAACATAATATGGCAAAAGTAAAATGAAATAATGCCATTTACTTATTCACATGGATATTCTACTGGTCGAATAATCAATGCAATATCAATAACCACTTTCATAATGATGGAATACATAATGCCAGACTATCATAACCACATAGCCAAGGCATCGTGTCAAGACCACAAATAAGATTTTGTCGAGGCCTCATGCCAAGACACTAGTTTGTCTCATGAGACCTACCGATGCATCGAGGAGCTATAGCGGGCTCCACCCGTCACTTATTAAGTCCAATGAATTCCTCATATGTATAGGTTTAAACATATCATAAACCATAACATAATCGTATCACATAAAACATGCATAAAGCAAACATAAAATTTATACATTTCAATCACATGATATCAATAAAACACATTGATATAATAAAAACACTTTCAAAACCATTTTCAATACCAAAATAAAAGAAAAGTAAAACATGGTATTTGTTTTTCATTTTTTAAAAAAGTTATGGCTTGTAGAGGAAGCCGAAACTCAAATAATGGTCACGGCGGCGGAGAAGTCATTGTCGCCGCATACGTACGACAAGAAAAACATTCCTTTTTGTCGTTTAGTAAAAATATTTATATAAAAAGACTCTTTTTGAATAAATGTAAAAGTCAAAGGGGTTTATACACCGTATAAAATAAATTTGTGTATAAAACATAATATGCCTCAATGAACAGAGATTGAGACGAAGTCCTTTAAAAAGATCATTTTTAAATAAAATATATATATTATGTGTATTCACTATATTTACACATAAAAAAAGTATAAATACAAGATAGGACATAATAATATAATGACATAATTTGAAAGTAGGAGATTAACCCAAAGAATGGAAATTGGGTTGAGAAGTTCCCTTACCTTGTGTCTGACTTGACTCGACCATTCTTTAACCTCTTGAATAATAAAATAGATATAATCTCTACTTTCTTAAGATCCTTTTTCAAGTTCATTATCCCTTTTATATCACTTATTACAATGTTACGAAAATTATGTAGTCATTTAAGTTAAAAACGGTCGTTTTGTTGATCTTTGGTACTTGAGTCAGTAATAAACTTCTTATAATTACAAGTTGTTTTTGTGGTAGAATATCCATTATCTACAGAATTATATTCATGATGTGGATATAATATATATCATATATATCCACTATATACATTCATTTATAATATTACATAACATTTAGAGGTAAGAAATGAAATGCACCGTTCATGGAGACGGTAAGCCGTACGTACGCATGAACGCTACTTTCATTTCAATTTCATATTTAATGGAATGAAATTATAATTATATAAAGGTATACTATAATTAAAGTATAATATAATTTATAATACCATTTACTCCATCCTTTATACATCCCACATATGGCATTAACGATTCAAATCACTTTGAGGGGGCGGTAGTCCGCACTTCCTAAAATGAAAATATCACATTTACCCAGAATGGAAACCATAAAGGTATGAAATAAATGAAAAACACAGATGCTTAAGTAAAACATAAACATATTATATATCATATATAAATATAGTGACATCTTTATGGCCACCTTTGAAGGTGTTATATGAGTGTTGAACAATCATCGTTTTGTGAGGCAGAAATTCGCCATCCACAGAAACAGTATGTTCTTTAACCATTAGATGTAGGTGTGTGTAAGTGTAGCTCAAATACTTCTTATAAAAACATACTAGTATATTTAGGATACTGGTTTTGTTACAAAAGAAAATAATAAAAAGAGTTTACAGGGTTGGAGAATCAAAATAAAACAAAAGGACATTAGAGAAGACATTACCGTAAAATCAGGTAACTCTTTTTGCCTTGAGCCAAAGGCTTACTTGGGAAGAATTATTCCCAAAGTGAGGCTTCTAGGAGTAAGATAGGGAAGTTGGGAGAGTATCTGGGAAGAGTTTTGCCGAGCCAAATGGCTTGGAAGGTGTGAATAAGGTGGTAGTGGTGGGGGCCTTTTATAAGAGGAGAGGAGGGGCACTCTTGGAAAGTAATGAAATGTTACTTTATTATATAATGATTTTCGGATTTTAAAGGTCCCAAACATATATATTTAAAGTCCAAGGTGATAAGGGTTAGTAATATACTCATCCAATAGGCTTTGGACAAGTTTAATTCTTAGATTTTACATTATCCTTCCATTTTATTAAAATCGTTAATTAATGAGGTAATCGCTGCATCATCATGGTGTCATTAAAACATTAATTTACTTAATGTCTAAAAATTATAAACAAAATATCATGATGTAGGAAATCGTTTTATCTTTCTAATGAATATTTATAGTCAAAAATATGATTTTTATAACCCCATTTAAAAATTGTTTTAGTAAAACAACTCATGTTTGTGACATTTTTTATTTTAACATTAAATAAAAGGTTTTTAATGTCATTTTCCTACCAAAGTGGCTACATGGGGTCCCCAAGTTGACCCATGGATTGTCGTGGTCTGAAATGACTCATACAATAGGGTTAGGACAAGTGTAAAGGTATTTTCATATTTTTATAATATCATTTTTACCTTAAATTTCACTAATTACCTTTAACCGTGATTAATTAAACTTAAAAGATAATATTCACCAAACAATTATTTTAATCCCATTGAACCACATTTTACTTCCTAATGACAAGAATGTATGTCAGATTTTTGAAAATCAAATCACAGAAGTGGTAATATTTCATTTAAATGAAAAATCAGTTTTTTAACTACCACTTAGTGGTTTCACTATTCATCAAAAATTGAAGTTTTCCAGAACAATGCCAAAATTTCACCCTGAGCTATAATTGATATTCTGAATTCAAAAATGTTGTCTATTTTAAAAAATTACAAACATATAAGTTTCATTAATTAATTTTATAATTAATTCCTACTGTCACAAAAAATAGCGTGTTTTTAAGAAACAATATATATCAAAAGATTGACAATTGTTTATGTCCAATTTCAAAGTGAAATTAATTCTAATGACCACCATTGGATATACTGGTAAAAATATATTCTAATTACACATTAAAACCACTCAATAGTATAATTTATCACTATAAATTATTTTTATTAAAAAAGTTTTTTTTAAGTATTTTTCACTATCCATAAAAAATGGATGTTCTTAGAAAAATACCAAAAATTCAACATAGGGTAATTTCGATATTCCGAATACAAAAATGAAGTCCATTTTGAAATATAAAATATATATAATTTCAAAAAGTGGGTATTACTTTTCATAATGGCCATTTTGATTGGTCGTAGTGTGTTAGAATATCGAACTTGCGTACAATGCAAGCTATTGCATTATTAAAAGAGAAGCGTATCATGGAAGATCGGGATGTTACATTCTCCCCTCCTTCAATAAATTGCGTCCTCAAAATTTGAAATTTTTCTTTGAAAATAAAAGGTTGAAGATAGGATATACCTTTTTGGAAAACCCACATCGGAAATATGGTTAATAAAAATATAACTTTAAAAGATAGAAAGATAAGTACAAAGGTCACCCGAGATAGCCCATACTAGGATTCTATGAAAATATGGATATGGAAGAAAAACAAACCATCAAGGTCTGATGGAGAGTTGTAGAAAGTTGGATTAGGAGAAAGTTAACCACAAGAAATTCACAAACTTGTGATTGGCTAAACGGTCATTGAATCCTCAGTTGGAAAAGTTAACCGGCAACGTTTTTGTTTTAAGTTACCTTTTATAAAGTTGAGGAATTTATTTATAAGATTTATTAAGAATGTAAGGGAATATACATACTTGTCATGTAGACTTTCATTCTTTAATAAATTTTTACCACAAACCCATCTTTCACTCTAAAAGGTAATATAACTCAAAAATATTCTATTTATCCTAATTGTATAAGGTTACAAATATTAACACATACCATTTAGTTTAGGAAAAATATTTTTTAATAACCAGAGACTTTCTGTAGGCTAGTGGTAGGTAATAAAGGCATGTCATACTATGGTTGTGGGTTCGATTCCTACAGCTTTTTCCGACGCGACGGGTTATCCCCCAACATACAGGTTGTCCTTTTTTAAAACTATAGTATTATAATATTCCAAAAATATTATTCAAAAATGTTTTAACCTTAAACAATACTATCCAAGGTTCAACTTAATCCATTCCAACCTTTATAGCTATCCAAAATACTTCTGTCCAACTCACAGTCGAAATTTTATAAGGAAGGTATACATAATGAAGATCCTTTTTTTCCGCGTAACAACATGTGAACACCTTCATCATGTATTCTTTTAAAACACTGCAACATCCTGAATTACCATAAATCCTTATTGATTACATTCATGATCCCTTATTCCTTATAGAATACTAGATATACTCCTTCTTTCAAAAAATGTATACAAATCATTAATCAATTTCAAGGAAGTTAAGAATATCCAATATAATTTATCCAAATCAATCATGTATTATTCCAAAATCACTATCTCAGTATCAGAACCATATTATGGTTTATCTTTCTCTCAACCATATATTTTCCAAAAATTTAACCTACCATGGAGTCACTTTTCAAGGTTCCACACAATCTCAAGTCCTTGATGAAATAGTACTGCAGTACAATACTTATATACTCCATAATTATTATAACCAGTACATCATTGATACAACACTCAAATGACAAAATTCTTTAATAACAACATAAGAACTCTAATCATTCCTCCTCATCTGTGGTAGTATCATAACTTGATTATTATCCAATAACATCATTTGGGGCATACTCTGATGATTTGGACATTGGTTTGCGTAGTGTCCCCAGTCCTTGCAGATGAAGCATTGTACATTTGAAAACATTTTCTTACCCTTGCAGTCACGCACTTGGTGTCATTTTTCTCCACACTTATAACAAACTCCCATTCCCTTCAGGCAAGTCCCAAGGTGTTTCTTCCCACAGTTATCACATATTGGAAAAATCTTCTTTTCCCTCTTCCCTTTTTCCATCATCCTTTTCTTCTCTTGCTTCCCTTCAAATCCATAGGACTCATAGAATTCTTTACTTATCTTATTAACACATGATAATATTTCTTCATATGTTGAGAATACATGGGAGACTATTTCTCTTCTAAATGTTGGCTTAAAACCATGAAATATATGAACATTCTTACTCTTTGGATCATTCATATTGCTGGAGTTCACAATCCTTTTACTGGGTGCCTTTTTTATACAATGGCATAAACTATGTCAGTTTATGAATTAAAATACATAATTCCATACTTGTTAAACACTTAACATAAATTGAACTATTTATGGATATAATCCATAATCATAAAATGAAATGTTTTCTTTGAGGAAGTATATACTCATAAACCCTTCATAATGGTTTGTAAAGAAAATGAGAATTATCCTAAGCATATCCCCCGGGAGTGTCGTAACCAAGAGTGCAGCAAGGCCCGTTGTTGTGCACCAGTTCCCATTCGAGTCTAGCTCAAAGCAGTGTTTTCGGGTTTTACCCCTAGGTACATCTGTGCTAGAGCTGCCTCTACCTGCTTGTATCCAGATAGGGATGTATTGCTCGAAAAACTCACAAAATCTCTATAATACCAAAATTCTAGGGAGTTCTTCTATACTAATCCTCAAAGTCTATCTTCAGGCTATGTGCTCTAATCAGAGTTTATTTAAATCTAGATTCCAAGGTTAGTACTAAACTGCCTCTGATACCAACTGTAACGACCCGACCCCAGTTACCCAGAGTCGGTGCATTACTTCGTAACATTGGCATGATAAAAAAAGATCAAGTCTCGAAAGACCGATTAGTTTAGTAGCCTTGGAAACACTAGATACATTCATAAATGTTACATTACATCATAAAGTGAAAATATACAATAACAAAGTCTCCATAGTCCACACTCATATCCTCTTCTGACTATCCCTGTAGGTCATTCATAAAATACTTCTTCACATCCTGGAAAATATTAAAACATTGAAAGGGGTGAGCTTAGATGCTCAGTAAGGATAACAATATAGCGGATGCTTTCATCAATAAACATAAACATTTAAGGCAATGTATAACTAAAACAAAAGCCTTTTAAACTTGAACTTAAACATAATATGGAAAAAGTAAAATGAAATAATGCCATTTACTTATTCACATGGATATTCTACTGGTCGAATAATCACATGCAATATCAATAACCACTTTCATAATGATGGAATGCATAATACGAGACTATCATAACCACGTAGCCAAGGCCTCGTGCCAAGACCACAAATAAGATTTTGTCAAGGCCTCGTTCCAAGACACTAGTTTGTCTCATGAGACCTGTCGATGCATCGAGGAGCTATAGCGGGCTCCACCCGTCACTTATTAAGTCCAATACATTCCTCATATGTATAGGTTTAAACATATCATAAACCATAACATAATCATATCACATAAAACATGCATAAAGGAAACATAACATTTCCACATTTCAATCACATGATATCAATAAAACACATTGATATAATAAAAACACTTTCAAAACCATTTTCAATACCAAAATAAAAGAAAAGTAAAACATGGTATTTGTTTTTCATTTTAAAAAAAAGCTATGGCTTGTAGGGGAAGCCAAAACTCAAATAATGGTCACGGCGATGGAGAAGTCATTATCGCTGCATATGTACGACAAGGAAAACATTCCTTTTTGTCTTTTAGTAAAACTCTTTATATAAAAAAGATTCTTTTTGAATAAATGTAAAATTCAAATGGGTTTATACACCGTATAAAATAAATTTGTGTATAAAACAAAATATGCCTCAATGAATGGAGATTGAGACGAAGTCCCTTAAAAAGATCATTTTTAAATAAAATATATCTATTATGTGTATTCACTACATGTACACATAATGAAATTATAAATACAAGATAGGACATAATAATATAATGACATAATTTGAAAGTAGGAGATTAACCCAATGAATGGAAATTGGGTTGAGAAGTTCCCTTACCTTGTGTCCGACTTGACTCGACCATTCTTTAACCTCCTGAATAATAAACTAGAGTTAATCTCTAATTGCTTAAGAACCTTTTTCAAGTTCATTATCCCTTTTATATCACTTATTACAGTGTTACTAAAATTATGTAGTCATTTAAGTTAATAACGGTCGTTTTGTCGATCTTTGGTACTTGAGTCAGTAATAAACTTCTTATAATTACAATTTGTTTATGTGGTAGAATATCCATTTTCTCCAGAATTATATTCATGATGTAGATATCATATATATCATATATATACAGTATATACATTCATTTATAATATTACATAACATTTAGATGTAAGAAATGAAATGCACCGTTCATGGAGACGGTAAGCCGTACGTACGCATGAACGCTACTTTCATTTATATTTCATATTTAATGGAATGAAATTATAATTATATAAAGGTATAATATAATTAAAGTATAATATAATGTATAATACCATTTAATCCATCCTTTATACATCTCACATATGGCATTAACGATTCAAATCACTTTGAGGGGGCGGTAGTCTGCACTTCCTAAAATGAAAATATCGCGTTTACCCATAATGGAAACCATAAAGGTATGAAATAAATGAAAAAAACAGAATCTCATGTAAAACATAAACATATTATATATCATATATAAATATAGTGACATCTTAATGGCCACCTTTGAAGGTGTTATATGAGTGTTGAACAATCATCGTTTCGTGAGGCAGAAGTTCGCCATCAACAGAAACTGTATGTTCTTTAACCATTAGATGTAGGTGTGTGTAAGTGTATCTCAAATAATTATTATAAAAACATCCTAGTAGATTTTGGATACTGGTTTTGTTACAAAAGAAAATAATAAAAATATTTTAGGGGGTTGGAAAAGCAAAATAAAACAAAAGGACATTAGAGAAGACATTACCTTAAAATCGGGTAACTCTTCTTGATTTGAGCCAAAGGACTCCTTGGGAAGAATTATTCCCAAAGTGAGGCTTCTAGGAGTAAGATAGGGAAGTTGGGAGAGTATTTGGTCAGATGTTGGCCAAGCCAAATGGCTTGGAAGGTGTGAATAAGGTGGTAGTGGTGGGGGCCTTTTATAAGAGGAGAGGAGGGGCAGTCTTGGAAAGTAATGAAATGTTACTTTATTATATAATGATTTCCAGATTTTAAAGGTCCCAAACTTATATATTTAAAGGATAAGGTTCTAAGGGTTCGAAATATACTCATCCAATAGGATTTGGACAAGTTTAATTCTTATATTTTAAATTATCCTTCCATTTTATTAAAATCGTTAATTAATGAGGTAATCGCTGCATCATCATAGTGTCATTAAAACGTTATTTTATTTAATGTCTAAAAATTATAAAAAAATATCATGATGTATAAAATATTTTTATATTTCTAATGAATATTTATAGTAAAAAATATGACTTTTATAACCCTATTTAAAAATTGTTTTAGTAAAACAACTCATGTTTGTGACATTTTTTATTTTAACATTAAATAAAAAGTTTTTAATGTCATTTTCCTACCAAAGTGGATCCATGGAGTGCCCAAGTTGACCCATGGATTTTATTGGTCGTAAATGAATCATACAATAGGGTTAGGACAAGTGTAAATGTATTTTCATATTTTTATAATATCATTTTTACCTTAAATTTCACTAATTACCTTTAACCGCGATTAATTAAACTTAAAAGTCACTATTCACCAAACAATTATTTTAATCCCATTGAACCACATTTTACTTCCTAATGAAAACAATTTATGTCAGATTTTTGAAAATAAAATCACAGAAGTGGTAATATTTCATTTAAACGAAAAATCAGTTTTTTAAATACCGCTTAGTGGTTTCACTATTCATCAAAAATTGAAGTTTTCCAGAACAATGCCAAAATTTCACCCTGAGCTATAATTGATATTCTGAATTCAAAAATGATGTCTATTTTACAAAATTTCAAACATATAAGTTGCATTAATTAATTTTATAATTAATTCCCGCTGTCACAACAAATAGCGTGTTTTTAAGAAACAATATATATCAAAAGATTGACAATTGTTTATGTTCAATTTCAAAGTGAAATTAATTATAATGACCACCATTGGATAAAATGGTAAAAATATATTCTAATTACACTTTAAAACCACTCAATAGTATAATTTATCACTATAAATTATTTTTATTAAAAAAGTTGTTTTTAAGTATTTTTCACTATCCATAAAAAAATGGAAGTTCTCAGAAAAATACCAAAAATTCAACATAGGCTAATTTTGATATTCCGAATAAAAAAATGAAGTCCATTTTGAAATATAAAATATATATAATTTCAAAATGTGGGTATTACTATTCATAATGGCCATTTTGATTGGTCGTGGTGTGTTAGAATCTCGAGCTTGCGTACAATGCTAGCTATTGCATTATTGAAAGAGAAGCGTATCGTGGAAGATCGGGGTGTTACAATATAGAAAAAATAATATTGGTCTTATTTTACCGAATACCTATTAAAGATCAATTTTTCACATCTATGGTACACACCAATGAATCCTTAACTAATATATCTTCAAGTTCTAATTATCCTGATAAAGAAAATTCTAAATCCTTAGATGAAGAATCTTCCTTAGTAGAAGATAATTATTTAACTTATTTTGATGAAGTTTATTGGTTTTCCAAGATTCTTGAAAGTGAAAATATTATGATAAAAAATAAACTTGATAAGGAGAATTCTAGAATCAATGTTTTAACAAATGAAGTATTGGATCTTTCTAAATATCTTGATGAAAATCTTTCAAAATTATTTCTATTCCAAAAAACCTTAAGGAAGTAAATTATGAAAAGGACAAACTTTCTAATGATCTTGAAAAATTTTTTTATGAGAAAAATGATTCATAGACAAAATATAATTCTAAAACTAATACTGACGGGTATAAGAATTTAGTCATTAGACTAGAATTTGAAATATTTTATCTTAATAAACATTCATCAGAATTTATTTTTGGTAATGAATAATTTAATAAAATGTTTAAACAAATTCATCCTTTAAGTAATAGTTATGGAACTGGTTATTCTCACTCAAAACCTGTTTTTAGTAATAACTATTTTGGTCCCAAATGTACCCCATTTTTCACTAAGTGTCAAAGTCATGGACAACGGAACAAAAAAAATCCTTTAAAACAAATTAATCCTTAGGATTTCATAAAGATCATTTTTATAAATTGATGTGGATTATTAAGATTTTATTATCAAATAATACCAGATACAAGGAAGTTTGGATTCCAAAAATCTAAATGTTTTATTTCCATGAAAACAAATAATGTACCAACAAAAATACATGGTACATGGATAGTGGATGTTCTTGGAATATTAATGGTAACAAAAACTTATTTAAAAAGATTATCAAGATGAAATGTATAAAAGTAACTTTTGGAAATAATTCTCAAGGAAGGATTATTACTATAAGTAACATTGTTCTTCTTGTAAAAGCCTTAATTTCAAAATTTTTGTTTGTTAAAGGTCTTAAGCACAACCTTATAAGCATAAGTCAATTATGTTATGAGGGTTACCTTGTGAATGTTAGGAATGATAAATGCTTAGCACACATTTCCAAGGATGAATTCATTATTTCTATCCATAGGCATGTGAATGTTTATACAATTAACTCAGAAGACCTTAGGATACAAGACTTACCTTGACTTATTGCAATGTAAGATCAATCCTAGTTATAGCATAGATGTCTATAATACTGTAACCTCAAGAACTTATATAAATATCTAAGAAAGGACTTGTTAAGGATCTACTAGATATTAGATTTGATTATTTAAATGTCTATGACCCTTGTCAATATTGAAAGAAACATAAGTCAAGATTTAAATCTATTAGTGAAATCTCAACCACTGATGCATTATAGTTAGTTTACATGGATCTCTTCAGTACTACACAAACAGGAAGTAATGGAGAAAAATACTATATATTTATTTCAGTTGATAATTACACGAGACAAACATGGGTCTATTTTCTATAAAATAAATTAGAAGCCTTTTCTTATTTGAAATATTTTTCATCCAAAGTTAAAAATGAGAAAAATATTCCATTGATAACTATTCATAGTGATAATTGTGGAGGATTTGAAAATTCTAATTTTGAAATTTTTTGTAGTAAGAAAGACATTACTCATAACTTATCAACTCTAAGAACTCCTCATCAAAATGGTGTTGTTGAATGAAGAAACCAAATTCTTACAGATATAATAATAAACGTGTTTAGTGAATACTCAATTGATAAACATTTTTGGGCTGAAGCTATCAGTACTACTTATTATACTATAAATAGAGTTTTAATAAGTCCATTTCTTAATAAAACACCTTATGAGTTATGGACAGACCAAAAACCAAAAGTCTCATACTTCATAGTTTTTAAATGAAAAGTATTCATTTTAAATAAAAAAGATATTTTACATAAGTTAAAACCCAAATCTAATGAAGGTATTTTCTTAGGCTATTCCACTACCTTTAAGGCATATAGAGTTTTCAATAAAAATTATTGTACTGTTAATGAAATAGTACATGTTAAATTTGAAAAAACTAATACTTTCATTTTTAAACAACCTCAATGTAAAATTTTTGATATGTTTTAGAAAATTTATTATTAAACTTTTATAGAAGGCTCCTTGGGTAAGGAGAATACTCAAAAAATGAATCTGAAGTATTCACTCCAAAATACTTTCTACCCTATATTGATGAACAAGTTTTACAAAACCCAAGTTAGTTGTTTCTAAGGAATCATCCCAATGATAGTATCATTGGTGATTTCAATCAACCCATATGAAATAAAAGGTATTTAATAAATTAAATAGGGAATCTTGAATTTATTTCCCAATTATAACCCCAAATTCCTTTTGAGAATTTAGGTGAAAAAGATTGGATTAAGGCTATGCAAGATGAACTAAATGAATATGAAAGGAACAAAGTCTGTACCTTAGTTGAATGACCTAAATAAACATACGTAATTAGTGTAAAATGGGTCTTTAGAAACAAATGTGATGGAAATGGAATCATAGTACAAAATAAAGAAAGATTAGTCACTAAAGGCTATAATCAATAAGAATTAATATACTATGATGAACACTTTTTTTTCTAGCTCGACTTGAATCTATTCAAATTCTATTAGCCTTTGTAACATTATTCAATTTCAAAAAATTTCAAATGGATGTGAAGTGTTCATTCCTTAACGAATATGTTTAAAAGGAAGTTTTCATAGGACAAACTCATGGTTTTGATGACAAAATACATCCTGGATATGTTTTCAAACTTACCAAAGATTTACATGGACTTAAACAATCCCCTAGAGCTTGGTATGGTCGACTCACATGATTTTTATTAAAAAACAATTATGTTAAAGGAACTGAAGATCCAAATCTTTTCATAAATAAATATAATAAAATTTTCTTTGTTGTTCAAATTTATGTCGATGATATTATATTTAGATTAACTCAATAATACTTAACTAATTTATTTTTGAATCTTATGAAATCTGAGTTTGAAATGAGTATGATGGGTGAGTTAACATTTTACCTTAGTTTTAAAATTTTCAAAAAACTTGGAAGAACCCATATATCTCAACATAAGTATATTAAAGATATTCTTAAAATGTACGGATATGACAACACTACAAGTATATGTACTCCAATTGGTACCTTGAATACCGTTGATCTTGATGAAGATGGACAACCAATATATCTAACAATATTTAGAGGCATGACAGGAATTCTACAATACTTAACAGCTAGTCAAATAGATTTAAAGTTTTTAGTATGCTTATGTGCAATATATCAAGAAAATCCAAAATAATCCCATTTAAAATAAGTGAAAATAATTTTTATCAATTTAAAGGGAACTATGGATTTGTGACTTTTTTATTCTTCTAGAAAAGATTTTGAACTAAAAATATTTTTATATGTTGACTTTAGTGATTATAAAATGGATAGAAAGAGTACATCCAGAACTTGTCATTTCTTAGGTGAATCACTAGTTTCTTGGTTCTATGAGAAAAAAAATCCATAGCACTTTCTACTGTGGAAGCCTATTATGTGGTAGCTGGAAGTTGTTGTGCTCAAGTGTTGTGGATGCAACACACAATCACAAATTATGGCATGAGTTTTACTAAAACTAAAATACTATGTGATAACACTAGTGAAATTACATTAAGTAAAAACCCCACACATCAATAACATGAAGAAAAAATATATTTTAGGAATCACTTTCTTAAGGATCACACAAAAAAATGAGATACCATTTTATAATTCATCTAATTGCAAGAACAACTTGTAGATATTTTTACAAAACATTTACCTTCCGTCAGATTTGAATACATTAAATAGAAGATTGGAATGATCATTTTCAAGTAATCATTTATATCTACTTCTTATTTAACCATAACCTTACATTTAGATACCTCTTTCCAAAGGGGGAGTACACATTCCTAGTTTCATGTTTTTAATTAGTTTCATGTTTTTAATCGATTTCATGTTTTTAGTCAGTTTCAAGTTTTTATCGATTTCATGTTTTATCGGATCTCTATTTTAGCGGTTCCACTCTCAAAATGATAAAATATAAATTGTATTCAAGTTATATTTTATTGTTCTTGAATGTTCAATACTATCATAATTTCACTTTATCATATTTGATTTCATAGATTTCAATTGAATAATATATTAAAACAAATACATATATCCTAAAACTCTGATATGTACTATTTTTGAACCAAACACTTTTGGTTACATTTCAATTTTTTGGTATTTAAAATATTTTATTTTTTTAAAAAACATATCATATTCATCTTGAATACGACATTTTTTTTCTAAAATCTCAAGAGTTCAAAATCATTCTCAACCATTGGATATTTTCAATCTATTCTAAGCCATATAATATCAACTGTCAAATTATCCTTGAATATAAATAAGGACCCCCTCCTTGTCCCACATATAACTTTTTAGTGCTTATAGTGAAGTTCTTACCCTCTTTAAATATCTGAGACTAATAGGTCTCATACCCAGAGTTTTCCATCAGACCCATGTCTGAATCCTTAGTGATTTATCCAAAAGTAATGGCACAAGAAAATCGAAACTGAAAGACTTCTCAAAGGTGAAATTATTTCAGGAAGGATTGATCACCAGATAATTAAAAGATAAGTATGCCTCTTATCTCAATATAATTATTCAATTTTAAGGATGGGAGTCAGTTTGTGTGGAGAAAATGAAATCTAAAAATATTTTTATTCTAGAAGTGGTGATTCAATTATATGAGACTATGAAAGTATATGAAGAAAATTTTAAAGTATCTTTTTGAGTCTCTCATATTGGAATCTATATATCATCCAATAAAGTTGCATATTTTAAAAATGTACCATTAGAACAAGATTCATTTTTTCCATATCATAAATTACCAAAGGAAATGGGATCTTTTATTAAAGAAAAGGATGAAAAATATCTGGTTTAGATTCATGAGGACAAAAGAAATAATTCTCTTCTATCAGCCAATAATAAGTTTATTACACTCTAGATGCAAGGTTTCTTAATACCCAGAAGTGGAGATAGAGAAACTCTAAATGTTTGAGATATATTTACCCTCGATTATCTCTTGAATATGTGGAAGATTAACTAGATGAGTTATATATTCAATACTATCACCAATCTCAAATCTTGTGTAATCAAATCCCAACTGATTATGTTCCAAACTATTCATAGTCAATTCATTTCTAAGATTATACTGTTTTTCAATTTTCATCTAATGTTTGTACTAAAGAATTTAATAGTTTTTTTTGGATAAGTTATGATATGATCATAATAATGAAACTTCGTTTTGATTTGGATTTGAAAAAGTTCATCAAAGACCTAAATGCCTCAAATGAAGTAACTAAAGGAATACGGGAAATTCCAAAACAATCAGATCTAATTGTTTCACAAAAACAAAATAATACAAAGTCAGATTATATTTTAAAAAAGAAAAAGGAAAGTTGTTATCCTGAAGTAATTACAGCTATGTAGAGAAAAGAGAATGATGAAATAAGAAAGGGAGATCCCCAAATTGGTCCAAATCCCACAGAATCGCTAGTTGAAAACATTCAAGCTGATGAAATTATTAAATAACAAGAAAAGTATATGAAATAGAAGAAGAGAATGAAAATTAGTTTTTACATTGATTCATTGATCAAAACCATTCAAAAATAAAATTTGGAATCAGTATAGGGGAACAAATCCAAAAATAAAAAGTCATTCCCTCTACTTAAGTAATTGGCGATTCATATCCACAAAAATTTTCTAAATAACAAGAGGATTCTGACATGCATCAGATATATGAATATCTTGATACAAAAGAAGACAAAAGTGAAGAAAATGAGTGCGAGGAAAAAATAAAAAATTAGGATGAAGAAAAATAAACATACGAAAAATATCAAACCGATTTAATCCGAATCCAATCCTTAGAATAAACTACAGGTAAATTTACATCCCCAAGAATCCAATATATTTTTAAATATGATTAAAAAACTAAAAAAAAAGTGAATCAATTTCCAAATGAAGAAGAAAAATAAGAGCCTGATGAAAATGAGAATCAAAACCTGGAGGATGTACTATTAGAAAATCATTATAGTGATCTACCTGACTACAAGGATGTCACCGATTTCAAACTAACTATTGAAATCAAAGGAGTTCAATATATTGAACATGCATTAAAAATGATAGAAAATTCCATTCCCTATTTACAAAAACTATATGAAAAATGAATATTGTTTCCAATTTCCAAAATAAAATAATGGACTCAGTCAATGTTTGGATGTATAGATTTCTAAAACTCAAAGCTAAATTCAATGTGTTTGAATAATATTCTGAGGAACCTAGGAAGTCTTGAAATAACGTTTTCAAGTGGCCACATAATATCAATGGGAATATCAATAATCATGAAGATATGATTAAATATATAAGGAGCCTGATAAATGAACTCTCAAATACATTTAACAAGTTGGTTAGTGAAACAAATTCTAAAGTAAAGGCTTTCAAAAATCCATACTCTTCAAAAGATACTCACTCAGAAGTGTTTGAGGAACTCAAGATCAAAATATCAGATTTAATGAATAAAAAAATTCTTACTTAATAGAAGATTTGAAATCCTTAAAAATGAAACTAGATTCCAATTTTAAAAGTATGAGGATCAAGAGGAAAAGATTAATGAAAGTATCCATGCTCAAGGATAAATATTAAAATCATGGGAAGAAAATCATCAGTCTTAGGAAAAAAAGATTCAGGATCAGGAATCTATGATTTGGTCTATAGAAGAATGGATGCTTTCTTAAGAAGAATCAATTCAGAATTAGGATAAGTTGTTTATAGTCAGAGATAAAATTCTTCACTCTTAGAAAGAATCTTTGAAAAAGATGATGAAAGACAGAAAAGAGTTCAAGAAGATAGAGATAGTTGTTTTAGATCTGATGAAGAAAGACAATGAGGAACGATGAGGACAAGAAATGGTTTTTGAACTATTTTTGTATTTTTTTTTAAAAAATATTAATGGATGTTTTCATCATATTTTCTTGATTGAATGTTTTCATTTTACAGATTAATGTTATTTCAATTACCTTTTAGATAATCAAATCCTTTATATCTTCGTATATTTTGTTTCACTAACCCTTTTCAGGTATTAAAAGATCTTTCCCATTCATTTTTGTAAATAAAAAATGGGTATAATGTTTTATTCAAGGGGAGAATGTATAAGGGGGATAATGTAAATGGGAATATAGGGTAAAATTTTTCAAAAGGAGAATAATTTTAGTAATGGGAGCTTAGTTTTTAGAATACGATCCCTATGGATTTTGTTATCCAAAGGGGAAAGTTTGTTGTATTCAAATAATAACCAGAATATTTCTAAAACTCAATCGGAGATAAGTATAAATCGTTTGAATATGAATTTAATTTACATTTTAATTTGTCTATTTGTTTTAACTTGTGGTTTGTGATTTCCAAAAAGGGGGAGATTGTTAAGTCAAAAGTCCTATTTTTTACTTTTCCATTATTTTTTTTGTAAATCATAAACTTTATTTTTAAATTAATTCATATTTTGTGTATTATGTTTTACTTTTTATCATTACGATTTACATACTGCCTACGATAAAAATAATACACACTAATTGAGACACTGAGATTTTCATATTTACCTATTTCTATGATTAACATAACGTGGATTGTAATGCCCCGACCTGAGAAGCCCAGAGTCGGTGCATTAATACATATCATTGGCATGATCATAAACGATCAAGTCTCGAAAAACCGATTAGTTTAATAGCCTTGGAAATACTCGATACATTCATAAGGTTTACATTACATCCTAAAATGGAAAACTACAACAAAATTGTTTCCATAGACAACACTCAGAACCCATAGACTATCCCTGTAGGTCAGTCATAATATACTTCTTTGCATCTAGGGAAAAATAAAACATAGAAAGGGGTGAGCTTAGATGCTCAGTAAGGATAACATTATAGTCGAAACATTCATAAAAAAACATAAACATTTAAGGCAATGTATAAGACTAAAAGAAAATCCTTTTAAACTCGAACTTCAACATAATATGGAAAAGATAAAATCAAATAATTCCAATTACTTATTCACATGGATATTCTGTTATTAAAATAATCCCATGCAATATCAATAGCCACTTTCATAATGTTGGAATGGATAATGCCAAACTTTCATAACCACATAGTTAAGGCCTTGTGCCAAGACTACAATAAGATTTTGTCAAGGCCTTGTTCCAAGACTCTAGTTTGTCTCATGAGACCTATAGATGCATCGAGAAGCTATAACAGGCTCCACCCATCACTTACTAAGTCCAATTCATTCCTCATGTGAATAGTTTGAAACATTACTTAAACAATCGTATTAAAACTAGCATACGAAATGTCAATACTTTATCCACAATCCATGAATGGTATAAAAATAGAACATCCACAGTCAAACATAACACATTCAATACAATATGGAAGATTTTATTGTAACATATTAACCCCAATCAAGAATAATTAAGGATATTGACATAGATGAAAATAATCATCAACACTATTTCAGAGAAATATCCCCCTTTTTCTTGAAAACATTTAAAAGTCACACTATTTGTCAAGAATCCATTTAAAATAGATTTTTGAATAAAAGTGTCTCATTGCACTTTGAAACTTTTAAAAGGAATTTTTATTTTAAAACTTTAATTTCCATATAAAATAATCCTTAAAACCATTTTTAAAACATGAAAATTAATGATAAAGATTTAGAATAATAAATCTTTAAGACATTTAAATTGATATTTTAGTTAGAGTTCCTAACCAAAAGAGAGAAACTTGAATAAAAATAATTGTGGTAATCAAAACTTTATAATATCATGATAATAAAGGGATTCATGATATACTATGTAAAAGTACATTATATACACCATATAAAAGTGAATTGGTGTATAACAACAAAGAAGTCTCAATGGAATGTAAATTGAGATGAAATCTCTTATAAAGACTGTATCCTTAGGTTAAAGGTAAATCAAAGAAATAATTATGTGTGAAAAATATAAATACACTCAATATGATTGGATATTCAGTGTAAATAAATCAGACTAAATTCACACATATTATTGTAAAAACAACACCAATGACTTGGATGTTTAGCTCAATAAATGTAGATAGAGTTAAAATTACTTTTATCAAGTTCATATCGATGACTTGAGAATTTTTCAATGGAGTGATTATATGTATAAAAATTATATCCATAGAAATAGGAGTGAAAATTACTACACAAATAATAAATAGTGATTCCACACATAATCATGGAGTAAAATAATCAATGAATTATGCGTAAAGTCGAATAAGTGGAAATTGAAATTTGAAATTCCCTTACCAATTTAGTAATTTACGAAACATACATCCCATGAAAGATGGATCATAAAATTAAGATGTAATTACTCATAAATTAAAGTACATTACACAAATAATACAATAATTGGGAAGTACATACACCACACCAAAGGAAATAGTGGTAGTATGGGATAAATCTCACGAAAATAGGAAGTGAGATGAAATCCCTTACATCATTGTAATCAATCGAGTCGTATGGCCAAAAGTTAATAAAAACCAAATGAATAATATAATACCATAAATATAAAGAGAATCATGATAATATATATATATATATATATATATATATAAAATGATAGTACACAATACACCACATTTTATAAATTAGTGGCGAACAATGGAAATCTCACCGAATTAAAAGTGAGATAAGAAACCCCTTACTTTTTATTTTTCCATGGTCGAGGTTTGGTTAAATTCTTGTATAATGGTGAGATAATTGTTATTAAATTATACAAGAATCGTATACATTAATATGATATCATATACAATCTTTTAATATTGCTTTATTAGTAATATTTTAATATTATCGTTGTTTCGGATGTTAACTGATTTGTTTTCCATTACATGATTTGTTTTGTAAGTAGTGTTTGTTATTAATAGGATGTATATTATTCATATTAATAATGATATTAAGTCTTTAAAAATTATTTTTAATCATCTAAGGAAAATTAGTCTTGAATGGATTATGATGGGGAATGGATCTCATCGCGTTCGTGGATACGGTAATCCGTACGTACACACGAGCGACAATATCATTATTTTGATATTAAAATAACATATAATTGGATGGTATATAATATATACAGAATAATTATCATGTTATATTTATTATTTACATCAATTACACATCATTATTATACCCATCCAAATAATACTGTATTGAATAACAATCACACCATGACGTGGAGACGGTAAGCCTTACGTACGCACGTATAGTGACATGTCCTTCAAAGGATGGATAGAATAATTAATATGGTTGTACCATATTTATAATAACATCATGGTATATAGAAGATACTTGATTTACTATTTTAGAATAGAAACAACAAATAAAGAGTCAGTGGAAGAATAAAGGAACATGAAAGAGGTGATGAAATATTTACCTCTTCTTCGGGTTCTTCCTTTTGATTTGATCAAAAGGGATCCTTAGGTTGGCTTTATTACTAAAGGAAGGCATCTAGAATGAAGGTAATATAGTTGAGAGGTTATTTGGGTAGAGTTTGGCTGATAAAAAAAGGCTTTGAAGGTGTGAATTTGAGGGATTTGGGAGTTCTCTTTTATAAGAGGGGTGAGGGGCACATTAGGAAAAACTAGAACAATTATTTTATAATAAAATAATTTTCAATTTCTAATGGCTCAAAAATGTATTATTTAAAGGATAAGGTGGGTATGGGTCGAAAACCACTCAACCAATAGGTTTTAGAAAGGTTTGTGTCCCTATATTAACTTTATCTTTTAGATTTAACTCTTAGTTAAATATTTTGACACTTACTATGTCTCTTTGTATTTTTATATTATATTGTTAATAAACATACTATAAACTTCCAAGAGAACCCCAAGTGGTTCATTAATGATATAACTATTATTATATAAGTCTTTTAGCTGGAAATTATATTTTTAGGAATAGAATATCAATTAATAATATAATATTTTTTGTAAAAACTCTTTTATGTCAATTTTGACACTATTTGGTATTTTGTTTCTTCTAAATTCATAAAAGTATTATTACTTTGAAAAAAATTCATCTAACAAACCGTAATATGTCATATTAACCTATAAAATTAGTTAAATTAATAAAAAGCCTCAAATTACAACTATTTGAATATTTATAGTATCAATTAGTTTAATATTTCATTAATTAGGTAATTACTACATCATCATTGTGTCACTAATAAATTAAATTATTTAACGTCTAAAAAATATATATAAAATACCATTATGTAGGAAATATTTGTATATTTCTTATTAATATTTATAGTCAAATTTATCTTATGTGTAACCATACATTACGAATGCTTTAGTTTTTAAACTTTGATTTTAACTCTTTTAACTCTTCTTTGAATTAAATAATAATAAATGTTTTCAACGAATCCAAGTGAACCAGAGGTTCATATTTTATTCCTAAGGTTGTTTTTGGTCGAATTATAATTATCTAATAGAATTAGGACATGTGTTAGGGTAATAATAATATCATTTTTACCCTTAATTACCCTATTCACTTTTAACCGTGGTAAATAAAAGTAAAAAGTTACTATTCACCAAAAATTATTTCCATCTTATTAAACCAAATTTTACTTACTGATATCAACAATTTATCTCGGATTTTTTAAATAAAACACACAGAAGTGGTAAAATTAAGTTTTATTCAAATTTTCAAACGCTCCTAGGAGGTGGGTAAATGACGGTTAAAAGTTCAATAAAATTTTTATATGTATAAAATTATTATAAACCGACTCCAATGAATTTCATTGAACTTATATTGGTATTATATATCTATTTTGACCTAAAATAAATTTAAACAAATTAAATAATTATTTAAATAAAAATTCAGTTTTAAACTATAACTTAGTGTTTTTCACTATTCATCAAAAATTAAATGTTTTCAGAAACATACCAAAAATTCACCGTAAGATATTTTTGATATTCTGAATTAAAAAATGAAGTATATTTTACCAAATTTAAAACATATAAATTTCATTTATTAGATTAAAATTAATTTCTGTTGTCAATACCAAAAAGCGTATTTTTTGGAAATAATAACTACCAAAAGAATGACATTTGTTTATGTCCAATTTCAAAGTGAAATTAATTTCAATGAGAAACATTGGATTAAATGGTAAAAATATAATCTAATTATACATCCAAACCATTCATATGTTTATTTTAACACTATAAATTATTTTGATTAAAAAAGTTGTTTTTAGTTAAAATATATTATTTTTCTCTATTCACCCAAATATGAAAGTTATCAGAAAAAAACCAAAAAATTTATTGAAACTAAATCCTTATGTCCCGATCCTAAATAAGAAGTTTATTTTGTCAAATTGAATATATAAAATTTTCTAATATTGGATTTAAAAAGGGTTCACATTAAAAGGTGGTAAAATTTCATTTTTTGAAAAATACTTCTTTTATCTGAAAAAATTAATTTTCCTTACATTATGTATGAGAAACTCATAATATGGATTCTAAAATTATAAGGGTTATATAAAGTTCAAAATTATATTAAAACTATTCATAACAGCTTTTGAACGGCTAGTTTGGTAAGTCGTGGTGCGCTTGAACTCAATGTTGCATGTAGTGTAAGTTATTGAATTACTTTGAAGAAATAACGTACTATGAAATCTTGGGGTGTTACAAGGATGAATACAATATTTTCATCTAATTCAATTTTTCATTACACTCGATATTTTATTATTGTACTGACTAGATATATTGAACTCAGTGTCTTTCTAAATAACATTTTACTCATTTACTATTGATTTTTGTGTTCATAACATTCTTTTTATTACTCACTTTATCGTTACTAAAAAATAATATAATATAAAAAATTCATAATCAAAATGATATCATATATTATGGTTTGATATTCTTAATAAAATGATGTTATTATTTTAGTTACAATATGACTATTAGAGTTCCAGATGTCTAAGTCCCTCTGAGTTTTTAGGGAGAAATCTAACAGTTGGAACCGAAATATGACTGTTGGGATGAAGGCTATAAATACCATGTAATTTGGACGGGCTTGGTGATATTGAATCTTTTGAAGAATTGGAGACACTATGCGATTGCTCTATCTAAATACAACTTTGTGTGAAAACTTTGAAGTCTACAAGTCATGAAAATATTGTTCCTAATACTTATATCTTCTAGGAGTTATTTTTTGGTTCATGTGATACCAATAAATTATGAATACAATTGAGGGATATCGGGGATATACAGATAGACTGGTGCTGATATTTTGCAGATCAATGGCTTCTGAGGCTAGGAAGATAGAGGTGCTGATTACCTTCTCAATCGAAAACTTCTAGGGATAGGAAGACAGACTGAAAGTGATCATTAAATCTAGGGATTACCCTGATTTAGGTAAGAAAAAATTTCTTGAAAGTATAAGTAAAGGGACCTCTATCCTAGGAGAAAGGATACCCTTATCTTTGAGTTAAAATAATTTTATTCGTTTACATTTATATTGCATTTTAATATAAAGTTAATTATTTTAATTATTCATATTTCAATTCTTTATTTTGTTTATCATAACCATTTTGATTATGATAACTCTATAATTATATGATTATGATTTATTTGTAATAATAAAATAATGATAATTTTAATACCCAATAAGATTTTTTATTCTTTGTGATAGACTCAATTGTATTGTTTTTTGATCATCATAACCATTATGATTACAATCTAATACAATATCACTATGATCAAACCATCTCTTACGCGAATATGATTTGTTTCAATTACCACCTGTGAAATACATTAACATAATAAATCTGATTATGATATTTACAAGACCCAAGGCTATTATGATTATTTGTTTTAACACAATAATTGGTCTAGTGAATTGGATTTGTTTAAATATTTTTAAACATAGATCCTTTTAAGGGATAAAAATGAAAGTTTTTATACCTACAATTCACCCATCTTGTATTATGCCATCTACATTCATATTTCGATCCAACACCCCCTTACCCTATAGAACAACCAAACCTATAAGATCTCCATCCAAGATCATATTTCTAAAACCATAAATAATAAAACTCCAAATACCTGGGTCTTCACCAAAATATGGTTTAGATCTAATGGATAAAATCGAGGTTGTAAGCACTATGTCAGTTCCTTATTTCAAGAAGAAGGATACCTCCTAATATGAATATTATTTTACATTATATAAGGCCTAGATACCAAGACAACTAATGACTTAGAATCCCTAGGATACCACTTCCCATTCTATGTCCCATCTGTATTGATTCCCCTTTATTCCCACACCACTATATCTATATTTTCAGTACCATTATAGATTCTACATTACTGGTCAGGCTCCTTTCCCATAGAAAAGTCAGAAATGGCCTTCACCAAAATATATTTAGACTAGTGATATTTCTTCTATAAATTCCCCTAATATTCATAGTTCCTACACATAATAACTCTACAAAAGGTTTCTTTAAAAAGTCCAATATAATTACACTGATCATAGTAGTGGAGAATCTTCTCATATTCGACCCAAATATTATTATCATCACCATGAGTAGAAATGATTATCTTATTAATGAGGATTTTAAAATGATAAAATTACACCAAAATTATATTATAATAACCAAACCTAAAAAATTATATATCTTTGTCAAGATGAATTAGGACCATGATCTAATCAGTGATGTAATTTATATTTTTTGGATACTAGAGTATCTAATTGAGACCATATTGATGAATCCAGGCCTATTAAAACGAGTTATTAAAATTTTAAGAGTTAACATTAAGTGTCTATTAATGAATATGAAATAGACCTTAATTCAAATAAAGATACCCAAAACTATTATCCAACTACTCTAGTTCTTCAAAAGGAAATAGAGGGATAAGGAATCCTCAGCCAATCAAGACACAATTCTAATGGAAAAATCCCCACACATATAAGAATGTCACAAAAAATCATCCCAGACCCATGGGTTTTTCCCCTAGGATGAATGAATCTCAGAACATTTGGATTCCTGAAAATCACCAATATTTTTTGAAACATCATTAGATTTATCCTTAATAAGGACCACTAAACCCTTGTTAACTATCCTTCTAATGACTGAATCCATATAAGGGTAGAATGGTTAAGATCTACTCTCGACCTTGTTCTTATGATTCTCATTCAAATCCCCATCCTTTGGATCAATTACTATAAGATACCTAGATACTGTATTAATATTTTAATTCCATTTTAATTTAGCTATAATTACCTTAGTATTGAACATCAAATCCCATAGAAATACCACAATAAATGATATAGTTTAATCGCCATTATAGTCACCACTATTAGAGATCATGTCTAATAGTATCCCTCTTATAAATGTGAAAAATAAAAACATCAGAATAGAAAAATATATAGTAGGTAATGAGAGTATTAATAAACAAAACAATACACAAATGAAAGATTTTAATGATAAAAATTAAAATTAAAATATTAATAATGTAATTAATTGGAAAATTTCTAGGATATTGGTAAAAATAATCAATTAACATGAAATAAAACAAATATGGAGTATAGAATAAAGTAATGATTAGAAATATTGGTAAAAATATCACCCACCATAACATTATAATTAAAGTGAAATATATAATCACTCAAACCACGAGACCAAGTAGCATCACAATCATCAATTTCCATCCAGGAAAGTGTATCTGCATAAGGATATGCATCTTTTTCATATTTTTCAAATAGTTACTCCATGATAATTACAAATTCAGAATGAAATTAGTATCTATCCATAAATCATTCTAATTCAATTCCCACATACATTTAACTTCCAAAATAATAGACAAGGTCTAAGATAAAAAAATAACATGTGACCCATTAAATCCGGGGATGGTTCCCTCAATTAATCCTATAATATTTCTAAAAATACCATCATAGAATTCCAAGCTAAGAGTGACTCTAACTATATTATCCAAATTCACCTTAAAGTAATGTATAAGTGGTGGAATCCATTTTATGTATTGGAAACATGGTGGATTTGGGGGAAAACCTTGAACATTGAGAGAAGATGAAAATTAAAATTCATTAAGATAATTTTTCCTGTAAATAGTTTTACATTTAGAGGAAAATTTTATATCCCCTTTGATAAGAGTAAAATACTCATAGGAACTTATGAGATGAAAATCAAAATAGATTTAATTTCAAGTTTTCCATATGTAATGGAAGCTAGAATCCATTGGAGCAAAGAGATGGTTCTTCATTTGTTTTCTCAAAGTAATATCCATAATAGAAAACATGAATTAATATATGTTATCTCCCATAGGTGGATTATAAAGAAATAAAAAAAAATAAATTATAAACAATTTTATCAAACAAACTATAAAAACACATGATTGAAATAATCAAAGGATTTTATGTTGAGTTGACAGGCTGAGGTAATATATAAACCCATAATGGAACCAAGATCATCCATGGTAATCTTATTTTTCCATATTAACCAAAGAATAATGAACCTAGTTGGTGGAATAAAACCTCTCTGGAATCATCAAACCTATGAATGTTATAGAGTTGGTCATTAAGAATTCCAACGCTTTCTAATATCCATAAATATCAGTCTTTGTCATTAAATATGTTGCTCCAAATCTTGTTATAAAATTCAACTAGAATAAAATATTTCAACCCATATATGTTGGTAATATCCTCCCCAATATTTAGGTTAGACAAATACTATGGAATATGAAAGGAATATCTAATTCGATTGTACAACCAGTTTATAGTTTGGAAATTTAGAGGGGTCAACCTACGTGGGACCCATTTCACCAATGGATGGATAGACTGATAAAAATATCTCAAGGCTAGAAAAACTATCAAACCTAGTTAGAGAAGTCTTCCATTATGATGTTGATCAATGAATCTTCTTTTTAGGAATGAAATTTATAACTTTTATTAGAAGAGATACTAGAAAAATCATGCAATAAGTGGCTCCATAAAAAGGACCAGCTTGAGAGAGGCACTTTACATTCCAATCAAAAATCTTCTCAGTAATATTATCAGTAATCTCTTATAGATTAGATGCCTTAACTATCCTAGAAAGTATATGTATTCCAAAATATTTGAATGGAAGTTACCCATGCTTGACCCCTAGGAATCTAGTAATTCAGTTCTTTATTCCTATAATCCTGTTCTTTCCAAAAATAAACTTATATTTCTTATAACTAATAAAATGGATTGAAACAAACTCAGAGTGAGAAATGATTTACTTAATAGAAATGATATATTTTTCATCAACTTCACAAAATATAATAAGATCCTTAAAATACAGAATATGAGTTGGATATTTTAGTTTACGTAAAGTCTTAATATGAGAAAAAGTCCAAAAATCTACTACTTTCAAAAAGAAATAGCTAAGATAGTCTTTTACAATTCCAAAGGGGAGATATTAAAGAGGATTTGGAATCCATACCACTCTAGTGCAATCAAAATAACCTTTAGGGGAACCACTAATAATAACAAAAAGCCAGGAGATATTAAGAAGATCATGTATATTTTTTATTAATCTCACAAAAAACCCATACCTCTTAAGTTCCATGAATATGAAATCCCATTTTAAGGTGTCCAGTGCTGTGAAAATTTCCACCTTGATAGAACCGTTTCCAAATTTAGCATTCCTTTCAAGTAATTTGACACATTTATAAGTAGTATTGACGCACTCTTGTACCTTTATCCCTAGGATAAACCCAAATTAGATATGTAAAATAATGATATTACCAATTGAAATCACATTATTAATAATATTAGGGAGGGTATTTCAAAAAATTAAATCTATAATACATAACATTCATGGAATGATCTATCTTGGGTATTCATGTGATAAATTTAGAAGTATATTATAGAGGAAGAAACTCAGATCTAAAAATTATCTGACAACTTGGGTCATATCATTTTGAATCACATAACAAAAGTTTGTAAATAACCTCTTAGTAAAACCATTTGACATACAATAACTAATTTTTTAAAGGGAGAAAAAACTTGTTTGATTTCATCCTTAGCTAGTATTATAGTGAGAAGACTGTTCCACATGGGTGTTATAGTATGAGGAATCACATCCACAAAATCCAATTCATCTTGATCTAGAATAAAAGTGTTGAATAGAGATTAGAAGTATCCCATCATAGAATTAGAAATTCCCAACTCATCAATGCAGGAATCCCCATGAACCGTAAGGGAGGATATCTTCTTTTTAAACAACTATGTGATTTATAATATAATTAATTCAAGTATGGAGTACAATATTTATGTTTGAATAATATAAATAATGTAATTAATAATAAAAATAATATTAAAAATAATAATAGAGTAATTATGTAATAATTAATAATTAATAATATAATTAACAAGGTAAAAGATAGTAAATACCCAACAATGAGGATTCATATACTAGGATTTCCTTTCCCCATCTAGAATCTTGTTATCCTTAAAGTTATAAGTAATGAAATTAGTTTATTTTTTCATATTGATGATCACACATTGATTTTGAGATAGAATGGTTTTTCTCACATCCATGTAGAGATTCATCTCTCTTATCCCCTCCTCAGAAATATTAATTACATGATTTATAGGGAGATAATATTATATTAATGAATTTATTATGAAAATGTGGTTAACTTCAACTATTTCTATAGTCTCCATGGTCACCAGACCTCTAGCTTTCGACATCACAAGTGATGAGGCCAAATGGTGTCAAAGGATCCTTTGACTCCCAACCCCTGTTATCCTATTATTAATGTTCATACTGATGAGTCTAATCTACCTAGTTTTTATGCTCACATGACATTATTGGATCAAACTCCCACTGGTCAGCTTCCCATGTCTATTGCCTATGCTTCCTAGGTTTTCCACAGGCTTTGGTAGATTGGAAATGAAAATATCATATGGAGGTGGATGATTCTCAAGCCATGGTTATTGAAATATTGTCCCCTTTTATCATGGATATTGTTTAGTTCTTAAAAATAATTCTAATGGTGTTATTATATCTTACTATAAGAATACTGTGGTTTCACCATTGTATTTAGCCAGTGACAGTAACAGTAGTTAAGTGCTTCCTCTTCCCACTACATTAACCAAATTGGGTGAATTGAAACATACTTACATTGTCTATCTTGTGGCCACTAGGAACTAATTTATACTTCTAAATGATGAATGTAAAGAGAATTATCTTGGTGACAAGGCTCATTAGAGTTGGAATCCAAAGATGAAAGTTCATAAGTAAGAGTTTTTTAATCTTGGGATCAATCCTGGCTTCGTAGTTTGGAAATAATTTTTCACGACCCCCTCCCCAATATGTTCACCCCTACAATGCTGGAAATGTGAGAAGGGATATAGTGACCCCTGAGTCCCGCCTGCAGTAGGCCCTAGGTTGGATACTAGCATCGAGGGTATTATAAACACAAAAATGGGAGGAATTACCCTCTAAGAGAACATATGTGGAAGAGAGAGATAAGACAGACACCAACCAACCCCAAATCAGACTTTAAAACAAAATAAATCCCATGTACACATATATAACATCATGCAAAACAACTAAAACTGAAATTGAAAATTTCAAGTACCAAAGGAAAGTAAAAATAATAGCGACCATGCCGCCCAAATATCTCTTCCAAAACCAAGCTAGTAGTAACCATCCTAATCTCGAACCTTCTCCAAGTGACCAGAAAAATAGTTTATAAATATGTAGGGTGAGTATAACAGTATACTCAGTGGGATCCTCCTCAAATCCTCTTATGGAAAAGTAAAGAAAGCACGTTAAATCACAATAAAAAACAAGTGAAACTAACTCCTTCACCTAAATACGTATACTAACTCCACAGTATCACCATGTATACTCTCACCATGCATCGCTTACAAGAGTATATAATATAATAAAGAATATAAAGGGTACCCCGCTATCACTTTCCCTCTGGTTTTCCACTTTTCCCCAACGTCGCACATCCTAAGCATATCTCTCCAAAAGGATTTCCTGTAGACACTTTGTAAAAGCACCCCAACATACACCTCTTGCAGAAAAACCGCTACATCCATGTAGCCAAAGTAACCAAGTAGTTTCTAGGAGCCACCATGACTCAGATAAAATGTATCATGCATAGGGCATTATAACTCAAGATCTTACAACCCATACACTGAGTAAGGATCCTCAAGACATCATTGCCTATAAACATTACACTTATAGAAGTCCAAAAGAATTTTTTTCCAGAATATATGTGTGTGAATAAGCACAATCCATTACATCCCACTACACACATATACAGGGAAAACTAACCTTCATGCCAACCGGTAAAAGTACCACCAATAGAAGAGAGTAGGGCCAAAGGGGGTAGTAAACCATCCATCCCCCCACCAGAATGTTGGGGAAAACACCCCTTAGGGCTCAGAATCCTCAGGGTGTCATTTTTCCTAACTGACAGGGTGTAATAGCGTGTAGAAAGAAAAAAGTACAGAATATACTATTTCTCACCACCGCACTATGGTCATTACCAAGTCTTAGACTCAACTACAAATAACTTCTCTCAGACACCATGATACCACTACTAAGACTATGTATCCTATAAGCACACAACCATTTATAGAGCAACATTAGATTACTTTATATCATTTTATCAATTTCACTTTATGTTAATTAATTCTTTAACCATTAATTAACAGTTTGTAATTACACATTACATTTCATTAGCATTCCACACAAGATCCACAGTCCCTTTAATTTGTAACCTGGTCATTTCATTACACAAAGTTCTAACCCCATGGGTTAACATCATTTATTCAATTATTTATTAACTTTATTATTACTTTCCAACATTCCCAGGCATTCTAGAAAAACAATCTAGGCAACTAAACACAAGGGGACTCAATAAGGTGAGTAGATGAACTACCCGTCAAGTATTTTCCACCTATAGAAAGAGCGTAGACCCATCCTCCCTTGAGAAGATAAACATAGAAAGCACATGGAATACCCCACACATCTTCGCCCATTTTGGAAGGAGGGTAAGAAATACTAGATGCCTTGAGAAGTGGGGAAAGCAAATTATATAAAAAACCAAAAATATTTAGCATGTATCCAATCATTCAATAACCGACCCGTTTCATCATCTCCTTTATCCTCCCCAACACCCACATGCATAAACCAATGCATCTCACCACTCTAGGCATCAACTGCCGCCACAACCAATGGGCCTCCCTACCCCCAAATATCACAACAACCATCCAGGATCACATCACAACACAAGAAGAAGGAAAAAAATCATATAAACTATGATCTTAGCCAACGAACAAGGAATTTAGCCTACAAACACAACGATCACTCAAGACTCCAAATATAAGGCTATTGGACTTTACAAATAAGAGGGTAACTCAGAACCCTTCCAAGAATTATCTTTTATCAACCAACTGGTTATTTAATCCATATTAAATTATCCAATTCATTTAAATATGAATAACTACATAAATTTTATTATCAACAGTTTACCACAACAACAATCAGATTTAAAACACGCCTCTTTATTGTTATCCAATTAATTTACAATTAATCCCAGTATTAAATTATTTACCAATTTCGATCAAGAATAACATGTTAAAAAAATCAAGCATAAATATCACACTATCAAGAAAAAAAGAGGCAATAACATAAAACTGATACTAATTTATTTATCCAGTTCAAATATTCATTTGGATAATTCCATTGTGATATAGTGCGATAAAAAATGCTAACTCTAAAGATATATGTAAAAGAATAGTGATTCTATGAATCCCCTACGTCAAATGGTTTTTGATTCTCTTTTCATGAGAAGAGTCCAACAAAATAGATCATGATCTCCTCTCCTAGAGGAATCCATCAACCCGAGGATGTAGAGACACCCCCACACCGGTCAACACCCAAGAAAACTCTATTAGTAACATGAAGATAGAATGGAATAACAAGACATGGAGAAATAGAAGGAGAGGAACCCAGAAGAACGATGATATATCCTTCCTTATATCGAATATTTATTGATACTACTTGGTTGCACCCAAAAATGAGGGTGCATATATAGCAGGAAGAAACTTCAAGGGGAAAAAAATCCAAGGATTAATGTTCGATCACACCACTTCTATGGGAAGGAAGAAAGGTTTGAGCATCTCACACTAGAGAACAAGAAGGTATAACAAGGGAGGAATATATCCCATCCCTTTATAAGATTTATCATATCTTCCATTTAAGACACACAAGATTTTCCATTAAAGGAGTAGTGCATTAAACCATGTGGTTTAACCATGCGAAGAAATCTAGAGCCTTAAGAAAATTAATATAGGACTTATGGTATTTGAATAATCCATAAATCCCTTAAAACAAGGCTTTTAATGCATTTCTTTTTGTCAAGGAAAAAATTAAATGTGTGAAACTGGGAAATATAAAAAAAATATAGAAATATAGAAAAGGAAATGAAACAGTTTTGAAAAAACTATTCATGACATAGATTCGGTGCCACTGGTTTTGTGCCACCATTTCTGTGAAACAGTTTCCGTGCCACTATTTCTCTGCCACTATTTCTGTGCCACCATTTATGTGGCACTGTTTCTGGGTCACTATTTCCGAGCAACCATTTTTTTGAAATAGTTTCTATACTACTGTTTCTATAAAAAAAATTATGTGCTACAGTTTTTGTGAAACAATTTCTATGCTACCGTTTCTGTGAAATAGTTTCTATGCAACCATTTCTGTGAAATAGTTTTTGTCCTACCATTTCTGTGAAACATTTTCTGTGAAAACATTTCTATAAATCAGTTTCTGTGCTACCCTATTTGTGAAAAAGTTTTTGTGCTATTTTTTCATGACACGGTTTTGTGAAATAGTTTCATGAAACAATTTGGAAATTTGTCTAAGTGTTGGGGATAAGTCACTTTAAACGCCCATAACACCTCAAACCCTAGATTTCAGCCCAGGAATGGACTAGAGTGATCTGATCCATTACATTAGATACCTCTCAAAACATTATTTTCTTCGATAATTGAAAACAAACCTAGAAGGACAAAAGAAAAGGGGTATCAACAACCACCCAACAAGATACTTCTCAAAAGAGAGGAAGTCAAAAAAGAAAAAAAGAAAGCCATATCAAAATAATGAAATGTCTCCAAACCCAAACAAACTTCATTACATGAAAAGAGTTAACCATCAATCAACTTGGGGTACGGATCATGTATCTGCAACTCATGTTCGCATGTACTCTCCTCCACACCACTGTGTCTCCACAAGACACAAACCAAGGGAATATAATTCCCATAAAACACCTTCTCCTTGTGGTCCTGGATCTCCAAAGGTTGATGCTCAAAGGTTGCGTCATCATTAACATCGATCTCTCCCTAATCGATGATGTGAGAGTCATCATGATGATAACGACAGAGCTATGAATTATCAAAAACATCATGTATCTGACTCATCTGTGGGGGATGTGCTATATAATATGCCATGTTGCAACATGATCCAACACGTTGAAAGTCCCAAAAAATTGGGCAGGAAGCTTACTCCCATGAACCAACCTTCACTACCGATGATGGGGAGTCATCTTAAGAAACACACGATCCCCAACATCAAACTCTAAAGGCATTATACTTTGATCGACATATGATTTCTGATGATCCTTCATTGCCATCATCCTCTCTTGAATTTACTAAATTATCTCTATTGTGTTATGTACCAGTTTCTGTCAGATAATTGCTTACTATTCAACCCCAGTCCATCACAACATCGAATAGAAAGGCCATCCATACAAGGCTTCAAACTGAGTCATACCGATGGTTGAGTGAAAAATATTATTGTAAGTGAAATCCTCAAAGGGTAAGTTCCTCATCCACAAACATCCACAATCTATGAAACAAGATTACAATATGTCATCAAGAGTCTGGATGGTCTGCTTTGTCTGACTGTCCATCTGTGAATGAAAATAAGTGCTAAGACATAGTTGAGAACTAAAAGCATGCGGAAGACCTCTCCACACCCTAGAGGTAAAATAAGGATCTCGATTGGAAATGATCATCCTTTGGACTCCTTAGAGTCTCGCCACATACTCTAGATAATTCCTTGTTAAAACCTATTATTTAATTTCTATAAAGTGGGATGATTTAATCAAATGATCCACTACCACCCATATAGAGTCATGGCCACCATAATATTGAGGTAAATTTGTAGAAAAGTCCATTGAGATGTCCTACCACTTCCACTAAGGAATATATAATGGCCGAAGAAAACCACTGGGGACACGATTCTCAAACTTCACCTTCTGACATACCAAACATCGAGACACAAACTCCCCAACTGCATGCTTCAGCCGAGGCCACAAAAACTGACTCCTCAAGGCTCGATAAATCTTTCTCACGCCAGGATGAACCGCTATAGGAGAACTATGGAACTCTCTAAGAAACATCTCACACATAGAAAAAGGATCAAAAATCCTACCATGATATAACTCTTTATATTGTTCATCCTCAGAATAACCATAAGGGGCCTCGCCACAAACAAATCAGTCTCTCCAAACCTCCACCTCTAGATCCCGCAACTGGGAATCCTCTAAATGATGCACCAAAGATGACTGCAATGTCATCTGAAAGACAACCTTTGCCCCCAACTTCTCCCATATCAAGATGTAATGCTGAAAGTTCTTCCATCACTCTTTAGGAATCACCAAATTCACACACTACATTACTACGTGACTTCCTACTCAGCGCATCGGCTATAAGAACTCCATCCATCGACACTATCTCAATTTCATGTCACGCTAGGATAAAACATACCCCAGGCTCTTATGATCAGTGAAAACCACAAAGCCCTCTCCAATGAGATAATGTCTCCAAAACATTAGAGAAAACACCATTGCTGCGAACTCAAGATTTTGGGTAGGATAGTTACGTTCATGGGGACACAAATGCTGATACACATAAGAAATGATCAATCTAACCTGCATAAAAACACAACCTAACCCCATATGCGAAGCATCATATAAAACAGAAAAATAAACTCACTCTGCTTGAAAAAAATGAATTTGAGCACTTACCAACTTCTCCATTAGATAATAAAAAGCTTACTAACATTAATAAGTTCACACAAATGCCTAATCCTACTTTTATATGCTGTCATAAAAGTCAAAACACGAGATAAATTAGATACTAACATTCTATAGTAGCCTGTGAGAACATGGAAACATCACACCTCTGCCACTGTTTTGGAAGATGCCCAAGACACAACTGCTTATATCTTCGACGAATCCTCATCTACTCCCTACTAGGACACCACATTCCCCAAGAAAAAAACTTCTCAAGCCCAAAAGTCCCACTTTGATAACTTCCCAAACAACTACTGTTAATGAAGAACTCCCAAAATGGTGTGAAAATGCTCTATATGCTCTTTATCAGATGTGGAGTACACAAGGATGTCGTCGATGAAAACCACCAAGAACTTATCAAGGAACTCATGGAACACAATGTTCATCAACCGCATAAAAATAGATATAATTTTTTTCACACCGTACAACATTACAATGAACTTGTAATGCCCATGATGACAATAGAATGAAGTCTTCGGGATATCTTCATCCATCACATGCATCTGATGATATCCTGACTGAAATTTGATCTTAGAGAACCAATGTTAAACCATCAGTTGATAGAATAAATCATCAATCAAAGAAATATAATAGTTATTCTTCACTGTCACTTTGTTTAAGTGATGATGATCAATACACAACTGCAAACTTCCATCAGTATTCTTCATGAACAAAACCAGTGTACCCAATTGTGGCACACTTACCTGAACAAAACCACACTTTAACAGATTATCGATCTATGCACATAGCTCCCATAACTTAGAAGGGTCCATCCTATATAGAGACATAGAGATAAGAGACACTCCTAACTATAGATCATTCCTAAACTCAATCTCTCATTGAGGGGGTAATGATACAACCTCTTTTAGAAAGATATCAGGGTACTATTATACAACCCTAGGAAACACCAACTACTGAATATTTGAATAACTTATCATCATCTCAACCATCAAGGATGATAAGGATAGAACACACCTCTGACCCATCCGAGGGTCTTGGTTGCAAACAAAATTTTTTGGATCTCCATCAGCATCGAAGAACACCACCTACCTCCTAAATAAATCCATGATAACCTACAATGCATACAACCAATCCATACCGAGGATGAAATCATATGATTTTATCTGTAAATGGTGGAAATATTCCCAAGAGCAGTGATACCATAGCACTAGCTCATAATCTCTACACACTTCAATCAAGTCAGCTTGACCTCCAACTAGCATAGTCAAAGCCCAGGGAACTAGAAGCCTCTCTAACTAAAGTTCCAATGCATGGACAAGGGAAGGAAAAATGAAGGAGTGATTCGATCCTGAATCAAACAAGGAATAAACCAATGTAAAAAACAAGAAACGGATACCTCGAACAACATCTAGATCACCTGGTTCTGGCAACGACAAATAATGAAGCTGGCCACCACCTCCTCTATGACCCCTCTGACCCTGATGATGACCACCACCACAGCCGTACTCTACTCTCTGAGGACGAGGAGCATACCTGGGATATCCTTTGCCTTCCCCATCTTCTCTCTACTGATCCAAAGCTGGTGCAACCTACTACTACTTACTTGGATGGAACTACCTCATCGTAGGAACCTAGAGTGGAAAACCTTGTGCACGATGAATGCTCCAAAATGTCTGGTACTTTGGATGCTAATGACCTCATCCTCCATAGAAAAAACAAGTTCTTAATCCCTTGACATAGGCTTAAGAGCCACCACCCCTGGAGAAATGAGATGATGAGGGATAAGACCTACCCCCGGAAAAACGAAAACTCTTCTTCCTTGAAAACCAGGGACCCCAAAATATACGTCTACTTCGTGAGGAATCTTGAATACTCCCCTCTCATGAAGATCTGGTTATGGATAAAGTCCTCTTGATGACCTCTTCCCTCTCCATCACCTCAAGACATGTATTATGCATAAATGGATTGACCTGACACTGGATATATGGATGCAAAGCCATCTTGAAATGCCTCTCCCTGGCCCCCTCATATGGAAACACATCCGATAAATATTGTAAAAGGTTCCTAAAATAGATTCCAAACTCTCGCACACTGAAGATCCCCTATCGAAGGGTAATTAGCTCCTGTCGACTAGATGCATTCTCAGTCAAAGAAAGAAAATCAACTCTAAACTTGTCTCGAAACTCCCCCCACAGGATCACTAACTCCTCACAATCCCAAAGGAACAAGAACAACTATTTCCTCGCTACCCCACATAGTATCATTACTACCAAAGACACCCAATGCTCCTTTTGAACATGGAATGAACTGAAGGATATCTCAAACTACTCAAACCATTATTTCGTGACTTCATAATAGAGTGCTCGTACTCTTGAATACTATGGTGCTGAAACTCTCAGAGTGTACTCCTCTAAGTGTCATTATCTTCAACCTCTACCCTATGGAGATCTTCTGGCACATCCTGTTGGAAATATTCTGTGCAAACCCGATGAGGATGTCAACCTAGATCCATACCTACAAAATAACAAATAGTTGGAGCTACTAAACCTAGAATATGGAATAATCAACAATAATTAATCGTTTCATTTTATTTTTTTCAGGTTAAGCTATCCCAAGGTATACCCATTCAAAAATAGTCACAAAGAAAAATGATGCACAATCCATTCCTAGGTCTCTACGCTGCAACCAATATCACCTCATTTAGTATCCACTGCAAACTTAAAGGTCTCTACATCATACCACAGGGGGCCCTAAATACCTATGTCACAGCCGGTCTCTAGTGTTTACATCACTTTCTAAACTTAACTGACACCATTTCCCTACCAACCCATGCAAGCTCACATGTGCCTAACACCAAAATCCATCATATACCTCAACTAGAGATCTGATACCACTATGTCATGACCTCCTACCCACAAAATGAAACCATCCTAGGATGGAAATTTGAGAAGGGGATAGTGACCCCTGAGTCCCACCTCCAGTAGGCCCCGAGATGGTGACTAGCACTGAGGGTATAGTAAACACACAAATGGGAGGCATTACCCTCTAAGAGAAAACATGTGAATTTGAGAGGTAAGATAAACACCAAAAAACTCCAACTCAAACTAAAATAAAAAAGAAATCCCAAGTACACATATGTAAGTTCATCGAATACTACTACATCTGAAATGGAAAACTACAAGTACCAAAGGAATATAAAAACAACAGTGAAAATGAAGCCGAAACCACCCCTTCAACCCCAAGTTGGTAGTAACCAACCTGATCTACCACCTACTACTAGTGACATGAGAATTAGTTTATACATACGTAGGGTGAGTATAACATTATACTCAGAAGGATCCTCCCAGGATCCTCTCATGAAAAATTAAAGAAAGCATTCTAAAGCACAATGAACAACAAGTGAAACTAACTCATCACATAAATAGGTATGCTAAGTTCCCATCCTCACCATGGTTACTCTCACCAAGTATCATATACAATAGTGTATAATATAATAAATAATATTAAGGGTACCCCACTACCACTTGTCCACTAGTTTTCCACATTACCCCAATATCACACATCATAAGAATCTCTCTTCAAAAGGATTGCCCACAGACACCTGGGCGAAACACCAAAATACGAACCTCATGCAACACAACCAAAACGTCCATGTAACCAAAGTATCTAGGTAGTTTCCGAGAGCCACCGCAACTCTCATAACATGTATCACACGTCAGGAATTATACCTCAAGCCATTACAACCCATACACCGATTATGGATCCTCAAGCCATCACATCCTATACACGTTACACCAATTGTAGTCCAAAGGAAACTATATCTAGAATATATGTGTGAATAACCACAAGACATTACAGCCCTCTACACACATATATGGGGAAAACTAACCATCATTCCCACAGGCAAGAGTAACTACCAAGAGAAGAGAGTGGGTCTAAAGGGGGTAGTCATCCATCCATCCTCCCATAGGAATATAGAGAAAAACACCCCCGAGGGATTAGAATCCCTAGGGTGTAAGTTTCCCAAACTAAAGGGGTGGAGTAGCATATAGAAACACAAAAAGCATAGAATATACTATAGATCACAACCACACTATGGGTATAACCTAGTCTTAGACTCAACTGTATCTAACATCTCTCAGACTCCAGGCTACCACTGCTAAGATTAGGTATCCTATTAGCAGACAATCATTTAAAGAGATACATTAGATTAATTTATCCCTTTTTATCAGTTTCACTTTACGTTAATTAATTCTTCAACCGTTAATTAACTATTATTAATCACACATTACATTTCATTATCATTCCAACCAAGATCCATAGTTCCTTTAAATTGTAACCTCATAATTTCATTACTCCAAGTTCCAACCCCATGGGATAATATCATTTATTCAATCATTTATTAAATAAATTATTACTTTCCTAAATTCCCAAGAATTCATGAAAATAATTATAAGCTACTAAACACAAGGTGGATCAACACTGTGAGTAGATGAACTACCCATCAAGACTTTTCTCCCTATAGTAGGAGTGTAGAACCATTCTCCCTCATGAATCTAAAAATGGAAAGCACGTGGCATTCCCCATTCATCTTCGACCCTTTTGGAAGGAGGATAAGCAATACTAGTTGCCTTGAGGAGTGGGAATGTAATGAAGATAAATTACCAATAAGATTCAGTAAGCATCCAATCATTAAATAACTAATCTGTTTCTTCATCTCTTGTGTCCTCCCCGACACCCACATGCGTAAACCTATGCATATTTCCACTCTAGGTGTCTACTACTACCACAAAAAATGGGACCCCTACCCCCACATATCACAACGGCCATCCAGACTCCCATCAAAACACAAAAAATAGAAAAATTAACATCATATCAATTGGGATCTTGGCCCTTTAACAAGTAATCTATCCTTCACACACAACAAGTACTCACAACTCCAAGCATAAGGCTCTTGGCCTTTACAAATAAGAGGGTAACTAATAAACCTTTTAGAAATTATCTATTATCAACTAACCAATTATTTAATCGATCCTGAATTAGCAGATTCATATATATATGCATACCTTCATCCATTCAATTATCAACAGTTTTCCACAAAAATAATCGTATTTAAAACATGCCTCTATCATTATACAATTAATTTACAATTAATCCCAACTTTATGTTATTTACCAATTTCCATCAAGAAGGACATGTTAATCAAATCCAGCATAAATATCACACTATCTAGGAAAACAGGAGGCAATAACACATAATTGACACCAATTTATTTATCTGGTTCAAATATTCATTATGTAAATTCCATTGTGATCGAGTGGGATAAAACAAGCTAACTCTACAGATGCACCTAAAAGAATAGTGAATCCATGAATCCCCTACCTCAAAAGGATTCCGATGCTCTTTTCACAAGAAATGTCCATGAAAATAGATCACGATAACCTCTCTTGGAGGACTTCATCCACCCGAGGATGTAGAGACACCACCAAACCATCCAAGACCCAAGAAAAATCCATTAGGAACATAGAGATACCATGAAATAACAGGGCAAGGAGAAAAAAGAGAGGAACCCAGAAGAATGATGATAGATTATATGTTACATCAAATATTTACCAATACTGCTTGGTTGTAGAAAAACAAGGGGTGGACTTATAGTAGGAAGAAACATCAATGGGAAATGATCAAATGATTAAGGTTCGATCACACCAATCCTATGGGAAGGAGGAATTGTTCGAGCACCTCACACCAGAGAACAAGAAGGTAGAATAATTGAGGAAGATATCTCGTTTCTTTAGAAGATTTAATGGAGCAACGGTTTAAGATACACAAGATTTTCCATTAAAAGAGGATCACATTAAACCACACAGTTTTCCCATGTAAAGGAATCCCGAACCTTAGGGAAATTAATATAGTAGTTATGAGATTTGAGTTGGCCTTAAATCCCTTAAAACAAGGATTTTAATGCATTTTTTTTCAAGGAAAATGTTATATGGGTGAAACTAGGGATCTATAAAAATATGGAAATTTGGAAAAGGAAATAGAATATTTTTGGAAATAATGTTCATGACAATGTTTTGGTGCCACAGTTTCTGAGCTACCATTTTTGTGAAACAGTTTCGGTGCCACCATTTCTATGCCACCATTTCTGTGCTACTGTTTATGTCCTACCATTTCTATGAAATAGTTTCTATGCTACCATTTCTATGAAACAGTTTCTGTGCTACTGTTTTTTGTGAAATAGTTTCTATGCTACCATTTCTGTAAAAAAGATTTTCTACTACTATTTCTATGAAATAGTTTCTTTGCTACCATTTCTATGAAATATTTTCTTTTGCTACCATTTCTATGAAATATTTTTTGTGCTACCGTTTCAGTGAAACATTTTCTGTGCTTCTTTTTCCTAACACAGTTTTGTTAAATATTTTCATGAAACAGTTTAAAAATTTGGCTAAGTCTTGGGGATATCTCACCTTGACCTCCCAAAACACCTCAGACATTGGATTTCAGCAATGTAATGGACCAGAGAGGTCTAGACCATAACAGAATTGGTTTATGTGTATGGTGGAACCCACACCTATACTACTAATAAATATTTTACAAATAAGAGAGATGTTTCCCAATTCCTCTCAGAGGATGATACTTCCATTTCTTATGATACATTTTTTAAATACATGTATCGATTATAATTTTTCACTATTAGATCATCAATACTATCCATGAAATTTTTTGTATAGGTTTCAACAAAACCATAAAAGCATGTTTTTATGATAAAAAATTGATTTTTCATTAATAAAATTTTTATATAACAATGAAATTATTAATAATTACATAGAATAATTAATAAAAATAACAACAATCATGTAATTAATAATAAATATTGTATTTATCAATAATTAATAATAATAATAATGACTAATTAATTAATAAATTATTAATAATTAAAATTAATAGATAATAATAATAATTTAATTAAATTATATGTGTTATGAGTTAAAAAACTGACACACCCTTAAGAAATTAATTAAATATAAAAAGTAAAAACTGATTAAAAGAGGAGACAATAAAGAGTAAAAGGAAACGTCAAAATATTTTTGTAACATCCTGGCCTTTATGTCACCAATCTAGTGCCCTGATCTAGTTCACTACATTGCCTCAAGTGAACCTCCCCATATGCTAAAGGTTTTCAAATAACAATGAGAGTCTAATGGTGGTACAATGGGGATTCTATAACCTCATATCAGAGTAACAACAACCTAAATAACCTAATATCATCCAAGCCTGAAATAAATAGAGCGTGGAAGAAATAAATAAACTAAAATATAACATGATATAATAGTAAATGAAATTCTATAAAATCATAAACAACCATGGTATACATACAACATTAGTCACCCACTAGGCTGACCATATGTACAAAAGCATATAAAAGAAATTGAAATAATACTGCAAGGATTCGACTAACTCTGAACTAGACCACATACACAGTCTCCATGATAACATCAAGATGCACCAGGTTGATCATAAGAATCCATATGAGCAGACCCAATAGATCATGGAACCTTGGGCATTAATTTTATTCATCATGTTTATAAACTCAATTTAAAAAGAATACATGGGGTTTTCACACACACCGAGATGCACATATAGAGGTGATAAATAATATTATTAGGACACCTCAATGATGAACCTAAAAGTATACTATCATTTTTGAATGCTCATTCAATATGATCAACATAGTCAAGACACATCTTAAAGGATAAATAAAATAAATAACCTGAATCCATTGTCGATCCCTGGGATTGTGATCCTAGCTAGCTTGGAAATGTTCCTTTATGTATATATATATTTATATGTGTGTATAAATATATTCCCATAAACATATATATATATACACACATATAAATATGTATATACATGAGTAAGGTGAAAAATAACATAATCAAAAGAATTCTAACCTTGGTTCCATAATCTTGATCATCTGAACATCCTGTAAATCGAGAATTGAGCTAGACGTCGTACCACACAATCCATGTATCATTGAGTCGATCCTCTTAACCATGATTTTGATTGATAATAATTAATTTATCTAGTGCTGGAAATGTCTCAAAGAAATCTATACCACCACTAGGGTATACATGTCCTAACCCTGGGTTCACTCATACTTGCCTCTAATCACTATAATAAAGGATGTTCTGTAATGATGCAAAATCATATAAATGGTCATAGAGTGGGATTCCATACCACTCAATCCATATAAATATAGTCTAATGTCTGAACCCTAGGTCTCAGTCCTTAAGAAATCATGATATTATGACTTGGATAATACCCAAGGGTCTGATCCTTTGGTGATATGTAAATGGAATTCTCTCCAAACTGAAGTAGATACTCAAGGTACATTAATATAAATATATCAATATCCCCATTCCCAGGAAAAACCTATGGGTGATGCAATAATGGTTTGTCCACCCAACCCTAGGGAGTATCTAGGCATCGCTTAGGAGAGCATAATCATCCTCGAGTACATGTCACATCAATTGTGATAAGCACCGTGTCCACCACTAGCATCAAGTAGTCAATCAAGGAGAGCACAATCATCCATGAATATCCATTCAATTGGTACACCATGACCGTCTATCATAATCAAGGGTAATTATGCTTGAATATCATAATAAAGGGATTCTATGCCTAAATATCACAATCAAGGGATTCCATGTCCAAATATCATATTCAGGGGACACCATGCTCGAATATCAATCATATAGGGCTCAAAATCCAGATCCTCGAAAGTACCTATGGGCATAATAATGAAATAATATAATAATAAATAGGATCAGAAGACGTATCCCAAGAAATATAACCCACAATTAAAATAAATGAATAAGATAAATCCCAAGTACTTCTAGGAATCCTAAATAAAAATTTCACATTTCATCAGGCACATTTTCTAAAAACTTTTAAGAACCTATGGTAATAAGCACCACATCAGTGGTAAACTGGTGAATGCATAAAAAAAGAGTGAGGATGTCAGAATGAAGAAACCAACAACTACTATCAGAGCCCCTTAGTATTAAAGTTCATTATGGTTTCTATGATGACACCCACTAACATCACTAACCAAACTCCCCAATTCACTAGCTTAGGGTTGGCTAAACATGAGGGCACCCACTGGGTCCATGAAAAAAACACCGGAGAGGCATCCTACTTGGTATCCTCAAAGTCTACACATATGTGAAGGTATCCTACTTGGGATCCTTATATATTAAGGTAAATGGATGAATCCTCTATGTGATCCTTGATGATAAGTAAATAGATTTATGCTACACAGGATCCTAAAAATGGTACATAAGAAAAGGCATCCTGTATGGGACCCTCAATAATAGAGTACGTAGGTAGAGGCATCCAACATGGGGTCCTCGTAACTTTTAGCAATTAGAGGAATAATATAAAGGATTTTAGAAGTTATAATATAAGTGAAATCATCCCATAAGAAACCCTCAGTGTAAATAGTAAGACAAATCCATCCTCCACAGTATCTTCTAGGTCAAACCATTTGTTGGGGCATCCAACATGGGATCCTTAGAATCAACTAATCTCAGGGACTCTTAAGATAGAAGGGTATATCTCAAAATAGAGATATAGTAACAAGAATAGATACTAAAGCATTGGTCAAGAAAGATAACTCATGGATCATCTCAAATCAAAGATTCTTACTCTTAGGAGATAGATGGATTTAATTATTGGAGGAAGAACCTCTCAATTTAAGAAAACCCTGAAATACCTCATTGGATTCCACAAATCACCTCAAGTGTCTCACCATCACAATATATGTGGAAATATAATCAAAATGGACTACTAAATGGTCTATTTTGAACTTTGAGGTGTGATGATGTGAAAATCCTTCAAAAGGGTAGCAAGGGAGTAGATACAACATGTATACCTAGTACAAGATGTGTACTCCCAAAGCTCCACCTAGAAGTGAACTTTAACCCAACATGTTGTTTCTAAAACAAAGTACACATCATGTGTAACATATTCACGGCATGTACCCCACAAGGGATAGATATCCATGTACCTCAACTGGCCTGGCTAGGTGTATAGCTTGGTCATTTACCTCTACACAATGTGTGACCCACATGGGGTTTGACCGTGTACTCTACATAGCCATGTGTACCTACACAACTGTCTGACTAGATACTTAGCTACATGGTCGAGTCCCAATAAATGATTTGTATTCCAAATAAAAAGTGTGTTCTTCTAAAAATATCATCTTCTCTAAATGGAAAGAACACATGGTGTGTGTTTCTGAATTACATGTCGCATGATCTTGATTTTTGAATTAGAAACCCCTAAATCATCTGAAACCCTGTTTTATCCTCAAAAGATATAGAGTTAACCAGAAAGGTCTATTAGTCAGTCATAATAGTTTTTTAAAAAAATTTATATACCAAATTTATGGGGATTTATAGAAAAATATAAAAAATATTATACCTTTGGGCGGAATCCATCAAATCTTCACTCATTTTTGTGGTCCATGACTATCACATGACGATCATGTTCATCATGATCTTCCCATAGATACCTCTCTTCCCATATCTATATTTCTCTTTCTCTCTCTACCTATTATCACTTGGTTTCATTAAGTATCAATCTCATGGGGAATATTTTAGAATCTAAGTAAAAGAAATGAAAAGAATGAAAAAAAAGAAAAGGAAACAAAATAGGGGTTCAGACCCACCCCCAGTGCTCGACATGAGTTTATAACCCACCAAAGAAAAACCCCCCATTCCAAACTCAATAACGAAGATATAATCTCAATCTGATTATCTACTAAAAATATTTTTCCATATGAACCTACACAAATAAATTAATATTGAATTAATTAAATATTTAATATCAATTACTTTTGTAAAATTTTAAAGACTTAGTATTTCACCAAACTCTTGTACTAGGGTAAAATATTATTCTTGGACTAATTGAGTGGTAAAAAAGTTTTCCCACACCACCTGTTATGGGAAAATGGATATTTACCCCTTATAATAATTAAGAAAGAAAAAAAAATTCAAATTTCTACTCAAAATTCTAGTCTGAAAAAATAGGTGTCTTTATAGACTCCCCACCATAAAAATTTTCATCCCTTGGAAGACTTGGTGGTTAAACTAGTGTCCATGATCTCATGTGAAGCATCTGTGAAACAATGCTATCTTGACTATCCAATGACTAGTTTCTTAGCATCTGCAACTCTTCAGCATAAGAGATGTTCAAATATGACAGATCTAGTACTATACACCATAGGAGTATCCTTATCATCGCCTTAAAACATCACATGTTCCCACTTCTCGAGAATATTTTCCATGGAAAACAATAGATTACAACTAAAAACAAGGGTCATCAACCCCAAAAGGCAAACAATTTTCTCCCCACCATATAGATTATCGTATACTGCTCATTGAGTGAAACCTCAATAGGTTCTTTTATAAAATAAATAAATATATTTAAAATAAAATAATCTTGGTGTATAACCAACACTCTCTCAATATACTCAAGAAAACTCCATGATAGACAATGATCATCTCTAACTAGGATTATGCTAATATTCTCTAAAAAGGCATGTATAGATATCCCAATCCATGCTCACATCCAATATGATGCATTTTATCTAACCAACTCTTGACACTAAATCTCCCTACAACACATGTCTTGGTATAACCACATGTTAACCATCTCAAAAACCCTATGGATTCTCAATTCCACCTCTACCAAGGAGGTAAATTTCTCACTTTTATCCACAAATCTTGGGAAACTATTCCCATGATTTTTTTGAAAACATCATTCCTTAGTTTGCATAAAACCACTCACTGATTTACAATTTAAAGGACACCACGTGAAACTAACATGTTCCTTTATCACCCAACTCATAATCTAGAAATTCATCTTTTATTAGAACCAATATGACCTTGCTACATGGTACATCCATCTAAAAAAGCTAAAATATCCCTTAGAACTCATCTTCCAAATTAGGCACCTCACATATTCCATGATTTATTCCACAACCACCCCTCACCTGACGTCCTTCTAGTCATGAGAATCGACCCAAAATCATACTACATTACCAACAATAGAAACACTAGTCAACATGGTTAGGCACCCTAATAATATTTCCTACAAAATCTAGTCTCAAAAAGCATGCATTCCAAGTGCTTTCTTAGACACCCTAGGCATCACCAAACCTATAATGTAAAAACCGAGTACCTACCATGCATCTTTCTTAGAATGAGAATACAACCAAGATCACTACCTAAAAATACACCCATAAAATTGGGACTACCCTACTAAAATGTTTCCCTGGATCAAAATAAACATCAAAATACAAATCCTTTTGTGAGGAATAAGGGATTCTAGGTCCCCCAACTATGCCTACTGATCAAGTCCCACAACGAGGTCATAAGGACTAACCACCTAACATAAAATATCCAACCTCTCTAATGGAGTCAAGGACAACACTGACTATCAACGATCAAAACTATCAACATGACCTACAAGGGACCCAATCCCCTATGAGAATTGTCATAAAGATATTCTATCTAAAATTAAGAAGGAAAACATAGAATAGATACTAAAATGACACTCATCAGGAATCCATATAGGGTAATACCCCCTTGAGGTTCATTTTTCTAGAAACTTCCTAGTACCTATCAACATCATACCAATTGACCAGAATAGATAACCATAAATGTAGTTAGGTTAAGAATAATTTCATTCTATGTTATATAGGAAAAAACTAAATATATTTATAGTGACTCTTAAAATAACTGAACCTAATAAACAACACCCAACTAGGGGTCCAACACATGGGCAACATGTTTCCTATCGATAAACTAGGGTCATTACTCCCCCTATACATGAGGGATGAGTTATCAGTCTCACCGTCATGTGTCTCAATGTTGATCCACATCACCTTCTATCAGAATAATATATATATATATATATATATAATCAAGTCAGACCAATTAAGTACAATTCCACAAAAAAATACAACAAAACACAAGTGGGGTTTTTTTTGAAACATTAAATAATTGGCCTTTACGATTAGTGAAATCGCACACTAGTAGGTCTATAACATGTGAGTCTTATGTGCTTAATATGATGCATGAGATGCCTATTTCCTTTGCTGACCAAGATTCCAAATAAAACCCTGGCCTCTTTTAAATGGGGTAAGATCCAAAAATACAGAATAAATCATAACATCCACACAACATGTGTGTCTCTCAAAGAAAAGGTCATATAAAATTATAACATCATAGATTGATACAATAATCTAATATCTATAGAAACTAGGAATACTTACTGAAACAAGTGTTCTCAATTAACCAGTCTGATATCAACATCAAGTTCTGACACATTTGTAATGCTCATGTCTTGAATATTCCAAAAAGTAAATAAAAAAAGAAAAGAACACCAATGATGCCAATTTGTTACATCCTGGCCCAAATGACACCAATCCAATGTCCTGATCTAGTTTACTACATGGACTTAAGCACACCTCCCCATACGCTTGAGTTTGCTGACTGGTAGTGGGGGTATAAAGGTATTACATTGAGGTGACTATGAAATCATATCTAAGTAACAATGGAAAAAATAACTATATATCATCCCCGAAGTAAATAAATAGAGTTTGGAAGAAATAAATAAACCATAACAGAACATGATGTAATTATAAATTAAATGCAATAAAATCAAGATCAACTATTTTATACATACAAAATTAGTCACAAATTGGGATGACCATACAAACAAGAGCACATAAATAAAATTGAAATAAAAATATAGGGCTCTTAATAACTTTGATCCACACTAAATACCCAGTCAATGAGGGTTTGATGATTTGAACTAGACTAATCATAAGAATCCACAAAAGAAACACCACTCGATCATGCATCCTTGGGACCCATCCCTATCCATCAGGTATCTTTTCTCAACTTGAAAATAAGATATGAGGTCTAAACACACAACGAGGTGAATGTACATGTGTTAGAAATAATCTCAGTGGTCTGCCCTAATTATGACCCTATAAATCTATTTTCATAAGTTCATCTCATTAAATATTCTTATCCTATCCAAGACACATTTGAAATTATAAATGAAATAAATAATGTAAAACCATATCCAATCCCTGGGTCAATAATCACGACCAACTGGGAGATGTTTCATCATATATATATATATATATATATATATATATATATTTTTGTATATATATATATATTTATTTTTGTATATATATATATTTTAATATATATATATATAAATTAATATATATATATACATGAGTAAGGTGTAAACTAACATAATCAAAATAGTCAAACCTTGGGTCTGTAATCGCATCCATCCAATTTCAATTTTTATTTCAAATCGAGAGGAAAACAAAACCCCAAACTAGGGGGGCCTGAAATAGTGCTTTCTGAGGGCATCCCCTCTAACCAAGTTCACACCCTCTGGTTTTAGACAGTTAATGGAGATGATAAGAGTAATAATGGAAATCTGGTCTTCCAAATAGGCCAAATGATCTGTGACCTTCTTGACCTCACTCCATGTATGGGTGACTTAGATGTTGTTGCCAAGAAGATCTCTACAATTGTGAACAATATAGGCTATGGAACAAGGAGATGAACCTTTACCACTTAGGGAATCATGGAGTACCTTAGAATAAGTTTCTACCTAGAAGATTTACAGGTTCTGTTGCATGAAAATGGTGAGCCTAGTGAGTATCGCTTTGGCCTCAGCCTGAAGTGATGTACCATTTCCATAGAATTAAGAATAGGATATAACCACAATTCCCCTGGGTCCTCGAACCACACCCCTACCTCTCATAGCTCCCATAATGTAGGACCCATTTGAATTCAATTTTAAACCTACAGAAGAAGGGAACCAACAAACCCAATTCCCTTGTGGCTTGTCAAAGCAAGGAACAGGAGCTTGGGTCCTAACAAAAAGAAGCCACAAAGAGGGACCACCCTTCCAATCAGAGATGAGTGACATCATATCCACCATAAGGAAATGATTCCTCATAATGATGTACCTCACTGAAGGGATTTTACTATCAAATATGTCCTGGTTCCTCACTTGCCGTAGACTCCAGCACCCGACATTATAGATTACCACCTAAGCCATCCCTTCCTTACCTAAATTCAGAGATACATGGAACCATCTGTCTAGGAATTGAGATTCCATGAGATCCTAAGAAAAGAGGGTTGTTAGTCCTCCAAAGATGATCCACACTACCTGTGCCCATTCCCCTTCATTGAAATGATGAAGAAAAATCTCCTCCTGCCTGTGGCTATAATAACGGAGTCTTGACAACATACTTATTCTAACCTTAATATTTTCTTTTCTGGTTGTGGAATGGTTCCTAATTCTCCAAGAAGAAAAATTATACTTTTTTGGAATCTTATTACACCACAACCCCTCATTCCAGCTCCCATTGGTATCCTGAGCAGAAACCATCCTATGGAAGTCCCTAGTAGTGAAAGTACCCAAGGGAGAGGGAGTAAACACGCATTTATCCAGCTCATAATTGAAAATGATGGACTCTAGGAAGTCTTGTTACTCCCCATCCAGAACATATTTCATAAAACTAGGATAAAGGATCACATCCTTTACTGAGATCAGAGGCATAGGGCATCCAGGGAATCCAAGAATAGAGCCTTCCCAGTTGCAGCTCCAAAAGGGAATGTCCCCCGTGCCAACCTGAAAATGAGATATCTTGTGAAGAGACTGAAATAAAGGATAGACGAGTGACCAAAAGTGAGAGACATGGCCATGTAACACCTCTGAATTTATCCCACAAATGAAGGACATGGAATTTTAGCAATGAGTTTGTTCTTTAAGAATATCCCACACGATATTTGCATGCATGTAATAGAGCGTACTCTGTCTCCTCAAATTGATCCCTCCATCATAAATGGTTTTTCCTAGCCTATCCCACAAAGCCTAGTGCCTCTTTCCTTCCAACACAGCGTCTCATATGAAACTGAAAAGGACCTTGTCAATTGGGTTAAAAACTCCTTGTGGTACGTAGATGGAAGCCAAATCTTGTATAGGAATGGCGGAAAAAATGCTATTAACTAGAGAAATGTGACCCCCGTATGATAGGAAACAGTTCTTCCACTCGTCTGAATATCCTTTAAAAAGGGCATTGAGCTATATTTCTTACCACTCAATCCATGTATCATTGAGTCAATCCTTTCATCCATGATAATGATTGATAATAACTTCTTTATCCAATGTGATAAAACTCTTTGAGAAATTTATATAACTACTTGGGGATACATTTCATAACCATGGGTTCACCCATACTGGCCACTAATCACTATAATAAAGGATGTTTTATACTGAAAGTCAATACTGTAAATGTTCACCAATATGGATTCCATATCACTTAAACAATATTTATTCAGTCTGATGTCTAAACCCTAGGTCCCAGTCTATAGGAAATCATGGCATTGGGAGCTATATAATCAATAAGGGGATAACCCTTAAGCGATCTATAAATAAAATTCTCTCCAAAACCATGTATATGCTTGATATTTATTTATATAAATAGATCGATAACCCATCCCTAGGAAGTAACTCAAGAATATATAGTAATTCTGAGTCCACCCGACCTTATGGAGAATCCTAGGAATCACTTAGAAGAGCATAATCATCATCGAGTATATGTCGCATCAACAGTGTAGAGTCCCATGTCCACTAATTTGATCAAGTAATCAACCTGGGAGAGTGTGATCATTCCCATTTCTCAGGAAAAAATAATCATCCATGAGTATCTAATCAATATGGATTCCATGACCATGTGTCATAATCAAGGGACTGTATGCTTGAAAATCAAATTCAAGGGATTCTATGCTTTAATATCACAATCTTGGTACACCATTCCTGAATATCATAATCAAGTGACTCTATGCCTGAATATAAATCACATAGGGCTCAAAAGATGGATCCCATTATGTAGCTATGGGAATCCAAATAAAATTATATAAAAATAAAAAGGCTCAAAATCCAGATCCCTGGAAACACGTCAGGGAATCCCAGTTAATGGATAAGAAGGATCTCAAGAAGTATGTCTTGGTATCCCAATGATAAATTTCACATCATGTTAGTCTCATCAGCCACATACCAAGAATCATATATGGTAATTATCATTGCATCAATTGAAAGCAAAAGAATGTATAAATAAAAGAGTGAGGGTAGATGAATTCCTAAACCCAACACTATTTTCACAGCCCCTTGGGATTACAAGTTTAGTAAGCATTACAAGTTGACACCCTACACCATCACTACCCAAACCCCCAAAACACTAGCTCCAGGTTGGTCAAACATTGGGGCACCAACTAGGTCCCTCATGTGAAAACAAAAAATATACATCCTACTTGAGATCCTTAAAGTATACACATAAGGGAAGGGATCTTACTTAGGATCCTCAGATATGAAGGTAAAACAAGGAATCTTACATTGGATAATTTATGATAATTAAATAGAGGAAACCTATATAGGATCCTCAGAATGGAACATAGGAAAAGGCATCCTACATGGGAACCTCAATAATAGAGTATATAGGTAAAAGAATCCATCTTAGGATCCCCAGAATAGTAATTCGGTAGTGGAATCCTATAATGGATTCCATAAGTTATCATATAAGAGAAGCCATCCAATAGGTAATCCTAGGTAATAGTAGTATGATATAGGAATCCTACATTAGATCCTCTATGTTAAAATGTAAGAAGAGGAATCCTATATAAGATCCTCAAAAACAACTATTCTCATGACCACCTAGCCTATAAGGCAACATATTATAAGGGATACATCCTCAAAGGAATAGATATGAAGGAACTATTGAAGAGAGATATCTCATGGCTCATATCAAGTAAAAGGTTATCACTCTAAGAAGATAGTTGTATTTATTTATTAGAGGAATATACTATCCATTTTGGAAAAAAATCCTAAAATTCCTCCTTTGAGTCCACAAATAACCTTGAGGGTCTCACTGTTATGATATATGTGGAGAGATACTTAAAATGGGCCAATCAATGATCAAATTCAGACTATTGGGCATGAGGATATGAAATACCCTCAAAAGGGTATCAAGGGAGTAGTATACAACATGTAAACCTTGTACACAATGTGTACTATTGAAGCTCCACCTGGGCGTGCACTTCATCCGGATTCAGTGTATAAAAACCCAAACACACAACGTGTGTACCATGTATATAGTTTGTACCCTAATTGGGGTTCCATGGCTAGGTATATATCCTAGTCTTTTACCTCTTCATGATGTGCGGCCATGATAGGGTCTCGTCGTGTACTCTACACAACCATGTTCCCCTACACATCTGTTTGGTCGGGTACTCGACCACATGGATGAGTCATAGTACATGGAGTTTATAACCCACACATTTTTCTTCTAAAATATAATCTTCTTTGAATGGTAAGAACAAACTATGTGTGTCTCTAAACTACACACTATGTGATCCGGATTTCCGAATAGGAAATCCCTCAAATCGCCTTTGACCCCATTTTCTCCTCAAAAGCAATAGATAAACCCAAAATGAGTCATAAGAAGTCATTATAGAGGTTTAAAACATTAAAAGAGTAAATATATAATTATTTATGTAGAAACATAAAAACAAACTACCTTTGGTAGGAATCCATAGAATCTCTTCCTTTTTCTACGGTGCACAGCTACCACACGGTGATCCAACTCTTTCTGAGCTCCACAACGATACATCTGTGTCACTATCCTTCAATAAACCTCTAAATCTCCCTTTTATATCTTAGTCATGTGATTGGGTATTCCTACGGGATCATGCCTAGGATGCAAGGGAGGGAAAATTAAAGAAGATAAAGAAAGGGACGGAAATAAAAGAAAAAGAAAAAGGGGATCGATCCTAACCCTGACACCCGACATGAGTTTATGCTCCACCTAAGAAAAACACCCCATTTTAGATTCTCCAATGGAGAAAGAATATCAATACAACACTATTTTTAAAATAAATATCCAAAAAACATGTACATATAAATTAATATTTAATTAATTAAATATTAATTATTAATTATTCCAGTAAAATTCAAAGGTCGCAAAATCCCACCAGAATCCCGTCCCAGGGTAAACACCCTATTTTAAAATCAAAAAAGTGGTCATAAAAACTATCCAAGATCATATGATAGGAAAACATTACCATTTTTATCCCTTATATGTATTTGATTGAAAAAATTCAAAAATTTTCTCAAAATTCCGTTCCAAAAAAACACGATCCTTTAAAATGTGATATCCATGTACATTAATATAGTAAAACATCATGAGTAACAACTGTTAATCATAATAATGAACATTATTATTCATAAAACAAATTTCTAGCAGTATCTTGAGAGAATCCCAAAGTACTCCCAAGGTAAATCTAGATATACGGAGAGGACGGGGGTGACTTAATATATCCATTTCATTCATTAATTTTATAATTAAATAATGAATAAAATTTTAAATATTTTTATAATTAACGATGTTAAATATGTCTATAACATTAATAAAATATGATGAAGATATAACATCGATCACATAAGGAACATAATTATTTTTAGAGTTCACCACTCATTAAAAGTGTTTAATCATAGGTGTAACTAGAATCAATCATTTCGTTGTAGTATAATATCATCAAAATAACTTTATGATCCAGAAAATATTATAAAAAACATGATTAAAATCAATCACCAATTCACTTATTAGTGAATAAAAAATTAGTGTTGTTTAAACCTGAAAGAATATATTCATCACATATTGATTCAGCAATAATAAGAAATATATTTTATCAAACAATGTATTCTGAATGTTTCTTTAATGACCCTTCTCCACTATAACCACTCCATTTAAAATAGTAAAACAAATTTTAACTCTAAAATCCAACGTCCAATAGGCCACTTGTTAGTGACTAGAGTATATGGTATATAGAATGAAATACCAGAGGCATTAACCTCTTTAATTCGAAGAAATAATTAAATCCTCTAATAAATTCCAAAAATCATAGCTAAATGAAACTTATATCATAATAATAATAAGAATATTTATGTGATTCCATGAAACCATAAAACAAGGAATATTTAATACCAAATAAAGTGATTCAAATTAAAACAAAACCTCCTCTATCTTCCACAAATCTCCCATGTCATGAGTTAGTAGGGCTTGTCCCATTCTCTAGCATCATTATGAAAATCTATAAAAATATTATATAGAAGTTTGGATTATAACAAATGTTAACTCTTTAAGTTACTCCCTATATCCTCTTTTGTTAGTGAGGAAGATGAACACCAAGGCTTCAATGAATAAATAGTAACACCTATACATTTCCCAATCATAGAAATCTATAAAACCATCTCACCATATGATCACTCTCTAAATATATATACCATATAAGTATAGTAAATTTTGAAATACATCAAAGGATTCACCATAAACCCACTTCCCCATTGATTTAGTCTCACTCACAACCTAATAACAAATAACATGGAATTATCATATATTCCCATGTTCACATATCAAAAAACACTACCACCAAAACTACCTATTACAACATCTTTCCATAACCACATACCATATCAAATTCTATTACATTTAATGACCTGAACTAGTTTTTATATGGGGAGGTAGAGAAAATTTAGGTTCTAATGAGTTTATAACCATGTATAATTTGATTTTTTAGATCCTAATCAAGAATTAGTATTTTTAGATTATTTTAAAATTACTAGGAGGATGTTTTAGAGGCTGTATGTTGAGTTGGGGAGGACCGAAGTGGGTTTTGATGGTTTGGGAGACCGAGTGATTCATGCAAGTTGGTATAGAGGGACATTGGGTTCCAAGTTGGGTGGAACTAGGTAGCTGGTTGAGTGGTATTAGGTACCCAGTTGGGAGGAAATGGGCACACAGTTAGGTGTAACTGTATACCTGATGAAAATTACATGGGTACAAGCCTGATGGCTGGGGCCACTTGTAGCCAGTGTAGGTACACATAGTACTAGATAGATCCCTAGTCCCTTTTTTATTGGGTGTAGTGTTGTAAATTGTAGGAGATTTATTTTAAAACCCAATATGGGGTTTTATTACTTATTCTATTAGATTAAGGGGAGAACTTCTTCTTGGATCCTCTCCTCACCTCTCTTCCACCTCCAATATTCTAGGCTATTAGAGGATATCAGTCCATTGATTAAGGGATTTGAGATACAATTTTCATTGTATTACAATGAAACAACCCCTCCAATATAGGGATTTCCTATTTGAGAGAAAGGATAATAAAATGGAGAATTATTTCACATGTCTGTGTATCATTTTATCAGTGATGCTTTTACTACATTGGGTTTGGGTGTGTGATACGAGTGATTCACACAACATTGTTTGAAGTATTTACATCATTATTTCATCAATAACTCACATAGGTGGTCGGTGGCTAGTATAGTGTTGGATGAAGTTGATAATTGATGTTCAATTTTTATTGATGAAATAAATATAATCATGAGTAAGTTGGTATGTAATATTACCTTTTTATATGACTATGCATATATTTTGTGGACGGTAATAATAAGTATGTGGGTTTGAGTGACCTGAGTGTGATATGTGAGTAGTTTCCCTTATGTGAGGCAAGTTTAGGGTATTTGGGTTGGCTCTAATAAGGCCTTTGAGATTTATGGATTTATGAATTTGAATTAATTGGATAATTATCCCATGCGAGAGGCTTGGATAGAAAGGAATGTATTCGTGAGAGGTGTCCATTTTCGAGATTTGATTCTCATGACCAAGGAGGTTCATGTATAGTAATTTATGCTAACCTATAGTGGTGGATAGGGGTAAGTATATTTGATTGTTATAGAATTGGATATACAGGACACATTCATAAGGATATTTGTCTAAATGAACCAGGATATAATCAAATGTGGTTCTATTCTATCTTGAGTGGTGAGTTAGGATACCTATATCATGGTAGGTCCCTCAAGACATTTTCTCAATCAAGTATTCTCTAATGGACACAATTCCTTACGAAATGGAAGGATAATTATTTAATGAAACCATGTGTTTTGTCTTATTCCCTAGCTTATGTTGTTCTTGTACATGATTCTTGACTGTTCCTTAGTGGTGGAGAATCATGTATTGGTTATGCTATGTAGTGATATATACTTTTTGATAATACTTTGGATTGATTAGTACTGTTATGGAATGAAACATATGATATGGTTAGTTTCATAAGATCCAAATTCATGTTGAGAGAGTATAATCTTGATATATGTGTACTAGGTGTGCTTCATCATAGAAATTAGTAGACTAGTGATAATTTAGGTTAGTGTAATCGATTAATTGTGAGATAACTCATTCAACATGGTTATTATAAGTATTAAGATGAATATATTATATTTATTAGTCAATCACTTAATTTGTTTCTTGTTGTGATGGATTATTCATCTTATGTGTGGTATTAATGGTAGATCATCCGCCCATGAATTGTGAATTATAGATAGATCATTATCCTTGTAGATTCTCAATGATATGACATTCAAATTGGAGATTTTTTAAAGGTGATACATCATTCACTTTATTATTCCTCATTCCCCTTATCATTGAGTGGTTATTTATTATTCATTAGTGATATATCATTCGTTATTACTATAGTGTGGTTGTAGATCATTCACCTAAGAATTCTTGTATGGTGATATATCATTAACTTGGTGATATATCATTTACTCATTTTTTATGGTTGGGTTGGTGATAGATCAATCACCTTATGATACAATGTATTCCCTCATTATGTATAGTGATATATCATTCACTAGGAGATACCTCATTTTCTATATTTATTTAGTATTTCCTCATCCACCATTTATCATGGATAATGATATATTCTCCACCCAATATATGAGTCAAAAATACCAAAAATTATAATAATTTTATTAAAATTGTTGGGGAAGATGATAGGGGGAACCTGGGGTTCAAGGGGTAATATAGTAGTGTAATCCAAGGGCATCCCCTAGAAGGAGGTCAACCATCCCATGGAGAGGGATGCACTGTTAGAAAAATAGGTTAGGGGAGTCTCCTAGGTATCCCTTGAAGTACGAAAGTAAGAAACCATATTCCCATTATTAAAAGTGTAGAGAAGATCAATCCCACTGATGATGAGTGGATTGAATATGAAAATTATGTAAAAGATAGGCCAAGGAGTGAAGATAGGGCCTTTTAGGGAGTTACATATGATAGTTTAATTGGTCTCCACCATAGCCAGAAAAATGTTGATTGAGTGAATAATTCGAGACCGCTGAGGATGACATTGGGATTCACATGTATAGAGTAACCTTCCTAATATATCACACTAAAAGTGAAAATTATTGAGAATTTGGGATCTTGAACAACACTTACCCTAATATGAATCCAAAACTATATGATTAATTGGTATTAATGTTTAGGACATTGATGGTAGGGATCCGGTTGATCTAGTGTCTATGAGGGAATGAATATAGGTAGAAGGGGTAGGGTTCCATCCTTCCATAATCTTACTCACGGAGGGGGATTCATCCTAGAACATCAAATAATGGATAGTTCTATAACTAGACATTTGGACCTCAGAACCAATGATATCCTTAAATAGGGGATCCATCATGACATCATTGTTCCTTGCCGCCCATTTACACCAGTAGCCACAACTAAGAGGATGGTATGGACTTTCCTCTCCTATTTTTTGATACCCAAACCGCTAAACCAGAGTTGGAGGAAGTCATCAATAGAAGGAACAAAAAACTATAGCCTAGTGAATTCACTAATCGTAATACACACAATAAATTCCAACTTTCTCTAGAAAAATAAAATGGAGGTGGATTATTCATTATGGTTTTGGAAACATAGGCACATTGAAGCTACTCTGGTCCCCATATGTTTAACCACAACATCATAAGAGATTTCATAGTGACATATTTTCCAAACCAAGAAGTTTTAATTTATTGGAATTTCCTTGCACCATAGGAGACCACCCTAAAAATATTAGTCCCATGAATCATGCAGTGTGCATCGATATGACATGGAGGAGAAAGCACCTTAAGTGGAGCCCATGAAAATGCATTCGTCATGGTCATTTGACATTTTGATACCATGAAATAACACTTGTTGGTTAGGATTTCAGACTTCCTAGATGAAATATGGTAGAGGATAGCATGTATGAAGGTCATATCAGGGGTGGGTAATCCCAGGTAGCTAATAACATCCCTATCCAATTACAACCCCAAAAATTGATATCCTCACTTCTAAAGTTCTAGTGGGTATGATTATGAATAATATAGATATATCTATGAAAAGTTATCTATAGAAATGATACTTTACATATCATATAATTTAGGACCTTACCCTATTTTCATTTGATGAAACAACTCCATGGAGAGAAAAAATCTATGGATTCCCAATAAATCTTTCCATGTATGTAATAAATCATTTCTGCAATGTTCCTCACAATAGCAACCCCATTGTCCACCTGTTTTGGATATCCTAGACAATGAGGCCCAATGTAAACTCCCATCTAAATTCACATCATAAATAAAGGAATAGACATGGTTCTTTGTATATATCATAACAAACTTGGGAACCTTGATAATAGAGACAACGTTCATGGGAATTTATGTAAGAACATAGTTAAAAATTGTCATCCTACCTCTAAATGAAATGAAATGTTTTTATTCAATTGGTAGTGTGATTGGAAATCCATTTGAACACCCCCTCAAAGTGGTAGATTTGAAACATATATAGATGGGGAGGTTCTCCCAAAAAGTCCATGTGAAGTTTCTATTATATATAAATTTAGTGGACTCAATTATTCTTGCACAATTTATTGGGAAAGAGATCAAAATTAAGACACTACTCTTCTCATGATTGATAATTTGAGGAATCCATTGATATAATAATCCATGATTTTTTTGAATTATCTATGAATTTTCTACAAGAATTGATAAAAAATAGCATGTCATCGAGGAAGAGGAGATGGAAAACACCACTGAAGTGGGGAATGAAATGGTATGGTAAGATGATTTTATATTGTATACATATATCAAGGTGCCTATAGAGAATATACTGAACCATGATAATAATAGTGGGAGATAATAGGAATCACTACCTTATCCCCCTAACCAACATGAAAAAATGATATCTCCTCCCTATGAAGAGAATATATAACCAAGGTGATCTGTAACAATGGAAGAAAAAATCAACAACCCAGTATGAGAAACCCTTTCTTAACATCACCCTAAGAATAAAGTTCCACAATAGCCTATAATAATCTTTGTGTATATGATCATTAATAACTATTTTGAAACTAACTATCTTCTTATTAATATGTCCTATCATTTCTTGATTAATACCTATAACACCTTGGATGGATTGAACTTTGATAAAACTGTAATGAACTCTAGAGACCCATTTGTAGAGGTGTAATGAAATCGCCATGTTAATAACAGTATGTAAGACATTATATGGAAAATTTCACATGATTATGGGTATGAACTACCTTATATATGAGTGGACCTTCACTTAAATAATGAGAAACATATTTGTGGAATATTCAACCCATAAAAGGATTCCCCATGTAATAATTTTTGAATAGATTCCAATAACTCTACATTGATGAGATCCCAAGATGAGACATAGAATAACCCTAATAATCCATCTGTTTTTGTGGATATTTCATGATTGTGGGATCTTATAGCCCTTATATTTCATTATCATTAGGATAAATTTTGAATAAAGAGTTAGATTGTGCTGTAACTACTTGAGGAATTGAATTGAAGAGATTATATTGGACACATGGTTACCCATTCTTAATGAATAGGTTAGTATCAACAAGTAAGGATTTTAAATGATAGTAAGCCATAAATCAATCAACCTCAAGGTCATTGGATAAGGATCCACTAACAAGAGATTTTTTGGGATGTAGCCCTATAAAGATCCCGACCCCATTATACCAGAGATGGTGCTTAACTTTATTTCATTGGTATAGATAAAAGATTAAAATCCTAATAGACTAACCAATTTAGAAGTTTTGGAAGTAATATCACATATATAAACCTTACATTATAATTTAAAGAATAAAATACAACATATAAAATCATTTTAGAACACATTTATTCTCCTAGATTAACCCTGAATATAAGTCATAATACACATCTTAGTATTCTGTGGAAATAAAATATAAGAAAGTGGTGAGCTTAGATGATCAGTGAGGTAAGCATACAACAAAATCTATTATGAATAATAATCACAAACTTTAATGTAAGGTGTAAAACTAAAACACAATCCATTTAAACATAATATTGAGCATAATATGGAAAGAATAAATGGAAGTCATATAATTACATATAAACAATCACATGGATATCATACTAATTGAATAATAACATGGAATATCAATAAATAATCTCATGATGAGGGAATTCATAATGTTGCATATCATAAACTTACCATCAACACTTCGGCCAAGACACCATACATAAATGGGTAAGACACTAGCCAATGCACACACTAGTTTGTCTCATGAGACCTACCGATGCAATGCGGGTATATATAAGGCCCGTCCCATCACTTAATAATTCCAATTAATTCCTCATACAAAAAGGGTGAACCAAAAACAATATAAACATTTGTATTGAAAAACTAGCATACGAAATGTGAATATCTTAACCATAAACCACAAATAGTGTCAAAATAGCACATCCATAGTCAAACTAGTCATAAACCCTTCAATAAAATATGATAGATGTTATCATAAGTTATTAAACTCAATCAAGAATAATATCTAACAAATGATGTTGATATAGACGAAATTACTCTAATAAAATAATTAAAAATTTATTAGGAGAAATTGCCCTTTTTACATTGAAATCATTTATTTTAAAGTCTGTGCAATTTGGAAATAAAAATTTTTTTATTGAAAAGAAACTTTAAAAATTGTAAGGTAATATTCAAAACAGTAGGGAACCATGACAGTGGAAAAGAAGACCATGTTTTAGAATTAAAAATAACATTTCTTCCATATTTTTTTTGTAAAGTTAGAAAGTAACTCATTTAGAAAATGAAAAAAATATTACTTACATACCATTTTATAAAAAGTCAAACATGGTAAAAATTATTTTAATTTTTTAAGGATAATAGTAAAAATATTTTGGAAAAAATTTATAATAATCATGGATATGAATGATAAATATTCCATAGTTGCTACTTATTTATAAACAACCCTGAATAATAATGAGATTTTTAAATTAACCATTACCTTGTACTTTAATTTCCTTGAATGTTATTTAGCCTAAAGTATAATGGTTTAAAACATGTTATTAATTTAAACCATAACCATATAAATATTTATGATATCATATATGATCTTATTGTATCGTTTTTTTATAATATTACACTATTACACCTGTTTTGGGTGTTAATTGCTTCATTTTACTATGCATGTTTTGTCGTGTAAGTACTATTTCTTATGCATATGATACATATATTTCATCTAAAGAATAATATTAAGTTCACATATATTATATTTACTCATTATATATATATATATATTTTATAATCATCCTTGAATGGTTAACGTGGAAAATAGATCTCATCATGTCATGGAGATGGTATGTTGTACGTACGCACGAGCGACAATATCATTACATTAATGGTGAAAAGGTAAGGAATTTGATTATATGTTAATTATTTCATGAATAAGTGGGGCCCATGAAATTATTTCCAATCCCACCTTCAATATTTTTGGGGATGACGACTATCTTTGAGAAGGCATATCATGGACATAGGAGGCTTTAGCCTAAGTACTAGTACAAAACCACACATCTCCAAGATTGTAAATGATGAAATGTAAAAAAACTACTCAAACCCATGAATGAATACATATAAATCCAAAAAATATAGAATGACATGATTTAAAGGAAATTGAAGAGGGATAAATACAATCCCACCACAATGAGTATAAAAACATTAGTCCAACATGAAAATAAGCACATGGATTGTTGTCAGATAGCTACAGTAACAAACCTTGGTTTGTATATAGTCTATAAGCACTGTATGGTCTTGGTTTTCCTATGAATCTATCAAAAGGGTGACCAAATGCACAAGAAACGACACATGTGGGAAAAATCCATGTAGGGGGAGTATAAAAATACCCAAAAGGACACCTCGAAACCACAAATCATACAACAAAGGGAATACAATTATCTCTAGAAAGCTATATTTCTACAACACATATAACAAAAATATCCATATATAATCATCAAAGACACATAGTCTAAAGGTATGTCACAAATGTATTATAATGGCCTATGATTCTAGCTTGATGATTCCAAAAATAACTCATCTCAGAGAACACACTACAGAGAGTGATAGCTCTGATTAAGTATGTCCAAGATGTGAAGCTTGTCGGGTCTCCTCATCATAAAGAAAACACTGATAGTCTAAAGGGAAAATTATGCACAAATGATGATCAATTACAAGGCCATTAGGTGATACCAATAACTCAATTTGTATTCAATTTCTATGTATAGGATCAATATGTATGTAGTGTCGATCAGGATGATACCAAGAACTCCACATAGGGAAAGAATATGAATTGAGGATCTCACTCCGAGCCTCACAGAGGGATTCCAACAACTCTATCCCAGAAGATCTATTGAAGAGATAATTGTCCAAGGAGTAGGAAATGATTAAATACCAAACTTCAGGAAAAGGATATGGGGAACACACCCTAAATAAACTCATCCAAGTCACTAAGAACAAGATCTCTAAGCCATGTTTAAAAGAGTACACAGAGTGTAGTAGGGGTCACACATCAAATCCCATGAACCCGAGTCCTACATATGTAAATAGACTTTTCCTTTAGCCATGTCCATGTATAGACGTACTCACCATGTATAAAACCCATGTACCGCACCCCATGCCCCTGTACTTTCTAAATCACACACCGAATATCCGGAGAGGGACCACACACCATGTAGGCTGAGTGACATTCCATGTGAAACTTATATCCTACCAAAAACTCTAGTTTCCACTCAAGGGGACCAAAATAGTGTGTATATATTTTTTAAATGCCATGTTGTTTGGGATTTTACAGAATCTCAGATCTGGTCCCGCATTCAATCTAGAACCTACAGCCTTCGATAAATCTTTTGATTCTTCATGATATCGATTATAGAAACTCATAAAAGCCTCACTGTTGATGAGGAATGCTTTAAATCCATTAAATCAATTCCGAAAATGGATCGTTCATAATTTTTATCTTCACAATGAAGAACATGAAATCATGTATAAAAATATATTTGATTTTTCACTACATACATCATCACATCGCCATCATGTTTTTTCGATCCCAGATCATTGATTTCAGATAGTTGTGCCAAGAAATAGGTATGTTACAAACAAATGATTAGGATTTGATGAGTCTCAAGGAAAATGAAAAACACCTATGATTAATGAAGAACCAGGGGTAGAAAAGAACAAATCAATCGAGAAGAATGATCCTAAATCACTGTTTGTGTCGATGTTTGTTCCTTTCCATTAGAATACCAATCAATGTAATCAAAATAAAAAAGATAATATCCTTTTGAAACCCCTAAAAATAAACCCATACCACATATCAATCAAACCATGGACAAATATGTTAATTGATTCATTCATGTTTATCATATAAATAAATAACGGGGAAGAATCAAACCAAAACACATGCCATACATTGATTTGATTTGATTTCTAAAGTAGAATGGAGTTAAAACATGATAATTTCTGAGATACATAAAATCCTTTGTGCTCTAATCACCTATCCATGATCTTATTTCCTTTTGGTTGACATCCCTCCTTTTTATTACATAAATTTTCATTACATTTTATAAACAAAGGATCTCTAAAGTCTAGTGTCTTGGAAATCCAGAACATAATATTCGAAAACAACATAATTTTTTTTATAAACCACTTTTATGGCTTCATCATAGGTTCATATTGAGTACAATTACTACATCTCATAACCTGGAGACGTACATCAAAGGAAAGGGTGAGCAGAAGTCCCAGTAAGGGTAAACAAGTGAATCGGTTTACTTGTGATATCAATAAGAACTTGACAAAAAAATTGAAAGACATGAGAAATGTAAGAAGAGGAATATCATAATAAAAATAACATGAATCATAACTTGAATATTTGGATACAACATTTCATTTAGACATTCATGAACATATCACCAAGGTTCATCCCCAAGGTGTCATAAAAATTTACCATTGTTATTCCCCAAGGTCTCGTGAAACTTGTCATCTCTGGAGATTAAATTATTTACTCAATGAATTGTAGAGATATAAGGGCACAACATTAATATGTCATTATATTCATTTAATCAACATATATCATAATAAAACATTTCATAAATAACCCATAGAGAATAAAAGAAATGGGTTTTATTTAAAAATTGTAATGTTAAAAAAGTACTTACAAACAAGATCATTATGTCAATTATAACCCATGGAAAGGGAGTTAGGGTTATATTTATGTCAATTACAGAATAAATTATATCAATTTTATGTCTTGATAAATACCCATAGAAAAGAAATTGGTTTGGGTATTCACATAAAGAAAATAAGATAATTTCTTGAAAAAGAGAGAGATTTTGAGACGAAAACTCTGTAGCATAACAACTATACAACATGGTTTTTGAAAAATATTAAAAAGAGAGGGTCCAGGAGAAACCCACTCAAAAATAACTCATAATACATTATGGGTATAGAATAATAATAAATAACAACACAGTATGGATATTTTAATGACATACCACATGGAAAGGAAACTTGGAATAAAAGAGAAGATGTGATTTCTTTTACGACAAATTCGATAGCCTAACGATGTCACTTAAAAATCCAAAAAATCCGTCGATGAGAGAGGAAAAGGTATATAATTGTTTATATATGAAAGGTACATCATTAATCATATATTATAACATACATCCACATAATAAAATGTAATCTAGAAGTCATAACATAAAGGAAGCCATGACTTAAAAGAGCAGGGTGAAAGGTTCCCTTACCTTCAAGAGTAACTTCAAAAGCATGAAGGTTCAGACCTTGGGGGGCTTGAGGGAACCTTGGGAGAAATCCTTGGGATGTAAAAATACCAAATCATCATTGATGATACATTTTTAATGAAATTAATGAATGAATGGGTTGGTATTTATAACAAAAGTGAGGGAATATTTAATTAATTTCAAGGGACACCTCATCGGTGGTATTTGAAAAACCATGGGCTTAACCATGGTATTTTACTATGTTATTTGCCACTTGGGACACCTAATAACATATCATACTATTCAAAAGTTGAACAAAAATATTACATTTTTAATGATGTCATTAATAACACCGAAACTCAAAACTGTATTTTTACTATTCACCGTAAACAAAATATTTTATAAAAATCTAATAAATTAAACCAAACCTTATATCGATTTTCTAAATTCAAAAATGAACACAAATTTATTAAAATAATTTTATAAATATTTTTAATTTAATTTTTAAATAAAATCATTATTTATTAAAAAAATAACTCTAAAACTATAACTTGTTTTGTAACACCTTGAAGAAGTGATAAAGGTCCCATAAAATTATTGTATAACCATAAGAAAATAAAGTAACAAATTATGATTACATTTTATGAAAAAATATTTCAATTTTAAATTATTAAATTAATTATAAAATTGTAAATAAAATATTTATGAAATAAAAAAATACAAAAACTTGTGCTATGATCAATTTTTCACTTTTAAGATGTCTAAATTATATTTATACATTAATAGGTGAAGTTTCTATGTTTTTGGATGATTTACTGTTCATTGATATTCATAAGGGTAATATTACAATTCATAGTTTACTATTCACTAAAAATGAAGTTGATCTTATTAGAATCTAAATTTCTTACTGATCATAACTGTATAAGACCATTTTTCGAAAAGCATTTCACATTATTAATTAGTTAAGGTTTACGTGAATATTTTAGAATACCATTTTTCCAAAATTCATCATTAATATTCATCTGAGATTTATCTGGACATTTGAAAATCACAAATTTTACAATAATAAGAATAATAATTTTATTTATACCAAGGGATTACAAAAATTATCTAAGGCCTAATTATATAGCTCCTTATAACACCTGCATAGGACCAAAGGGTAAGGTGTGATATGGTGATAGAATCCAGGGGTGGCTCAGACAACATTGTCTGAGTGGCGATTTCTATCAGATTTAACTTATCCTTTATGTGATTCTGTTCAATCTTCACAAGTTGAAGCTCAGCATGGGCTTGGTCCAGAGTAAATCCCAGAGATTCTACCTCCTTCCCAAGCTCTGACAGATGGTCTTTGTATGGCCCAAGTCTTCTAGATGAGGCCATCGACTCCTCTTGTTATATTTACCAGGATCACTTGTATTTGTAAAAAATAATTGCAATGTTAAGAGTTTAGTTTCCAATGGTCATATTGACCAACGATCATAGAACAGTTGAAACCCAAAGGTCTCATTTAATTATACTCACTTCATTAATTAAAGGATATAATTTTTTTGAGTATAAAATAAAATAACACAGAAAATTATGAAAAAATACTATTCAAAATCTCAGGTTATTACATTCTTCCCCCTTAAGAAATCTCATACTCGAAATTTTAACTCATACCCTCAGAAGAGAAAATGTGTCGATACTTCTTCATCAAAGACTCCTCTTGTTCCCTTGCGGCTTCCTCACATTTCGGGTTCCTCCACAACACCTAAACTAGGTGGGTAGTCTTGTTGTGTAGAACCTTGTCTCTACGATCCGAGATCTCCACCGGCTTCTCCTCATAAGAGAGGTCATGTTCTAGTTCTACCATCTCTAGATTTAGTACATGTTAATGGTTAGGTAAGTACTTTATCAAGAAGGATACATGGAAAGCATTATGAAGTTGTGCTAGATTTGGAGAAATTGCAAGATGATAGGCCACTGCTCCTACGCGATCATGGATTTCATAGGGGCCAATGTACCTAGGGATGAGCTTCCCTTTATTCCCAAACCTCATGAATATCTTCCAAGGTAAAATTTGAAGAAATACCTTGTCACCAACATAAAACTCCAAGTCCTTTTGATGAATGTCGGCGTAGCTCTTTTTATGACTCTGAGCAGCCTTAATGTGTTGCTGGATGGCGTGGACTTTTTCTACCATCTCTTGCACAAGATCAGGCCAAAGAAGAATTCTCTCACCAGCTTCATCCCAACAAGTAGGAGTTCTAAATCACTTCCCATATAGAGCTTCATAGGTTGGCATTTTAATGATTGAGTGTAAGCCATTTTTGTAAGATAACTCAACTAAAGGGAGATATTGATCCCACCCACCTTTAAATTCCACTGAGCATGTTCTCAGCATGTCCTCGAGTTTTTGAATAGTCATTTCCGATTGGCCATCAATTTGAGGGTGATAGGCTGTACTAAAATTCAATTCAGTGCTCAGAGCATGTTAAATACTTCTCCAGAATTTTGATGTGAACCTTAGGTCATGATCAGATACGATAAAAGTCGAACTCCATGTATCCTTACCAATTCCTTCACATAAATCCAAGCAAATTGATCAAGAGATAAATCTTCCTAAAAGGAGATAAAATGGGTAGTCTGGGTGAGATGGTCCCCAATAATCCATATCACATTTTTTTTCTTTTGAAGTTCTCAGGAGGCCAGTGATGAAGTCCATAGTGATATTGTCCCACTTCCATGTTGGTATGGGTAGTGGTTGCAATACTTCTTTAGGAAGTTTTTACTTTGACTCACTTACTAACATACTAGGCACCTTTAAGTGTAGTGAACAATACCCCTTCTCATTTTATCGCACCAATAATGACAATGATGGTCCCTATAAATTTTTGTGCTCCCTAGATGTATAGAGAAATTAGAGTTTTGAGCTTCATCCATCATCTCCTTTATTTCTGGAATATATGGAACACATAGTCTTGTATGAAATTTTAGTACACCTTCTTGATCAATACTGAACTCAATAAACTTCCCGTCCATTACAGCCTCAAACTTATTATGTAACAATGGTTCTTCTTTCTTAGAGTTCTTGATCTTATATATTAAAAATGATTGAGAAATTATTTGGGTTAGGGTTGATAATGTCCCTTCCCTTATAATTCCCATGTCCAAATTTACTAGGTCATTGATCAAAGGATTTCTTTGAATCCTCATCAGGGACAGAACAACTCAGTCTTTCATTCTTAATGCATTAGAAACTTTGTTTTCTCTTCCGGGATGATAATCAATTGAACAATCATAGTCTTTAAGAAGTTCCAACCATCTCCTCTTCCTCATGTTCAATTCCTTTTGTGTAAAAATATACTTCAAACTTTCATGGTCTATGTATATATCACATTTCTCCCCATCATGATAGTGCATCCATATATTTAGAGAAAATACGGCCGCAACAAGCTCCAAATCATGCGTAGGATAGTTCTACTCATGAGTATTCAACTATCAAGATGCATAAGCATTGACTTTGTCATTTTTCATGTGGATGCACCCAATCCCTTTCAGAGATGCATCACAAAAAATAATGAATCCTTTTTCACTTGAGGGTATAGTTAACATGGATGCAGTAACCAATCTCTTCTTTCGCTCTTGGAAATGTTCCTCACATTCATTTTTCCAGATGAACATGACCCCTTTTCGAGTTAACTTGGTTAAGGGATTATAATTTCATGAAAGGTTTTTCAAAAACATCATATAATATCCTGATAATATAAAGAAACTATGAATATTAGTTATTGTTGTAGGATAAGGCGACTCCTCTACATCTTTTTTCTTTGCATGGTTAATTGTGATACCTTCATTGGTAACATTGTGCCCCAAGAAAGAAACTTATTGTAACCAAAATTCACATATGCTGAACTTCCATAAAATCATCTCCTTCCATAGAGTTTACAAAATAACCCTTAGATGATCCTCATGCTCCTCGCGACTTTTGGAATATATCAGAATATCATCAATAAAAACTACCACAAAGTTATCAAGGTAGTACTTAAAGACTCTATTTATCCAATCAATAAAAATAGTTGGTGCATTAGTCAGTCCGAAGGGCATACCAACAAACTCATAATTCCCATATCTTAATCAGAAGGTAGTTTTTGGAATATCTTCTTTATTCACCCTCAATTGATGATAACTAGATCGAAGATCAATTTTAGAGAATAATTGAGCGCCACAAAGCTATTCAAATAAGTCATCAATTCTTGGAAGAGGGTATTTTTTTCTTCAATGTGATCCCTTTCAGTTCTCTATAATCAATGCATAGCCGCATCAATCCATCCCGCTTGTTCCCAAAGAGAACTGGTTCTCCTCAAGGAGACACACTTTGTCAAATAAACCCATTTTCTAAAAGATATTAGAGTTTTTTCTTTAATTCCTCTGGATCCATATTTTCCATCCTATAGGGGGTCTTTGATATCAGATGAGATCCACGTACGAGTTCAATGGATAACTCTACCTCTCTTTCTAGGGGAGGTCCAGGTAACTCCATAGAAAATACGTCAATGTATTCCTGGATGATATTGACATTTTATATCCTTAAACTCTCATTTCCTTCTTATTCTTCATCAATAAACAATATAAAAAAGGATATAGGAGGTTCTTCTAAACAAATATTAGGTTGAGATATCTCTCCTTGGAAGATAACTGTAGGTTTTACATTCAAGACTACCGAGTTTTCTTGGCTTCAGATCTTGATCTTATCATTATAATTTGTGAGCCAGTCCATCCCTAGTATAATGTTGAATTACCGCATGGGAATGAATACTAGATTTGTGATAACATTGTGCTCACTAAATTATATACTAGGGTTTCTAAACATAGACGATTCTTGGATAATCCCACCAGAAGTCTTGACTGAGAAATCTACTTTTAGCAAATCAGGGGTTGATTATAAATTCTTTGCAAACATGGAGAAAAAAGGAATGCATAGAAATAGAATCAAACAAAGTACATTCTAGCTTTAAGGGAACAAAAATAGTACCTGTCACCACATGATTTGGGGATTCAACTTTATTCATAGTGATAGAAAATGTACAACCTTGTTCCCTTGGCCGTTGCTAAGGATGATGGTGATTCCCCTCCACTGCCCTCAGATTTGGACAGTGATTGGAAAAGTACACAAGTTGTCCAAACTTATATAATTGGACATTTGGTAGGTCCGGAAACATCTTCCTCTTTTCATTAGTGTTGGGAAGTTTAGGTATCACCTCACTATGACAATTTTGTGCAATATCTCAATCTCTTCCACACATGTAGCACTTCTCGCTCCCGAGTAGGTAGTTTCCTGAATACTTCTTCCCAAATTTATTAAACATGGGATGTTGTACCTTATTTCCTCCTCTACCTTGACTGAAGCTCATCCCTATGATTGGCTCCATTGATCTCTTATTTTCATTGGATTTATGAGACCACTATGTCTCACCAAACTCTATTTCAACTTTTATCACACTCCGCATGATCTCTTCATAGCTATTATAGTCTCGGTTGGATAGATTCTTCCGCAGATGAGGTGTGAGTCCACCAAAGAATCTATCAACATTACCACTAGGATCCATGAAAATGCATGTGGTATAATAGGATAGTCTAGTGAAGTTAATCTCATAGCTTCCCACACATTCATTTACTTATGCTTCATCATGAGAAACTACTTCTCCATTCTTTTTCTCATGGAATGAGGGAAATACTTACTGAAGAAGATCCATATGAACTCTTCCCAATCCATAGCATCAAACTCCACTCATGGAATCATGTTTTTAATCAGTTCCCACCACTGATCATCTTCTATCTCTGAGTAATAGACAACCAGGGTGACCTTCTCTTTCTCTAAACAATGGAGCACAGAAAACATCTTATCTATAGAGTCGATACACTGTTCAACAGTCAATGGGTCAGTCAATACACTAAAGGTTGGTAGTTTTTGATGCATAAAGGATTGAACTGAATTTTTTTCCCTTCATTGTGCGATTGGTCTCTCAGCTGGATTCATGTTAATTCACATAACTTGAGTCAGTTGGTTCATCATTCACATGAATGTTTCCATTACGACTTCCATCAGAGGGTCGTCAAGGCGTGGTCCATTACGGTCACCATTTGCATGTTTCCTTCTATTTCCCACCATTTTCTAAAAGAGTTAAACCTTAGGGAGAGTCTTATTTCATTTATGAATCTTTTAACTATAAATTATTTTCTGTCTTAAAACTTCATACTTAAACAATTACATTTCTCTAAAAATCCTTCATAATGATTCATAAAAAATGTATGATTAACCAATCATATCACCCAGGAGTGTCAAAAATGGAGTGCAACAAAGCCCGTTGTTGTGTACCAGGATACCCTGGGCCATACCCGAAACCCTTTATCAGAGTTTTTACTCCTAGGTACATCATTTTCAGAGCCACATCTACTTGTTCATATCCAGACAGAGATTTATTTTTTCAGAAACCACTTACTTAATATTTCACCAAAATACCAGGAAGTTTTCCTATATTTAAACTTTTATATAGGGTTATTCTAAATGTTTTTGATAACCTAATTTCCATAAATAAATAAACTATCATTTGATACCAACTATGGCATCCCTCCTTTTTATTACATAACTTTTCATAACAATTTATAAACAGAGAATCTTTAATGTCTGGAGTCTTGGAAATCTTGAACATAATACATGAAAACAATATAAAACATTATTCTAAACCACTTGTATAGATTCATCATATGATCATCCTAAGTACAATTACTGAATACCCTAACCTGGAGACATACATCCAATGAAAGGGTGACCCGAAGGCCTAGTAAGGGTAAACAAGGGAATCCGTTTACTCGTGGTGTCAATAAGAACTTGACAAAAAAACATAATGACATGAGCAATGGGAGAAGAGGCATATCATAATAAAAATAACATGAATAATAACTTGAAAATTTGGCTACAACATTTCATTTAGACATTCATTAACATATCACCAAGGTTCATCCCTAAGGTCTCATAAAAATTAACCATGGTTATTCACCAAAGTATCGTGAAACTTGTCATCTCTAGAGATTAAATTCATTACCCAATGCATTGGAGAAATATCAGGGTGCACCCTTAATATTTCATTATATTTATGTGATAAACATATATCATATTAATACATTTCATAAATAACCCATATAGAATAAAATAAATGGGATTCATTTAAAAATTGGGACGTTTAAAAAGTACCTACAAACAAGATCATTATGTCAATTATAACCCATGTAAAGGGAGTGAGGGTTATATGTATGTAAATTAAAGAATCAAATATATCAAATTAATGTCTTTATTAATACCCCTATAAATGAAATAATTTTGGGTATTCACATAAATAAAATGAGTTAATTTCTTGAAAAAGAGAGAGATTTTGTGACAAATATTCTATAGCATAACGACTATACAACATGGTTTTAGAAAAAAAATTAAAAGAGAGGGGCCAAGGGTCACCCAATAATAAATAACTCATAATACCGTATGGATATAGAATAAAAAGAAATAAGAACATGGTATGAATATTTTAATGACATATACCATGGAAAGGAAACTTCAAAGAAAAGAGAAGATGCGATTTCTTTTACGAAAAATTCGACAGTCTAACGACGTCACTTAAAAATCCAGAAAATCAGTTGATGAGAGAAGAAATGGTTTCTCATCATATGGATTTGAAATTTAAATCCATAATGATATAGAATAACATACCCCCAAAATAATAAAATGGAATCTAGAAGTCATAACATAAAGGAATTCATGACTTAAAAGAGGAGGGTGAAAGGTTCCCTTACCTTGAAGAGTAACCTTGAAAGCTTGAAGGTTGGGCCCTTGGCGGGTTTAAGGGAACCTTGGTAGGACTACTTTGGAGTTAAAAATAGTATATCTTTGTTGATGATAAATTTGGAATGAAATTAATGAAGGAATGGGTTGGTATTTATAGCAAAAGTTAGGGAATATTTAATTAATTTCCAAGGGACACCTCATCGGTGGTATTTGCAAAACCATGGGCTTGCCAATGGTATTTTACTATGGTATTGGCCACTTGGGACAAATAATAACATATATTACTATTAACAAGTCGTCCAGAAATATTACATCATTATTACACCATTAATGATGTCCTTAATCATGTCAAAACTCAAAACTATATTTGTACTTTTCACTGAAAACAAAATATTTTATAAAAATATCATAAAGTCAGACAAAACTTATATTGATGATCTAAATTAAAAAATGAGCTCCATTTAATGAAAATAATTTTCAAAATATTTTTAATTTAGTTTTTAATAGAAATCATTATTTATTAAAAAAAACTATAACTTTTTTTGTAGCACCTTGAAAAAGTAGTAAAGGTCCCATAAAATTATCGTATAACTATAAGAAAATAAAGTAACAATTTATGATTACATTTTTTGAAAATACATTTCCATTTTAAATTATTAAGTTAATTATAAAATTGTAAATAAAAGATTTACAACATAAAAAATACCAAAAAGTATCTAAGGCCTTGTTACATATCCCCTTATAAAACTTGTATAAGACCTAAGTTTAAGGAGTGATATGGTGATAAAATCTTATGGTGGCTCAGACAACATTTCCCGAGTGGTGATTTATATTAGCTTGAACTTCTCCCTTAGGCAATTCTGTTAAAGCTTCACATGTTGAAGCTCATCTTGGTCTGGGTCCAGAGCAAAGTCCAGAGATGCTACCTCCTTCCCAAGCTCTTATAGATGGGCTTAGTACGACCTGAGTCTACTGGATGAGACCATCGAATCTTCTTTCTATATTAACCAATATAACTTGTATTTATAAACAATAATTTCAATGTTAAGAGTTTAGTTTCCAATGGTCATATTGGCCAAAATTCATATAACATTCAAAACCCAATGCTCTCATCTAATTATACTCACTTCATTAAATAAAAAATATAGTTTTTTTGAGTATAAAATAAAATAACACACAAAATTATGAATGAAATATTATTACAAAGATCGGTTCATTACATTTTTTCTGATGAAAATCCACCGAAGATCACACCGACAGCTCTACAACGGTTCTATGGTTTTGCAGATAACACTGGGATTTCTCCATAATAGTCCATTTAAATTCTATCAATCTCTTCGTCCACACAAATGAAATGACATAAATTATTCAATTATTTTATTCATTTTTTTACTCATGACGACTTTTAAAAATGAACTACACCGAATAATGTTAAGTTGCACCTAGGGTAAAACCTTCATTTTGAAATCAAAAACACCCTTATACTTTTTATCTAGGTACCTGTTTGGATGTTATTTCACTTTATTAGGGAAATTGGGTGCTCTTTATGTTTAATATATTTAATTTATTTCAAAAATTTCTTCTAGGAAAATTGATCCTTAGAATGAAATTCTGTCTCAGTGTATAGTATCAGAAATAATCCCTATAGTATACAAAACTAATATATGGGAAATCCGAGACATTAAATTCTTCCCACCTTGGGGATTTACGCCCCTGAAAATCCAAAATAGGGTCCACTAAAAAAGATGTGGGTACTGAGCCTAAATCCGAGTCTCACACTCTAATATGCTCTCTGAAAAATTCCCACGCTACCATGAGACATGCAAAAAAGGAATAAATTACCTATAGAGGATTATCTCATGTGAACACTATATATCAATCTAGTACTCTACATTGGTAGCTTAATCCTTGATGTCTAGCTCACCCCATCCAATAATGTGCAGTGAGTCGTGCACGTACCTCCTCAGCTGTGACACATGGAATAATTCGTTTACTCAGTATAACTGAAGATATATAGATAATTGGTACATCAACTCTCCAATTGTACATAGTATCTAGAAAGGGCCAATGAACCTCAGAGATAGTTTTCCACCATAGATAAATCTCTATAGTCCACATCAAGGTGATACCCACAAGAACACATGGTCTCATTCCTCAAACTCCAAAGGCCTCCATCTTTTATCCACATACGACTTATGATGGATTTTTATAGTCCTCATTTTCTCATATATGATCTTCATCTTCTCAATAGTTGTTCGCACCAACTATGGACCCATAAGTGCTCCCTCTCCTAGGTCAGTCCAACAAAGTGGTGACTGATAGGGTCACCCATACAGAGACTCAAATGGTGCCATACTTCTAGTGGAATGTTTTTTTGTACATAAACACTATTAGTGGTAGGTGATCCTCCAAACTATTAAAAAATTATAACATTCAAGCTCGTAGCATGTCCTATAGAACCCGAATGGTTCACTCAGTCTGGCTGTCAATTTAGGGGTGAAACACTATTCTCAAGCATAACTGGATCCCAATCACCTCCTGTAATCCCATCCACAATTGGGATGTGGAGCAAGTATAAAAGTCAAATATGATCATTGATAGAACACTATGGAGTTAAACTATCTCGTGAATTTAGAGGCATCTTAATATCTCTACTAAACCGTGCCCTTAAATAACTAAGAAGTGTGATGACTTGGCGAGTCAGTATATGATAACCCAAATGGAATCATGTCCCCTAGATGTATGCTGTAATACCATTACAAAGAGAATAGATAACCCATCCCACTTCCATTATGGAACCTCAAGGGGTTGAGCTAAATCTGCTGGAACTTGGTGCTCAGCCTTCAGTTTCGTACAAGTAAGGCATCAAGAGAAAGAATCTACAACTCCTTTCTTCATCCCTGGCCACCAAAACTAATTTCGTAGGTCCTAATACACATTTTTCATACCTGGATGTACCACCAAAGGGTATGTATGAAACTATATCAAAACCAACTCCCAAAACTTCATTGGTACCACCGTGCATCCTCTAAAAATAACCACATCCTTTACACCTTTATAATATCTATTAAGAGCATGTTATGTGGGTATATGAGTATGTTGGATCTCACAGTCGACATCCCAAATCTGTTCCTCCCTAAATTTCATGAAGAGAATATGGGTGAAAACCATCGACTAAAGGTAAGACACTCCATATCCATCCACACATGAATACTACAATGGGGGAAATTGATCGGATGCCTTATTCAGTAGCTGCACAAAAGATATCACACTAAGAGGATTTTCTACCACATTCACCTTCCTAGAAGTATATAAAATCTCAAAGTAATTGTCCTGGAATAAATATAGATATATCATCTTCCTCAGGATATGATCTTTCTATTAGAATTTGTATTTGAGAATTTTGTGGCCAGAATATATGACAAAACGCTCGTACATCAGGTAGTGTCGCAACATTTTTATAGAAAATACTACCTATGATAACTCAAGATTGTGGGATGCATTGTCCTAATCATGCGTTCCCAACTAGAATGAACCATAGAAACCTATATATTACCTATGCATCAGAACAAGACCAAGACCGTTCCATTATGAATCACAGAACACTATGTACTTGGAATACTCCTCTGGAAATCTCATGATGGGAGCATTCTTCCAACTCTGCCTCAATTACTGAAAAGACTGCTAACAATTTTTTCTCAACATGAAAGGCTGTACCTTTTGATTAAATGATTTCGTGGGTTCTGATATCATGGAGAGATTAAGAATTAGTCTTTGATAATATCTTTCCATCCCAAGGAAGCTCCATTGCCCCATCATTCTCTTTGGTGGCTCCCAATTTAATATTACCTCAATATTGGAGGGGTCCACTCCCACTACATCCAATGAGATAACATGTCCCAAAAAGTGGATCATATATATCCAAAACTAAAACTTCGAAAGGTTCTTGTAAAGTCCGTGCCCTTAGAGTACATCCAGAACCATCCTAAAGTGCATCACATGCTCCTCCTCAAGCACATAGTACATAAGAATATCATTGATAAAGACTACCACAAACCGATCTAAGAATAGCTATAAGATCTGGTTTATGAGTCCCATGATACTACTGGGTCATTTTTCGTGACTAAAGTAATCACCAAGTACACATAGTGGTCATAGAAACTTCTAAATGCTGTCTTTGGTATATCCCGATCCTGTACTCACAACTGGTGATAGCTTGACCTGATGTCAACTTTTTAGAACCACTTCACCCCTCTCAACTAATGAAGGAGGTCATAGATCCTTGGTATTGGATATTTGTTCTTTCAAGTCACCTAATTCAGGCACCAGTTGTCTACACATAACCTCAAGATCCCACATTCTATTTTGGAAAACAAAATTGGGCCATCCAGGGTGAAACATTGGGTCTAACAAATCCCTTCATCTACAAGTCCTCAAACTACACCCTCATCTCACAAATCTCTGTGGGATCCATCTGATATGCTTGTATAGACATCCATTTTTTCCTAGAGTGTAGATAAATGGATATGTCTATCTATCAATAGGGAGGTAATCCTAGAACATCCTTAGGGAAGGCGTCCTTGTACTCCCCCACCACTACAGGAAATTGGAAACTCATAACATCCTCTACACCAAGTTTCAAGCTATCTAAATGTTGAGAGATATACTTCAACCTCCTACACATGAGTCTTTCTTTCACTTCCTGGGTTTCCTTATCTTCGAAAAAGGAGAACCTGGTTCCGTTGCAGTGGACACACATCATCCTTCACCGAAAATAGTCAATCAAAGTGTGAACTGGGGATAAATATTCCATAACAAGAATGAAATCATAAGTCCTCAATTCTACTACCAATAGATTCCAATAGAAACCCTCACCTATAAGAGTCAGGTCCCATTACCAGTACATATGTGTGATCACCGAATCATCTCCAGTAGGAGTCTCCAAGTGAAATGGTTGATCTAAGGGCTCAAATTGAATCTCTAATCCCCAAACAAGATATGTGGAAATAAACAAATGACTATAACCTATGTCTATTAATATTGAATATATAGTAGAAAAGACACAGATAATACCTTAAATAATTTCTAGAGCCTCTAGGTCATAAGCTTTGAACACCTGCGACAATCCCCTTCCCTGTCCTCCAGCTCCCTGAGCCTATCGTGGATCACATGGGGGTGGTGGTGGTAAGATATCAAAATGTCGACCACCTCCTACTACTCTTCCATACACTCTACTACATTCGACTCCCTACAAAACTACCTAATCTTACCACTACCTATGCCTCAGTGGACCATCCACAATCTCTATGATAGTTGTACGACGATCAACCAATCTCGGGTGACAGGTTCCCATCCATCCCATGAGTACCATTGCTTCTCTCTAGGTTGACTACACCCACCATGTGAGTCCTTCACCATAGATCCTCTATCCAAGGACCACATCCTGAAGCATATAACTTGTCCAAGTCCATGATATTGACGTCTTCTCCCAACCTCTGAAGTCTCTCCACCTAGTTACCCACTGATAAAAACAATTGGTTATATCTTCTCAGTCAGGAAACACCGAATGACCAACGTTCTCTCTAGCACCCCATCATAGGTAGTAATACATAGAGGGATAACACTGTTTTAGATGTCTCCATGAAAACATTACTCTAGGGTTTGAGACCTAAAAAAATTATCCCAAACCATATTCATCGAGTACATAGAGAGGCCGGTAAACCTCTATGAATACTAAGCTACTATTGCGCTGCCCTACTGAAGCTACAAAAGATATTGTATATGTACAACCCTAAACATAGCTAGATAGAACTTCTCTATGAAGAGACTCTAGAGCTCTGTCCTTTCTAGAGTCTCCTCATTGTAATACTGGGTAACTGAACTCACCATCACCATGTTGAGACATAAAGAATAATCACCTCTAGGACCACTATCTTATCTAATGGTGTCCTGACTAGATGAAAAACATTTGTCACCACCTCAAGATAATACTTATCCACCTATGGGTTGGGCTCAACTTATAACCTAAGGGGTCTATACATCTGAAACACTTAAAGTGCGTTCATCCGAAATACATAATCCGATGGCAATGTGGATACTGCTAGCTGATATTTAGGTGGTGGTATGGTTGGTGCACCATCTAGAGGTTACAACTGTAGAATTGGTCCTTTTATTGATGCCTATTCATAGAGGGGATCATCCTTGTGATCCTGATGCTGAATCCTAGATTGAATATGTTATAGAGGCATCCTAAAATAAACAAGATGTGACACTATCAATTAATATATTTGTAGATATTACTCAAGAAGGACATGGAAACCACATCCTAGTGATAAATGATGTGTGGACCATTTTTTTACCTACAACCAGTGTTCTCATGTACTGAGTTGAAAAGAAGGTGATCAGAGTACCAATGTATGAATACGTTAGTTGATGCACCAACACTGGAGTCCCCAGCCTAAAAGACGAACTTGAAACACTTAACACTATTTCCACAGACAAATCTCACAGACTCATAGTCTTAAATTAGATCCACCAACTCTGATACCACGTTTTCCTGACCCATACCTATGGGGACCATGCCAAAACTCCCTAATCCCACCTACAATAGTACATGGTTGGAGATTATTCCAAGAAGGAATATCACTGACATGAGAGGCCTTAACCTAAGTTCTTGTACACAAACACACATCCAAGACTATAAATGCTAAAATGTAAAAAAAAACTAAACAACAATGCATGATTACATCTATATCCCAAAACCAGATTATGAAAGGAAGTAAGGGAATGTAAATATGTCCAAATACAATCCCACCACAAATATTATGAAAAAACTAGACCATCCTGAAAAGAAGTATTGAGACTGCTGTCAAATACCCAAAGGAACACACCTCCACCTGTCTGATCTCACTAAGAACCATCTGATCTTGGTCCACTAGGGAATATTTCAAAAGGTTTATCATATACACAAGACATGAAACATGAGGGAAAATCCCATGCCGAGGTGAGTGTAAAAATACTTAGGAGGACACCTCAAAGCCACAAAGAATACAAAAAATGGAAACATAGTCATATCAACATAGGTATATGTCTACATCACATATAATGATAATATACAGATATACTCAAAAAATTCACGTAGTCTAAAGGTAAGTCACAACCATATACCAACATAGGATTCCATCTCAAAGATTCTATAAATCACTTATCTAGGAGAATATAAACTAGAGTATGATAGCAACGATGATTTCCATTTGATAGGTGCTGCTTATTGTGTCTCATCATGAGAAAGAACACACTGATAGTCCAAAGAGAAAATGATACACATATGAGGATCACTGCCAATGTCGTGGGGTGATACCAACAACTGAATATGGATTAACCTTCTAAGTATAGGATCAATGTCCACATAGTGTTGGTCATGAATATACCAAGAAATCCACTGTTGGCACGAAGATGAATATAGGATCTCACTCTTGACTTCACAGAGGGATTATAATGACTCTATCCAAGAAGTATTGCTGAAGATATTGTTGTCATAGGAGTAGGAAAAGATTCCATATTGACCTTTAGGGAAAAGATATGGGGAACACACCCTAAAAAACATGTCCATGTAAATGAGGAAAAGAGATCTAAGACATGTGTAAAAGAGTACACAATGTGTATTAGGGGTCACATGCCATGTACCTTGACCCTGGGTCATGCCTATGTAAATGAACCATGTATCAAGCCATGTCTATGTAGTGGATTACAAGCTGTGTAGGAAATATGTGTAATCTACTCCATGTATGTGTAATTTTCAATGTACACACCGTGTATCGATGGAGGGACCACATACCGTGTAGGTTTATCCACATGCCATGTGATACTTATATCCTATCTGAAACCCTAGCTACTTCTTAGGGACCCCCATATGGCATGTTGATATGTTTTACATGCTGTTTTGTTCGATATTTTATAGAATCCTAGATATGCTCCCACATTTGATATAGTGCTTGTGGCCTTTGATGCAACAATCGTTTCACCATGAGATCGAAGATCCCAACTGTTCTATAACTCTATTTCAATGAGGAATACATTTTAGCTATTAAATATGTTCAGAAAATAGATCGTTATTCATTTTTCATTTCATGATAAAGAACAATAAATAAGGTATCAAAAGATGTCAAATTCATTTCTACATCTATCGCTACTCCATCTTCGCATCGTGTCGATCCTTGATATGTAATTTCAGATCCTTGCATCAAGTATTTGTTGCACAATGATCAATTGATGAGGATTTCTCTAGTTTCGGGCCAAATGAGGAATGCCTACTATGAAAGAAGAACCATGGGAGAAAATTACAAATCAATAAAGTGGAATAGACCTCAATATATTTTTGTGTCTATCTTGGTTATCTTATATTAGAACAATTATTGAAGTAATATAAATCACAAATATATTACCCCATAAAAACACCACAAAATAAACCCATCCGACATATTGATAAAACCGCTGATCAATCTTTTCATTGATTGATTCACACTCATCATAAAAATAAATAATGGGAAAAAATGAAATCAAAACACACAACCTAACTTGATTCAGTTTGATTGCTGATAATGAATTGTGTTACGCTGGGATCATTTGCGAGGTCCTTCAAATTTGTTGTTCATCGATCGTCGATCAATGATCTTGTTGCCTTTTTTCTAAGAGAAATCATATAAATCTCTCTCAAATGGATCTCCAATGATGCCAAGGTTGTGCAGATAACCCTAGGATTCTTCCATAATATTCTATTAAAATATTGGAAATCGGTACATGAGCACCAATGAAATAAAATAATTTATTCAATTATATTATTCATTTCTGCACCCAAGATGACTTTTCTAAAAATTACCAATGTCGACTAATGTTAAGTCACACCTAGGGTAAAACCCAAATTCTAAACTCTACAGTACCATCATATTTCTGATCTAGGCACCCATTTTGAAGTTATTTTACTTTTCTCAAGAAAATGAAATTCACACACTATTTAATATATTTCAAACATTTATTCCAAGAACACCAAGCATCAGAATAATATTCCTTCTCAGTACATGGTTTCAAAAATAATCCATATAACATCAAAAAATAATACATGGATAATATGAAAAAAATATAAATTATAAAAAATCAATATCATTTCATATATATTATTTATATCCATTATATACATCATTATTCCCATCCAAATAAATTAGTGATGAAGAAAAATTACACCATAACATGGAGACAGTAAGCCACAGGTACTCACGCACAGTGATTTTGTTTTTTATAGGATAAATAAAAGGTGGAATATAGATGTCACATAATCATAATAACCTATCAGCACATATATGATAATGGAGTTATTACATTATCATTTAAACAATACATGAATATTAAGTTGAAGAAGAAATGAACATGAATGAGTTGGTAAAACAATTATCTTTTTTTCGTGGAATTCCTCTGGATCTCTTCTCAATAGATCTATAGTTGGGATTTTTAGAAGAATAATACCTCTATAACTTAGATAAATATTTTTTTTCGGAGAAATGGGTAGGTTTTTTCAATATATAAGTCTCAATATGGCGTGGATAAGTGAGGGAGGATGTTCCCTCTTATAATTGAGACGGGGGAAACTTTTTGAAACTCTGAAAGTATTAAATTAATATAAATTAATTTTAAATTCCAAATGGATCAAAAGTAATTTATTTAGAAAATCAGACAAGGATAGGTATAAAACCACTCAAACAATAAATTTTAGGCATGTTTAGGTTACAATAATTCCCGTATCATTTGTACTTAACCTTTAATTAATTCATTCCATCTCTTATCATGTCAACATGTGTTTTTATTCCTTAAGGGTTAATATAGTTACTCTAAAATGACAAAATAACCATAAATGGATCATTTATGACATATTTAACATCATAAAACATATTTGGCCAAATTTTATATTTTTATGAATTTTATATTATTTAATAAACTGTTATATATTTTAAAATATCATTAATATCAATTTTGACACTATTAATTACATGAGTTTTAAAAATATTAATACACAAGATAACTTTGAAAAAAATAATACATCCTTAATATTTATAGTTTATCTATAAAATTTATTAATGAAATTAATTATCCCAAATTTTATTTATTTTAATATTTTTATTATCATTAATTTTATATTTATATTAATTAAATAATCACTCCATCATTACTGTGTAAACCTTTGAGGTCATTATTCATTTACTAAAAATAAAAAATAAATTACGATGATGAAAATAAAAATTTTAGATTTCAATTTACTTTTTATAGTCAAATTTATATTATGTATAACCCTATATTAAAAATGATATATTTTATTAGAATTATGAGTATGAAATCTTTAACTTCTCTTTAACTAAAGTATAACCAATGTCATACTCTCATAAAAGTGGATTAAAAAGGTTATAATATCATCCCAAGGATGATTCTGGTCTACACCCACTCATCTAATGATATTTTTACTTATTTTAGGATATTTTTAAAATATTCATATTATCACTTTTATCCTTAATTACTCAATTTTCCTTTGATTGTGTAAACAAAAAATTACTAATGTTACTATTAATAATTACAAAAAATAAGGGGAAACTATTTAAATAATTTGGAACCGCTAATTCAAAATATGAAATAAAATATTGAAAATTTAAATCATATAATTTTCAGTAATAAATTTAAAATTAATCCCTTTGATGGAACGAGGAAACTAGTTTTTAAAGTGAAACATTTAAAAGATTAAAATGTTTATATATCCAAATTTAATGTAAAATTGAATCCAATAATATATATTATATTAAATAATAAAAAAATTTAATGTAATTATACTTTAATACCAATTAAAAATATAAATTTACAATATAAATTATTTAGAGAAAAAGCTATTTTTAATTAAAATGAAATATTTTTTTCACTATTCATCAAAACATGAAACTTATAGAAAAATAAAAAAAAATCAACCAAAGTAAATTTTTATCTCTTTATTTAAAATAAGAAGTTTATTTCATAATATAGGATTTTTTAAAGTGTCAAAAACTTAATTTAAATCAAGTTCAAAAACAAAAGGCGGTAAAACTACCTTTATAAAATATAACATTTTAATTCATGAAATTGGATTCATTATTATCTTATGTGTATAAAATCATTTGGATGAATGTAAAAAACATTAAATATAAAAAACTAATAATGTTGTTAAAATTATTTATTCCCTCTACTTTAATGGTTAGGTCAATCATTTATCAATAGATCATAGTGTGTTATAACTTAGTGTTGTGTGGAACATAAGCTATTAAATTTATTTAAAAATAAAACATACCATTAAATAATGTGTATTAAATTCATCACTACATAAAAATATTTCAACCTAAAAATATATATAATATCACCTCATAAAATGATTGGTGTAGTTATTTATGATAATTTCCCCAGGTTCCAACGTCACCTATTCTATTTTATGAATTTTCCACAGTACCTTTACTAGTAGAGTTTCCAAATTCTTCAACACTTGTTCTCTAGTATCCATAATATGGATAGGCTCTTCACAGTAAGATAAATCAGGTTCCAATTTTATTTCCTCAAAAGTGATAACATTTGTTAGGTTGGGCATGAACTTCCATAGAAAAGATATTTGGAAGACATCATGTAACTTTGAAAGGCTAGATGGAATTGTCAGAAGATAAGCCAAAATTCCAATTCATTCTAAAATTTTAAAATGTATGATGTACATGGGGCTTAGTTTACCTTTCTTCCAAATCTTATAACACCTTTCCATGGAGATACTTTTAAGAAAACATGATCTCCCACTTGAAATTCTAAATTCTTCCAGTGATTATCGACATAACTCTTTTGCCTAATTTGAGCTACTTTGATATGGGTTTGAATATTATTAAACTTTTCTTTTGTTTACTCCATATGTTCTAGCCCTATAAAATTACTTTCACCAAATTCATCCCAACAAGATGGTGTACAACATCTCTTTCAATATAACACTTCATACAACTCCATTAGAATAATTTAATGGAATCTATTTTTATAGGACGATTCTAAAAAGGTAAATAATGATCCCACATGCCTTGAAAGTTAAGTGAGAAGTTCTCAAGATGTATTCTATTGTTAGATAGTCCTTTCTGACTACCCATCAATTTGATGGTGATAGGAGATGCTCAAATGAAGTTCTATATCAAGGGCCTTATAAATAATTTTCTAGAATTTTGATGTAAATCATTCATCAAGATCAGGAAAAATTGGAATAGGTGCACCATGAAGTCTTACAAATTCATTAATATAGAGTCTGTCTAGGATTTTAAGAGTTAAATCTTCTCTTATAATAAGAAAATGTACTGATTTTGTAAGGTGATCAACAATAATACATATCACATCATTCCTTCGGGGAGTACATGGTAGTCCCATGACAATATACATCATAATATCATCCCATTTCAACATAGGTATATGAATAGGATGTATGAATCCTATAGGATGTTGTCTCTCAGCCTTAACTTGTTAAAAAACAAGACATCTTGATACATATTTAGTAATTTCCCATTTTATATTCTCCTACTAAAAATGAACCTTCAAATATATTTACATCTTGGTGCCAATAGGGTGTATTATGAAATTTGAACTATGAGTATCATCCAAAAATTCCCTTTTTAGGTTGGGTATAGAGGGAACACAAATCCTTTTTCCAAATTTCAAAATACCAACTTCATATACGATGTCTATCAATTTCCCATTATTCATTTCATTAATTTTCTTTCGAAAATTTCCATCATTAGACTATGAATTTTTTATCCTTTACAATATTGAAGGTTTGGAAACAATTTAAAAAAGTAGTGACATTTTACCTTCCTCGATAATTCTTATATCTATATTTACCAGATCTATGAACATATGACCGATTTCAAATTTTTATTTTGTTTAGAACTCTACAATCCATCTGAATCAATGAATTTTTGACCTTATTTTTCTTCCCCTAGCTGTAGTGTGTTGAACAATCACAATCTTTGAGTAGTTAGAGCCATGTCCTTTGCATAATATTGAGTTGTGTTTTGTGAGAATATATATTTTAAACTCATGTGATCTATATATATCTCATATTTCACCATAATGATATTGTATCAATATCTTTAAAGAAAGGTTTATGGATGCTAACTCAAGATCATGAGTCAGATAGTTCTATTAATGAGTTTTTTACTACCAAGATGCATATGCACTAACTATATAATTCTGTATAAGGAAATGACCAAGTAGTTTCTTTAATGCTTCACTATAAATAAAAAATTCACCATTTATTAATTGCAATGTTATGATCAGAGCATTGACTAATCATCTCTCCAATTCTTCAATTTTTTTCCATACGAACTTAACCCCTTTAAGTGTGATATTGGTTATTGGGTTATCCAATTGGGAAATATTCTACAGAAAACATTGATAGTAACATTCTAATATAATAAAACTACATACCACTTTTATTCTTGTTTTTGTAGACCATTAATGGATTTCCATTGTCTTTACATGATCAATAGATATTCCATACTTGGAGACAATATAGCCAATAAAGAAAATTTCTGGAAGATAAAATTAACACTTGTTAAATTTAACATATAACACTTTCTTTTTGAGAGACTCAATAATGATATGAAAGTTATTCCAATGATATTCATATCTTTTATAATACACCAAAATATTATCAATTGAATACCACAACAAAATCATCATGATTTTCTTTGAATACTCTGTTCATTAGATTCATAATTACCAATGGTGCATTAGTCAATCCAAATGGAATTTCCATAAACTCATAATATCCATACCTCATGTAAAAAAGATGTATTTAGAATGTATTTCTTCTTTATTCACAGTTCATGATATCTAGAAAGAAGGTCAATCTTTAAAAAAATTGAGATCCATGAAGTTGATCAAATAAATCATCAATGCAAGGTAGAAGATACTTGTAAATTATTATAATATCTTTGATTTACCTATAATAAATACCCAACCCCATGTATACACTTTTATTGTTAACAAATAGAAAAGGGGATTCCCATGGGGAAACACTAGGGTGAATGAATCCTTTTTTACCCAACTCCTCAAATTATTTATTCATCTCCACTAATTTCAGTGTGTCCATTCTATAAAAAGTCATTGATATTGGTCTTGAATTACGGATTAAATCAATAAAAAACTCTCCATAAAAATCTAGGGGGTGTCTATGTAATTTCTTAGGAAATATATTAATGTATTCCATTATAGTAAGACCATATCACATTTTATTATTACCTTCTTCATCCATAGATTTTGTTTTTTATTCCTCCCTAATAATTTTATTCAGTAGAGTTATAGGGGTGGATCTAGATAATAGGAAGATGACAAAGTTTATTGTCTAAAGATAAGGTATTCTTATTCTTCCTCAAAAATCATAATTTTCTTCCTCTAGAAATAAATTATGGTATCATATTTTGAAACCCATTACATACTGAGGATTATATCAAATTCGACGATTGGAAGGATGAAAAAGTTAACATGTAAAGAACATTTATGTGTTATAAAGGGGACTGAATGAAACATCTTTTTTGCAATGAGACTCCCCTTATGAGTTTTAATAGAAAAAAAAAATTATTAAATCAGTATGGAAAGTCTAATTTTCTTAGAAAACTGGGAAGATATTAAAGAATGTGATGATCTAGAATCAAATAAATCATTATTTAAGATTGATTAGATGAATAAAGTACCTACCATTACATCATTAATAACTTAATCCTCATAATTTTTGATAACATAGGCTTGGCCTTGATACATAGACATTTTATAGGGAAAGTTTCCTTGATTATTAGGACAATAATTTTCATAGTGTCCCATATCTTTACCATTAGAACAATAGACATTACCGATTTATTTCTTACCATTGTAATCACAAGCTTAGTGTACTTTTTATCCACACTTATATAAAACTCACGTCCCAAATAGGATTGTTCCATGATGTTTCATCCCACATTTATTGCAGGATAGAAAGTAAAATCTTCCATTATTCCTAATTTCCTTCTTTTATTTTCCAGAGTGTTCAACAACCATCTTCTTCCCTTTATTTCCCTTTAAGTCATAATATTTAGAGAATTATTTTTATGACTTGATAGCACATTAGAATATATCTTCATATAATGAAAATATTTGGGAGACCATTTTCATTTGGAGGAATGGTTTCAACACATAAAATAATCAATCAACCTTTCTCTTTGGATTGCATACGTAATCCATAGCATACATTTATAGACATGTAATGTTTTCTTTTATATTTAGATACATTATTATCCTCCATTTTCCTTTGATTCTAGAATTTTATCTCCATATTCACTTGCTGTTCATGGGTAAAATATTTTTCCTATAAAAATTACTTGAAATCCATCCATTCCATGTTTAATATTTCTTCCTCATCCTTTATGTTTTGAATCAGGGACCACCATTTATCTGCATCTTCTGAGAGACGATAAACTTCCATGAAAACCTTATCCATTTCTTTACATCCCAAAGAAACAAATATATACTCTAAAGAATTTATATATTGTACAAAAATAAATGTATTTTTGGTCCCATTTATTTTTTAGGGTTGTTATCTCATGAAGTAGTCTAACATTGTACCTCCTCATTGTGGATCATGATTCTCCATATGGGTAAGGTTATTGTTCATAACTCGAGTCAAGTGTCCGAGTATTGTTATATGTTTCTCTTCAATAGTTATAGATCCATCTACAATATCATTATCTTTCTTAAGAGGGAAATAACTACATGGATTATGTGAATAGATACGATTTCCATTCCAAATACCGTTATCCATTTCTAAAAAATGGCATACATTAGATTAGGTTATGAATCATAATGTATAATTTCAAACTAGTAATACTTAATATAAGTTGAAAAATTTATGTATTTATAAACAAATAATCATAAATATAGTTTATTTTGGGACACATTTACTTATAAATTCTTTATAATGGTTTGTAAAGAAAATGTTAATTGTCTTAAGCATATGCCCAAGTGTTTCAAAACAAGTGTGAAGTAAGGAATGTTGTTGTGTACTAGGTTACATCGAGTAAAACCCAATACATATTTTTAGAGTTTTTACCTCTAGGTACATCTATCCTAGAACCACATACACATGTAGTATCCATAAAGGGATGTATTTCTAAGAAGATCCACATAATATCTACCTTATAAAAACTCTATGACGTTATTCCCAATGTATGTTTTCCAAATCTTGTTTCTATAGTTTCTACTAAAATTACTTTGATACCAAATGAAATGACCTCAACCTAAATATCCCAAAGAAAGTGCCTAAATTTATAACATTGGCATAGATACAAGATTAAAATCCCAAATGACCGATTAGTTTAGTGGTTTTGGAAGTTATATTACATACATGATCTGTATATTATAATTTAAAACATAAAATACAACATAGAAAATCCTTTTATAATTCCATTATTATCATAGATTAACCCTAAATAGATGTTATAAAACACACCTTGGCATCCCAGGAAAATAAAACACAAGAAAGTGGTGGGATAAGATGCTCAATAAGGATAAGTCGTAAGTTTATAGGAGAAGATATTATTAACAATAAGTATAAACATTAAATAAAGGTGTATAACTAAATCAAAATCCGTATAAGATTAATCTTAAGAATAATTTGTAAATCATAAATGAAAATCATATAATTGTATATAAACAATGACATATTTATTCTACTAATCGAATAATCACATGGAATATCAATAACTAATCTCATAATGAGAGAATGAAAAATTCCGAACATCATAAAAATATTATCAAGGTTTCGACCAAGACACCATACATAAAAAGGTAAGACATCAGCTAATAACAAAGCTAGTTTGTCTCATGAGACTTACTGATGCATCTAGTGGATATAGCAGGCCGCATCCATCACTCACCAAGTCCAATGAATTCATCATATGAAAATGGTGAAACATATACAACATAAGAATTCATATTGAAAAACTAGCATACGAAATGTAAATACTTCAACCATAAACAATGAATGGTGTTTAAATAGCACATCTATAGTCCAAATCATCATAAATGGTTAAAAAACATGGTATATGATACCATAATAAATAAACCTCAATCAATCATAAGATTCAACAAAGGATTTTGACATATATTAAAATACTCTAATAAAATCATTACAAATTTATTAAAAAAATCCATTTTTTTACTTTGAAATAAGTTATTTAAAAGGTCACATAATTTCAAAAAGAAAACAATTTCATTGAAAATAAAATTTTATACTTGTAAAGGAAGCATCAAAATATTAAGGCAACATGATGGTGAAAATCCGCTCATGTCACATGAGATAAAAAACATTCCTTCCATATTTTTGTTGAAAAGTATTAAAGTGAATCGTTCAGAAAATGAAAGAAATATTCCTTACAATCTATTTTATAAAATGTCAAAAATTGTAAAAGGACTTTAAAAATTTAAAGGATAATAGTAAAACTATTTTTTTAAAAAATTTATAAGAAACCTGGATATGGATGATAAATATTCTCCAACAGATACTTACATATAATGAAACCCAAATAATAATGAGATTGTGAAATTAATCCTTACCTTTTAATATTTTTATATTAAAGTAATTTAACTTCATGTATAATAGTTTAAAACATTTTATTAATTTAAAATAGAAACATATCCATATTTATTATATCATATATGATCTTCTTATATCATTTTGTTAATAATATTTTTCTATTACCCATGTTTTGAGTGTTTATTACATCATTTTCCTCTACATGTTTTGTCTTGTAAGTCCTATTTCTTATGAATAAGCTACTTATATTTTATGTAAATAATATTATTAAGTTTTTTGATATTACATTTACTCATTATATATGTTTTTATAATTATTATTGATTTGTTAACACGTAAAATGAATCTCATTGCGTTGTGGAGACGGTAGTCCGTACGTACCCACGGGCAACGTTATCATTCCTTTAATGGTGAAAGGGTAATGAATTGGATGGTATTTAAATTATAAAGAATCAATGTCATGTCATATTTATTATTTATATTGATTACATTCATCATTATACCCTTCCATATAATGTGGTGATGAATACAAATTACAGTACGACGTGGATACAGTAAGTTGTACGTACGTATGCACAATACTTTTGTTTTTTATAGGATGGATAAAAGGTAAAATATGGTTTTAAAATAATAATAATAACAACTCAGAATATATATGTCACGACCCGTCCTCGGGGCCCATTCCATGACTACCCCAAGCCCGCCTTCCATAGGCCAGGGGCTGGTGACTAGCACCAAAGGCGTAAATCCCGATAACTGGGAAGGCATTGCCTTTATAAAAGTAAACAAAACACCATAGAGTACAAGCGGAAGTAAAACACTAAGTACAATGAGAAAGTGCTGAAAAGTAAATGGGCCAGAATACAAACCCAACTGAAAGTACAACTACTACTGAACAAAAGTACAACAGAAAAAGACAAACAACTGGAAGAAAGGAAGCAACTCCTGGGTCGTCCTCCTCGGATCCTACCTGAAGGGTAGGTACAGATGGCGCAACTCCTAGATCATCCACCACAGATCGTACCTGAAGGGTAGGTACAGATAGCTTCCACAACGCTCTCGCTCGTCAACCTCCTCCGAGTTTCGTCTCGCCGTGAAGTCCACCTCCGGGTACTGACTCGTCATGTAGTCCACCTCCAGGTACCGTCCAATCCTCGAACACTCGGCCTCCGTCAGCACTGCCCATCGTCTGCAACCAAAACAACGAGGTGAGGGAATAGCCCGTGCAGGGGTGAGTATAACGATACTCAGTAGGGACCCCGAGACCCTCAAGGTCTCACTAAAACCAACAAGGTTAACCAAAAAGAAGATCTCAACAGATAACCTCTACTTAGGTATATGCACATGCATATACCTAAGTTATCAAGTAACCCATCTCAATCATGAGGAAAACACCAAGATCATGAAATCAACGGGTAAACACTACCCAGGTATATGCCCATACATATACCTAAGTTATCAAGTGACCCATCTCAATCATGAGGTAAACAAAAAGTCTCAGCTCAAACTAGGATTTTCATTATCGAAACCGTAACTGCTGAAGAGCTCCGTCTCTGGAGTGTACAGTGGTCCTATCACGATTCCGAGGTACTGATCACTAACCTAAGACTGCTGAGGAACTCCTCCTGTCGAGTACCGCGGGCTTGCCACCTCACATAGTAGTGCTTCCCGACGGGGTCTACCACCCAAACACAGTAGTACTCCCCCCTCACAGCCTACAGAGGTACTCCTCCTGTCGAGTACCGCGGGTCTGCCACCCAAACATAGTAGTGCTCCCCGCTGTGGGTCTGCCACCCAAACACAGTAGTGCTCCCCACTGGGCTATACAAGTCTCTTCGACTCGAATCGGACCAGCAGTCTTCAGGTCCCAGCCAGCTACACGGTCTCTGTACTCCATATGCTCATCTTTGGGAGGGTCCACTCCCTGAGCTACTGGTCGATACTACAAGTATCTCAAAGTCCCACGAAAAAGTATCTCAAAGGACTGCCTCGTCATAGGGGTCTCAACGCAATAGACGGCGCGTCAATCGGATGCCCGATCTGTGAGTTACTAGCCTTTTCATCCCATGGGACCTGTTGGTTTCATGAGCGAACCAATCCCGGCCGTATCTCAATTGTACCCCGAACTCTCATAGGGTATACTCATAGGGACCGTTTCTCAACGAGATCATCAACGCCGCTAACGGTTCGTCAAACGGACATCCTGCCTGAAAGATATCAGCTTTTCTGTTCCAGGGGCTCGGTTGGATTTCAGGTTCAATCCAACCCGACCACTATCCAACTATATCCAAATCTCGAGCGAAGTATTCCAACAGTTCTGTCTCATCAATAGGAATTCAACGAAACAGACGGCGCGTCAATCAGACGCCCGGTCTGTGAGTTATTTGCTTTTTCTTTCCAGGGGCCCGGTTGGTTTCGTGAGCGATGCAACCCGACCACACTCCGACGGCATCCAAACCTCGAGCAGAGTAATCCAAAAGATCCGTCTCACTTAGAGGAATCCATCAAAGTCGACGGCACGTCAATCAGACGTCTGGTGCTAAAGATATAAGTGTTTCCGCTCCGAGGGCCGGTTGGTTTCGTGTACGAACCAACCCGGCCGAACCCAAAGTTCCCCAAAAACTTGAGTGTAATATACCGAAACACCCATCTCGTTCCAAGGATCACTACGCAACTGACGGTGCATCGATCGGAGGTCTGTAGCTCAAGATATGGCCACTTGACCGAAAGTGGTCCGAAAACGGGGGGTCTGGGCCCGGGCCGACCCGGCTGGACCCGGTCCGGCCCGGCCCGGCAGGCTCGGTCCGGCCCAACCGGCCAGCCGCGGCTCGGCGTGTCCGAGCTGAAGTCGCAGAGCGGGGGGCAGTGCGCGGCCGCCCTCGCCGCTAATTGGGGCCGGCGGCGAACCGCCGCCGCCCATCTTCCGGCGGCGCGCTCGGGCGCCGCCGCTGCCTCCGGTCGCCGGCGGTGCCGCGCCGGCGACCCGCGCCTCCAGGTGTTTCCACGGGCCACCGGAGTTGCTCCGGTGGTCCATTTTCAAAACCGTCTGAGACGGTGTTCATCTCGGGTCTCGAACATTACTGCGCAAGCTTCAAAATTACATTGCGGCCCCGTTTTGTCGTCATCCGTCAATCCGCACGTCTAATAACAAACGCGTTGTCTTCGTGGCTCTCCGGCACGACGCGTTGAAGCCGCACCCCTTCGCCATGGCCCGACTCCGTCCGCGGATGTCTTCGGGTTTCTCCGACGCGGCGTGACGACGTCGCGTCCTTGTTCTTCTTTTCACGGCGCTGCGCGACGGCGCCGCGCATTTCCTTGTCGCATGATTCCGTATGGTGCGCCGGCACCACGCCTTCTCGTACCAAACCACAAAGGAACCAACATGAAAAAAAGGAGGAGGGTCGGTCGTGTTTGTGCAGTCCAGCCCCCTCGCGTTATTCGATAACTATTGGTTTTAAACCATGAAGAGCGTCAAGTTGGTATTCACAAAATAAATAAATAAATAAAATTAAAACACCTACCTTGGTTTCAAGAGCGGAGCTTGTTCGGAGGTTCGTCGAAGAGAAAACGTCGCGGTATAACCGTCGCGGAAAGAGGCGACTTGGAATGAGGAAGTCGCGTCGCGGGAACGACGCCGCGGAAAGAGAGACGTTCTGGAAGAACCGTTGCGGAAAGAGATGTCGCGTCGTGGATCAGTGTCGTGGAGTCGGTCTTCGAGGACTTGGCGTTCTTCGACGGAGTTCGATGCGTTCTTCGCATTCCTCATGTTCTTCGTCGAAGAGGATGAAGAACTCTAGATTTCCTTAGATTTTCTTCTCCAAAGGATCTCAAGAAACTAAGAAACTAACCCATAAATAAATTAAGCCTCACTTAATTTATTAACACCACAAAACCTTTGAAATTCAAGAGTTTGAAATAACTCACCTAATTAAATTACACAAGTTGTCAAATTAAACGAAGGGGAGTTAATGGCGAGTTGAAGAGTTGAAGAATATGAAGGGGTGGGGTTCGTGTGGGCCCCACCTCCTTCATAACCTACAAAGGGAATTTGGGTAGTTACCCAACTTCCTCCCAAAGGATAAAAACACTTAGAGTAAAAATAAAAATTGTTGTTAAATTTTTATTTTTAACTTCCACAATTTTTATCAACTTCTCTCGTGTAAACTCAACTGTGGAACATGAGTTCCTAAGAAATTACGGTGCTACGGTTCCATCGGTGCCCTCAGAATTTGATTCCGAGCACCGATTCAAAAGTTAGAAATTCCCGCTCATTCGTTCACTGAACTTACCTGAGCTAAACTTCGTAAATTGATTCCAGGTACACTGGACCTCGGATTCAGGCTCCGTCAGAAACTGAGTTCTTGTAAAATTAGAAAGAAAATTAAGAAAAAATTTTCCTTTAAATTTCCAGGTCTTTACAATACTCCCACCTCAGGGCTTTACGTCCCTGTAAAGCTTCAACACAAACTAGGGTCACAAAAGTGGTATAGAGAACGCATCTGAGCCTTCCGCTCCCATGTGCTTACCCGGAGGTTTCCGTGCTGCCTACAAAAACACACAAGATGAATCAACCGTCCTCGTAGAATCTGCTCCTGTCGATCCTCGATCCCCACTGGAACCTCCATGCATGACGCCTTATTATCGACGTCCAACTCCCTGAGGTCGATGATGTGTGAAGGATCAAGCACGTATCTCCTCAGTTGAGATTCTTGGAAAAACGTCATGCACCTCGTGCAACTGAGGTCGATGGGTCAAGCGGTAAACCTCCTCGCCTACCCTACTGAGGACCTGAAAAGGTCTAATGAACCTTAGAGATAACATGCCGCCTAGGCCACACCTCCGTAAACCTCATCGAGGTGAGACCCGTAGGGAAACGTGGTCGCCATCCTCGAACTCCAGTGGTCTCTGCCTCCTGGATGACCTGGACCTTCTTTGTCGTGGATTGGACCATCTCCGGTCCCACAAGAGCTGCAAAGATTTCTTCTTTGCCGATAAGAGAAATCTGATCTCATCCCCTGGATGAACCACTTTCTTTTCCTAATACAGTCAATCCCGACATGGATGATACTAATCCATACCAAGGATGACGTCATAAGGCCTCGACACTACTACCAAGAGATCCAACCGTTACTCTCGCCTCCAAGGGTTGAGTCACACTGTCGGGTTCAGTGTGTGGTAATTGGGTCTCTTCAAGTAGGTATCTCACACGTGAGGGTCAAGTCAATAGTTTAATCCAGAACCTCTTAGTAACAACACAAGAGAGGATAGGATTGATAACATCACAAAGTTAAGTGTCTTTATTTTACTTCAGCTCATGGTACAAAGACACAAATATAACAACAACATCATGGAACTAGATATACACCACTAGTTTCGCTCCTGTCCACTCGCTTCTGGAGCTCCGTAGTCAAAAGCTTCTGCTGCCTGAAGCTGAGCTCTCCCATGTCCTCCTGTCCCCTGCGGTTAGGGTGGACCTCCTGGTGGTGGTGGTGGCAACATCCCGAAGCGTCGCCCACCTCCAGTTTCACAGCCAGCTCCTCTGCCATGGCCGCCTGCTCCTTGCGGTCCGCCCTGATCGAACCTCTGCCTCTGACTCGGAGGTTCTACATTTAACTGCTGCTCATCTACATGGCGGGTCGGACATTCACATGCCATGTGACCAACTCCGCCATAGGAGTAACACTGCATGGAAGGTCTGGCTCTGTCACTTCCCTTGGTTCCTCGCACTACCGACCCTAAGTCACGTGGTCAACCACCTGTAGGTCTGGACCTCTTGGACCTCTGCGTCATCTGTCTACTGCTTGCTGTAGAAGATTCTGGCACATGCCATCTAGTGGTGGGTCCTGCTGCTGGAGACTGCTCAGCAAGGAAACTCTCCACCAAAAGGTCTCACTCCAACACCCCCGTCTGTGTCGGAATGATGAGTAGAACCACAGAAGCTCTAATCTCTCGCCTGAGCCCCTGCTCGAAGGTTTGGGCCCTGAAGAACGGGTCCCATAACATATCTGTGGAGTAGCTCGAGAGGTCTGTGAACCTCGCTGAATACTACGCCACTGTCATGCTGCCCTAACGCAGCTGAAGTAGCTCCTGTATACACACCGCTCGAAGGGTTGCTGGTACAAACTCTGCTCGGAACAGGCTCTCGAAGTCTGCCCAAAGAAGAGTTGCCTCGTCATGCATCTGGAGCATCAGGATCCACCATCTGTCGGCTGCTGCCTGAAGAAGGCTGGCAGCAAGGATCACTATGAAATCTGCTGGCATCCCCACTAGCCTGAAAACTCTCACCACAGCCTCCAGCCAATCCTCAGCCGCCTGCGGGTCCGTCCCTCCCTGGAACCTGGGTGGTCTCTGGCACTGGAACTCGTGCAGTGCACTCAAGCGATGTGAACCCTCTGCTGCTGGGGCTGGTGGCATCGGTGGCCCAACGGGTTGTAGTACCGCTGGTGCCTCTGATGGTGCCTCAACTGTGATAGGGCCCTGTACTGAGGCCACGTCGCTCGGCGGGCTGTCAGTACGTACCACTCTCGGGGATCTAGCTGGTCGTCCACAGGGAGGCATCCTGAAAGAAACAACATGACACGGTCAAACGATTTATACCTGGTGAGCTGACCTAGTTTGAGTTGATATTTAAATAAAACCTCTGGAAACACACACACAATCAGTGTTTTCGTGCACAAAGTCGGATATCAGTTGTCAGGGTCCTGGTGTATGGATACGTCGGCCGCCTGCACCAACACTGGACTCCCTGAATTGAAAACCACACTCGGTACTCTTAACACTATTGCTTCATAGAAAGAAAATATCAGAGTTATAAGTTCTACGGTAGAACCGACTCCTCTGATACCAATTTGTCACGACCCATCCTCGGGGCCCGTGCCGTGACTACCCCAAGCCCGCCTTCCATAGGCCAGGGGCTGACGACTAGCACCAAAGGCATAAATCCCGATAACTGGGAAGGCATTGCCTTTATAAAAGTAAACAAAACACCACATAGTACAAGAGGAAGTAAAACACTAAGTACAAAGAGAAAGTGCTGAAAAGTAAATGGGCCAGAATACAAACCCAACTGAAAGTACAACTACTACTGAATGAAAGTACAACAGAAAAAGAAAAACAGCTGGAAGAAAGGAAGCAGCTCTTGGGTCGTCCTCCTCGGATCCTACCTGAAGGGTAGGTACAGATGGCGCATCTCCTAGATCGTCCACCACTGATCCTACCTGAAGGGTAGGTACAGATATCTTCCACAACGCTCTCGCCCGTCAACCTCCTCTGAGTGTCTCTCACCATGAAGTCCACCTCCGGGTACTGACTTGTCGTGTAGTCCACCTCCGGGTACCGTCCAGTCCTCGAACACTCGGCCTCCATCAGCACTGCCCGTCATCTGCAACCAACACAACGAGGTGCGGGCATAGCCCGTGTAGGGGTGAGTATAACGATACTCAGTAGTGACCCCGAGACCCTCAAGGTCTCACTAAAACCAACAAGGTTAACCAAAAAGAAGATCTCAACAGATAACCTCTACTTAGGTATATGCACACGCATATACCTAAGTTATCAAGTAACCCATCTCAATCATGAGGAAAACACCAAGATCATGAAATCAATGGATAACCACTACCCAGGTATATTCCCATACATATACCTAAGTTATCAAGTGACCCATCTCAATCATGAGGTAAACAAAAAGTCTCAGCTCAAACCAGGATTTTCATTATCGAAACCGTAACTACGGAAGAGCTCCGTCTCTGGAGTGTACAGTGGTCCTGTCACGACTCCGAGGTACTGCTCACTAACCTAAGACTGCTGAGGTACTCCTCCTGTCGAGTACCGCGGGCCTGCCACCTCACATAGTAGTGCTTCCCGCTGGGGTCTGCCACCCAAACACAGTAGTTCTCCCCCCTTATAGCCTACAAAGGTACTCCTCCTGTCGAGTACCACATGTCTGCCACCCAAACACAATAGTACTCCCCGCTGTGGGTCTGGCACCCAAACACAGTAGTGCTCCCCACTGGGCTATACAAGTCTCTCCGACTCGAATCAGACAAGCAGTCTTCAGGTCCCAGCCAGCTACACGGTCTCTGTACTCCGTACGCTCGTCTCTGGGAGGGTCTGCTCCATGAGCTACTGGTCGATACTCCAAGTATCTCAAAGTCCCAGGAAGAAGTATCTCAAAGTACCGCCTTGTCATTGGGGTCTCAACGCAACAGACAACCTGTCACTTGGACGCCCGGTCTGTGAGTTACTAGCCTTTTCATCCCAGGGCCCGGTTGGTTTCGTGAGCAAACCAGTCCCGGCCGTATCTCAACTGTACCCCAAGCTCTCATAGGGTATAATCAGAGGGACCGTTTCTCAACGAAATCATCAACGCTGCTGACGGTTCATCAAACGGACGTCCTGTCTAAAAGATATCATCTTTTCCGTTCCAGGGGCTCGGTTGGATTTCGGGTGCAATCCAACCCTGCCACTATCCAATTGTATCCAAATCTCGAGCTAAGTATGCTAAAAGTTCCATCTCATCAAGAGGAATTCAACGAAAGAGACGGCGCGTCAATCGGACGCCCAGAATGTGAGTTATTGGATTTTTCGTTACAGGGGCCCGGTTGGTTTTGTGAGCGAACCAACCCAACCACACTCCAACGACATCCAAACCTCGAGCAGAGTAAGCCAAAAGATCTGTATCACTTATAGTAATTCATCTATGTCGACGGCACGTCAATCGGACGTCCGGTGCTAAAGATATAAGCGTTTCCGCTCCGAGGGCCCGGTTGGTTTCGTGTACGAACTAACCCGGCCGAACCCAAAGTTCTCCGAAACCTTGAATGTAATATACCTAAACGACCGTCTCATTCCAAGGATCACTACTCAACTGAAGGTGCATCGATCAGAGGTTCATAGCCCAAGATATGGGCATTTGACCGAAAGTGGTCTGAAAATGGGGGGTCTGGGCCCGGGCCGACCCGGCTGGACCCGGTCCGGCCCGGCCCGACCAGCTAGCCATGGCTCGGCGTGGCCGAGCCGAAGTCGCGGAGCGAGGGGTGGTGTGCAGCCACCCTCGCCGCTAATTGGGGTCGGCGACGAACCGCTGCCGCCCATCTTCCGGCAGCGCGCTCGGGCGCCGCCGCCGCCTCCGGTCGCCGGCGGCGCCACGCCGGCGACCCGCTCCTCTGGGTGTTTCCATGGGCCATCGGAGTTGCTCCGGTGGTCCGTTTTCAAAACCGTATGAGCCGGTGTTCATCTCGGGTCTCGAACTTTACTGCGCAAGCTTCAAAATTACATTGCGGCGCCGTTTTGTCGTCGTCCGTCAGTCCGCACATCTAATAAAAAACGCGCCGTCTTCGTGGCTCTCCGGCGCGGCGCGTTGACGCCGCACCCCTTCGCCGTGGCCCGACTTCGTCCGCTGATGTCTTCGGGTTTCTCCGATGCGGCGGGGCGACGTCGCGTCCTTGTTATTCTTTTAACGGCGCGGCGCGACGACGCCACACATTTCCTTGTCGCATGATTCCGCGTTGTGCGACGGCACCACGCCTACTCGTACCAAACCACAAAGAACCAACATGAAAAAAAGGAGGAGGGTCAGCCGTGTTTGTGTGGTCAGGCCCCCTCGCGTTATTTGATAACTATTGGTTTTAAACCACGATGATCATCAAGTTGGTATTCACGAACAAAATAAATAAATAAAATTAAAACCCCTACCTTGGTTTCAAGAGCGGATCTTGTTTGTAGGTTCGTCGAAGAGAAAACGTTGCGGTATAATCGTCACGGAAAGAGGCGACTTGGAAGGAGGAAGTCGCGTCGCAGGAACGACGTCGTAGAAATAGAGACGTTGCGGAAGAACCGTTGCGGAAAGAGACGTCGCGTTGTGGATTAGTGTCGCGGAGTCGGTCTTCGAGGACTCGGCGTTCTTCGACGGAGTTCGATGCGTTCTTCGCGTTCCTCGTGTTCTTCGTCGAAGAGGATGAAGAAATATAGCTTTACTTAGATTTTCTTCTCCAAAGGCTCTCAAGCAACTAAGAAACTAACCCATAAATAAATTAAGCCTCACTTAATTTATTAACACCACAAAACCTTTGAAATTCAAGAGTTTGAAATAACTCACCTCATTAAATTACACAAGTTGGCAAATTGAATGAAGGGGAGTTAATGGGGAGTTGAAGAGTTGAAGAATATGAAGGGGTGGGGTTCGTGTGGGCCCCACCTCCTTCATAACCTACAAAGGGAATTTTGTTAGTTACCCAACTTCCTCCCAAAGGATAAAAACACTTAGAGTAAAAATAAAAATTGTTGTTAAATTTTTATTTTTAACTTCCACAATTTTTATCAACTTCTCTCGTGTAAAAGAAACTTTGGAACAGGATTTCCTAAGCAATTACCGGCGCTACGGTTCCATCGGTGCCCTCAGAATTTGATTCTGAGCACCGGTTCAAAAGTTAGAAATTCCCGCTCGTTCGTTCACTGAACGTACCCGAGCTAATCTTCAGAAATTGATTCCAGGTACACTGGACCTCGGATTCAGGCACCGTCAGAAACTGCGTTCTTGTAAAATTCCAAATAAAATTAAGAAAAAATTTTCCTTGAAATTTCCGGGTCTTTACAATATATGATACTTAATATTTTACGTTTTCATAGAAATAAAAAAATAATTGAATGTAGAAGAAGAAATGAACTTGAATGAGTTTCTAAAACAATTAACTCTTTTCGGTAGAATTCCATTAAATATCTTCTCGAGGGATCTATAGATTTAATTTTTCGAATAATAATTCTAGTATAACATGGATATGGAATTTGGTGGGATAAATGGCTAGTTTTGGTTGATCTATAATGCTCAAAGTTGTGTAAATAATTGAGGGTGGAAGAGCCCTTTTATATTTTAGGTGGAAGCACTTTGGAAAACATACAAAATATTTAATTAATATAAATTAATTTTCAATTAAAAATGTCTCCAAATTGATTAATTTGTATACTAATATGAGGATGGGTCTAAATACTCTCGAATACTAATTTTTGTAAATTCTAGTTAACATTGTTACCCTTATCTTTTGGCTTTAACCCTTAATTCATTCCATTAACTATTACTTTGACAACATGTGTTGTTATTAATTAAGGGTTTATATATTTACTCTAAATTCTAAAAGAACCAAAAATAGATCCTTAATGAAATATTTAACTTCATCCTAATCATTTGGTCAAATTTTAGATTTTGATAAATTTTATATTGTTTAAAAAACTATTATTTATTTTTATATATCATTAATGTCAATTTCGAAACTATCCATTACTTGACTTTTTGAATAATATTAATACATAGTTAACTTATTTAATACATCCTTAATATTTCTATTTAATCAATAAAATTAATTTTTTACATTAATTATTTCAAAATATATTTATTTTAATAATTTTAATATCATTTATTTGATATTTTAATTAATTAAATAATAATTTCATCATTATTGAATAATAATTTATGGTTATTATTTATTTCATAAAATTTAAAACAAAATTATAATGATGAAAATAAACATCCTCTATTTAAATTTAATATTTATTGTCAAATTTATCTTTTTTATAATCATATATTAAAAATGAAATATTTATTAGAAATATGAGTATGCTATCTTTAAATTTTCTTTAAAAAATAAAAATAAATGTAAGACCCTCATCCGAGTGGCTTCTTATGGTTACAATATAATCCCAAGGATGATTTTGGTTGACACCCACTCATCCAATGAAATTTGGACAAGTGTTATATAACAATACTACTGTTTATTTCATATTTAGACATTATTTATTATATAAACATGAACATAATAAAACCCAGAAGATCAAGTGGTCTAGTGTATTTGCTGCCTAGGAAAATTATTTTACAACTTAATACATAATACAATATATTTATTGAAATATTCTTTTACATGACCACAAAATCCCTTCATACTTCATTGCATGGGATAACCTGATGACATTCATAAAAAAGGGTGATCTATGAAGCCCAGTAAGGGAGTAAACATGGAATTACATGAATAATACAATAAATGTTAGGAAATATACATATCAATGGAGAATAAGAGAAAGATGAACATAAAGGCATGATATATCGTGATCATCATAACATGGAAATGTGCCAACAACTTAAAACACTACTTCATTAACATAAAGGAATCAGGTAAACCTCTATCCCAAAATAATGGAAAAAAGTCCTCTAAATGAACCAGGTAAACCCCTATACCAAAATAAAGTATCATGATACTAAAAATTACCCAATGAATTGGAGTTATATATAATTCCTAGCGCACATATCACTTTCATTTCATTTTCATGCTTAAGTGTGCCACATATATCATAAAACATGGTACTCAATCATTATCATAATTTATTCCATGATCTTTGGGTATTGAATATGTAAATTTAAGTCATAATAAAAATTTATATGTTCATAAATGTTAAAACCTTTTGATAGGTAATGGGTACAATATTCACTACATAATGGTTTTGGAATGGAAATTCATAGTACAATTTCGGAAGCCTAATGTCATGACAAAAAAATTCATAAAAACAGTTGATGATAGTGAAAGGGTTATATCATCATATATACATGAGATGGAATGTAAGGGGGTCATATAAATACATTTCCCAGTAGATGGTATTTTAGAATATAAGGAATAACATAATAATGAATCTTGAAGGAAGATAATAAATGGATAACTCTTATGAAATTTCAGCATGGTTACAGGTGTACATGTGAGGGATTAATGAGAGAAAGGTGTATCTCATAATTATAACATAATAATGGAAGTATGGATGATGTTAAAATACATATCCCATAATTTTTAATTGAAAATAAAATGGTGTAATAATATAATTAATCGTTTATAAAAATGAGAAAGGAAGGAAACCCTTACTTGAGTGTGTGACTTAAAGAGCTTGAAGAGGGGATTATTGAGAGCTTGGGGTGACATTGGGGGATTCTAGAGAGAGGAGGAATGTGTAGTGACGTTCTATAAGGATATTTAGTGAAGTGAACTTTATGTTTGGGTTGATTTATATAGGTAATGAGAGGGGAATTCTTTAATATTTCACAAAATTAGTTTTTAAAATCTATATAATTAAATATTCAAAACCACAAACTATACCATTGTTTTTGAAAATGGTTTTTTCCAAATATAAGTATAAAAAATAATTTTAAAAGGCCATGGGATGATAATATTAAATTATTATCCTTGCTTATATCTAGGTGATTCACATTAGTAAAAAAATGAACTTAAAATCATAAAATATATTATACATTTTGGAGGATTAACTAAGGAATTATAAAAAAAGTAAAAAAAAAACATTCTAAAATCACACTATTTTAAATTTAAAACACATATTTGTTCGAATATCCCTTTTATGGTTTTTATTACACCACTATTGGGTCATTATGATGTCATAAGATACACCATATATTTATGTATTATTTAATTTTTACCCAAAAATTTGACTATCTAATAAAATTATGAAAAATTCACCATTATATAATTTAAACATCATGATTCCAAAAATAATATTCATTTTTTCTAATGAATTTTATAAATATGTGAATTTTCACTTTTAAAATGCCAATTGACATTTATTGAAAAATGATGGGTTTTGACAGAAACAATTTTTAAACCTTAATAAAAATTACTTTTTGATTCATAAAAATTATATAATCATTTGTTATTGATAAAATTAATTTATAATAATATTTTATTTAAATATTTACTACTTAAAAAATTCATTAATTCCTTAAAATAAATTCTTTAAAAATACACTTTCTATTTTGTCGTATAAAAATATAACTCTTATCATGATAATTACCAAATCAATTATAGATAAGGAACTGATATAATCATCATTTATAAGAATTGTTTTTATATTATTATATTTTAATATTATAATACATTTATTTCTAGAAATTACCTTTTTTATCTGAAAAATCAATTAATCAAATTCATTATTTTTTAAGAAAGACTATTCCCATAAAGGAATTTATGGAATTATAATTTTATTTATAGAAATGGATTAAATAATAAGTAACAAATAAATTTTTAAATAACCCCTTATAAAACTTGTATAAGACCTAAGGGTAAGATGTGTGATGGTGAAAAACTCTTGGGGAAGCACAGATTAAATTTTCCGGGTGGTAATCTCTATTAACTTGATCTTCTCCCATAAGTGATTCTATTCAAGATTAATATATTGAAGCTCAACTTGGGATTGGTTAAGAGAGAAGCCTAGTGATGCTAACTCTTTTCTAAGCTCCTAAAAATGAGCTTCGTACGACCCGGGTCTACTAGATGAGGCCATCATCTCCTTTGTATATGTCAAAAGTATTTGTTAAAACCTTATATTTAAAATAGTTGTGTGATCATTGTTCAATGACTATATTATCAATGGTAATGATACATAATGGTCATTTAAGCAAAATAATAATAATAAAATTGCATGCATTTTATATATCCATAATAAATTAAAATAAAGGGAATTTTATTCATGAAAGATTAGGTCGTTACAACCTCCCCCTCTTAAGAAAATTCTCCCTCAAAATTTCCTTTTCCCACAATAAAAAATAAGGGTTACTCTGCCTCATCACTTCCTCCAGTTTCCATGTTTCTTCTTCAAACAAGTGGTTTCTCCAAAACACTTTTATGGGGGAATTATCTTATTTCATAGAACCTTTTCCCTATGATCTAAGATCTTAAATGGATTATCCTCATAAGAAAGTTCATTATCCCTTGGTACCACCTCTAGATTGAGTAAAATTGATGGGTCTGGTATGTACTTCCTTATGATTGATACATGTAATATATCATGGACTTGGGAAAGGTTCAGTGGGAGTGTTAGTTGATAGGCCACTGATCTAATGTGATCAAGCTTCTCAAAAGGTACGATGTACCTTGGACTAAGATTTCACTTATTCCCAAATCTCATAACTCTCTTCCATAGAGATATGCATAGGAATACCATGTCTCCACCATCAAACTATAGGCCTCATTGACGATTGCCATCCTATCTCTTTTGTCGACTCTGGGATGATTTTATGTGCTGTTGGATGGTCTTAACCGTCTCTTCCATTTATTAGAACATTTCCAAAAAAAGAAGTTTTCATTCCGCTACTTCATCCCAACATAACAGTGTTTGGACCTCTTCCCATAAAGGGCTTCATGAGGATCCATTTGGATGCTTGAGTGGAAAGTGTTGTTGTGAAAGAACTCAACAAGAGGAAGATGTTGATCCCATCCTCCTGTGAAGTCCATTGAGCATGCACTCAACATGTCCTCAAGTGTTTGGATAGTATACTCATATTTGACATCAGTTTGAGGATGATAAGACACATTGAACATCTGCTCAGTTCTCAGAGCATGTTGGAGACTCTTCCATAACATAGAGGTGAATCTTGGATATTGATCAAATACAATCGTTAATAGTACACCACTCAACCTTACCACTTCTCAGATGTATATCTATTCTAGTTTATCCAATGAGAAATCCTCTCAAATCACAATGAAATGTGATGTCTTTGTAAGATGATCCCCCACAACCAAGATAGCATTGTTTCCTTTGGATTTCTTTAGAAGTCCGATGGAAAAGTCCATGGCGATGTTCTCCCATTTCCATGTTGGTATGGGTAATGGTTTCTTCACCCCCTTATACTTTTACCTCCCAGAATTTTCTTGCTGACATACGAGGCACATTAATGTATATTCACTGATATCCTTCTTCATGTTATTCGACCAATAATTCTCTTGGATATCTCGATACATATTTGTTTTTCTTGGGTGAATAGAGAAACTAAGACTATGTGAATAATAGAAAAGTTATTTATTTAACTCTAAATTTTATGGAACACATATCTTGACCCTGATCTCACAATTCCATATACAGTAACATTGAACTCCTAGGTTTTCCCTTTTTTGATAGCTTCCACTTTCTTCTGAATTCCCATATCATCTTTTTTATCATCATTTAACCATTCAAAAATATATGGTTGAGATATAATTTGTGAAAGTATAGATGATGTTCTCTTATTTATGATTCCCATGTACATATTAACCAAATCAAAGAATACTGCATCATTTTCAATTCCCATCACTAATAGAATCACTAGGTCCTTTCTACTTAGAGAACATGCGACCTTGTTCTCTTTCCAAGGGTGGTAATGGATTGAGCAGTTGTAATCCTTGATGAGGTATAACCATCATCATTGGAAAATGTTTAGCTATTCATGTGTGAATATGTATTTGATAATTGTGTGATCCATATATATTTCATACTTTTCCTCAAATATATAATGCCTCAATATTTTTAATGCAAAGATCACAACTTCCAACTCTGAATCATGGTGGGAAAGTTTTTCTAATCAATTTTAAACTTCCTTGAGGCATAAACTATGAGGTTTTCATTATGTATCAACACAAAACCCATTCCCTTTTTCAAAGCATCACTGAAGATTACAAAAAGTGCCCCACTTGTGGGAAGTGTGAGCATAGGGGCAGTGATAAGCCTCTTATTAAACTCTATGAAGATTTATTCACATTCATCATTCCAATAAAACTTTACTCCCTTACAATTTATCCTAGTAAGAGGGTTTGAAAATCATGAGAAATTTTTCACAAATTGGTGACAATGTCTAGCTAACCCTAGGAAGCTACGGATATCCATCACTAATTCCAGCCTCAGCTACCCTTCAATTGATTTTATTTTGGAAGGATCCACCGATATCCCATTACTTGTGATGATATTACCCAAGAATGATAATTTATTTAACTGTAACTCACACTTGATATACTTTTCATAGAGTTTCTCCTATCACAAGGTTAGTAGTATGTGCTCGGATGCTCCTCATGATCCTCCAAGGTTTTGGCGTATATTAGAATATCATCTATAAGGACTACCAAAAATTTGTCGATGTACTCTAGAAAGAATCTATTCATAAATTCCATGAAGATTACTAGATAATTAGTGAGTCTCAAATGAATTACTATGAATTCATAGTGCCCTTAACTTGTAATAAAAGTAGTTTTGGTGATATCCTACTTCTTCACCGTTACATGGTAATATATCGACTACAGATCCACCTTGGAGAAGTATTGTGATCCACGTAGCTGATCGAACAAGTCATCAATTCATGGAAAATGATACTTTTTCTTTATCTTGATTTCTTTGAGGTCGTGATAATCATTGCAAAGGTGCATTGACCCATCCTTATTCTTGATTAAGAGTATAGGTGAACCCCATGGTCAAGAACTTGGGCGTATAAACCCTTTATCTAGATTCTCTTATAGTTGTTTCTTTAGATCCTCAAGCTCTACAACCACCATTTTATATAGTGTCCTAGAAACACACTAGGTATAAGATCAATAGAAAATTCAACATCTATTCTCAGAGGAAGACAAGGAAGTTCCTCAGGAAACACATTATTGAATTCCCTCACAATAGGCATGTATTTGAGTATGGTTCCTTCATTAGAATCAATAATATGAAAAAGATACGTGTGCTCATGTAGAAGTAATATCCATGCTTGAGATGATGGTACTAAATAATACTCATCCTCCTCCTCTCACTTGTATAGAATCAGGGGTCGATTCACTATATATCGAGTGATTTCACTCTGATGACAATATATGTCGGCTCTATATAAGGAAATCCAATCCATGCCAATAATTGCATCAAATTCCACCAAGGGAAGTATGATGAGGTTCGCCAAGAAGTTCAATCCAAAAATTATGATAGGGGAGGAGTTATATTCATGGGATGCAATAATTTCCCCATTTTACATTCTCACTGACATCTCTACATCGATGATATGTTGTAGTGTTTGGATTGTTCAAAAAATATTTCAGGATATAAAATAATGAGTAGAACTAGAATCACAAAGTATGTTCACTATTCTTGAATGAATAAATAAATTACCTGTCACCACTTTGTTGTCAGGATTTTCTTCGGTGGAAGTGATGCAAAAAGCTGACTATTGTTTCCGTGGAGGTTGTTGGTTGCCTAAAAAAACCCTTGGATTAGGTAACTGGTTCACAACGTTCCCTAGTTATTTTCAGTTGTAGAAATGAACAATACGTTGAGGATCAAACAGAGCATTCCTTTCCAATGCCACTGTAGTAGGTTTTTATTTCCAGAAATCACTAGCTAGGTGTACTTCTTTCCCACACCTAAATCATTTACTTATCCCCTTCATACAATTTCAAGGGTGCTTCATTCTTTACTTTTGACAAGTGGGGTGCCACAACTGGAAATAATGGCATTTGCGACGGGGCATTTGTGTCAGGATCCCGTCGCTAAGAGGCTTTTGCGACGGGCCCCCGTCGCAAATAGCCTGTTGTGGAAAATGTTGTCGCAACAACAATTATTTGCGACGGGCCCGTCGCTAAAGGTATTATTTGCGACAGAGATCCTTCGCGTCACAAATATTAGTCCGTATATTTGTAAAAACTTTTTAAAAAAACTATTTGCGACGGGCCCGTCGCAAATATTTTAAAAAAATAAAATAAAAATATTAATAAATTATTTTCATGAATATAATAATAATACTATTTGCGACGGGTATAGTATCCCGTCACAAATACTATAAAAAAATAAAAAAATAAAATATTAATAAATTATTTTAATTAATATAATAATAATTCAAAAATAAAAAAATATTAATAAATGATTTTAATTAATATAATAATATAATTATAATTCAAAAATAAAAATAATAAATTATTAATAAATTATTTTAATTAATATAATAATAATAAAATTATAAAATTATAAAATTTTAATATATATATAATTTAATATTATAAAATATAAATAATATTATTATTCATATTAATATTGTTATTTCAAAATATAATATTATTAATATTTTATAATGAGACAGAAACTACAAATATAAAAAAAATTCATATTTTGATTTAACAAACTTTATAACATAAAAACAAACTCTAATCTGAACTAGGGGGAGGGGGGAGGGGGGATCTGCATATGCTGGTGGAGGAAACTCCATCCCTAAAGCATGAGTGAGTCGGCGCATGTACTCCATCTGCTCCTGCTGCTACTGCTGCCACCGACTCGACTGCTTCTCGTACAGCTGCTGCTGGCGTCGACGCTCCTCCTAATGTTGCTGCTGCTGCTGACGCATCTGCTCCTGCTCCTGTTAGAGACTCTCTATCAATGTAGTCTGAGATCGCAACTGATCCTCACACTGTGTAGCAGAAGAAGATGCACGAGCTCGTCTCGAGCTGGACGCCGACATCACAGCACTGCCATAATAATATCCGGGAGTCAGTCGAGAGCTGATACCAACTACCCGGCCCTTCTCGAAGGCATATTGGGTGGCCTGCATCTATGTCGCCTCATCAAACTGACAACCAGTGGTTTGATCTGATGACTCGGCCTGACTCTCAGGCCGGGTCTGTGACGCTGCGGCCTCATATTACTCTTGTAGTTGCAATTTAAAATTAAAATTGTGAATATATTATATGCAGTTAATTTTTAAACTTGAAAACAAATAATACTAACCATGATGTGACGCTGACGATCACCTCTGAGCTCCCCAGTAGCAGGATCACTATACATCTGCCGATATACGTCGTACTCCATAATATCGGGGTCCTCGACAATCTATAAGAATAAAAAATAAACTGTTAATATTTTTAGTTATATAAAATATTTATAAATAATTTACGTACCAGATGTTGTCTATGAGTACTGAAAGTACGACTCCCAGCTCGATGATTCACCTTCTGTTTCCCCCGATTCTGCCTCCCCACCGATGATCTCCTCTGAAAGGCCTCACTCAACCAGTGCACACATAATCCATCCCATACATGGGATGAAATGTACTCTGGTCGGTGTGCTTTACATGACTCGTCAAAATTTGACACTCCTGCTTTCTTCATGGTAGCTTTTCTTAAATTCTGCAAAAACTGACGAAAGCGATCACGCATGGCCACCTCCCATGCCTCGTGGATGGAGTCACGCATGATATCCTCGATCGGATACCATAAACCCTACAAATAAATCAAAATATCAAGTTAGAAATGAAATAATTTTCAAAATAAAAATTATTTATTTACGTACGTACCAACCAATTTCCAAACATGGCCTGCTGCACATCAATGGGAATCTGATCCCATGTGGTCCAAGGCTGAGAGAAATAGTTGAGAAAAATAGCGCTACCCTGTCCGAATGCTATATGCGGAAAACTTTAAAAATAATAAACATTTATTATGTGAATAGATTAATGAAATCTTAGTCAAATCCATAGGTTATCACACAGGTTATCACACCTCCGTGTGTGTGGATCAAATCCAAGACGTGGACGTTACTCAGGGACGCGGTCAGGAATCATCAATCATGAAAGACCGCGCCCCCACCGCGTACTCCCTGGAGCGCCTGCAGGCTGAGGGCCATCTGCCAGCAACTCATCTGCATCGAAAAGTAGGTCAGCATCCGCCAACTCACAAAATGTCTCGTCGTCCATCTGAAACAGAAAATGTTAATGTTTTTAGCAAATAATTGATAATTACTATTATATATACATATATATTAGTTATGATTGTATATAACTACCATGGAATTCTATCAGTGTTCATCTTCATCATCATCTTCATATATGTCAATTTTATCTTCATATTCCTCCTCAACATCATCGATATCCATTCGAGTTCCAGTTGCTTCATCTCTTACCATTTCAAATTCATATGTGACATCATTAACATCATCGTCATCACCGACTCTTAAATGTGGGGCGTCATCATCGATACTCATGTCTCTTTGTAAAAAAGATTGATTTTGAGTACTCTCTTGAAAAACTTCAATTCTTTTCACATCAGTGAAATCACATTCACTTTGACTAAACTGATTGTCTAGAATTTTGATTTTTATTATACTCCACCAATCAGCCAAGTCTCTTGATGTAGCACAGTACTTTGCGTAATAAAATTGATGTGCCTGTTGAGCCAATAAGAATGGTTCATTTACTGCGAGAACACTTTTACATTTAATATCGATGATTCCATGAGTCAGATGAACATGCACGCCTCTCTCTGTATCCAACCACCGACATTTGAACATGGTTATGTAATGTTGTCCAAGATAACCGAGTTCAATGATTTCATCAAGTATTCCATAAAAGTCAACTTCATTTTCTCGATGATGAGATCCTCTCAAGCTAACTCCACTGTTCATTGTTTTTTTTATTCCCCATATGCGCGTGTGTGAAATCGAAATCCATTCACCACATATGCATTATAATTTTTAACAAGTTTGGAAGGTGGGTTACTCAATATACACAGCCGTTTGTCAATTTTATCAGCATGTCGAGACACCTGAAAATTTGTGAAATAATTATCAATATAGTAAACTATACATTGAATGAGTTGCAAAAAGATAAAGAATTTATGTTACCAGTTTTTGAAACCACTGAGAGAAATTTTTCTGTCGGCGTTCTTCGAGAGCAGTTGTTGTAATTTGTCGAATTTTTTTCTTGATATGATTATCATACAACCTATAAAAAACAAAGTTATTTAATGTAACATAAATGATAGAATAAGTGATATAAAAACTTACAGTACAACTGATGTCATCTTTTCACAGTTGAGCAGAACATACGTATGAGCTCTGTGATGTTTATCATCCGAAAGCCAGCGTTCAAAAACTCCACCAAAACCAATCTCTGGCTGGTTGGAAACAGATAATTGATTGTCGATTTCGTCAATATTTCTCTCGTTCCGTCCCATTCGGTTATGTTTTGAAGGATACTCAGATTAAAAATAATGGGAGAAAAAGAAATATATTTCCTCTTGCAAATAAGCTTCTGCAATAGATCCTTCAACAGATGCCTTGTTACGTACTTTTATTTTCAATTTTTGCATGCATCTTTCAAATGGGTACATCCATCGAAACTGTACTGGACCACCACATTTGGTTTCATATGGAAAATGTAACATCAAATGTTCCATTGAGTCGAAGAAAGACGGTAGAAATATTTTTTCTAGTTTACATATAATTAAAACAACATCTTCTTCAAGTTTGCATAGAGAATCATAATCTGCTGTAGCCGCACAAATTTCTTGAAAAAAATGAGACATGTCTGTTATGGAATCACAAATCACAAAATTCAACAGACCTCTTAATCCAATGGGTAGAAGTATTTCCATTATAACATGACAATCATGACTTTTTAATCCAGTAATATGACCATTCTTTACACATATAAGCAAATTGTAAGCACAACCATCTGTAAGTATCAAATATGCAATCCAATGACAAAATAATAAATGGATTTCTTTAGACAGTGTATAAGCTGCTTTTGGTTTCAGTAACCTTTCTGTTCTGACATTCTCAAACAGTTCCAGTTCTGGACGCCTGCAAATTTGGGCAAGATCTAAACGTGCATTTACATTGTCTTTTCTATTTCCTGGCGTATCCAAAACTGTATGAAACAAATTATCAAAACAGTTCTTATCAATATACATGACATCCAACATGTGGCGGACCAACAAATCAGACCAATATGGAAAATCCCAAAATATGCTATGTTTAATCCAATTGTGTTTTTTCCCAAAACCAGAATTTTTTTGTTGGTTTATTGTGGGACCAAAAGTGATGGGAGGTAATGAAAATACAACTGATTTTAACTCTGAACCTGATAGCATTTTTGGAGGTCCATCCCTTTAAATTGTTCCTTTTCTGAAATGAGATCTGTTTCTGCGAAAAGGATGATCAGCTGGAAGAAATCTGCGATGACAGTCAAAATAACAAGGTTTCTTTCCATGAAAGAGCATAAATGCTTTGTTCTCTCCCATACAGTAAGGACATGATTTCTGACCATGTGTACTCCAGCCAGATAACATCCCATAAGCCGAGAAGTCACTAATTGTCCACATCAATGCTGCTCTCAGTATGAAATTCTGTTTCGTAGAAACATCATATGTACTGACACCAGTACTCCACAATAACCTTAATTCATCAATCAATGGTTTCAAATAAACATCAATATTCTTCTTCGGATATTCTGGAATTAGTAAAGTCAAAAATATATATTGCTACTTCATCAACATCCATCGAGGTAAATTGTACGGAGTTAAAAAAACAGGCCAACATGAATATTGACTACCATAAGATCCGAACGGACAGAAACCATCAGTGGAAACGCCCAGTTGAACATTTCTAGCTTCTAAAGAAAAGGATGGATTCAATCTATCAAAATGTTTCCATGAATCACCATCGGCTGGATGATTCAAGCTTTTATCAGTTGAAATATTCTCTTTATGCCATGACATCATTGTCGCTGTATTCTTAGACATGAATAAACGCTGAAGTATAGATGTAAGCGGAAAATATCTCAACTGTTTTACAGGAATCAAACCAGACATCCCATGTTGCACTTCTTTATATCTAAGTTGCCCACATGTTGGATAACTATCTAATGACTCATTTTCCCCAGAATATAAAATGCAGTCATTTGAACATGCATGAATCTTCGGACAAGTAAGTCCCAAATTTCTAACCAGCCTCTTACTCTCAAAGTAATTTGCAGGCAAAAAATTTTCTTTGGGTAACAGTGTATTAAGAAAAGAAAATATATGGTCAAAATAGGTTTTTGACATCCCGTTATCTGATTTGATAGCCATAAATTTTTCAACTGCTTCTAATTTGCTCATCTTACAGCCAGGATATAATGCATCCTCAGCAGACCTCAAAAAATCATAAAATTCAGAAGGTGCCAACTTAGGATTTGAAGCTACATCAGCCGGAGTTTCTGTATGTTGAACAGATGAACCTGCAACATCATGTACTAAATCTTGAAATTGGTATGGATCCGGAATCAAGTTGGTATCAACTACTCTGGAACTGCGTTCACCGTGTTGATACCAAAAAACATAATCTGGTTGAAAACAAAAAAGAAAGAGATATCCCCCAACTTTGTCAAACGTGTGAAACGTTCTCAATGCACATTTTCTACAAGGGAATTTTATTTTGCCTTCTGAAACAAATTCTGGATTTGATGCCGCAAATGATAAAAAAGTCTCCACACCCTCTGTATATACTGGATTTAAACCCGAACCGTTTGGATTTCTACGTTGATTTATCCATATGCGGTCATCTAATAATGACTGTTGATGACCTCGTTGTTCCATATTTTTCTATAAAATATAAAAGCATTACTGGTTTTGAATAATTTGTTAGAAAAAACAGTCAAGCAAGGATAATTATAGTCTACATCAGACATGACTGACGTAAACTTTTTATTGAGATAGTCCTAAAAATTGACCCTTTAAGAATTGAATATGTTGAGAATAAAGTAAAACCTGTTACAAATATTGATAATTTTAATATTATATAAATTTTTTATTATGTTAATAATAATATTATATTATTTTTTCATAAATATTAATTATATAATAATAACATTATTACATTATTAGTATATTTTATTATTAATATTAAAATAATATAATTTTCTATATTATATACAATTATCCTTTCATCTGTGTGTTTAACATTCTGTCTCCACATGAAATATTTGCATTCACTTTCACCTCTCCATTGGTGAGTAGGTTGATAATTTTGAAAAAGAATGCAAATATTATATGTGGAGACAGAAAACACACAGATGAAAGGAGAATTTTATATAATATAGAAAATTATATTATTTTAATATTAATAATAAAATATAAAAACAATTTAATAATGTTATTATTCGTAATTATTGGTAATTATTCCTAATTATTGGTAATTATTCCTAATTATTGGTAATTATTCTTAATTATTGGTAATTATTCCTAATTATTGGTAATTATTCCTAATTATTGGTAATTTTTGTTAATTATTGGTATTTATTCCTAATTATTGGTAATTATTCCTAATTATTTTTAATTATTCCTAATTATTCTTAATTATTCCTATTTATTGGTAATTGTTCCTAATTATTGGTAATTATTCCTAATTATTGGTAATTATTCTTAATTATTGGTTACTATTCTAAATTATTCATAATTATCAGTAATTATTCCTAATTATTGGTAAATATTCCTAATTATTGGTAAATATTGACAAGTATTGGGAATTATTAGTAAATATTGGTAATTATTACTAATTATTACTAATTATTACTAATTATTAATAATTATTGGTAATTATTGGTAATTATTGGTAAATATTAGTAATTATTACTAGTTATTGGTAATTATTGTTAATTATTACTAATTTATTGGTAATTATTACTAATTATTACTAATTATTACAAATTATTACAAATTATTACTAATTATTACTAATTATTAATAATTATTACTAATTATTAATAATTATTACTAATTATTACAAATTATTACTAATTATTACTAATTACTGGTAATTATGGGTAATTATCGGTAATTATTGGTAATTATTACTAATTATTGGTAATTATTACTAATTATTACTAATTATTACAAATTATTACTAATTATTACTAATTATTACTAATTATTAATAATTATTGGTAATTACTGATAATTATTAGTAATTATTAGTAATTATTGATAATTATTACTAAATATTGGTAATTATTACTAATTACTGGTAATTATTGGTAATTATTGGTAATTATTGGTAATTATTGGTAATTATTACTAATTAATGGTAATTATTGGTAATTACTGGTAATTATTAGTAATTATTAGTAATTATTGATAATTATTACTAAATATTGGTAATTATTACTAATTATTGGTAATTATTGGTAATTATTGGTAATTATTGGTAATTATTACTAATTAATGGTAACTATTGGTAATTATTTCTAACTAATGGTAATTATTGGTAATTATTACTAATTATTACTAATTATTGGTAATTATTACTAATTATTGGTAATTATTACTAATTATTGTTAATTATTACTAATTATTACTAATTATTGGTAATTATTGGTAATTATTTGGAATTATTACGAATTATTACTTATTATTGGTAATTATTACTAATTATTACTAATTATTGGTAATTATTATTAATTATTAGTAATTATTGGTAATTATTGGTAATTATTTCTAATTATTACTAATTATAGGTAATTATGACTAATTATTACTAATTATTGGTAATTAGTGATAATTATTACCAATTATTACTAATTATTGGTAATTATTGGTAATTATTACTAATTATGGATAATTATTGGTAATTATTACTAATTATTGGTAATTGTTGGTAATTATTACGAATTATTGGTAATTATTACTAATTATTACTAATTATTGGTAATTAGTGATAATTATTACCAATTATTACTAATTATTGGTAATTATTGGTTATTATTACTAATTATGGATAATTATTTGTAATTATTACTAATTATTGGTAATTATTGGTAATTATTACGAATTATTGGTAATTATTACTAATTACTACTAAATATTGGTAATTATTACTAATTATTACTAATTATTGGTAATTATTATTAATTATTACTAGTTATTGGTAATTATTGGTAATTATTTCTTATTATTACGAATTATTGGTAATTATTACTAATTATTACCAATTATTACTAATTATTGGTAATTATTGGTAATTATGGGTAATTATTACTAATTATGGATAATTATTGGTAATTAGTAAATTATTACTAATTATTGGTAATTATTGGTAATTATTGGTAATTATCGGTAATTAGGGATAATTATTGGTAATTATTACTAATTATTGGTAATTATTGGTAATTATTACGAATTATTGGTAATTATTGGTAATTATTACGAATTATTGGTAATTATTACTAATTATTGCTAATTATTGGTAATTATTACTAATTATTACTAATTATTCCTAATTATTGGTAATTATTACTAATTATTACTATTTATTACTAATTATTGGTAATTATTACTAATTATTGGTAATTATTACTAATTATTATCAATTATTGGTAATTATTGGTAATTATTACTAATTATTCCTAATTATTGGTATTTATTACTAATTATTAGTATTTATTCTTAATTATTGGTAATTATTACTAATTATTCCTAATTACCATTAACTATGAACAATGTATACTAATAATTTAAATTTATTAAGTAACAAAACAATCTAAACATAATTAAATTACAACTAATTAAGAATAATTCAAACTAATAAAAAATTTAAAATAAATATTAAATTAAATTGAACATAAATACCTTTAAAATTGATCTCAGGTTGATCTCTGATCATTGTTGCAGACTTCAATATCAACTCCAGAAATAAAAATTAAACTTAAGAAACTCTAAACTCTAAAAATAGATTTTTGAGAGAAGTAGAAGATAGAGTTTGAGAATGAATGAAAAAAATGGAGGAGGGTATTTATAGGTTACCTTATTTGCGACGGGACACCCGTCGCAAATACCTTAGCCCGCATTTATCACGACGAACGGTTAAATAGTTATTTGCGACGGGACCCGTCGCAAATAATAACCTGCCGACAATCTATTTGCGACAGGGGTATATTCCCGTCGCAAATGTTTTTTACCGCCGCCGGTTATTCGCGACGGGCGGTAACCCCCGTCGCAAATAACTTTCTCACAAATAACCTTTTGCAACGGAGAGCTTTCCCCGTCTCAAATATCTTTTACCGCCGCCGGTTATTTGCGACGGGTGGTAACCCCCCGTCGCAAATAACTTTCCCGTGATTTGGCGCGCATTTCGCGCCAGACCTTTTGCGACGGGGGAATTTGCCCGTCTCAAATAAATTTCTAACGGGACTATTTGCGATGGGATTTATCCCCTTCGCAAATAACCCGTCGTAAATAACCATTTTTCTCGTAGTGTGCTACAATTTCTTAGCTCCGTTGAATTTATCCATTGGACAAAATGAATTAAAGTCCAATTTCTACTTATTATCCCCATGATACCCCTGAGATTCACCAATTTGCACCTCAACTTTGAGGGAGCATCATACAACTTCCTCATATCCATAAAAGTTGCCGATCAGAAGGTCTTTCTGTAGGCTAGGTTTTAGCTCATAGAAGAAGTGGTCGACCTTGCATTTGGGGGTAACGGAAAAAATAGAGGTGTATCTTTCAAGTCTATTGATGTTTCCTTAAACGCCCAAACATATTAATCATCCTTTTTCTTGAGTGAAATGAAACCCATTCCATCTTAAGATATAGACTTCAGGGAAAATATTTATTGAATTTTTTTCCAGAAGTTCCTCCTTCCCATTTCTACAATCTCTTCATCAAGCTTCATATTGTTTATCAATGTACACCATTGATCAGCTTCAACCTCCTTACGATAAGCAGCTAGAAGAACCTTATCTTGTTCGAAACATTGAAGGATGGAGAATATATTTTCAATAGAGTTGATATATTGTTCGACAATTGAGGTATCAGATGATCCATTTAATGTAGGAGGAATTTGTATCATAAATCCCTCAATTGTGACTTGTTATTTTTTATGGGGGTTGAGCATTCCTCTTGACCCATGTTTCTATAAAAAACTTCAATTAACTGAGAGAGAATCATGAGAAAGTTTGGAATTCCCAATTCCATCGGATTGAGCACGTCATTAGAACAATCAACACATTGATCTTCACATCGGTTGTTAGACCGAGTCCTCATATTACCGAACACTACCTAAAATAAATGGAAAAGTAGGGTTAACTATTTTAAATTATTAAACACATAATGGGGAATCCAATGACAAACGAGATTACTTATAAATTACATTTATTTCCTTAACGTATTAATTTATATGCTTCGATCTAAGTTATCCATGATCTACATCCTCACATATATTCTTAGGGGGAATTTTTGTTTGTTCCCTTAAAAATGGTTTGTACTAATATTATGAATTTATTGAAGATTATCCCCTGAGAGTGCTGAAAATACAGTAAGGGCTGTTTTTGTGTAGTAGTTCCCATTCAAGTCTAGCTCAATGCGAAGTTTCCAGGTTTTACCCCTCTATACATCAATGCCAGAGCCACCTCTACTTGTTCGTATCTAGACATGGATTTATTTTCTTGATAGACCAGTTAATCTATAATCAACCAAATTTAGGGATTCTTTTCTTATACTTAGTTTTATCCCTAGTCTTTCAATAGATTTTTCTGTTACTAATACCACAAATAACTAAACCTGTCATCTGATACCAAATATAACAACCCTACTCTTTATTTCATATTTAAACATGATTTATTGCATAAACTTACACTTAATACATCCCAAAAGATCAAGACGTTTAGTGTCTTTGGAAATTAAGAACATTAAATGAAAACATGAGACATAAAATAAAACATCTTTATTGAAAACTTCTTTTACATTACCACAACATTCCTTCGTACTTTTCAATGCATTGGATAACCTAGGGACATACCTAAGAAAAGGGTGAGATATAAAGCAATGTAAGAGATTTAACAAGGATAAAACAAAAGAATAAAACACATTTTAGGGAGTAGAAATATTAATGGGGTATAACAAAAACATGAACATAAAGTCATGATATAGCATGATCATCATAACATGGAAATGTGGCAACAGCTTAATACACTACTTCATTTACATAAAGGAATCATGAAAACCCCTGTCCCAACACAATGGGAAAGAGTACTATAAATTAATCCAATAAAACCCTATCCCAAAATGATGTATCATGATACTAAAAATTACCCAATGCATTGGATTGTAATATAATTTTGGGTGCACCCGTCACTTTCATTTCATTCTCATGATTATGTGTGCAACATTGATAATAAAACATGGTATTAATTCATTATAATAATGTATTCCAAGATAAAGTGGTGTGTAATAAATCCATATAAGTCCTCAATAAAAATGTTTAGGTTCATAAAATTTAACACCCTTGATAGATAATTGGTATGGTATTTACTACACAATTGTTTTGGAATTGAAATTCATGGTGCAATTTTGGTTGCCTAACGGTGTGACAAAAAATTCATAAAAATGGTTGATGAGAGAGAAAGGTGTATATCATAATATAAAAATGAAATGGATAGTATGGGGGTTATATAAATAAATGTCCTACCATAAGTAATTTGAAAATAGAAGGCATAACAAAAAAAAAAAGAAACTTAATGAAAGAGGAGAAATGGAACAACTCTTATGAAATTTCGGCATGCACTAGTGATTTTTTTTATGTCGGTTACTTTTCATTTTTTACATTGGTTTAAGCCGATGCTAATATGGACAACGCTATAAATATAGTTTTTTAGGTTGGTTATTTAAAAACTGACGTAAAAAACATAACATCGAGGTGTTATTCACGTCAGTTATTTAATAATCGGTGTGAAAAACTAGTGGCAGAGTGTTTATCAGGTTGGTTATTAAATAACCAACATGAAAAACCACTTGGGGGAGGGTTTATCACGTAGGTTATTTAATAACTGACATGATAAACCACTGCAAGGGGTGTTTATCACGTCAGTTATTAAATAACCGATGTGATAAACCCCCTGGGAAATGGTTTATCACATCGGTAATTTAATAACTGACATGGTAAACCATTTCCCAGGCCTTTATCACATCGGTTATTAAATAACCGATGTGATAAACCAGTTTGGGGGTGTTTATCACATCGGTTATTAAATAACAGACGTGAAAAACCATTCCATAGGTGTTTATCACGCCAGTTATTCAAATAACTGACGTGATAAACCCTTCCCTATTCCTTTATCATGTCAGTTATAAAATAAATGACGTGGAAAACCAAATTTTTTAAAAAAAATAGAAAGTAGTCCTCTCCTCTCCCCAGAAATAACCAGAAACTAAACCAAAAATTCGTACCAGAAAAACAGAAGTAGACCAAAACAAGAACCAAAGAAAAATTAAGAATTTACATTGATGACATTTAAAACTTACATTTTCAACTAAAAAAACTTAAATCCCACCAAAACAATCACCAAATACACAATTACAATTACTATTTTCAAAATTACATTTTACATTAAAAACATACTAAAATCCAATCAAACCTATAAAATAATTTGACCATTCCACTTGTAAGTGTTTTAACTCTTGAGTACTATATGGATTAGGGTCATCAAATATCTACAAAGTTAAAGGAAAATAGATAACATGTAAAACAAATAATTCAACTGAAATATTATGGCAATGTTCATAAGAAAATATAACCTGGTCAAACTTCAAAAGTGTTCCCATTGTAATTATTTCATACATAAATCTTAACATATAATTTCCTCATTCGATGAAGCCTTGTTGTTTATGAAATTTCTGTTTAAATTACTGTCAATTAAATATTACTTTTTATGTAATACATCCAAAAGTACAAATTATAAATGGATAATTACCTTCACTTGTACATATTTGATTTTGGAACCCCTTTTG